>JALAZF010000311.1:565000-1165000 GCA_022829125.1 Lathyrus tuberosus
TATCATGTAATCTCTTCTTTTTCTGATACATGGATATGTTTCCCTTCTATTAGTTTTAAGTTTATAATGATGATGATTTTTTATGACTCCATCAGGAAAGAAGTCATATATTACTGCCACTAGACACTGTATGAGGTGGTAATTTGAACCATGATTTATTAGTTTATTTTTTTACTACCCAATTGAATAAACTTGCATCTCTCAGCATAAATTTGCATTCCAATAGTAAAGCAGTCGCACACTGGCATACAAACATGACAATTGGTCTTGGAGTGAAACAGTGACAAAGTGAAAAATCAACTGAACATAGTTAGTTCTTAGGTTTTTAGTTAAGGAAACAATTAGTCTTGGTACGCCTGCTCATGATTTAAGACAACTTATGAAACATGTTTGTATTTTTCAATTAGCTCTATCCTACTCTGCTCTATTCTACCTATAACATTAACATTTCAATGATAATTTCCACAATCCACTTTATTTCCCTCATAATGGATAACATGTCTTTGTAGTGTTTATTGTTTGTCGCAAGTGTTGATACATTTCGTTCCAAATCTGCAGGTTGTAGCGGATGCTACTGTTGCGTCGTATGTGAAGCTATAGATGTGGAATTGAAGCTTCAATGGTTGGTGATGCGGAATTGAAGCGTCGAGGTGATGTCGGTGTTTGAGTTTATTCGTCGAAGTCGGTGTTGATGCAATTTGTGTTGATGTAATTGACAGTAGCTACTTTGTAGAAATGGTACTCACTTTCAAAACTACACTTTGTTTCACAGGTTCCACTTAGCATCCTTTTGATTCAAGTTCAGTTGGAGGCTGTTCTACGGAGCATGGGAACAGCTATAGGGGAGCTTCCTCCTTACTTTATCTCCAGGGCAGGTATAATGAGCTTATTGCATGACATATATTTATCTAAATTTAAAATTTTCTATTATAATCAAACGAAATTACACAAGTTTAAAGAACCATTTTTTTTATATTGCAACACAGTTTGTTGTCGTTGCTTCACGGGACACTTTCATCGTATGCCATGTGCTGCAAATTCAATTCGTATCGACGAATTTTACATGTAAGATTTAATTAGTGTTTGGTATAGATTTTAGACTTCAGGTTAGTGTAGACACATTTGGAAGATATTGTTTGCAATTGGAAAAATAAGGTTTAGAAACACTTCAAATTGAAAGGTCAATGCAGTGTAAATTTTCAATTAGCTTAGAGCGTTGTTTTTTAGTAAATTTGCATCCCTTATCATCGAATCAAAACTTATATTTCTGTTAATTCATCTCAGGCTTTGCTGCAGGCTATTGTTGATAGGAAGGGTATTAACCAGTTTGGTAACTTCCCTGCTCCACTTGACGAACCATTAATTCGACGAGATCCTAAATTATTCAAAGCAGGTAATTTTTTATTAGGCTAAGTAGAATCATAAGATTAGAAGTACTGTAATTTTATTCTTATATAATTTACAATAGTTTAATTTTTTTTTTGTTTTGTAGTATATCTCTGATGTAGTATTTCTTTTTCTTTGCTGAAGGTTGGATATACTCCTGATTACATGTTCCTTTTGCAAACAATTTTACGGACAGACCCGCATGTAAGCAGTTTTTTTCTGAACAAAATTAATTAACTGATGCCTTACCATCTGAGTTGCTTCGCTTTTGTGATTAAGTGATTTTTGTTCTAAAGTTTTAGCATACCGAACTTGCTTAAAATAAAAGTCCAAATTGGAAATGGTTTCTTCATGCTTATGATGTTTTCCTTTCAGCAACATTTATATCCAGCTAATCCACTCTTAATTGTTTCTTTTTTGAGCATCATTATTTTTTATGGTGTCTCGTATTTTGAAATTTGCTTGATTGCAGGGTGCTGTCAATTTTTCTCTCATGATATCTCAAATGGAGGGAGGATGCCCTGTGGACTACAACACAATAAAAGAAATACCAAAGAGGAGGCCAATTTATGTTCCTCTAATTTCAATAACCTTTCTCCCCCGTTTGGAGCTCTAAATAAAAGAACATTGGTGTTGACAATATATAATATTACAGTTATTTCTTTGGTGTTGACTATAAGCTTAGACATGGCAGGTAGAAAATTTACAAGACAACAAGTCTCTCGGATTGAGTTTCTTAGATCTATAATATTGCTGTTGTTAATGTTGTTGTCTTGGACACAATCATGTGCTCATGTCAATGTTTAATATGACCCGCTTCTATTAATATTATTTTTTTTCTAAACATCATTATAAATACATTTTCTTTTATATAAATTATTCTATTAACAATTTATACTTTTAAGGTATGCACGGATCTGTTACTAGTATATATATAAAAGAAAGCCTGGTTGAATTCTCGAGTGAGGCAGAAAATGTAAAAGGCCATATCACCTTCAATTCCACCTTTCAGAACAAATAAAAAACTAAGACGATGAATGCCTTCTATCCAATAGTGAACGACCCCTTCTTATCCTACAACGTCATCATTTTTCATCCCCATTTCAATGCCCTAGTGTAAGACTCAATATTTTAAATATATTAAGTTTTTATTACTGCTATATTCATTTATTATTCATTCAACAATTTATTTTATGTGTAAAGAATCTAATAAAATTATAGCACCCTTAATTTTATTAAATTGTTATAATGTAAATTTTATTTAGTTTATTAATGAAGTATCAATCTTTGAACTTTTAATTAATTAATTAAAATTTGATTTGATCTGTTTATTTTTTAATTAATTTATGGAGGCAGTTAAGATTGTAACACTATATTTTTTGTGTTAAGTCTATCTAGTTTAATTAAATATGTATTTTGATTATTTTTATGTGTCATCTTAGTATCTTTATTTGGTTATAAATAAGACACGTGCTAATTTATTTAAGTTTGAATTAGGGCATGTGTGTTTATCTAAGGAATAATTTTGCCTGGAAAAAAAACTAAGAGCATTTCTATACTAATCAAAACGTACATGTATGTGTTCCCCCTACTAGGGCAGGGAGACTCATAAACCTTAGTATATTTATAACAATTGTAGGTGGTTAGGGTTTTTTCACGACGGCAGAAAGTCCTGTACGACGATGTTTTATAATGATTTTACAAGTCCAGCTCACGTGAGGTGAGAGACTCTGTAGGTGAATTAATTGCATAGGTATAAGCTTCTGAGGAGGTAATATGTGTGAGTTAAGCAGCATGGATTTTGGGGGTGTAATGATATGTATGGCTTAAGATTTTTCCTTCTTCCCCTGTTGGGAAGAAGTATTTATAGAGGCTATCTTGGTCCTAGGATTCTCTTGGGAAGGAACATTGCCCATTCAGTCAATGGTGGACCATTGAATACCGATTTCTCAAGAAGTCGTGGGTCAATTATTAAATATGACTTCGCTCTGTTCCAAAAACATCTTATCCCATGTTTCCCACTACCCGGCGATAGGAATTTCTTGGGGCAAAAAGATACCTCCCTTTGGGTGACACTCTAATGTCGCCTCTTATGTGGCAGTTTAAAGGCATTGCCCTAGGTGAGGCCCTTCATAATTGTAGCGCTACATAATTCATCAAGCACGAGATATTCGTTAGAAGACGGAGGATTTTGAGATTGTCTCCTCTTATGGGGATTTCAAGATGATACATTTCAAAATAATGCAAATCCTACTTGGTCAAAAAAGACATTTGCGGGGTGATAATCACATTGCAACTTAAAATTAAAAAAGTTATTAGTTTTTAACCTTACAACTGAAGGTGGTGTTAGAAAATTAATATAAAACAAATGGATCGAGGCTAGAATCGTAAACGAAATCACTTTCCTTAAAAGTATTTTAAGCACTCTCAAAAGTATTAGAGTTAGAACGCAGGAATACCCAGGATAATTCAGCCTATACTCGAGTTTATACAAGACCGATGAAAACTAGAATGTAGGGAATAATGTTTGGAATTTTAGTGAAGAGGATGTATATTTTTTTTATATTTTTTCTGAATCCGGAATGAAGTATTTATATGTTATATTGGTGTTGTTTCACAAGGTTGTGACCCTTAGTGAAACAAATTTCTTTTACCAAGAGTTACACGCTTTTGCCAAAAGTTTCTTTTACCAAAAGTTACATTGTTTCGCCTACAGAAATATTCTTCAAGAGTTGTATACTTTCATTCTACAGTATTTCACGAAGTGTTGCCTATTTCAGAATTCAAACCTACTGCAACACTTCACAAGTTTTGCTTATTTCTGAATTCAAAATTAACCTTCATTTGCATATTTTCTTGTCATTTTGGAACGCACACAAGATTACTAATTCTTAACAATTTATAACAATCCTCCACTTGTTCTAATAATGACAAGACCAATTCCAAAAAGAGAAACTAAGAATGTTAGTACAGTTAAGTATCTTTCAATTTAAAACTTAACCTTAGTAAAGACAATGCAAAGTCTAATCAGAATGTTAGGTAGCAATGCTTTTAAACCATTAATCCATGTGAATAGACCAGCGTTACCTCACACACATTCTTTAAGGGTTCTTCGCCTACATTTCTTGCCTAACACTTATTTATGGCCATACCCTCGGTATTGAACTTCATTAAGAGTTTAAATAAAAACTCAACTCTCATTTTAAAGGCCAACATTATCCCGAAATGTTCCACAAATATCCAAATCAACGAATTATTGTTACCCATTGAATCTTGATGTTAATGTTCTGTTAATGTAAGATTCGGTTGTCTCCGCTGTCGGAACTCTTACTCAAGGAGTTTCAACCCCATGTCTCTTGAGGTTGTTTTTACTAAGTCTCTGGCCAATGGCTTAGTAAATGGATCAAACAAATTATAACTCGATCATATATTAATGAAATGATTACACCCTTAATCATTTTTTGTCACGAAAGAATGTTTAAGTTCTACTTTCCTAGACTTTCTGTTATACACTTTTTGTATGCTCTAGGTAAAGTGACTTGACTACCGCAATATATAGACACCTTTGAAACATTGTCTTTTGCCAATGGAACTTCCAACAGAAGGTCTCTCAACCATTTATCTTCTTCACCAACAAAAGCAAGAGCCTCGAGTTTTGATCATTTAGGTAAATTAACAAGTTCCCAAGTGTGGTTTGACATTATTGAATCCATTTCATCTTGGACAACATCCTTCTAAAACGAAGAGTCCCTTGAAGCCACTACTTCCTTGAATACACCAAAAACTATAGTGGATTTTGAATCAAACGAATTCAAAGGACCTTTCTCCAACAAATAGAAAATATATGACTTTATATTTGTAAGTACTTTTAGAAAGTACACACACTTTCTTTACAAATTATGTCACCACACACTTGGTGATAAATTACAATACTTGAACAAATATGAATATATGAAGTTGTTCTTGAATCAATTTCAATAAACAATTTATCTCCTCTTTCAATTTACAATTAAATAATATATGAACATTAAGTGCTCAAAAATATTATGAAACTTTTATGAATGATTTTAAAGTTATGCACAAAGTTTCAACATTTTTTAAAAGAATGAACACTTAGAAAATTATTTGAATTGATGTAAAAAATTAATAATGAAAGAGATAATTTGAAAATTAATTTATTTTGCCTTAAACTCATCCTAAGAAACTTCTAGGAATTGATGCAAAAGTTTGAGAAATTTTCATGAAGGTTTGTGATAGTTTAGAATGACAATGGTTCTCTGATCATTATGAAGATTCCATCTACTATTCAAACTTCCATTAATGTTCGTGATGTCATACCAATTATACAATGTATAGAATTAAAAATGGACCAATGCGACAATTAGTACGAATATATACATGTCACTATACCAATATATTTTCTTGTAGATAGAAATTGAAAATTTTTAATTCATAAATATCACGTGGAGGCAAATATTATGAATCCATGATATAAATTCTTCTAGTGTTTAGAATGTGCCTACGATACATCAGTTTATCCTTTGATGCTTGAAAACAAAGCCTCGATCGGTTTGCCATTATTTGAAATACTTATAAGATTGTTAGAAAATTAGTATAAATCGAATAGATCAAGGCAAGAATCGTGAATGAAATCACTTTCCTTAAAAGTATTTCAAGCACTCTCAAATGTCTTAGAGTTGGAACGCAGGAATACCCAGGATAATTCAGCCTATACTCGAGTTTGCACAAGACCGATGAAAACTCGAATGTAGGGAAGAGTGTTTGGAATTTTAGTGAAGAGGATGTTTGTTTTTGTTATGTTTTTCTGAATCTGGAATAAAGTATTTATACGCCATATTGGTGTTGTTTCACAAGGTTGCGACCCTGGGTGAAACAACTACATTTTACTAAGAGTTACAAGCTTTTTTCAAAAGTTGCTTTTACCAAAAGTTACATTGTCTCGCCTACAACAACATTCTTCAAGTGTTCCATACTTTCATTCTGCAACACTTCACGAAGTGTTGCCTATTTCAGAATTCAAACCTACTGTAACACTTCACAAGTATTACTTATTTCTGAATTCAAAATTAATCTTCAATTGCATATTTTCTTGTCATTTTGGAATACACTCATGATTATTAATTCTTTATAATTTACAACAGGTGGAAAATTCAAATTTTTTAAAAAGTAAGTTGCAAGGTGAAAAATATCCAGCAAATTTAAAAAAAAAATTGAGGGGAGTTAACCCGGTTCATTTATTGGGATCTACACTACTACAAAAAGTAGATACAACGACGCTACCATAACCACGATCATTCAAAGGACTGTGGCGATATCTCTAAATTCAGGTTCCTATATATCTTTTTAGTTTTTAATTAAACATTGATAATTTATTACTGAAGCTAGCGGGATTATACCTGAGTGAATAGCACACTCAAAGATACAATGGAGTCGTCATCGAACTTTATTTAGTCCCAAAGGATAGGGAAAATATCTATAAAACCCAAGGGAAGAGAAACGGGAAAGGGGGTCAGTTATGCGAAAGGAAGGTACTAGCACCTTACGCATCCGACGTACTCGACGGGAACCATTTCGCTTGCTTCTAGGCTTGGATGGGTTATCTATCTAAAGGCTTCTAGCTAAAAGAGAAGAGAAAAGAGAGAGAAAAAAAGGTGCTCGCGGAGGATTATGACCCTCGTGCCTACGTACTCTCATAGTGCAATGAGGAAATCAGAGCTCCGTAGTTCAGGGAACCAGGGACAGAGAAGAGGAATGGAAGAAGGTGGAAGTGTGCTCGCCAAGATTATCGCAATCGTGTGCCTACGTATCTTACATTTGAATGAATGAAGAATCAGAGCGTCCGTAGTTCGTGGAACCAAGACGGAAAAGGAAAAGGAAAATGGTGTCAAAACCAAGAGCAAAATAAGGAGAGAAAAACTCTGATGGGGATTGAAAAGAATTGGTGTCAAAACCAAGAAAAGAGTGCAAAGGAAAAGATAGTAATTGTGTTGAGGATAACGGCAAGAGTGGTGTCGCAAACGAGAAGATAAAGGAGCAAAAGGATAAAATGGACTATACAGGGGGTAATATAACAAAGAATTGTGTTGGGGATCAGAGGGTTAATGACCCTACCGGGGAAAAAACAAAGATAAGGTGTCAAAACCAAGAGGAAGCAGGATTCAGTATGCTAACTGACTGGCAGTGGTTAATTGAAGAAAAAAGAGATTAAGACTCTGTAGGGAAACAAGGGTTGGGTGTCAACAGACAGGCTGTGACGAACCAAAAGGAGAGAGTACTGAACCAAGAGAAGATGTTTAACTCTGAAGGGATTTCGGTATATTAACTGATAAACAGTGGTTAACCGGAAGAAAGAAAGGATTGCAACTCTGCGGGGAGAAAGTTTTAACAGATAGACTATGATCAACCAAAAGAACGGGTGTAGAACTAAGCGAAGGTTGTGACCCACTAGGCATGTTGGTACTGACCGAACAAATAGTACTTGACCAACGATAAGGGTATTGGAACCAAAAGAAGGTTACTAACCCAAGGGTGCGAGTATTCGAACCAAGAGAAGGTTACTAACTCACAGGGGTATTAGTTTTAATAGAAGGATTGTGATTAACCAAAAGAATGAGTGATTAACCAAGAGAAGGTGATTAACCCAAGAGGAACTCGGTATATTAATAGATAGACTGTGGTTAACTGAGAAGAAGTGCAAATTGACGTTTTAGCTGGCAAGCAGTGGTTAACCAATCAAATGGAGAATAACCTAGGGAATGTTGTGATTTCTGCTAGAGTTTCGGTGTTTAACAGGAAGACTGTGTTTGAGCAGAGAATGAGACTCTTTTGGGGAATAAAAAAATAAAGCAATGATTGACCACAAAAAAAAAGTAATGAAGCAAGAGACTGGTGTTAACCCAAGAGACAATGATCTTTAACCAAGAGAATTGTGATTGATCAAAAGAGAGATTGAAAGGGGTAGTGGTGATCAAGGATCGACTCGAATAAGGATTAAGAGACACTACAACTTGGAGATAGAGATGATTATTCCAGGCACAGGGTCATTCGTCCCCTACCCAAAATAATCAAGATGAGTATAGGAATTCTCCACTCTCATCCCTTCTCTAGCACCAAAGTATAGTGCAGAAATTGAAACGGATAACATAACAGCGCCAATTTGTACAGTGTTCCAGTGCGTCGTGCAAATCTCCGACTCGGCAGGGAATCAAGAGAACAAGACTCTAAAGGAAGCCTAAAGAGAAGAGCAGGGATGGATCAACTAATCAAAACAAGGTTTCGATTAATCAATCAAAGGGAATTGATGCGCTAACAATTTTCCAAAGAGATGAAAATTCATCAAAGCAAAAGTGTGGATTATTGATTATACAAGATTAAGCTCATTCTTTGAAGAACAAACTTAATGTAAAACATGAATGAAAGTGCAAAACAGTACGAAATATCAATTATCATGCATCACTAATCATGTATCATGTTAGCAAAAGTTGTGCAAGAATGATCATGAGCAAACACTGTCAAAATTGCAAACAATTGATAAATGAAAAATAGAGCATCGAAAGTTGTCAAGCATGCTTCAAACAGAGGTTAAATAACTCATAAAACCTCCACAAATATCAAGCATACGAAGCCATGGAAGTTAAATGAGGAAAAAAGATCAAACAAGCTTGAAAAATAGGCAAATTTCACATTCTAGTTCAGTGTTAATCGATTAACACTTTTGCACTGCAAAGTGTTAATCGATTAACACTTGAAAAATAGCAGAAAAAATTGAAAAACAGAGTGTTAATCGATTAACACTTTTGCACTGCAAAGTGTTAATCGATTAACACTGGAGCAGTGGCCAAAAATCAGTTTTCCAAAAGTGCTTCCAGCAGTTAATCACTTATTTGAACATTCAAATGCTATGGTTTACACTTGTGCATGAAAATTACATGAATTATGAGCAATTAAACACACATTGAAAGTATTAACATGAAGATCAAAGATCAAGCAATTGCAAGATTGAACGAACCGAAAAACGATCGAAATTACATCAAAAACGCGCGAAAATGATCGAAACACAAAATAGGGTAAGAGTTACCAACCTACAAGCGGAGAATTGGCTTGGTGATTGTTGTGAGTGAAATGTGGAGAGAAGAAAGCAAGAAAACTAGAGAATTCTGCACTTGCACTTCGAATTGTAGCTAAACCGAGCAAAAACGTGAAAATGCCCCGAGATCGAATTTGTGCCGAATTGATTGATATGAACACTTGAATTAAAGTAGAATTTGCTGTGATTCCAAAAATCCAAACACAATTGAAGATGAATGAAGGCTTAAGCTCAAGATAAAATAATTTCAATGTGAAATTTGCTTCTCTTTAATGGTGATAATGGAGCCTTAGTGTGGTTTGAAGAAGAAGATGAAGATGAAGGTGTAGAAATTGCAGAAAATGCAGAGAGAAATGAGAGAATTGAGAGTGAAAAGTGTGAGAAATGATTGAAAATGGTTGAGGCCTTTGTGAAATGGTGGAGCTTTGTTTATATAGAGCTTTGGTTTGGAGTGTGATAGGTTTGGAATGTGCTTTGGAGTTAGCTTTGGAGCTAGCTTGGGAGTTAGTTACACTTAACTCACCGAGTCGGAAGTTGACTCGGTTAGTTAGTTAGTTAACTCGGTGGAGCAATCCCAATGTAAATCCAAATCAAAGGCTCGCATACTTGGAAGTTAAGGAACATGGTGAACTTAATTCAAAGTGATGCATTGGAGTAAATGTAAGTGGAGTGTCTTGATTGGTCTTGAAATGTCTAGAGATGTCTAGAATGTTCCACACACTGCTAGAACCAAGTAGAACCCAAAAATGGGGAGTGGCAAGTTGCTGTCATGAAAAGTAGCAGAATCTTCCAAATTTACATGTGTTAATCGATTAACACTTTTGCACTACAAAGTGTTAATCGATTAACTAAGCCAAAAATGCCTAGTTTGCTTGAAAAGTGATGTTGTGGCCACGGTTCTGATTTTCAACCTCTTGCTTTGATGAATAGGCATAGAAACCCTGGTTTTGTGCTTGTGTTAGTGATGTGATGATTTTGTGAGGATGCTATTAATCGGGCTTGGAAAACCTGAATATTCTTGCAACAAAAACACAGAGAAAAAATGCAAATGCGTATGCCAGCGATGCGAATGCACATGCTTATGAACAAGGAAAAAGAGGAGGTCAAATTTCGGGTTACGACAGCTGCCCATATTTAATCCTTTTGGACCTGAACGTTTGAATTGTGCTAGCTTTTCGATAATTTGAGGTAGGAGGGGATTAAATAAAAGAGTAGCTAGAAAATTTGGCTGACGGCGGCAAGAAATGTTTGGTACAGATGAATATTTGAGAGTTTAATTAAGGATCTGGCTGAAAATATGTTGGGGAGATGAATCAGGCCAAAAGGGAGTATGCTTGATGCATATGCTATGCGTGTGCTATCTTACATGATGTTTGATATCATGTTATGCAACGGTACAGGTTGAGGTATTGTGCGGTGATTAGGTAGAGATTGTTGCAAAATGAACTCGACATCTTCTGCTGAGGAGAGAACCCACAGATGGTGACGACTCCACTGGGGAAATAGCCTAGAGATCTCAGGTTTCCAAGCTATTACCACTATTGTTGCTGGAAATGAAAGAACCAGGATGATCCTCAGATCACGGCTGACTCCATATGGGGAACGACCTTCCAATCTTGACTGATTATGCTTAAGGGAATCCCAAGGTCTGAATTATCTTCTTTGCTTAAGGCGAACAGAAAAATGAAACATACTGCCACTAGGAAGTGATGGTTTCGACCTGCTGGGAATGATGCACGACCCTTGCTGGGGATAAGAGAACAAGCATGCCTCAGCTTGATGGCTCATCATGGCAACTTTACTGGGGACATTATGCATCTGCTGGAGAAATGGAAGGTAACCGACCTTTCCGAGGAACCATAATGGTGCTTGTTGGGGAAATGATGGCTCTGCTGAGGAAATGACAACCTCTTCAAAGGACCATGATATTGCTCACCGTGGATCAAGCTTGCAAATGGATACTATCGATTATCCCTTGGGGATTACCAGTGAAACATTCAATGCATAATGCTTTCTCCATTGATTTAGCTTTTTATTATTCTCAACGCTTTATAGTATTATGTGATCACAAATAATCTCTTATTTTGCAAACAAAATACTGAAAAGAAAACAATTAAGAAATGAAATATTTGTACATAAGATGTGTACAAGGATGCAAAAATCCTTGATGAGGAAATTTGCAATAAAATTGAAAAACAAATGTAAATGGCAAAGGGAAATTATGTTTTGCATTGATTACAACATTGGCTACCATCCATTGTAAGTTTAGGTTCCAACGCCTTACACCAGTTGATAATGATTTGACTACTCTATTACCGTCTGAGATTCAACTATGACGGAGAGGGACTCAAGTGTTCACAGTTAAATGCCTTTATCCATAATTTTTTCCTGGACATATTTCTTATTTTTTTCGTCCACCGGTGTCATACCCAAAATTTTACCCTCAGATCCTCTGATCATTTCATATCATTTTAGGTTAACCATCTTAGCATTTGCAGTCATAGTCCATCAATCATAGTCATGCATTTTTTTTCCGTCTATTTTTGTCACTTATTCTCTGTTTTAGTTCAATTATTTTTATGAGCTTTAGAACTTTATTTTAAATTTAGAATCTTATTTTTATTGATTTTAATCACTAGTTTAGTTTAATTTAATTCTTCTTTTGTTAATATATTATTATTTTTCTTATTTGTCTTTATTATTATTTTATTATTATTATTTTTATCACTATGTTTATTTTTATTAATTATCATTTTTATTATTATTTCGTTATTTAAGTTTATTTTTAATAGTTATTATTGTTTATTATTTTTTATGTTTGTTACTATTTTTAGTTATTATTATTATTATTTTATTATTTATTTATTATTGTTTTTATTTATTAGTTATTTCACTATTTTATTCATTTATTCATTTATTATCATTTTTTATTTATTATCATTGTCATTATTATTATTAATATTTATTATTTCATTATCTATTTTTATTATCATTATTATTGTTGTTATTTTTATTATAATTATTAGTATTTATTATTATTTTTATTATTGACATTTATCATTCTTATTATTATTATTATTATTGTTATTTTTGTTATGATTATTTTTTTTATGTCATTTTTTTACTATTATTATTAAGGCCAAAAAGGAGAATCAATTGCCACATCCAAGTCCACAATTCTCTCCCAAACCGTACAGCTCCATGCCATAACACACTCAAACCTTTCCATACCAGCCTGTCCCACAGCATGTCTTTGTCCAAACTACAAACCTATATACAACAGCAATGACGACACGAAAACTGCTGCAAGACCGTACTCTTGCAAAACGCAGCTGGCATTATACAAAACACTCCAAAACCTGCTACAAAGTAGCAGCCAGGCCATAAAAAAACCACCCATACACTTCAAAAGGCCATAAGTCTATTAGTGAAAAGAAATAAAGACAACAAGGTCCCACTTAGTCTCCTTCATCCAAACAATACAAAAGGGGCACGCTGTGTTGGGGGGAGTTCACTAGGGAGCATTGATACATAGTGTAGGACTAGGAACCTTTGTGAGAGACACACCACTTGTCCACCTAAAACCTTAAGGTGATAGGTGAGGGGGTTCTCCCACTTATAAATGCTCAAGTTACCACGTTCCTATCCAATGTGGGACTATTTCCCCTCTTACTCACACTTGCTTATATTATTCCAATACTCCCCCTCAAGTGTGAGTCCACAATGTTCCCCTTTTTATATACTTGTACCGCCGTTGACACCTATTACTAGGCACCTCTTATTAGGTATTTCGAATACACCTCTTCCTTGGGCGTTTTGATTTCAACGAAACACCACTTTCTGGGAATTTCGATACACCCCGGTCCCTTTCTCGAACTAGGGTCTGATATCATTTGTTGGGGAGAGTTTACTAGGGAACATTGATACATAGTGTAGGAAGGCACCTTAGTGAGAGACACACCACTTGTCCACCTAAAACCTTAAGGTTTTAGGTGGACAAGTGGCGTGTCTCTCACAAAGGTGCCTTCCTACACTATGTATCAATGTTCCCTAGTAAACTCTCCCCAACAAATGACATCAGACCCTGGTTCGAGAAAGGGACCTGGGTCTAAAACCTTAAGGTGATAGGTGAGTGAGTTCTCCCACCTATAAATGCTCAAGTCACCACATTCCTATCCAATGTGGGATTATTTCCCCACTTACTCACACTTGTTTATATTATTCCAATACGCTGCATCATAATAAAAAGGGCAAGACCACAAACTTTGCCAACGGCTGAAACCGTACGATCTACATTACCACAACCTGCATTATCCTACGTACAAACTCCTACTGTAATCTTGAACAAAACAACATCATGCCCACACGCAAGGCTCCCTAAAAAACGGAAAATAACTCTGCTGCAAAACAACCAAACCAACGCATCAAAACGCAAGAAATTGGAACAAAACGGCTCACCTCTCCTCAATAATTTGAACCCATCTCACTCTCAATAAAAGGCTGAGAAACACAATCCTCTGGAAATTTTTTGCTGATTCTGCTCACCCTAAAACAAGACTCAACACTCTTCTTCCATCATTCGAGCTGCTCAAATCTCACCTTTCTAATTCCTCTTTCAAACCCCAACCTGACTCTTCAACCAAATGATAAAACTCCAACCTTCCATCTCCAAATACAACTTCAACTCACAGTCACCTTTTACAACACCACTCTGCGAAGAGATCAACAACAACCGAGAATTGAGAAATAAAAGAGCCTTCAAAACCCAAATCGCAGCCCAGAACAGAAAAAAAGGATAAGAAGAGATTGAAATCCAAACCAAAAACACAAACCTGATTTGAAAACGCATCACCCATAACCGACTCACACTATTAAACCGCCACGTGAAACCTCCTTCTACCGCCATCACCAAACAGAACTCAATAACAATAACCATGGCTCTGTTTCTCCCGCCGCGAGCACCATGCGAGATTCACGAGAGAGCGAGAGACCAAAGAAGAGAAAGCCGTGTGAAAACCAGCTAGAAACGGAGGAGAGAGAGAGAGAGAGAGAGAGAGAGAGAGAGAGAGGGGGTAAAAGCGGATACGAGGAAAAGGTTGAATTTTGAGAAAGGATTGAAACACGTTGTTTTTCTTCTTTTCTTTTAATTTTGACCATTTATTGCTTTCAAATAAGTTTGAGCTTTATGATGAGCTCAGCCCACTAGTTTTGGTTTCTTCCACCCTAACACAGAATCCGTCACCCTTCTCTTTATATTTTTATGTTATTTTATCTTAATTTTCTTCAATTAAAATCTTGAGTTTATTTTAATGGTGTATATCATATAAAAAACACATTTTTTTAATAATTATTTTAAATATCTTCTTTTCTTATTTATTAAATGTTTTTTTATTAGTTTCATTGTTAAGTTTAGTGAATTAGTCCTCCTAATTTTAATTGGGGTTTAGACTTTGAATATTTAGGTTTTGATCTTTGATTTTTAATAAATTTCTTTGACTCTTAACCTTGTTAACTTGGGACTTGTTTCTTTAGTTTGGAAGCTTGGCCATCCCTGTTGGATCTTATGATCTTCATTCTTGATTTGACCATGTTGTTGTTTACTATCTTCTGATCGTTATCATTCATCTAACATATATCATAATATTGCTATTTTGTCTGATTCTAATTTGAGTTTGTTACATCCATGCCTGAGTTTTTTTCTCTATGCTCCATTGTTATGATTTGCCTGTTTACTTCAGTCCAAAGGAAAGGATTCCCTGTTGACTTATAACTCATGCCTTAGATAGTTTAGACCTCTCCCTCTTCATTTCCATGACCTCTTTAGGATCATCACCCTTGGCCTCTTTAGAGCCACCTCTCCTTGACCTAGTTTAGGATCCTTACCCCTCTTGTAAGCACTATCATCATAGATGTTTACTCCCCTCTTTGGCCTCATTAGAGCCACTTACCTTCACTTAGGATTAACCTAGAGTTCTTCAGCCCTATGTGAGCATCATCATAATAATGTTCCATTTCCCTTTGGCCTTACTAGAGCCATTCACCCCTTTAACTTAGGAATTAGGATAAAGTTCTTAAACTCTGTGTGATTCTCATCATAATGAGTATTCACTTCCCCTTTGACCTTGCCCAAAGTCAATCTCCTTAGACTAGTCTTTCAACTTAGACTTAGAGAGTTCTTTAACTCCATGTGAGTATCATGATCATGAGTACTCATTTCCTCTTAGAACCTTGATCATTATTATGAGTTCCTCAATCCTAGTTAGGCAAACTACGGAGGCTCTGATTCCTCATTCCTAATCAGGATACGTAGGCACAAGATGCGATATCTTATTGAGCCTGTTTTGCCTTACAACTTAGACTTAGAGAGTTCTTTAACTCTATGTGAGTATCATGATCATGAATAATCATTCCCTCTTGGAACCTTGATCATTATCAAGAGTTCCTCTTCCCTAGTTAGGCGAACTACAGAGGCTCTGATTCCTCTTTCCTAATCAGGATACGTAGGCACAAGATGTGATATCTTGTCGAGCCATTTGCCTCACAACTTAGTCTTAGGGAGTTTTTGAACTCTATGTAGGTATCATGATCATGAATACTCATTTCCCCTTGGAATCTTAATCATTATCAAGAGTTCTTCACCCGTAGTGAGGTGAACTACAAATGCTCTGATTCCATCCTTATTAGGATACGTAGGCACGAGATGCGACGTCTTAGCGAGCATACTTAGTGTACATACCTTTAGGTCTTTACCTTTAGCACCTTGGTCTTTACCATGGTCTTTATCTTTACCATAGCACAGTTCCCTTAGCAAGCAAACAATAACATAACACAAACACAAACAAGAGGTTCCTATAGAGTACTACAGATAATTAGGATGCTAACACCTTTCCTAGGTATAACAACCCCCGAACCATAGATCTCTTAGTTGTGTCTTCACATAGCGCAAGTAGGGTTTTCTTCGATCTTTACCCTTTCCTTTGGATAAATCAAAGCTCGGTGGTGAATTTCAAATATGTGTGATTCAAGTTAATTAATAGCTTGATATCCTATTCTCACCGCAATAGGAATGGCGACTTCACTGGGGATCTAAGAGAAGAAGTTTAAGCCCACCTTGTTTGTATTTGTGTTACTTTATATGCTTGCTTGCTTGTATACTTGTATATTTGTAAATATCTGTGTATATATATGTATCTGCTTGGGTTTTTCTGTGTGCAGGGTTGTTACCTTGAGTGTTGAGATAAGTCCTAACCCGAACTTAAGCATACACGTTAATAGGATTGTGGTGTAATCAATATTCGGCTGTTGGGAGTAGTCCTAACATGTTTAACATATGATAACCACGCTCAGTGGAGGCCCCTTTAGGATTATTGATGTCTGATGCGAGTAGTCGTATTGATGTCACTCTTTCCGACCATGGAGTCCGTGATACTGAGGAACTTTAGTTACCCTTTACCCCACTTGGCCTTTTTAGGACGTAGTGCAGTGATTATCCAGGTGTAGACCTATGATGGTTGTCATGCGGTACTGCACTCAAATGAGTTTATCTTGAGAATATTATTAACCCACATGAGTAGTCGTGTAGGCTGATAATATCTGAAAGATTTATCGATGACTCTGGGAACTTTTTAGAACCCTGTTCTACAGATCATGAACCCTTAGTACACACCTTTTGGGATGCGTAGAACAATGGCTCCACGCTCGTGATCTTCTAACCTAGGCCCTCGCTTGTTTGCTTGTCAGCATATGTGTGAATACTTGTATATGTGTGTTTGTGCATACATTCATCCATTCATGGTAGCCCTTTGGTTTCAAGGAATTCAATTGTTCTTTCATTTGCAAAAAAATCAATAGAGAGCATTGGATTTTAAAGTAAAAAAATTTCAGTTTTTCCAAAAAAGGTTTGCAAGTTTCTTCTGAGTTCCTTGGAACTAGGGATGGCAAAAATATCCGTACCCGCAGATATCCGTGGATAAAATCCGTAACGGATATGGGGTGGATAACTTAATGGATATCCACGGATAATATAAATGAATATTTAAATATCCATTTGTTAATGGATATGGATATGGGTTTAATGATATTCGTACCCGCGGATATCCATATACGTTAATAAATTATAAAAATCATTTAAATATCATTAGTTTATTATACCTTATCTTTTCATCTTCTAAAATAAATAGTCTTATTATATCTCTTTCTTTTTTAAAATTTTCTTTGATGAAAACTTTTCACATTTCATTCAAATTCTATTAGCCATTTCATATTTAAACTCTTCAATACTTCATACCCCACTTCAACAATTTCACAGACCAACCAACTACTGTTGTCATTCCTCTATCGAACCAGTGTCTCCCTTCCTACTCCTCTGTGTTCGCTCTTCCATCATAACTCATAATCACAATATCTTTTATTTGTTTGGTTAAAATGAAATGTATGGATATTATGTTTGGATCTAATTATATTTTGGTGAATAAGAAGAAAATTAATGTGATAAAATTTTATTGTTAAATTAAGAGCGAATTGTATGAATGTTATATGATAATAATTTGTTGTGTCTTTAAAAGAAGTTAAAAGTATATTTAAAAAAAATTCATAAAAAATATTATCCATGGATATCTGTAAATATCCACGGATACCGTAAAACCCGCGGATTATCCGCTTAACAGATATCCACATGGATATGGGGCGGATATGGATATCATATTTATCCAATGGGCGGATACGGATATCATAGTATCTGTCCTCATGGATATCCATTTACATCCCTACTTGGAACCATTTGGTTTGCATTAGCATTGCATGCGCATGTCATCACATTTGCATTTGCATTTGCATTTCCCGAAGCCAACATTGGACTTGAAGTAGCTTTTGAAGGATCATGGACTCAGGAGAGCAGAGCCAATTTGTGACAAGAGCGGATTTAGAATTGCTAAAAGATCAGTTAAGTTAGATTATGGATGCTATGACATCCTTGGCAAAGAGAGATGACCATATTCAGAGGACTTATGTAAACAATGTTACTCCAGATCAACCTGTTCCGATCCCTGTTGAGAACCAGGTTATACAAGAATGTGCCATTGTCTGAGATGGACGTTCCTCTTCGGTTGATTTCATGGAATACTGCAGCTTCTCATTCTCTAAGCCAGATTCCCAAGAGGTAGTCCCTGTCATGGAAACCAAGGACCCACGATATGTTGAGATAATGGAAAAATTCCGTGCCTTGGAAGAAAGGCTTGATGCCATTAAGGGTCGTGACGTTGCTGATCTAAATGCTTTGAACATGTGTTTGGTACCTGACCTTATGATACCCCCTAAGTTCAAGACACTGAAGTTTAAGAAGTACAAAGGGGATAGTTGTCCAAAGCAGCATTTAGTGATGTTTTGCAGAAGAATGGCCTCATATGTCCGCAATGACAAGCTTATGATCCACTGTTTCCAAGACAGTTTAAGTGGGGCATCACTGAATTGGTACATGCAGCTAGAAAGCAGTCACATCCAATCATGGTCAGACCTAGCTAATGCCTTTGTGAAGCAGTACAACTAAAATCTTGACTTGGCTCCCAGTCGCTTGCATTTGCTAGACTTATCTCAAGAAGACAATGAATCCTTCTGAGGGTATGCTCAGAGATGGAGAGAAGTAGCTACTCGCGTCCAACCACCACTCTTGGATAAGGAATTAGTTGACTGGTTTGTGGATACTTTGCAAGGTCCGTACTGAGAAAAGATGTTTAGAATTATGACATCAAACTTCTCTGACTTAGTGATAGCTGGAGAGCGCATCGAGAGCGGTCTCAAGAGCGGAAAAATCCAAGGCACCAGGAACATCCCAGCTAGTGAGAGTGAATCAATTGTCAGTTCTCAAGAAGAATGGGAGAAAGAAAGTAATTCCACTTGGGAATCTCCAATACCTCAGCCCTCATACAACTCAAGTGTTCAGAGTCGGCAATCTTTTGGGTCTCCGTGTCAGGTAATATTCCCTCCTCAGGGACAATATTCTTCTCCAAACCGAAGACCTCCTCAGTATCAATGGTCATGCCACCGTCAGCCGCGTCAACACGCTCGACAAAGGCCAAGAAAGCCATAGAGGAATTTCATTCTGTTACCAATGTCATACAGTCAGTTCTTGCCAGATTTAATCAAAGGTGGATTGATAGTGCCAAAGGAGATAGATCCAGTGCCTTTTCCATACCCACCAGGCTTTTACGCCAACGCCCGATGTGACTATCATGCTGGGGCACAGGGGCATTCAACTGAAGAATGCAAGGTGCTCAGGAGCAAGGTTCAGACTCTGCTTGACTCTGAGATGTTCTCATTCACACCTCAAGGCATTCAAATCAGCAAATGTTCACCTAATTGTAAGAACAAGAGTTGGTTATGCATTAATACCTCCGAGTTTTGATGATATCAAACAAGTATGTTTGTATGAATAATTTTATAAGTCTAATGTTTGTTATTTGTGAGAATCAAACAAACAGGTTCTGCTTCCTTTAAAATGGCGTGAATATGTTGTTAAAAGAAAATACTTCTCCTACGCGCTTTACTTGATGTGCTAAATCACTTCAGAAGAATCTGAAGATCGTAGACTCTGATATAATATATAAAGAGAACAAGTTCTGTAAATATGAAGACTATGGTTCTGATGAACGAAGTCCAAATGCTGAAGATTTACGCTCTTTAGATAAAGGTTCTGAAGACTCAACTATAGACTCTACTCATGCTTCAACTAAATACCATTAAAAGCCTCTGAAAATATGATGGCAACATTCTAAGCGAACAAGGTTCTGAAGATCAAGTGCTAATGACTCCGAAGGTGCAGCTCTGAGGACTCCAAGACTTGAAGATCTTAAATAACCAAGCTACGTTTTCCCTTCTTACTCATGCTCGTAGAAGCCTCTGAAGTTAAGAAGATTAGAAGACTAAGCAACGAAGTTCAAATGAAGATATCTTGGTAATTGTGCAAAAGTTCAAATAAAGATTTCTTAGTAATGGTGCCAACGAAGATATACTGACAAGACATAACACAAAAGGTTTTATCTGTCCTCACGTTTCTACAGAACTGCCGTCAATAGTCATGATTACTCTGTAACGGTTACTTTTACTCGGCTATAAAAGAACTTGAAGACTCAAAGAATGATAACAACTTCTCTGATTAAAATACACTCTATTTTGCTATTATCATTCAAGAAGTCATTTTCTGTGTTGTAAAATAGTTTACATATTCAGCTTGTGCTAGAAGTAATACCTTGTAAACAAATTCTTTTTCAAACTGTTGTTTGAAGTTCCTTGAGAAAAACATAGTGAGGTTAGATTTCTTGAGAAGTCTAAGACTAGTGAGAGTCTTAGAGGTTGTTCCTTAAGAGAGACCAGTGTGGTTAAATCTCTTGAGAAGTCTAGAACTTGAGAGTTTTAGAGGTTGTTGTTAGTCACCAGCATTTTGGCTTGTGCATTGTATTAATCTGTTTGATTAGTGGATTAAGGCCTCGATTGAGAGAGGAGAAATCACCTTGGCGGGTGGACTAGATTAACTTGAGGAATTCTCAAGTGAACTAGTATAAACATACCGTGTTATCTCTTTTAAGTTTCATTAAGATTATCATTCATAAGTTAAAGAGTTGTTAAAAAGGGGTTAGTATAAAAGAAAAGAATTTATTTTGAAAAACCAATTCAAATCCCCCTTTCTTGTGTTTTTCACACCTTCAATTTGCATCAGAGCTCTGGTTCTGAGGTGATAAAAAGGTTGAATTTTTATCAAGCACTTAACAGTGTTCAGTACCGATCCAAGTGTGAAAAACAATGGCTGCACCTGAATCAAATGTTACTGCAAATGAAAGAGATTCTTATAGTGCAAAACCTCGTATTTTTTATGGGAAAAAATTTGATTATTGGAAAGACAGAATTGAAAGTTACTTTCTGGCTTTTGACTTAGATCTATGGGATCTGGTAGTTGATGGCTACAGTTACCCTGTATATTCTGAATGGAAAAAGATTATCAGAAGTGCATTAATAGATGCTCAAAAGAAGACTTACAAGAATCATCACAGAGCAAGAATGATTCTATTAAATGCAATTTCATATACGGAATATGAAAAGATCACAAACAAAGAAACTGCAAAGTCTATTTTTGATTCTCTCCGAATGACTCATGAAGGCAATGCTCAAGTCAAAGAGACAAAGGCTCTTGCACTAATCCAGAAATATGAGGTCTTCAAAATGGAAGATGATGAATCTGTGGAAACTATGTTTTCAAGATTCCAGATGCTCGTTGCAGGACTCAAAGTTCTGGACAAAGGTTATTCTACTGCTGATCATGTCAAGAAGATTATCAGAAATCTACCTGTCAAATGGAGACCAATGGTAACAGCTTTGAAACTAGCAAAGGATTTGAACAACATAAGTCTTGAGGAACTAATTAGTTCTTTAAGGAGTCACGAAATAGAACTTCAAGGAGATGAACCTCAGGAGAAAGGTAAATCTATTGCTCTAAAGGCTAATTCTAAAAAGAAAAAGGCTTATCAAGCAGAGGAAGAATCCGAAGAAGATTCAGACGAAGATGAACTATCTCTCATATCAAAGAAGATAAGCCAACTGTGGAAATACAGAAGGAATAAGTTCAGAGGACCAAGAAGAAGATCTGAGTTTATACATGGTCAAAAGAAAGCTTATGGAAGAGAAGTTACGTGTTTTGAATGCAAGGAACCTGGACATATCAAGAATTATTGTCCAAAGTTCAAGAAAGATGGAAAACCTAGAAAAGCTAAAAAGGGTCTTATGGCAACTTGGGATGATTCAGAGTCAGAAGAAGATTCTGACGGAGAATATGCCAATGTAGCATTCATGGCTAAGACCGGAACAAATGAAGTCCTATCGGAAGAAGAACTATCAGACTATGATGATGATAGAGAGGTACTTTCTTCCTTATCTCGTTCTGAACTTGAAATAGGATTATCTGAACTTATGGATAGGTATCAACTTCTTCTAAGAAAACACAAAACTCTGAAAAAGGCTTTTATGGTTCTCTCCGAGGATCTTACTAAAAGCAAGCAAACCATTTTTGAATTAAACGAAAAATTACTCTTCATAGAAAAATCAAATGTTGCTTTAAAAAGTAAAGTATCTAAGTTAGAGGAAGAGATCGCGTCTGATAAAATTGTCACTAATGAAGTTGTCAGATATGACAGAGCTTTTCAACACTTCCTTGCTAAAAGCATAGATAGAAGTAAAATGGCTTCAATGATCTATGGAATTAGCAGAAATGGAAATAGAGGTCTAGGATATTCAGGACCATCACAACCATATGATGAAACCAAGAATATCAAACTAATACCTCTATCTAAACATTTTGTGCATGCTGATACTAAACTAAAATGTCCAGAACCAGAATGTTCTAAGTCTGTTATATCACAAACACAGACACGGAAGAAAACTTCCAAACTCAGAAATTATGCACAAATACCGCACTATTATCCTGCTGAACGAAAATCCAAAGGTGTCAGAACCTCTGGAAAGGCTAATGTGAAAGGACCCACAAAATGGGTACCTAAGAATAAGATAATTTATGTTGCAGATATCCTTAATTGCGCCATTGAAACACCACTCATGGTACCTGGACAGTGGATGCTCGCGACACATGATGGGAGAAAGGCATATGTTCCAAGATCTGAAACTTAAGCCTAGAGGTGTCGTCGGTTTCGGAGGAAATCAGAAGGGAAGAATCATTGGCTCCGGAACTGTTGGTAATGGTAAACTTCCTTCTATAAATAATGTTCTTTTAGTAGAAGGTCTAATGCATAATTTATTGTCAATTAGCCAACTTAGTGACAATGGTTATGATGTTATCTTCAATCAAACGTCCTGTAAGGCTGTTAGTCAAAAGGATGGGTTTGTTTTGTTCAATGGTAAAAGGAAGAACAATACTTACAAAATTAAATTATTAGATTTAAAACATCAAAATGTAAAGTGTCTTTTGCCTGTCAATGAAGAGCAATGGGTCTGGCACAGACATCTGGGTCATGTTTGCTTGAAAAGAATCTCTCAGTTGAACAAGCTAAGACTTGTCAAAGGTTTACCAAATCTGAAGTACTCTTCAGATGCTCTTTGTGAAGCATGTCAGAAAGGCAAGTTTTCAAAAACTTCTTTTAAAGCAAAGAATATTGTTTCTACCTCTAGACCATTGGAACTTCTTCACATTGATCTATTTGGACCAGTGAAAACTACTTCTATCAATGATAAGAAATATGGACTAGTCATCGTTGATGATTACAGTCGTTGGACATGGGTAAAATTATTAAGACACAAGGATGAGTCACATTCTGTGTTTGCTTCCTTCTGCACCCAAGTGCAAAATGAAAAGAATAGCAAAATCGTCAAGGTCAGAAGTGATCATGATGGAGAATTTGAAAACAAAGATTTTGAAAAAAAATTTGATTCGCATGGGATATCTCATGATTTTTCTTGTCCTAGAACTCCACAACAAAATGGAGTTTTAGAAAGAAAGAACAGAACTTTACAAGAAATGGCTCGCACCATGATCCAAGAAACTGACATGGCTAAGAACTTTTGGGAAGAGGCAGTCAACACAGCATGTTATATTCAAAATTGAATCTCCATAAGACCTATCTCGAGTAAAACTCCCTGTGAATTATGGAAGAATAAAATTCCCAACATTTCTTATTTTCATCCTTTTGTGTGTATTTGTTTTATGTTAAACACTAAAGAGAATATTGGCAAGTTTGATTCCAAAGCACAGAAGTGTCTGCTGTTAGGATACTCTGAACACTCAAGAGGCTATAGAGTTTATGACACAGAATCACAGATTGTGGAAGAATCAATTCATGTCAGATTCGATGATAAGCTTGACCCTGAAAAGTCAAAGCTAGTTGAAAAGTTTACAGATTTGGAAATCAGCTTTTCATTACCTAAAGAAAAGGTAGAAGAAGTTAAAACTCCAGAAGATCCTACTCACAATATCATTGATGTATCGTCTAATACTCCACAACAAAAGAAAAGGAGAATCTCAACTTCACACCCTGAAGAACTAATTCTAGGTAGCAAGGACGCTCCCATTAGAACCAAATCAGCTTTCAAACCCTCTGAAGAAACGCTTCTGGGATTGGTGTCGTTAATTGAACAAACAACAGTTGATGAAGCTCTTATGGACAAGGACTAGGTTCTGGCAATGGAAGAAGAACTTAACCAGTTTTCAAAGAACGATGTATGGGATCTTGTCCCAAAACCTAAAGATGTCCATGTAATTGAGACTAAATGGGTATTCAGAAACAAACTCAATGAAAAGGGAGAAGTCGTCAGAAACAAGGCAAGACTTGTTGTACAAGGTTACAGTCAACAAGAAGGGATAGATTACAATGAAACCTTTGCTCCAGTCGCCAAACTAGAAGCTATACGCCGGTTAATTTCCTTTTCAGTAAATCATAACATCATCTTATATCAAATGGATGGTAAGAGTGCATTCTTGAATGGTTATATATCAGAAGAAGTTTATGTCAAACAACCTCCTGGATTTGAAAACTCAGAAAAATTAGATTTCGTTTTTAAACTCAAAAAATCTCTCTATGGTCTAAAACAAGCTCCCAGGGCTTGGTACGACAGATTGAGCAGTTTTCTTTTAGAAAATAACTTCGCCAGAGGCAAGGTTGACACCACTCTCTTCTGTAAATCATACAAAAATGATATACTCATAGTTCAAATTTATGTTGATGATATTATTTTTGGTTCTGCTAATCCCTCTCTATGTGAAGAGTTTTCAAAATTGATGCAAACAGAATTCGAAATGAGTCTTATGGGTGAGTTGAAGTTCTTTTTGGGAATTCAAATTGATCAGAAACCAGAGGCTACTTACATTCATCAAAGTAAGTACACAAAAGAACTTCTGAAGAAATTCAACATGATAGATTGTAAGATAGCAAAAACTCCAATGCACCCAACATGCGTCATAGAGAAAGCAGAAACAAGTGGTAAAGTTTGTCAGAAGACATATCGTGGTATGATAGGATCTCTTTTGTATTTAACTTCTTCTAGACCTGATATTTTATTCAGCGTTCATCTATGTGCTAGATTTCAATCAGATCCCAGAGAAACTCATTTAACTGCTGTTAAAAGAATTTAAGGTATCTGAAAGGAACTACTAACCTTGGCTTGATGTATGAGAAAACATCAGAGTACACTCTATCTGGTTATTGTGATGCAGACTATGCTGGAGATAGATTGGAAAGAAAAAGCACTGGAAACTGTCAGTTTCTAGGGAAAAATCTGATCTCATGGTCAAGCAATAGGAAATCTATAATTGCTCTCTCTACGGCAGAAGCAGAGTACATTTCAGTTTCTCTATGCAGTACGCAGATGCTCTGGATGAAAAATCAGCTAGAAGATTATCAGATACATGAGAGTAACATCCATATCTATTGTGATAATACTGTTGCTATCTATTTAAGTAAAAATCCAATCTTGCATTCTAGGGCTAAGCACATAGAAATTAAACATCACTTTATTAGAGACTATGTTCAGAAGAGAACTCTATGTTTAAAATTCATCGATACAGACCATCAATGGGCTGACATTTTTACAAAACCCTTGGCTGAAGATAGATTTCAATTTATTCTGACGCATCTGAAAATGGATTTTTGTCCAGAGTAAGATCGTTTCAGAATCAGGTGTGTTTAGTTAGAGTCTGAAGAAATAAGATTTATTTTACACTTGTTTAATCTCAGTTATCAGAAGCTACTTCGGTCAGAATTGTCTCTGATCAGATGGAAACTCTTGAGTTGTCCAGATTCTGAGAAAATCAAAACATGTCACTTGAATTAGAAAATGATTAACGCATATAACCTAGGTTATATCCAAATCATTACATCTATTTTAAAGTACACAATGAACAGTAATCTCTCTTGGGATTGATTTAAAATCATAATTGCGTTCATTCCTTAACTCCCAATACTTTATTTTAATTTTTGAAATTTCAAAAACACTTTATAAATCTACTCACACTACCTCACATTCACTTCCACACTTTAAGAAACCCTAAAACCCCCAAATCACTTCCTTCTCTTTCTCAACTGCTCATTGTTCTCATCTCAATCAATCACAAACTTCATTATGATGAATCACATTCAACAAGAAACTATAAATTTCTTCAAAGAAACAGAAGCATCTTTGAATCCTTCGAAATGGTCATCATCTTCATCAGTCGCGCCGGCTATCACCTCCGCAACCACTGCAACTATTGTGTTGACTTCATCGTCTCCTCCTGATATTGATGAAAACCATGTTACTCAAAGAAATGCAGTAGTTACGTGTGTACGTCCTGCGGACTAACTAACTATTCTCAAGGAACTGCATGTGGATTTCCAAAATCTTGCAAGAAATGGGGTTGATCTTTCTGCTGAACTAGAATGTCAAGGATGTAATAACTACTTTGAAAGGCTTAAAGGTCCTATCTATGAATCCCTTGTAAAAGAATTCTGGAGAATGGTCGATACTGACGATTTTCATGTCGTATCCTTTGTTATGGAAAAGAGGATTATCATTACTAAAAAATCAATTTCAGATCTTCTAGGAATGAAGTTCTTGGAAGGGAAACAAGTCTATGGAAAGCTCAAAAAATCTGACATTGCCATCAGCAAGGAAATCTTTACGAACTATCAATCTAAGAAAACAGATTATAAAAGTGTAGACTTGCATGATAAACTGAGAATGTGGCACAAGATCATTCTTGGTTGTATCAACCCAAGACCTCTGAAGAGTTCCGCATAATACTTTAATACTACTCAAAGGAACATGTTGTACTGTTTACACAAAAAGAAGAAAATGAATTTGCCCTTCATCCTGTTTTCCTATCTAAGAGACAAAGTGCGCAAGTCCAGAACAACAGCTTCACCTACAAAGAAGATTCCAACCTACATTCCTTTCGGTAGATTGCTCTCCGACATTTTTGTTGAAAGCAGGCTAGTGGATTATCTGATTAAAGAAGCCAGATATACAAAATATTTGGATCCATGCATTGGAGAGTCTTTAAATGCCAATACCCTGAAAAATATGAAAATAATCAAAGATGATCAACTTAAACCTACTGTTATCCCTCATGAAAGTGTGATACAAAGCAGAGTTCAGGTGAAAGACTATCCCTCTTTTGATAGCTGTGAAAACAAGGAAATTATTGCTGGACTTATTGCTATAATGGAAAAAGAAGGACAAGACGTGTCTAAGGTCAGAATTGAAGAAGTTGAGCCCAGTAAAGGAAAAATGAAGCTAATTGAAGAGGATCCTGAACCCAAGAAAAAGAAGAAGGCTAACAAGTTAGAGACCTCCAAGATTTCTGCTCAAGATTCTCAATCTAAAAGAGCTAGTAAGTCCGCCATCATTTCTTCTGTTTCAACAGTTAATACTGAACGTGTCATTATTTCATCATCGTCTCAACAAGCTAGCTACATTCCCACCTCAAATCCACAAGTCAGCTTCAAGTCTCCATCTTTTTCAATTCCACCACCACCAATCTCTATTCCTGTAGTTAAAACAACTACCATTCCACAAATTTCCTTTCCATCATGTAACACCCCAAAATTTGCCCTTTTGTTTATATACTAATTGGTTTATGTTTCTTTTAATTTCTTGCATTAGCATCTTTGCATATCATTGGCTCTTAACATGGGATCAAGGTACTTAGTTTAACTCAAGGGAAGAATAGATTTTCAGGGTTTCAAGCAACAGTTCATGTGCATTGTTCAAAGGGCTAAGGGGAGACAAAATTCCTGATACTATCAATTCTTGAGCCACAAGGGAACCTTAAGTCTCAGGGTGTTTTACTTGGTCCATATTCTCAAGTCTCAAGCTTCAAGGTGGCTCATGGGGTTCATCATATCTTCTTAAGGTCAAGCATGGCAAAGGATTTCAAGTGGATCTTTTCCTCCTGATCAGAGGGGCCAATTAGGGTTTGTGAATCAAAAGGACTTCTTCTTGAACTTTGGGGATTCAAGCATGTTTTATGATTTCCATATGCTCACAAGTGTTCATGGATGGAGATTTGGTTGATGGTTCATGGTGAAGAATGTTCAGTGGATCAGTTGCTGGTGAAATAAGCAAAAGTCAACTGTAAAAGAGAAAGTCAACTGTGGAATTTTGAGGTTCTTTTCATGGTTTTCAAGGTCTCACATCCTCATATGGCCTTCAATTGTCAAGATTCATGCCATTCATCAAGAATCAAGAGGTTGTGCAAAAGTTACTAAATTTGGAAAATGACCTATATTGAAAACTTTCCATTTTTGGCAACTTTTCCATCACATTCAACTGACTTTTCATTATCAAGGAAGCTCCAAATGAATTTTCCTCCAACATGAAAGTTGAAGATATTTCTCTCCCATTTCCAAAAAGTACTAGATGGTTTCCATACCATTTGTAGAACTCAAGTTATGGTCAAAAGATGGCAAGGTGCATTTTGAGGTTTTCATATGGTTCCATTTTTCCACCTTTTACATTTTGGCACAAATGGACTTGTAATTGATTTTTTTTGGTTCATGTCATATTACAATATCAAAATGCAAGTCAAGAGGAGCAATTGTGGCCTTGGAATCAATTTATTTCATGCCATATTTCTCATTATTTTCACATTATTCAAAAATGCAAATTGATTCAAAACTTACAAACCAAGAAAGTGCAAGGCCCAAATTCAACTCAGAGGTGATACATGAGTAAATTGGAGGTGAATTATGCTGGTGGCAAGGGTTTCTCATGTGTGAATTAGTGGTGGTGGTGCAAAATGCATTTTTGCAATTTCACCCAAATCTCATTAACCAAGGTTCTAATCACTTCTTAATCCTAATCAGTGAACTAATGGGGAGTATATATGCTTACTCATACCCTCACAGCTAGGGTAGAGACTCTCATTTGCACAGTTTTGGTTTTTTTCTCTCACACTTCCTCATTGAATCTCACTCTTCTTGGAGCTTCTTTGAGTTTTCTCTTCATATTCTTGATCAGTGAAGAGAATAGAGCAAGAATCAACTGCTATTTTAAGCTCATACTGAGGATTTCACCAAGTGCCATTCAAGAGGGTTCAAACTTAAATCTCAAGATCTAGCACGATTTCAAGCTCTAGTTGCATTTATTTTGCATCTAGAGGTTCCAAGGTGTGGATCTGCAGTTTTTGGAGGGATTTCTTGGAGGTTTTCAAGTTCTACAAGGTTCAGGTTGGTGAATTTTTCATACGCACAGAACTCAATTTTCTTGTGTGCATTATGATCTATGATGTTCACTGATTATCCTGATCTATTTTATTTGAAGTTTGGACGTGTAGTTTGTGTGTATTGTGAGTTTAAAGTTTTGGATCCGTATTTTATTCTCTTCGATTTGCACTTTTGGTTGATTGTTTGTTGAAATGGACTGGATATTTGAGATCCTTGCGTTTTTCTGGTCAAGATGGAGTACCTATATGCATTTTCTGGAGTTTTTTTTTTACCACAGCTCACCGGAGAGGGTGGCCGGAGCCCTAGCTCCGACGGCTGGCCTTGATTCAGTCTGGCGAGGTGATTTAAGGAAGAAGAAGAAAGCATGGCCGTTGATTCGCGTGATCCAAGGGCGTGTGTTGCGCCACATTTCTTTGTTTTTGTTTTTAATTTAATGCTTACGTGTGTGTCTCTCCATGTGTGTTAGTGTGTACCTCACATCCTAGCCTTTGATTTGAATTGACATTTAATTGTTTGATTTAATTATACGCGTCTGATGAATCTTATGGTGGAGATTGTGACAACACATTAAATGATACATGTGCCAATCACGTGGGAGGTGTATGGTGAGTTGAGTGTTTGCATGCGCGCATGTGTTTAGGACTGTGGTATGCCTTTTGATCTGGATCGTTGGTTTTAATTGCCTTTTGATCGTGTGGACTGTGCTTGATATGTTTTTAAGCGTTGGATTGATCCTTTGGCTAATATTTAATCTGCATTTTGACTGCTTTCCATTGTTTCCCTTTGACCTTCGCTTTGGGCTTGTTTGTTTGGGCTTTTCTATTCGCACCCTCCAATCTAGGCCTTTTTTCCATTCCCAACGCATTTCTTTTACTGTTTACACCCCCTTGACTTTATTTCTTTTATTTTCTTTCTTTTCTTTTTATTTGTTGTTTCTTTTTTTATTTTAATATAAAAATATGTTATAAAAATTTACAAAAATATTTTCCTGATTAATTGATGTGTCAACTTGATTTTCATTATTTTATTTTATTTTTTAATTTCATTTTATTATTCTATTTTGAATTAAATTGTTAGAGTGTTTCCAATGATACCCTTCTTCTAGGGTTAGGAATTTTTGTGACCTTCACACACCATTTGAGGCCAATCTTTTGGTCACTTTTAAGGCACAATATGAGTTTGTTTCAATGCTGGTTTGAGGTTGGTTTGAGTTACTTTTAGTGACTTGCCACTCAAGTTTTACTAACCCTCGATTCATGCTCAATGTCTTGTATACCTTAACTTGTGGTTTACCTTTTGACAAGCTCTTTAACTCTTTTTGATCCAATCTTTTTGCATATATGTTGCTTGACTGAGTTAACTTATGTTTGATTATTTTTTGGGATTTTATTGAGCCACTTTTCTATTTTTTATTGATTTTTACTTGTGATGCAAGTTTGATTGAGGTATACTTTGATTCATGATCTAGTTTGAGTGCATTTGCTTACTTGTGATGGAATGATGCTTGAGATGTCTTTATGGTATGATCATGTTCTGTTTGAGCTTACTTTTGGCTTTAAAATCATCCTCATTTGGTCATTTTTCAATTTTTTCTTGATTTTACAAGTTGATGTTATTTTGGACTTGAATCTTGTGATATGTTCAACCTAATCTTGTGATTGCTTCTTTGTGTGAGTTCACTCATGTATGAAACCTTTTGTTTGACTTGTATGATATGCTTGAGGTTCTGGTCTTTTGATTTAAGGTTCATTATGTGACTTTCATTTCACTTTATGCCTCACATTTCTTTGCTTGCTTGCATGAATGATAAGTGAATGTCTTTCTCAATTTTGATACATGTTTTGAATGTGTTGCTTGATGATTAATCTTGTATGACTTGAGTTTGATCTTGGAATGATGCTAATGTGTATGCTACTACCCTTTGGGTTCATTACTTGATTTTCATCTCACTTGATCATCATGGTTTGAATTATGTGATGCATATCATCCCCTTTGCTTTGTAACTTCTTTGGTGCATAATGTTGCATAATGTGAATCCCTTTTGCACATGTGAATTGTTGATGATGATATGATGTGAGTTCTGGTCTTGTTTCATTTTCATCTTGCCTCCTTCATTTCACTTTGATATGAAATCCATGTGTGTTTAATTGTGCATTTAATTCAAGTATGTTAGCTTCCTTTCATGTTTAGCTTTGTATACTTACTTGAATGGTTTTGCATTGATCTTTGAGACATGATTGTTGATTTGAGTTGGACATTTATGATATGATGTGCTTGCTGCCACTTTTTGTATCTTATCTTTTCCTTCTTCTTCTTCTTTTCTTTCACTCTTTTTTCCTCCCATGAATCTCAAGACTTGTTTAAGTCTTGGATTCTCTCCCTTTAGAGCTACCTAGTCCAACTTAATTTTTGATTAAGCTTGGAGTAGGATTAGCATTAGGTTTTAGGTAGTGTTTCTTCCTAAGCCTCACTAACTATAGGACATCCATGCATGATAACATTAGGACTCTTAGTTTTCCCTTTAGAGTTTCCTTTGTGTCTTCTCTCTTCTCATCTCAAAACTTCTTTAAAACACTTAATAAAGATAAAGTGTATTGCGCACGAGCCTTAAGCTTGGGGAATGAGAAATGACGGGCTTCCTCTCATCTTTCTAGAGTGCTTAGCGAGTGTCCTGTCTTGGGACGATTCATTAAGTATTCGTCCCTGTGCCCTAGACTTTGGTGCAATGCAAGTTACAAGCTAACTTAAAAAACACTTCTGTCTAAAAAAATTCAAACAAACACTAACGTCTTTCCTTCGGGAATTCTTTTCTCATCCCACTCACTCTCAACGTACGGACGTGCTCCTACTCATTCTCTTGCAAGACGGTAACGCCTAAGTCTCGATTCAGCGAGCTGCAACACCTGAGCTAGAACGTAAGTCGTTCTTTAAAAAACACAATCCACCCCTAGTGAGGGGAACTACGTCGCTCTGATTCTCATGCTCCCGATGAGATACGTAGGCAGTGGGGTAGGGCCCATGCGAACACTTCTTTTATTTTCCCTACATTTGTTTCTTCGTTTCTTTCCGTTCTCGTTTCTTCTCCGGACCAGTAGCAGTGGAGTTCCAATTGACGACACCCTTTGATGCAGACAACGAGCGTGGATCCCATCGAGTACGATGGACGTGTTGGGTGCTAACACCTTCCCTTCGCGTAACTGACTCCCGTACCCATCTCTTTTGGTTGTGAGACCATGCCCTTTCTTTTCTCTTCAGGTTTATGCAGTGTTTCCTTTCCCTCTCTTAGGATAAATACACATTGCTGGCGACTCTGTTTTCTGCGCCACTCTCGCGTTTGTACCGTTGGATGCGAATCTTTCGGGAGCGACACATTAATCAGTACACCTATCCAATTCGAAGCCATTCCTACATACACTTCATCAACAACCACCTCAATCATCCAACCAGATATATCTGTCTCACCGATGTCCTACGCTTTTCATCAAAAAATCATTGTTGAATCCTCAATCCAACACTCTGATCCTCCATCTCCAAATCCTGAACCAACATCTGAAGAAACGAGTGTTAAATCCCTTGAGATTGTCACTTATGAATCCCCTTCGGAATTAGAAACTTTTGAGCTCTCTTCTCACACTACTGAAACCAATTCATCTCAACCAAACCCTGAACCCACTCAACCTGAAATTGCTTCATCTGATGAACCCAACTCTGAAACAAGTTCTGCTGAATCCAACATGGCCTTGGTCATCTATGAAATACCCCCTCCAAAAACCATTGATGAATGTATTAGAAAATTTTAGGAAAAGGCGTTGGAGAAAGTAGCAAAGCTACTAGCAGAAACCAGGACATGTGTCAAGCCTATGGAGCTTGTAAATTCTTGGGACGCATTTCAGAAGTGGTTAGACTCTAAATTTGCAAGGATGTCTACGTTCTCTGAAGCTGCTAAAGCTGCTGGAGTTGAACCGGTGAAAGCAAGAGAAGAGGCTGAGGAAAGAAAAAGAAAATTCAATCTTCTAGTGACTAAGCAAAGAGAGGCTAAAGAAAAGGCTGCTGAAGAAGTAAGACTTCGTGCAGAAGAAGAAGCAAGGCTGGCAAAAGAAGCCAAAGCTATAGAAAGAGCTAAGCAAGATGCCTTAGTTGTTTCCTCACCTGAACCTGATGTGGTGCGTTTGAAAAACGCAATTAAAGAAATCAGAGGGAAACAACAGATTTTCAGAGAAAACTTTGCAGAACATAAGGTTGTCAATGCAAATGTTCAGAACCTGCTTTAAAAGATTTTGGACAAAATTTCCTCTGGAAGCACCTAACATTTTCCTTGTTTCATTTTGGTTCTATGTTTTTAGAATTTAGGACTTTGTTTTTCACCCTTTATTCACAAAGCTTTTTTATTATGACAAAAAGGGGGAGAAGTTATGAATGCGAATTTTTTGTTCTTATAGTCAATTTTTGGTTCTTATGAAATTGCTATTTCTGTTAGATGTTTTTCTTTTTCCTTCTTTTTAGGAATTCTGATCTAGTTCAGAGTTCGTGTCAAACTCTGAAGGATCAAATCTATAAATAAATCAAGACTATGAAGATTTCAGTATCTGATTTTCTTAATCAGGGGAAGTCCATCTCAAAAAATTCACAAGTCAGAAAATTTAATCTTCACCCAGTCTAAGAATCAGGGGGAGTATCTCATGTGAAGAATAAGTATTTCTTAACCTTCTTATTTCGATTACCCTTGTATTATGTACAAAATTGTGTCATCAAAATACATAGTTTTGTCATCATCAAAAAGGGGGAGATTGTAAGAACAAGAGTTGGTTCTGCATTAATACCTCTGAGTTTTGATGATATCAAACAAGTATGTTTGTATGAACAATTTTATAAGTCTAATGTTTGTTATTTGTGAGAATCTAACAAATAGGTTCTGCTTCCGTTAAAATTGTGTGAATATGTTGTTAAAAGAAAATACTTCGCCTACGCGCTTTACTTGATGTGCTAAATCACTTCAGAAAAATTTGAAGATCATAGACTCTGATATAATATATAAAGAGAACAAGTTCTGTAAATATGAAGACTGAGGTTCTGATGAACGAAGTCCAAATACTGAAGACTTACGCTCTTTAGATAAAGGTTCTGAAGAATCAACTATAGACTCTACTCATGCTTCAACTAAATACCATCAGAAGCCTCTGAAGATATGATGACAACATTCTAAGCGAACAAGGTTCTGAAGATCAAGTGCTAAAGACTCCGAAGGCGCAGCTCTGAGGACTCCAAGACTTGAAGATCTTAAAGAACCAAGCTACGTTTTCCCTTCTTACTCATGATCACAGAAGCCTCTAAAGTTAAGAAGATTAGAAGACTAAGCAACAAAGTTTAAACGAAGATATCTTGGTAACTGTGTAAAAGTTCAAATGAAGATTTCTTGGTAACAGTGCCAACGAAGATATACTGACAAGACAAGACATAAAAGATTTTATCTGTCCTCACATTTCTACCAAACCGCCGTCAATAGTCATGATTACTTTGCAACGGTTACTTTTACTCGACTATAAAAGGACTTGAAGACTCAAAGAATGATAACAACTTCTACGATTAAAATATGCTCTATTTTGCTATTATCATTCAAGAAGTCATTTTCTGTGCTGTAAAATAGTTTACATATTCAGCTTGTGCAAGAAGAAATACCTTGTAAACAAATTCTTTTTCAAACTGTTGTTTGAAGTTCCTTGAGAAAAACCTGGTGAGGTTAGATTTCTTGAGAAGTCTAGGACTAGTGAGAGTCTTAGAGGTTGTTCCTTAAGAGAGACCAGTGTGGTTAAATCTCTTGAGAAGTCTAGAACTTGAGAGTTTTAGAGGTTGTTGTTAGTCACCGGCATTTTGGGTTGTGCGTTGTATTAATCTGTTTGATTAGTGGATTAAGACCTCGATTGAGAGAGGCGAAATCACCTTGGCGGGTGGACTAGATTAACTTGAGGAATTCTCAAGTGAACTAGTATAAACATATTGTGTTATCACTTTTAAGTTTCATTAAGATTATCATTCATAAGTTAAAGAGTTGTTAAAAAGGGGTTAGTATAAAAGAAAAGAATTTATTTTGAAAAACCAATTCAAACCCCCCTTTCTTGTGCTTTTCACACCTTTACTAATCAGGCAGGTTCATCAGACTCTGAAATGGAAGAAATTTTTGAGAATAGAAGTGAGGATGATTCTCAGACTGATCTCGACAATCAACTTTGAAGATGGAAAATCAAAAAGGAAAGCCCAGTTCCCCGAAGCTGGCAATCTTTTGGTTGTTTTAGCATTTCTGTTGTATTTTCTTTGCATGTTGAATTTGTATTGGCTTGTAAGCTGTTTTTTTTTCAAAATTGGCAAGATTAATGAAATGTTTACGCATCTTTTGATTAAGTCCATTCGTATTCACTCATTATCTTTTATTGTCATAAAAAAAAATTATTTTCCATCCACTTATCTTTATCAAACTATTGTTTAAGCAAAGATTGGGGGAGGATGATGAAAACATTATGTCTATAACTGTTGTTGGTATGCTTTCAATTAAACTTTGTCGATGATGTAATGCATTGTTTCAATTCCCAAACACTGGAGAAATAAGGAAGATAATCCTTTGTTAACCCCTTCGAGCTTTGAAGTATGCGTTTTCTTTCTTTACAAAAAACCCGCAATCTCAACCTTGGGGTGGTTAGTTCTCAGTTAACTTGGCAATCTATGCGTACAAGACACCTTTCATATAAAGGTTGTGCTCATAGGTTTTCCTTCGCACACATCGAACAAGTGTTGGGATACTTTCCAAGCCTAAAGGCCGATGATGGTTCGCCGTAGCCATTAAACCAGGTAGTAACCTTCTTTCTCAAAAAGGGAAAATGAAAGAAAAAAGAAAAAACCCGCTAAGTCAAAACCTATTAAGGAGACTTAGGCAAAAGACTAGGGCATCCCGCTGACTATAAATCCAAAAGGAGCAGTTCAGGCAAAGTTAGGGATAATAAAAGAGGAATTGTTTAAAGCCTTCACTCTAAAAATCCTCAATAGCGAAAGACAACCAAATGTTGTAAGGGGAGTGGTGACTGCCCTAGGTTTTTGAACCATCACTAACTATCATCAGTTCAATTCCTAGCCTGTAGGAACCTGAAAGTATAGCCTGAGTTAACTGAACGTAGGATCGAAGTTCATCATTAAGATTAGGTGGGACAAATAAACTTTGAGCCTTTATCCTTTGTTTCATGAGCCGTGAACCAAGCCACGTTACAACCTTTAAAATACCTAATTGAGGTAAGGTTGTTTTGAAATCATACTACAACAAGGTTGGATAACCTGACCCATAGGATCTTTGCTAATAGTTTGTGTTGATCACTTCATCTGTCACTCTGTAAATGACCATATCCACTTTGTTTTTGATTATTTAATCACTCCACTGTGTGTTTCATCAATAAAATTTGATTTCAAAAGCTTGCATGAATGTTGCATTGAAATTGCCAATTTTTAATGAACAATATTGTTTGCAAGACAACTCAATATCAAAGGAATCCCAACAAAGGCAGTCAGCTAGGGAATTTGACTTGATAAAGGAAGCTCAGCCAGGGGCAACCAATTTGAAAGATTTGTTAATCAAGCATTTCAAGAGTTAGTGAATCAGGGGCATAATTCTTCGAGTTCAGAATATTGGGGCAAGCTATATTGAGGTCATTTTTATAGCAAGTTGTTTCCCAAACTCCCTTTCAAGACAAGGACTCCGAAGACTCGCCAATAGAGGCAAGTTTGTTCCCCAATTGTTACTCCCATAGTCTAAAGGATAGGTTTGAGGACTTTGTTTTGCAAATGCAGTTAAACTGGGGCAATTATGTCGAGATTCATGAATCTCTCCAAGAGTTTGAAGATATTGAAGCATCTTGTATGCCAATTCTTCTGTAAAATCCTATTGGCATTTTCTTCTGACAGACCATGTAATCTGGGGCAGATAAGACTTGAAGATGATCATTATGCGAGTGGGATGCAGAAATACGTTGTTCTTGGGACATCTTTTGTCAGCATCCTAGTAAGTTGTTACTTCAGTTGATCTTGGCAATTCTCTATGGATCTCTCTCTTCCAACAAAGAAATCAAGCTCATGACGGCAATCCTAGTGAAGTCATGACGTTATATCAGAGTGGATTACTTTTCTCCCAGAGAAGGTCATAACCTTGAAGTAGAGTTGCTGATCCTACCTATTCATCCCTAGTGACGGTTTAATCTGATGAGATTGGTCGGGTATCCTTATCGAGATGTTTATTTCATCTCTAGTGTGCTTCTTGTCTGTTTTGTCAACATAAGCATAAATATGGCATACATGCATTTATACATGTGCATAGCATCTTAACATTTCTGCTACCATCCTGGTGTTCACCTGTTTTGGTTCACTTTGGTGTTTATTCCCCAAGTGACTGGGATTGTATATTCTTTCCAATAGGGTCGTCACCTTTAGGCATAAAGTGTCCATCCTTTCTAGAATTCCCCACAGAGTTTGATTCTCGTGGATGATGGTTGCTTTAGTTATCTTTTCCATGTTTGGATAAGATAAATCCTCTTTGAGATCATTCCTCAATGGTTGGAGTCTTGTTTGACCGTTTCTTTCTAACTTGTTCCTAGATTTAACTTTGGTCCCTGTCAGGTGTTGCTTTTGAGCCCATTTTAAACGTGCATTTATTTTGCACTGTGTCTCATAGGAAAATCTTTTACAGATCCTCATTGAAGACGAAATTTATTCTCCAGCAGTGTTGTCATAACAACATCTCCTTGGAATTTATACCCAATAACAAGTGGTTGTCTCCTGGAGAAGCTTGTCTTGTCATTGGTTTTTTGCAACGATAAGTGGCAATCTCTCCCGAGAAGCTTATCCATCTTTGGTGTCTCCTCAACTTTTTGTAAACAACAAGTAGCAATCTCTTTGAGAAGCTTGTTTTCTATGGCGATAAGTGGCAGTCTCCCCTGAGAAGCTTATCCGTCGTTGGTGTTATTCAACCTTTTTGTAGTCACAGTTGTTGTTAATCTCGTTCAATCATTACTGTCAACCCTTTTTGATGACTGACTCTCAAATACACCCTTTTCCATCAACCCCTTGATGAAATTCCTATTTGAGGTGTTCCTCTCCGTCAACCCTTTGAAGATTCGCTCTTTAGTGAAATGCTTCATCTCCGTCAACCCTTTGACGATGCCACTCTTTAGTGAAGTGTTTCATTTTCATCAACTCTTTGACGATGTCACCATTTATGTCAGTTTCCTTCTCGTCAACCCTTTGACAACGCCACTCTTTAGTGAATATTTTTCGATTTGGATCGTATCCGTCAACCCTTAGACGATGTCACTCTTTAGTGAAGTGTTTCTTCATTCCGTCAACACCTTGACGATGTCAATTTTCGTTCCATCAACCCCTTGATGAGTTTCTTATTTGAGGTCTTCTCTCCGTCAATCCTTTGATGATGTCACTTTTTGGTGAATTGGTTTACCTTTCTTTCAACCCTTTGACGATGTCACTCTTTAGTGAATTATTTCGTCTCCGTCAACCCTTTTGACGATGTCAGTTGTTTCTCTCCGTCAACCCTTTGACAATGATGATATTTGGTGAATTGTTCCATTCTGTCAATCCTTTGACAATGATGATGTTCGGTGAATTATTTCATTCTGTCAATCCTTTGACAATGATGACATTTGGTGAATTGTTCCATTCAGTCAATCCTTTAACAATGATGATGTTTGGTGAATTATTTCTTTCCGTCAACCATTTGACGAGGTATCTTTTTGATGAAGTCATTTTCTCTTCTGTCAATCCTTTGACAATGCCACTTTTTAGTGAATATTTTCTGAATTGGATCGTATTAGTCAACCCATTGACGATGATAATGTCTGATGATTTGCTACCCTACCATTAACCCTTTATTGGTGACTCTCAAGTTTATGTATCTTTCTGTGAACCCTTTGACAATGCCACTCGTTTGTGAAGCTTTTCTTTCCCCAGTGGAGACCGTATTTTCGGTTCAACCTTCATTGAGGATATTTTTTTGTTCTAGAATGTCATCCGGTCACATTTGAACTTGATGATCAATCATTCTAGATACCTCTGTTTGAGACCATCTTTTAGTTCTACTTCCAATAAGATTGATTTTTTGTCCTAGAGTGTCATCCAGTCATACTTGAACTTGTTGATCCACTGCTCTGGATATTCCCCAGTGGAGACTGTCTTTCCGGTTAAACCTTCATTGAGGATCTTTTGGTTCTAGATTGTCATCCAGTCACATTTAAACATGATGACCAATCATTATTGGTGTTGTATAAGTCTAGTGATTACTAGCGCATTTTTTATCCAATCATTATTGGTACTCCGAGTCCAGTGTTTACCAACATTGCTACAAAAATCAATCATTATTAATGTTGCAAAGTCAAATGATTACTGACATTGTTTCAGACCAATATTTATTGGTACCTTAAGTCCAGTGTTTACTGGTATTGTTTCAAAGACCGATCATTATCAGTATTGTAAAGTCCCGTGATTACTGGCATTTGTTGAGAGTTTGGCCATTATCGGTACCCTAAGTTCAGTAATTACAGGCGTGTTTTTCTAAGTCCAATCATTATTGGCATCTTACAATTTTATCTTCACCAAAAGTTTGGTCATTACCAATTTCCCCTCGAAAGTCCATGTGTCTACAATCATTTGGATCTATCAGGGCCGATTATTATCTGTGCTCCTGGTTTAAGTCCAAACTGTTTGGCACATGTAGAGTTTGTGCTTTTCTCTGTATTTTCTGGTTTTTCTTGAGGACCCCGTTTGAACTCTTCAATATAAGAAATCCCCAGGAAATCTGTTTGTTGGATGTTTATCCCTTTGGTTCAAGTTGATCCCCGATGGAGATCATACTTCTCCCTAGATATTCCCCAGTGGAGACCATCTCTTGGTTTTGCCTCCAGTGAGGATCTTTCCTTTCTAAAGCGTCAGCCGATCACATTTGAACCAGTTGATCAATCACTTTAGTTTCTCCAGTTTGTTTCAACTTCCCTAGTGTTGTTGTCATCCCCAGTGAGTCTACTCATTGTGTTGCCTTTATCCCTGTTTGCTTTCGTTTTCGTCTGCATGTTGCATATAGCATTCCATCATTGTCATCATGCTAGAGTTCATGACATGTCAGCATTGCTTAGTTTTCTTTTGTCTATAGCATAGCATGTCATTGCATCTAATGGCAAAATTTTTGGTTATCTATATTTAAATATCTTTCATCATGATCTCACGAGGATTATCATCACTCATGTCATCCGGTGAAGATATTTAAATAGAGGCAACTGTCATACCCAAAATTTTACCCTCAGATCCTCTGACCATTTCATATCATTTTAGGTTAACCATCTTAACATTTGCAGTCATAGTCCATCAATCATAGTCATGCATTTTTTTCCGTCTATTTTTGTCACTTATTCACTGTTTTAGTTCAATTATTTTTATGAGCTTTAGAACTTTATTTTAAATTTAGAATCTTATTTTTATTGATTTTAATCACTAGTTTAGTTTAATTTAATTCTTCTTTTGTTAATATATTATAATTTTTCTTATTTGTCTTTATTATCATTATTTTATTATTAGGGTTAAATATGTTTTTGGTCCCTATAAAATTACCAAATTTAGTTTTTGGTCACTATTAAAAAAATAGCGAGTTTTGGTCCCTAAAAAATAACTATGCACGTGGTTTCAGTCCCTATTGTTAAACCAATATGTATTTTTGAATAATTATTTTGCAGATATGTTTAGAATATTATAAAAAGTTCTTCGAAAAAAAAGAAACTTAAAATTTGATTTATAAGTTGAAAAATTATATAAATTGGTAGAAAAACATTTTATAGTAATCTAAACACGTATGAAAAAAATTATTCAAAAATTTAAAAATTTATAGGTAATTAAATAGTTTTCAAAATTTTATAAAATAGCAAGGACTAAAACTGCATGCATAAAAATTTTGTAGGGATCAAAATATATCATTTTTTTTATAGGGACTAAAAATGAAAAGTGAGATATTTATAAGGACCAACAACATATTTAACCCTTATTATTATTATTTTTATCACTATGTTTATTTTTATTATTTATCATTTTTATTATTATTTCGTTATTTAAGTTTATTATTAATAGTTATTATTGTTATTATTATTTTTTATGTTTGTTACTATTTTTAGTTATTATTATTATTTTATTATTTATTTATTACTGTTTTTATTATTAGGTATTATCACTATTTTATTCATTAATTCATTTATTATCATTTATTATTTATTATCATTGTCATTATTATTATTAATATTTATTATTTCATTATCTATTTTTATTATCATTATTATTATTTTTATTTTTATTATTATTATTATTATTATTTGTATTTATTATTATTATTATTATTATTATTTTTGACATTTATCATTCTTATTATTATTATTGTTATTTTTGTTATGATTATTTTTTTTATGTCATTTTTTTTTACTATTATTATTAAGGCCAAAAAGGAGAATCAATTGCAACATCCAAGTCCACAATTCTCTCCCAAACCGTACAGCTCCATGCCACAGTACACTCAAACCTTTCCATACCAACCTGTCCCACGGCATGTCTTTGTCCAAACTACAAACCTACTAGGGGTGGACAATCGGTCGGGTTCGGGCCAAAAACTTAAATCCGACGTAAACCACAGTTTTAGTTTTATGGCTCAATTTCGACCGATTAAATTTCGGTTTTCGTCGAATTCGGTTAAGTCAGTTTGTCGGTTAAGTCGGGTCGGTTTAGTCGGTTTAATATTTATTAGATCAATTCTATAAAAATGACTATTTTTTAAAATTATTATAAAAAATATCAAATTTTTAGAATAGAACAATATTTTTTATTATTAAAAGAAAAACTATTATTATGTGATAATATTTTCAATATTATTTGACATTAATTTTGATCATTATCATACTTTAAACTATAAACTAAATAATACTCAAAATTTTATATTACATGTCTTGTATTTTTAAGAGTACATAATGCTATCATTAAATTATAAAAATGATAATATCTTCAAACATTATAAATCTCATTTTTATAGTGAGTCGGTCATATAGTATTAAAAATGAATAAAATATATATTAATTAAGTTCGGTCGGTTTCGGTTTTCGTCGGGTCCAAAATAAACATCCGAGCCCGACCGAAGCAACCATATATTATCCAAACTAAGCAACTGAATCAACCCGACACCCGACCCGACCCATTTGCACAAAAAAGACAATGGGTCGGTCGGTTTCAATCGGTCGGTTCAAATTTGTCCACCCCTAAAACCTACATACAACAGCAATGACGGCACGAAAACTGTTGCAAGACCGTACTCCTGCAAAACACAGCTGGCATTACACAAAACACTCCAAAACCTGCTACAAAGTCGCAGTCAAGCCATAAAAAAACCACCTATATACTCCAAAAGGCCATAGTCTATTAGTGACAAGAAATAAAGACAACAAGGTCCCACTTAGTCTCCTTCATCCAAACAATACAAAAGGAGCACGCTGCATCATAATAAAAAGGGCAAGACCACAAACTTTGCCAACGGCTGAAACCGTACGACCTACATTACCACAACCTGCATTATCCTGCGTACAAACTCCTACTGCAATCTTGAACAAAACAACATCATGCCCACACGCAAAGCTCCCTATAAAACGGCAAATGACTCTGCTGCAAAACAACCAAACCCAACGCATCAAAACGCAAGAAATTGGAACAAAACGGCTCACCTCTCCTCAATAATTTGAACCCGTCTCACTCTCAATAAAAGGCTGAGAAACACAATCTTCTGGATTTTTTCTTTTGCTGATTCTGCTCACCCTAAAACAAGACTCAACACTCTTCTTCCATCATTCGAGCTGCTTAAATTTCACCTTTCTAATTCCTCTTTCAAACCCCAACCTGACTCTTCCACCAAATCTTAAAACTTCAACCTTCCATCTCCAAATACAACTTCAACCCACAGTCACCTTTTACAACACCACTATGCGAAGAGAGCAACAACAACCGAGAATTGAGAAATAAAATAGGCTTCAAAACCCAAAAAAAAAACAATTTCTCATTCAACAGTAACCCAAATCGTAGCCCAGAACAGAAAGAAGGAGAAGAAGAGATTGAAATCCAAACCAAAAACACAAACCTGATTTGAACACGCATCACTTGTAACTGACTCACACTATTAAACCGCCACGTGAAACCTCCTCCTACCTCCATCACCGAACAGAACTCAATAACAATAAGCATGGCTCTGTTTCTCCCGCCGTGAGCACCATGAGAGATTCACGAGAGAGCGAGAGATCAAAGAAGAGAAATCCGTGTGAAAACCAATTAGAAACAGCAGAGAGAGAGAGGTCAAAGCGGATACGGAAAAGGTTGAATTTTGAGAAAGGATTGAAACACGTTGTTTTTCTTCTTTTCTTTTAATTTTGACCATTTATTGCTTATAAATAAGTTTGAGCTTTATGATGGGCTCAGCCCATTAGTTTTGGTTTCTTGCACCCTAACATACAATCCGTCACCCTTCTCGCTATATTTTTATTTTATTTTATCTTAATTTTCTTCAATTAAAATATTGAGTTTATTTTAATGGTTTATATCATATAAAAAACACATTTTTTTAATAATTATTTTAAATATCTTCTTTTCTTATTTTTAAATGTTTTTTTATTAGTTTAATTGTTAAGTTTGGTGAATTAATCCTCCTAATTTTAATTGGTGTTTAGACTTTGAATATTTGGGTTTTGATCTTTGATTTTTATTAAATTTCTTTGATTCTTAACCTTGTTAACTTGTGACATGTTTCTTTTGTTTGGAAGCTTGGCCATCGCCTATTGGATCTTATGATCTTGATTCTTGATTTGACAATGTTGTTGTTTACTATCTTGTGATCGTTATCATTCATCTAACCTATATCATAATATTGCTCTTTTGTCTGATTCTATTTTGAGTTCGTTACATCCATGCCTGAGTTTTTTTCTCTATGCTCCATTGTTATGATTTGCCTGTTTACTTCAGTCCAAAGGAAAGGATTCCCTGTTGACTTATAAGTCATGCCTTAGATAGTTTAGACCTCTCCCTCTTCATTTCCATGACCTCTTTAGGATCATCACCGTTGGCCTCTTTAGAGCCACCTCTCCTTGACCTAGTTTAGGATCCTTACCCCTCTTGTAAGCACTATCATCGTAGATGTTTACTTCCCTCTTTGGCCTTATTAGAGCCACTTACCTTACCACTTAGGATTAACCTAGAGTTCTTCAACCCTATGTGAGCATCATCATAATAATGTTCCATTTCCCTTTGGCCTTATTAGAGCCATTTACCCTTTTAACTTAGGAATTAGGATATAGTTCTTAAACTCTGTGTGATTCTCATCATAATGAGTATTCACTTCCCCTTTGACCTTGCCTAAAGTCAATCTCCTTAGACTAGTCTTTTAACTTAGACTTAGAGAGTTCTTTAACTCTATGTGAGTATCATGATCAAGAATACTCATTTCCCCTTGGAACCTTGATCATTATTAAGAGTTCCTCAACCCTAGTTAGGCAAACTACGGAGGCTCTGATTCCTCATTCCTAATCAGGATACGTAGGCACAAGATGCGATATCTTGTTGAGCCAGTTTTGCCTTACAACTTAGACTTAGAGAGTTCTTTAACTCTATGTGAGTATCATGATCATGAATACTCATTCCCTCTTGGAACCTTGATCATTATCAAGAGTTCCTCTTTCCTAGTTAGGCGAACTACGGAGGCTCTGATTCCTTTTTCCTAATCAGGATACGTAGGCACAAGATGCGATATCTTGTCGAGCCATTTGCCTTACAGCTTAGTCTTAGGGAGTTTTTGAACTCTATGTGGGTATCATGATCATGAAAACTCATTTCCCCTTGGAATCTTAATCATTATTAAGAGTTCCTCACCCGTAGTAAGGTGAACTACGAATGCTCTGATTTCATCCATATTAGGATACATAGGCACGAGATGCAACGTCTTGGCGAGCATACTTAGTGTACATACCTTTAGGTCTTTACCTTTAACACCTTGGTCTTTACCATAGGTCTTTATCTTTACCTTAACAAAGTTCCCTTAGCAAGCAAACAATAACATAACACAAACACAAACAAAAGGTTCTTGTAGAGTACTACAGATACTTAGGATGCTAACACCTTCCCTAGGTATAACCAACCTCCGAACCATAAATCTCTTAGTTGTGTCTTCACATAGCTCAATTAGGGTTTTCTTCGATCTTTACCATTTCCTTTGGATAAATCAAACCTAGGTGGTGAATTTCAAAGATGTGTAATTCAAGTTAATTAATAGCTTGATATCCGATTATCACCGCAACAACCAGGATACCCATTTTTGCCTAAGTCACCCTTTCGTGTTTTCAACTTAGCGGGCTATTATTAATTTTTTGCATTGTCCCTAACTTTTGCATGGACATTTCTTTTTTTCGGTCCATAGGGACGCCCATTTTTTCCTAGATTGTCTTTGCAGATGACAATCTAGCGGGCTCTTTATCTATTTTTTCCCAGGCATAGTATTTTTTTACTGCGTCGGAGTTCACGGGTGATGACAACTCCTCCCCATCCATGGTGGTGAGGATCAGGGCTCCTCCTGAGAAGGCCTTCTTGACAACAAAGGGTCCTTCGTAATTAGGAGTCCACTTGCCTCGTGGATCCGAGTGAACAGGTGAATACCTCTTGAGCACAAGTTTGCCTTCTTGGAACGCTCGAGGGAGGACTTTCTTGTCAAAAGCTCGCTTAAGGCGCCTCTGATATAATTGACCATGACAAATGGCGGTAAGGAGCTTCTCTTCGATGAGATTCAGCTGGTCGTATCTGGATTGGTCCCATTCAGCTTCACCAAGATTTGCTTCCATGATGACTCTGAGCGAAGGAATTTCAACTTTAATGGGAAAAACAACCTCCATTATGACACAAGCAAATACGGAGTTACCCCAGTGGAAGTACGAACTGAAGTTCTGTAGCCATGTAATGCAAAGGGAAGCATTTCATACCAATCTTTGTAAGTCTTGACCATTTTCTGGACAATCCTCTTGATGTTTTTATTTGCTGCTTCGACGGTACCGTTCATCTTGGGCCGATATGGTGAAGAGTTGTGGTGCTCGATCTTGAATTCTTGACGCAACTCCTTCATCATCTTGTTGTTTAGGTTGCCGGCGTTGTCAGTGATAATGCTGCTAGGAATGCCATAGCGACAAATTATCTCTTTCTTGACGAATCTGGCAACCACTTGTCATCTAACATTTGTGTAAGAAGCAGCTTCAACCCACTTGGTGAAGTAGTCGATAGCAACTTGTAGCGGTAAAAATCATGAGTGTAAGCTATTGATTAACTTAACTCATAAAGCAAGAGTCGCCACCGCGCTTTTATTTATTCCACAAAGGAAAAAGAAAAAAGAGCGAATAAATCCTAAGAAGCCAAAAAAAGCAAAAGCTAAAAAAGACAAAGAGAAATGGGTAAGGGGGGTTGGTTACGCAATGGGAAGGTGTTAGCACCAAAAACGTCTATAGTACTCTATAGGAGCCCTTTGAAATATCTACTGCTTTTTGGTCTGAAAATGGTTTGCTTGAAAAAGATTGGGAGGGATGAGAAGAGAAATATTTTTTTTAGATTTTTTTTGTTTGGAGAGACTTATCGCCTCATGCATACGTACCCACGAAGTGCAATGTAGGATCAAAACCTCGTAGTTTGTGGTACAAAGAACAAAAATGATTGGTTATGGTTCATTTTATCTTGAAAAAGACAACATGTCATTCTCAAGAGAGAATACTCAACTAATTACCCAAAGGTATGAGAAAGAGGCATTTGCATCACATTAAGATGGAGGATTTGCTTGGATTAACATCAACAAGACTATCGCTTCAACATCTAAGTGGAAAATGACCATACTTTCATCAAAATACCATGGTTAGGAGTTTTACATCTCATAAAAAAAATGACTCATGTCTAATTCTTTATGAAATATTTAAAAGAAAAAGGTGCACAAAGCACAAAAAATTTGGATGAGTTTTGTATTTTTTATGTCTTTTTGAAATTGTCAAAATATGATTAAGATGGATTAACATTTATTAAAGAAAACAAAGTTTTTAAAAAAAATCACTTGACCGAAGTCAAGGTTTTATTATGAAAGCGGTTTTAAGTTTTAAAATAAGAAAGTTTTGAAAAAGGGAGAAGGTTTTGAAAATTTAAGAAGGGGTGGAGAAGAAGTGACTATCCTAGTGCATAAAATAAAAGCGAGGGTAAGAAACATCTAACCACATGAAGACACTCTTCAAAGCATAATAAGAATAGAATTCCATCCTCTTGAGCCAATAAGCAAGCCAAATAAATGCTAGAATATCAAACTCCATAATTGTCCAATGCATAAGGGAGAGAATCCTAATTCTAAGTCCATAAGTCCATAATCAAGGATATAGGTCCTCTAATGCAAAGGATAGTGGCCATAGTCCAACAATTAAGAGCACAAGTCTTTTAGTGGTTTAATCCTTTATTAATGTTTTTGGTCCAAGTGGACAAAGAGAAAAAGGCATAAGCATAAACATGTGTCCAACGGACAAAGGAAAAATTGCGGAAGCATAAACATGTGTCCAACGGACAAAGGAAAAATATGCGGAAGCATAAACATGTGTCCAACGGACAAAGGAAAAATTGCAGAAGCATAAACATGTGTCCAACGGACAAAGGAAAAATTGCGGAAACATAAACATGATATGAAATGATAATAATGAAGCATAAAAGTAGAAGAGGTAGGGAGCGAGAAGGAAACATAAACAAAATTATTATAATAATATTGTTAGTAAGTTAGTGATTAGTTGTTAGAGTAAGTGATCAATAATAATTGAATAATTGCACTTAGGTCAAGATTAATGAAAACTCATTAGAGGATTGATAAGACCAAAGCCTCATAACAACAAGTTTCATAAGTTTTGAACCAAAAGACAAATAATCAACTATTTTGATCGTTTTCCGATACGGGACATATGTTGCACTATGTTAAGCAATCGCCGAGTAATTTACGGAGTAATTACCCTACAATGAGGTCAGTCAATAGATCTTTGTGCTAATGCATGCTAGATGAACGATATGTAAATCGTCATCCGAAAGCAATACCGCACGAAAAGAAAAATGGTAACGATCTAGTCTTGATCAAGAATTCAACAAAGAAATTCTAAGATCCATAAGACTTTCATCGATCAAAATAAAAAAAGAAGAAGAAGAAAGAGGATAAGGTGAAAAGAAACAGCAACAATTTGAATCTTAAATCGATTAAATCATCATCAATATTAATCACCTCTCTTGGTGGATAAAATCGACACCCAAAGTCCATTGATATTGATGAGATCTTCGTCAAGATTAAAAATCCAAGACAACCAACAATCAACCAAAAATGAGAATCCAAAGTAGAATTCAAAATTAAATCAAGATCACATGATATAAATTTTTATGATCTTTTCCAAGAAATGTTTAGAAAAACAAAATTTTAAAATACAAAGATCCAAATCAGAAAATCTAAATGAAAAGGATTAAGAAATTATAAAAAAAGAATAAAATGAAAGAATTGAAGAAAATATTTTTTCTTAAAAAATAAAAGGAAAGTGAGGTTTAGATAGAAAAAAAGATGACAATGGATAGCAAGTCTAGACACACACAGCCCGATCCACTTGATACAAATCTTTTTTTTTTTAAAAACACAAAAACTAAATAAAAGAAACGAAATAAGAATAGAAAATGAGAATCAGAATGTTCATCATCTTCTCCAGAAAACAACTAGTTGCTACTATTCACGCCATAGCCAGCACTTCAAATTTCTCACAAATCAGAGCGGCGGGATGCGAAACATACGTGGTTGTGATCGAAATTCAAAACCGAACACAAAGGTAGCAACAATTCAAAGAAACGCAACATGAAGTAACGGATCGAAAATGACTACGGAGCTCAAACTACCTTCAAAAGCTCAAGTAAGTGTGCAATTAATCTTCCTTTTGCTTCTTCTACTTCTTCTGGATAACTTCTGGTTTGAGATGTGACTGAATTGGAATGAGAAAAATGTAGAAGAGTAATAGCTCGAAACAATTTTACGAAGTGAGAAATGAGAGAAAAATTCTGCAGAGTTTTGGAGGCTTTTGAAGCTTGAGAAAAATGAATGAGAGGAGTGTTGTATTTATAGATGGAAAGTGAGGTGAAGCTGCACAAAATGAATTGCCGTTTGCGTTCTTTCTACTGCGTTTTGTATCAATGCGTTGTGTGTGACTTCAATCAATTACTCTTGCTGTTGTTTGCAAATGTAATGCTTGCTTTGAATGTCATTTTGATTTTTTTATTCTTCAGCTTGTGTATGGCGTGTCATTCTTGCTTTTTTATTTCAGTTCATTTTCAATTACATGACGTGGATTGATATATATCAATTTTAGCTCATGGCTCATTTGGCAGTGGCTTGCACGATTTGTTTCAAAGGCTTGGAGAAGTTTTGCTGAGAGCAATGTCACAAAAGGAGGGTCCACTTAAGGATATCACACGGACATAAGTGAACGGTGAGAACAATGCATTGCTATCAGAAGTAGTCCTCATCCTCAAAATACGAGTCATCTTGCCTCAACAAGTAGCGTATGGAGTAGTCGTCTGGCTAAACTTTTTTCTGAGATCCCAACATACTGTACAGACTTTGGGCCTGGTCTAGCCTCAGCAGGATTTGCACATCCTTCTTGGGATCGTTGAAAACTGGAGCATGACAAGCACGTACCAACGCTCTGATTTGGTTCTGCATGAAAGCCTCAAAGTTCTTCGCGTTGGCATTCTTGAAAAGACAAAACATACAGTAAGCCCAAATTATAGTGCAGTGTGATGGAGGCATAAATATCAAATCACCTGGTCCTATTCCCAGTTTTCAATTTCAGATTTAGTCTTCCATGGAAATTGCTATCTTTCATGTCTCAGTGTGTTTAGCTTGCAAGAATAGTTTATGAGCAATTGAAGTTATAAATATGATATGAGCTTTCAGCCAATTAGCACACTAAAGAAATTCCTCAAGCGTTCTTGTGAGATTATAATAATGCCAAAGCCTCATGCATCCATTCTTTGGGAATGCCTAAATCCTCAATAAAACAGTACTGAGATTCATCTGAACTCCAAGTTTCACAGTATTGGAATAATATTTCCCGAATGAGACTTATATGAAGATATGGATAATCTTCCTGGTGGCTGTTGTAGCTTCAAGATAAACATGAGCATCTCTGCTTGACTTCGTCCATCCTCGCTACCAGTGAGAAGAATTAAACATAAAAGAGATATCAGAATGTCAATGTAAGGCAAGAATTTAATGCAAAACCCTGAGTACACAATAGTTCATTGTAATAAGCAAAACCATCATCAACATCTCGGCCCATCAAGGTTAAAATATAATCAGGCAGTTGGTCTCTTCTTTTCAGCGGAAATGGTGCACCATTTTCAGAAGCATATTGAGCTTCATAGGCTGCACAACATACTTTTATGCATTGTCTGAGGTAAAGATGAATATAGGATCAAGCAATTCACTTGCTACCCAACTTTTGTAATACGTGAAAATGGCTTCACACAATCTAAAAACAAATATGTCAAAACAATAATCCATCTTAGCCTCAATTCATCGTACATAAATTGTTGTTTCAGAAACACTAGGGCTTGCTGAGCTGACTTTACTACCTCCAGAAATGGTTTCGTGGAGTTCAAAAGAGTACATCTAACATACCGGTGAATGTCATTAGAGGTTTGAATTATTCCTCCAGAAACCACTTCTAAAATTGCATGAGTCATTCCATTTAAATCTTCAGATAAACAAGAATGTAATGGTGGACAGCTTTCATTCAGAAGTCCCATAATTCTTTTTAACTCATCAGGTTTGCAGATGAGTACACTTTCTCCTTTTGTATTAATTCTAGTTCGACCAGCCATCTGCACATTGAAAAGCCATTTCTATTCCTTATCATCAGAGCAGCACCAGATTCCGAATACAATTTCCACAACTCAGTCAAAAGTAACCCAAAATCATACTGAAGCTTCACTCTCTTGTTCACATGACTCAAGGCCTACACTGGTGTTGCCGACAGAATTTTCGCAGCATACTTACTCAAATCGAGGTTGACCGACTTCAAAAGAATTCCAACAGACTCCAATATAATCTCCGGGTTGCGCTTAAGCATTTTAACAGTGGCCGGAAAAAAAATAACTCCAAAATCATCATGTGATGTTTGCAAATACAGTGGATGAAATGTTTCGGTGAGACTCTTTTCAGGCTTTTCTTTTGCACTCAATATTGCATTAACATAAATATCAAGAACTGTGGGCTTTGAGTTTTGTTCTGTCATATTTGTTCTATCACCATGATGACCATCTTGAAGACGACAAGAGACTGGATAGATCTTCCAAACTATTCTGAAGCGATGTTCCAATTAGACCTCAGCGGCAGTGCAATGACAGGGAAATAGTAGTATGGCTCAGAATTTGTTTTTGACTCATTGGCTTTGTCATCGTTTTTTGGAAGCAGCTGGTACATTGTACCTTTCGTGGCTTAAAGTTTGTGTTAATATGGTTTGTGAATTGTTGACTTTAAGTGTGAGAGCTTATGGCTTTGGCATGAAAATTCATGTAGCTTTGCAAGTTGGCTTGGGATGTTTGTGTGATGTCACGGCTAAGCATAACCTCATGGGCATTCTTGTGCATTTTTTCACTCTCTAGCTTGTGTTGTTTTTCTTTCTTCATGGGTTAATGATGTAAATGTAATGGCCATTAGACTTAGGGAAGAATGGAATGACTTGTGGTGTTAGGGTGTAGCATGTAACATGGTTTATATTTTGGATAATGTAAATGGATAAAATTGGAAAATGCTTTTTTTTTGGGATAAAAATGGAATTTTGGATTTAGAAAGGTGGATTTAAAATGGATAAAAAAAATGTATTGAAATTGGATGATATGTATTTGGAATTATGAATTTGGTTTCCATCCATATGCACGCAGCCATGTGCTCTCGATTTCAACTTGCACCTTTTTCCACACATCTCTGATGAAATGAACACAGTTGCCCTTGAACTAGTGAGATACTTACACCGACCATTTGAATCAATTTTGAACTTTACTCTTATTTGAGGAAAATAAATCTATAGATGAACCGCTTAATAACTTGATGGATCCCACACAAGACAACCTTGACTTATGAATAGCCACTACTTGAGAAATAGCCAATTGAAACAGGTAACTTGCACTTGAAGCAATCTCTTGATAGTTTGACCAAGATTAGGTCAAACTTCCATCGTCCTCAACCACACTTGATTCCGAGTCATACCTTTGCCATCAATCTCCCTACAAAACCCTAATCACACACAGAAGAAGAAACAAGCAAAAATTTCAAAATATTTTTGGTAATTTTGGTTAGAGGTTAGTAAACAGAAACAAACATAAATCAAGTAGTAAAAACACACGGATCTTGTTTGTGATCTAAGATGGAAATGATATGTGGGATCTTAGGGGTAAAAATTAGGGTATTACAGCTGCCCCTATTTAAGTTTCTTCTATCCAGAGATATGAAGATTGACATCTTTGTCTCGACGAGATAGAAGAGACTTAAATATAACAATAAACCCAATTTTTGGCCCTAAGAGACCACAAAAATGATATGATTATGCAAATGATATGCAGACACAAGACCACTGTGGGGAGAAAACGCCACAGGAGACAAACAAGAACCGAAGAGCAACAGTAAAGAAAACAGACTCCACAAGGGAAAACCAAAAGAGGGAAAACACATCCCAATAGGGGAGGAAACAATCTCCACTAGGGAAGAATAAAGAGTAAGATTCCAACTGAGGGAAAATTACCGACACCAGAAATAAAAGAGGGATAACATCGTCCTAACGTGGAGAGAAAAAACCTCCGCTGGGGAAAAAATCGTCTAATACCAGACATCAGGTAATAGCATGATCAAAAGGAAAGATTGCCAACTACCAACCAAGTGATAGCTACAACGAGGCAGTCAATCAAAAGGATATGAGAAAAATTACCTACTACCAACAAAGGGAAGGACGACAAAGGTAACGATCTCACAAAGGGGAACGAGAAGTATCACCTACTACAAACACAGGGCAGGACGAACAAAGGTGATAAACTCGAACAAGGAAAAAGATTACCAGCTATCAACCAAGTGACAATTATAACAAGGAAACCAAACCGGGCTATATTACCTACTACCAACAAAGGGCAGGACGACAAAGGTAATAAGCTAGCTAAAGAAAGATTACCAACCATCAACCAAGTGACAGTTACAACAAAGTAATCAACCAAGGGTATGAGAAAGATTACCTACTACCAACAAAGGGTAGGACGACAAAGGTAATAATCTCAAAGGGATCGAGAAATATCACCTACTACCAACACAGGGCAGCACGACAAAGGTAATAAACTCAAACAAAGAAGGGAGAGATTACCAACTATCAAACAAGTGATAGCTATAACAGATGTAATCAACCAAATATACGAGAAATATTACCTACTACCAATAAAGGGCAGGACGACAAAGGTAATAATCTCAAAAAGGAAAGATTACTGGAGACCACCAACTAGCCGGGGAACATACCACACAACTACTGGGACTCAGCTGAGGAAAAGATTCAAACTGGGGATAACTGTATATGGAAATAAACCACAACACAACAAGGATATAAATCAACAGGGAAGACTTAGCACAACAAAGCTCCACTGGGGAAATCAATACCTCAACAATGAACTATCTCTAGCATACCGAAGAGACTAGTCATCCATCGGAGTAGAAAACCTCAACAACAAATTGTCCCGTCTAACCGAAGAGACTTACCATCCATCGGAGTAGAAAATCTCAACAACGAACTGTCCCATCTAACCGAAGAGACTTACCATTCATCGGAGTCCAAAGAACCTCAACAACGAACTATCCCGTCTAACAGAAGAGACTTACCATTCATTTGGGAATACTTTCTACCAAGATTTTTTTTTTGAGAAATGTGTCAACCATCAAAAATTTACTGGGGAATCTATTGCCAATATCAACTAGAGAACCTTCAAATGAAACGCCTTCTGCCGAGATTTTGCATTTAATTATTACTGCCGAGGATTAATCGAGAACATGCCTGCTGCCGAGGCTCTGCTGAAAGATCTTTTAAGGATTCTACTTTCGAGATCCTAAAAAGAGAATATCTTCTGTCGAGGTTGCTGTAATAATTTTTTTGAAATTATCCGAGAAATCTACTACCGAGATTCTTGGAAAGAAAATACCTTCTGCCAAGGCTTGTTGTAAATTCTATTTCAAAACTCACTGGAGAATCTACTGCCGAGATCAACCAAAGAGATCTGAAATAAAGCCACCTTCTGCCGAGGTTTGCTGTAAATCTTTTGAAAATATCCATGAAATCTACTGCCGAGATTCTTGGAAAGAAAATACCTTCTACCGAGGTCAACTAAAAATCTTCTGTCGAGATTTACCAGGAACTAGGAATCAATAACTCTACCAGGGATCATCACATGAAATATGGGCAAGTTAGATCATGCAACAGACTTCTCAAATAAAGAGACAACCATCTGTTGGAAATTCACAACAAATTTCTCTGACAGGCACAACCTGAGAGATACCATTTGATGGAAAAGATATCGTCTGATAACTGGAGACACACAAGTTTCTCAAATAAAGAGCATGATGCTTGTTGTCATGCAAAGGATTCCAAAAGAGTGTTGCAACAACACTGCTGGAGGAAACAAAATCTTCAAAGGTGCAAAATAAATGCACTCCCAATCATCTAGGTTGCACAGCCTAGAGAGTTTCAAAATAGTCACCGCCTAAGACCAAAGTTCAATCCAGGAAGAAACTGGAGAGAAACGGTCGAATAAGACTCATCCCGAGGAGGATATATCTCAACTGGGGGTTAATTCCATCCAGAAAACACATTGGGGAGGAAACTGAATCAATAATCATCCGCGAGGAACAAATTCAGTGGGGAATTGGAAAGGATAAACACTTTCTGCTTAAGGTCAACACTCTATTGGAGAGAGGACACACACACACACACACACACACACACTACGGAGGATAACAACACCAGAGAGTCGGGAAGCACTAAAACAGATGCAAAATGCACAATGCAACCACAACAATGCTATGCATAACAAAAGAATGCGTATGCAATGCCTATGAGTATGAATATGCTGACAAAACAGACATAAGGTTGAAAAGAGGATGAATAAACACCACAGTTGAGCTGAATACTCGGCTAATCTCAACAAAAGAGATCATGTCAAGGAGTACACGCAAAGCAAACCCTAACGGTGATATCAACCAATTGGGAGAATAAGAAGTCAACATTACTCTTTGCTTGGGGAGTGATCAAAGCAATCACAACGAGAGGTAAAACTCTGTGCGAGGATTCAACATCAAGGGGAAACATCACCCCAAAGATTCACAAATGCTTGATCATAACCTGGCTGGAGAATAGAATCATACTCAGCTGGGGAAATTTGAATCAAGACTTAGCCGGAGGAATACCCAAAATAGTACTTGGACGGGAAATGCTCAAACTGGCGCTCAATTGGGAAGTAGTGGATTTCAAGAGTCCAACACCTCACAACAATCTTGAGGGAATCCATCATCTGATTAACAACTTGATTACATCCTCAAGAATAAATCTGCTTATGTGCGTCGAATTCACCATTTAACTTTTGCCCTAGACTGCATGGTCTACAAAGGATTTTACACCAAAAGGAAACTTTGTACCATAACGACATGAGATAATCTGTCCCAGTGTCTTCAAACTCTGAGAGATTCGTCGAATCTCGATGTAACTGTCCCAGATTTACTGAACTTGGCACACTCTTCAATCAATAGAGTCTTCCGACTTTGCCCCATGTGAAAGCTTCAACTGGGAAAACAAGTTTGCTCATACTCAACAAAGCCTTCAGGCAACATGCCCCTGGATAGGATCATCCTTGAAATGATTTTCCAATTACTCATCAGAACTTCGGGCATCAAAAGATTAGGCTTATCATCGATGCTCAAATGTAAGCTTCTATGATGTCAAACAAATGTATGCAAGCAGAAAAATGTTAATTCTGAGAATGATAATTCTAATGCAACAAACATGTTATCTTGGAGTTTTTATTGAAAAGATATCGCAAAACCTTGTGAATGAATCACTAGTTTAGATACGACATTGATTTTTGATCGCACATGCAATACCAACAAAGATCTTTTAGCATAACTCATGGGAGTCAGGAATGCTATCTCGTTTGGAGTATGCTCTCAAAATAAACCCTGCTTCAATTAGGTCTTTTGAGGGTTATAACTTGGCCTGGTTCACGGTTTTCAGAAAAAAGGATTTTTAGGCTCAAAATTTATTTGTACCCACCCAATCTCCGTGATGTTCTTCAGTCCTATATTCAGCTAATTGACATAAATGTTCATCTCTAAAAAAGGATTAAACAGACGGTATAAGAACCAATGAGATTTTTCGGGGATAACAGTCACCCTTTTTGTCCTTCGACTTGGTAGTCACACAAAGATTTATTCTTTTGATGAGAATTTTTTTTATTCTTGCTTTTCACATTTTCATTCTTTTTATTTTTCCCTAACTTTTGTCTGGACTGATTTTTTTTTTGAATTTTTGATGTCCAGCGGGATGCCCCAATTTTTACCTAAGTCACTTGTTTTTAATTTTTCGACTTAGCGGGCTTTTATTTTTCTTTTGATTTTTTTTTTGAACAAATCATGTGACATTGGCTCATCTGACTTGTTAAAAGGGTTGTGACTACCTCTTCCCTTTGGAATGAGGGATAACCATTGCGATTTCCTTAGACGCACACTCCTTTTGAAATTTGGACACTTGGTCAAATAAACTGAAGACTACCCTGCCCCAAGGTTAAATGTGAGGGTTTTCTTATTTAGAAAAGAAACTCCTACTTCAAGGCTCAAAGGGGTTAACAAGGGATTATCTTCCTTATATATCTGGTGTTTGAGAATTTGAAACAATGCCTTACATCATCAACAAGGTCTTATTCAAAAGCACACAACCAGAAATTTTGCGTTTTCACTTCATCATCCTCCCTCCAAGAGTTTAAACAAGAAGTTGGTATTGCAAATGCAGAAAACAAATTACGAGCGAATGCAAATGGATCGCTTCAAGATAAACATACTCATTGCATTAAGATTAATATTCAAAACAAACAAGTTCTACATGCAAACAAAGCAATAACAATCATAAAAGATTACAAATGAAAATGTAGTAAATGAACTAAAGATCTGAGGAGATTGTCTCAATTTGAGCTTGAAAGAACATCCTCAACTCTCTTGGGAGACACAGAAGCAAACAACACGACCACCAGGGGTCGCTCTACTAATATCAGCATAAAGACGTTCCATTCACAAATGCACTTTCTTCCTTGAAGGTCAACACCTCATCGTCAATCAACTCTTGAACCTTTTCCTGGAAAACCTTGCACTCCTCAATTAGATGCCCCATTACTCCATCATGAAATTCACAACTGGTATTTGGGTTGTACCAAGGAGGGCAAGAATTCATAGCTTTAGTCCTTCTGGGTGTCATCACCGAGTTTCAGGTAAAGTAAGACCACAATTGACTGTAAGTCATTGGGATTGGATCAAACTGGCGAGTCTCTCTTTCTGAATTATTCAGAGGTCTCTGCTGCTTCTGGAACTGATTCTGATGTTGGTGATAAGGTACCGGAACTGGAGCTTGCGGAATCTGAGGAGAATCATGAATTGCATCAACTTCAACATTTTCTTCCTCTTGGGAATCACATACAGAATTCTCTTGACTTGCATGGTCATCTGGAACATCTCAGATCCTTCCACATTTGAATGCGTTCTCAATGTTTACTCCGACTTCCATAATTTTGGAGAAATCTAGAGATATGACGCCTACCATCCTGTCATAATAAGAGTCTGATAGTGTTCTTAGAAACATTTTGGACAGTTCTTTTTCTAAGAGTGGTGGATGAACTTGGGCTGCCAATTCTTTTCTCCTTTGTGCATACTCTCTGAAGGATTCGCTGTCCTTCTGACTCATACTCATCAATTCGTCACTATCTGGAGCCATGTTCAAATTGTAGTCATATTGTTTTACAAAAGCGCCAACTAGGTCTTCCCAAGACTGAATATGGTCCCTTTCTAGCTTCATATACCACATCAAGGATCCCCCATATAAACTTTCTTAAAAGCAGTAAATCATCAGCAGATCGTTGTCAACATGAGTGGTCATCTTTCGACAGAACATCGTCAAATGGTTCCTTGGACAATTAACTCCCTTGTATATTTCAAAGACAAGCATTTTGAACTTCGGAGGAATAACCACATCCGGAACCAGGCACAAGTCATGAGCCTTAAAACTAGACGCATTGGGTCTTGTCAACATTTTAAATTCCTCACTGAGATCTCAAAGTCCTTCTTTCATTTCCACAACTTTAAGATCAATCATCTCTGTCACAGGGTGGACATTCTGAGGATTTGGCATATACCTCGAAAATCAAGAATCTTTTTCAACAACTTGACCAACCAGATCACTTTGCATAGGTCGGGATCGAGTAGGAACATCCACATGTGGAACATCGTCGTCCAGAGGAGAATCATACATCGGATTGGTCATCACTGTAAAGCCTGACATGAGATCATCATCTTTTGTTCTCTTCATGTTCCTTTAGTAACTACCTCAAACTTGGTACGAATGCCAGAAAATCAGCTAAATCCTCTTCTTTCTCTAATTAGCCCGAGTATTATACTGGTGCGACAGCTTGGCTGAATGAAGACCAAAGGGAAATAATTAGACACCTGGAAAAGACAAGAAACAATGCAGAATGATGCGAATGCTAATGCAAAATGCAAATGTTTCATTCAACTTTCGAGGATCTTTAAAATATAAAGCAATTGCAAACTTCACAAAGAAATAACACTTTTTTTTTGAAATACTGATAAATATCTCATTTTATTGAATATTATCTGTGATGTTAGCAAAAGGAAAATCTCTAAAATCCTTGAAAATCGACTGAAATAGAATGTCCATGAATGCATGAGTGCATGTATGCAGCAACCATAAACAAGATCACACAAAGCACACGGGTTCAAGGTTCCGAGTCACGAGCATGGAGTCAAGGTTAAGAGCCAACCCACAAAGGTATGTACTAAGGGTATAACACCTGCCGAACAAGGTTCTAAAGAAGTTCCCAGAGTCTACAACCCATCTTTCGGATATTATCGATTTCCCAACTTTCTTGGTAGTCAATAATATTCTCAAGAGAGTCTCGTCTGAGTGTGGTATCGCGTAACAACTGATTCAAGTCTGCACCTGAATAGCCACCGCACCACGTCCTAATAAGGCCAAGATGGGTTAAGGGTTCTAAAGTCCTCAGCTTCGGGTCCTCGGATCAAGAAGCATAACGGGTTTGCCATTTCTGGTCTGTCATTACTACCTCTTGGGAGGAGTACCTCAACTGAGTCCTCGGGAATGGTCGCCAGAGTCGACAGCTCTCTAGATCAACACCCCGAATGCGCAAGACACGCACGTCAGAATATCTCCCAAGAAAATCTCGTCTGGATGTGAATTTCGTGAACACCAAACGCATCAAGACGACACGTAGGTCCCACTACTTTCCACCCTAGTCCTAGGTGTATACTCAAGCCTGGGTATTGGGCTTATCTCACCACACAGAAGAATTCCCAAACAGAGCAAACAAATAACAAACAAATCAGACAAAAAGCAATAAATAAATCAAAGTAGGCTAAACCCCTCAAGGGATGGACCAGCAAGAGGTCAATCTTTCCCCAGCAGATTCACCACTTTTCTGTAGTGGTAAAAATCATGAGTGTAAGCTATTGATTAACTTAACTCATAAAGCAAGGGTCGCCACCGCGCTTTTATGTATTCCACAAAGGAAAAGGAAAAAAGAGCGAATAAATCCTAAGAAGTCAAAAAAGCAAAAGCTAAAAAAGACAAAGAGAAATGGGTAAGGGGGTTGGTTACGCAATGGGAAGGTGTTAGCACCCAAAACATCTATAGTACTCTATAGGAGCCCTTTGAAATATCTACCGCTTTTTGGTCTAAAAATGGTTTGCTTGAAAAATATTGGGAGGGATGAGAAGAGAAATATTTTTTTTTTAGATTTTTTGTGTTTGGAGAGACTTATCGCCTCATGCCTACGTACCCACGAAGTGCAATGTAGGATCAAAACCTCGTAGTTTGTGGTACAAAGAACAAAAATTATTGGTTATGGTTCATTTTATCTTGAAAAAGACAACCTGTCATTCTCAAGAGAAAATACTCAACTAATTACCCAAAGGTATGGGAAAAAGGCATTTGCATCACATTAACATGGAGGATTTGCTTGGATTAACATCAACAAGACTATCGCTTCAACATCTAAGTGGAAAATGACCATACTTTCAACAAAATACCATGGTTAGGAGTTTTACATCTCATAAAAAAAATGACTCATGTCTAATTCTTTATGAAAAGTTTAAAAGAAAAAGGTGCACAAAGCACAAAAAATTTGGATGAGTTTTGTATTTTTTATGTCTTTTTGAAATGGTCAAAATGTGATTAAGATGGATTGACATTTATTAAAGAAAACAAAGTTTTTTAAAAAAATCACTTGACCGAAGTCAAGGTTTTATTATGAAAGCGGCTTTAAGTTTTAAAACAAGAAAGTTTTGAAAAAGGGAGAAGGTTTTGAAAATTTAAGAAGGGGTGGAGAAGAAGTGACTATCCTAGTGCATAAAATAAAAGCGAGTGTAAGAAAGATCTAACCACATGGAGACACTCTTCAAAGCATAATAAGAATAGAATTTCATCCTCTTGAGCCAATAAGCAAGCCAAATAAAGGCTAGAATATCAAACTCCATAATTGTCCAAAGCATAAGGGAGAGAATCCTAATTCTAAGTCCATAAGTCCATAATCAAGGATATAGGTCCTCCAATGTAAAGGATAGTGGCCATAGTCCAACAATTAAGAGCACAAGTCTTTTAGTGGTTTAATCCTTTATTAATGTTTTTGCTCCAAGTGGACAAAGAGAAAAAGGCATAAGCATAAACATGTGTCCAACGGACAAAGGAAAAATTGCAGAAGCATAAACATGTGTCCAACGGACAAAGGAAAAATATACGAAGCATAAACATGTGTCCAACGGACAAAGGAAAAATTGCGGAAGCATAAACATGTGTCCAACGGACAAAGGAAAAATTGTGGAAACATAAACATGATATGAAATGATAATAATGAAGCATAAAAGTAGAAGAGGTAGGGAGCGAGAAGTAGCCTATAGATTTTCTTTACCACCATCTCTTTCAAATCTTCACAGTGTGTTTCATGTGTCACAACTTCGGAAATATGTTCCAGATCTTTCGCATGTGATTCAAATGGATGATGTGCCAGTGAGAGATAACTTAAGTATGGAGGCATCACCATTACGAATCGATGATCGAGAAGTGAAACACTTGAGAGATAGAGAGATTATCTTGGTGAAGGTTGTATGGGGAGAACCTGCTAACAGAAGCATGACGTGGGAGATGTAGAGTCGGATGAAAGAGTCTATCCGAAGATATTTCATTCAAGTAATTTTTTAGGGCGAAAATTCTATAAGTGGGGGAGAGTTGTAACACCCCGAATTTAATTTATTTATTTAATTGAGTTTTGATGTGTAAATCCATGCTAATTGTCGTATTTAATGTATAATTTTGTGCTCTGTATATTGCTGGAATATTTCCATGCTGGATGGATATGAATTTGAATATTTTGAATGTCATTGTTGTATATTTGATGTTATTGTTCTGGACTGGGCTGGGGCATGCTCATCAGTCGAGCAGGCCAACCCACAAGGCCTGGGACGGCTCAATAAGGACTCCTAGCAAGACCACTGTCGAGCACAGGCTCACCTCCACAGGTCGGGCACGCGCCTAACCTCGGGTGTGTACGACACTCATGGATGGACCGTCAGGTGCAGGCCCTAAGCCTCCCGGGCTTGCCTCTCCTCGACGCTCATGTGCTCCTCCCCAAGAGGAGCCATCTCCGCCCATAAGTGAGTCCTCCCCGCGAGGACACGTCTCTCCCCGACACGTAGGACTCCTCCCCGCGAGGACACGTTCTCATGTAACCACCCACTCCCGATGGAATCGGTCTGCCCTAATTCCAGAGATCTAGGAATGGTTACCCCAGGGCGAAGACCACGTGCTGGTCTTCACTACGCCACATAAGCCCTGGCAGTTGCTTGGATTGGGCCTAGCAATCCAGCCCAATGCAAGTAACTGTTGGCCCCGCGTTGGGGGCTCTCTATAAATACCCTCTCACTTGAGAGGGTCAGGTTACTCACTTCTTAACACTCTAACCTTCTTCTCTTGTACTTGCTTTTTCTCTGACGGTTACCTTACTTGAGCGTCGGAGTACCTTGCAGGTACACCCCCCGGCCGTCTTTCAACCCCACCGGAGCTGAAGTCCAGACGACGTTGCTGGCCACCAGAAACTGTCTAATCCAGGTACGATCAGTGGCGCCGTCTGTGGGAACCCTTTGCTTCCCCGTTTTTCCTCCGATAAACCAAAGCAACTCTCATTCATCACCATCATGGCCGGTAATCCATCCGCTACCAAAGCTCTGGACACCGTCCTCGCGCAACTCGAAAATGGGAACCACCACGAAGATGTTGCTGCCCTCCACGTCGAAGAAGGCGACGTGAGAGACGGGCAGGCCGCCTCCCCAGACTCCCAAGACGTGGCTTACAACACCGCCCACCAAGACGATCAACAAGCCATTTTTCAGACAGTTGCTCCTCCGCCCAATGCAGACGCGAGCACCGTGGCCCTATTCGCCTTGATCAATCAGACCAATCAGCTGATCGCGCACCAAAATACCAGGATTGAAGCGCTGGAGCAAGGGCGGGCACGACGATCTTCCCCGCGAACACATCGACGTCCACCGTTGCCTCGCCGTTCTCCTTCCCCGCGAAGGACTCCTTCAGACGAGTCTCGGACACCCTCGCTGGTACGCAAGGGTCGTCGGCCACGTGTTGAGTGCCCCCAGCCAACGATCTCCCAGAAACACCCGCGTTCCCCACCTCGGAAGGAACCCAGGGCCTCCACCACTACCAAGAAGTCCAAGCAGACCGAGGAGAGGCCGAGGCACCGCTCGAGGAATTCCCCTCCACGGCATCAGTGATCCCCTTCGATGTCCCCGACAGGAAGTGACGACGATGACCAGAGGACCCCTCTGTCGTGGGAGATCATGAACGCCCCAATTCCTGCGGGCATGGATAAACCTCCGCAGCTGGGAAACTACGACGGCCTATCCGACCCTGACGACCACGTCGAAAGTTTCGAAGCCATGCTCGACTTCAGAAACGTCAGGGGAGCCATCAAGTGCAGGCTTTTCCCCACCACTTTGAGGAAGGGCGCCATGACTTGATACAAGGGTCTGGCGCCCGGGTCAATCACATCCTGGAAGCAACTAAGGCAACGCTTCACCAAACACTTTACCGCGTCTCGTCGACATCCGAAGATGGAAGCTGCCCTAGAAAGCATCTTTCAGGGGAAGAACGAATCTCTCTAGAACTACATTGAGAGATTTAACAGAGAAGCTGTCGAGGTCCATACGACAGACGACATGAAGAAGTATTTGATCATCCACGGGCTACGTTTTGGATCTGACTTTGCCAAGTCCGTGGGCCTCCGCAGACCCCGCCGTCTCGAGGATCTCCTCCAACGGGCGCAGTTGTACATCGAGCTCGAGGAGTCGGAGGCGGCACAGATCGCCCTTGAATCGAGGCGCAAAGAAGGCCCCCGCGGCCATAAAGAAGAAGACTCCCCTCCCCGACGAGGAGGAGAAATAAAGAGAGATAATCGCCCCTGAGAACCTCGTGAGCCACGCAGACCAGCTGGCCGGTTCACCGAGTACACCCCACTCAACACTCCCCGCGCACGTATCCTCTCCGAGTGCCAGAACTTAGAATTTGTGAAAGGAGGAGTCCGCTTTCCGAAGCCCACTGCCCCCAAATCAAACGTTGACAAGTCAAAATACTGTAGGTTCCACCGGAGTCACGGGTATGTGACAGAAGACTGCATCCATCTCAAAGATGCGATTGAAATTATGATCAAGGAGGGGCACCTAAAGAAATACGCCTAGAAGAATGACACTCCTCGTCCCAGCTCCCGGGAAGCCCAGAACGTCGAGGAGACGACGTCTCCCCCCGATGAGAGTCGCCTTCAAGTCGCCCTCAGTGTCACCCGACCCGAAGATTTCTTTGTCCCCCCAATCATTGAAGGCCAAGAAGCAATTCGCAACATGTGGGCGACCTTTCCCCACGAGGACCCCGTCACTGCCCGTAGCACCTGGGAAAGCTTCCCTAGGGTGATGGTCATCTCCGGGGGTGGTCCAGAGAAGTTGTCCGTCGGATCGATCAAGCGGAAATTTGACGAGTTGGAATCCGTAACGTCGGCGAAGACAACCACTCTCGAGAAAGTGCGGGGAAAATCCAACCCTATCACCTTCTACCTCGAGGAACTCCCCGGGGGAGCGCCAAACGCCACTATTCCCCTCCTGGTCAGGGCACAGATGGCGAACTTTGACGTTCGAAGGATCCTAGTCGACCAGGGAAGTTCGGTCGACATCATGTATGCCCATCTGTTCGGAACCCTCCAGCTCGACGAAAGGCATCTGACCCCGTACGTCGGTTCAGATCTACAGGGGTTCAACGGAACCACCACCAGACCATGGGGTTATGTGGAGCTGATGGTTACATTCGGGGCCGAAGACACTGCCCGACAGGTGAAGATCCATTTCCTGGTGGTCGAATGCCCGTCCCTTTACAACTGCATCATCGGGAGGACCACCCTGGCTGAACTTACGGTGGTACCATCAACGGTCCACCTCAAAATGAAGTACTACACGACCAGGGGACGAGTAGTGACGTTGCACGGGGACATCGACGCGGCCAGAAGATGCTTCGACGCCGCCATCAAAGGCCTGAGTTCCATCGGCCCCAAACCCAAGACCGTGGCCAAGCCACCCCAGGACGCCGAACAGGTACCTCTCCCGCGCGTCAACGCGGTCGAACTCGACAGCAGGTTCCCGGGCGAACCCGATGAAGACGGGGCAGAAGACCTCGACCTCCAGGCAGAAAACAACGGGCGGCCTCTCTACCCAATGCGCCCCATCCCAGACGGGGACTTTGAGCTCGTGGTCCTCGGGGACGATCTAGATCGTAACGTAAAGATTGGCACCGAGATCCCCGACCTGGAAAAGGAGCAGCTGAAGGCATGTCTAAGGGAGAACGTTGATCTCTTCATGTGGGCTATAACACAACGTAGGCGTAAGCAGTCTCACGAAAAAGCGGAGGCTGCCGAAAAAGCTGTAAAAGACCTCCTAGAGGAAAATTTTATTTCGGAGGCCAGATACACGACCTGGTTGTCCAACGTTGTACTTGTTAAAAAGAATAATGGAAAATGGAGGGTGTGCATTGATTATACTGATCTTAACCAGGCTTGCCCGAAAGACTGTTATCCCTTGCCTAACATCGACCAGCTGGTCAACAATTCTGCAGGTTACAAACTACTATCCTTCATGGACGCTTACTTGGGATACAACCAAATTCCCATGGACAAGGTCGACAAACAACACAAGGCCTTCATGACCGCGTCGGGCAACTACTATTACAATGTGATACCCTTCGGTCTGAAGAACGCCGGTGCGACCTACCAACGGATGATGAATAAGGTTTTCCGGGCTGAAATCGGCGACATGCTCGAGGTCTACATGGATGACATGATCGTCAAATCCCGCAGAAGAAGTCGACCATGCCGTGCACCTCAAGAAGGTGTACGACATGGCGAGGAGATGCCGCATGAGGTTTAACCTCGACAAATGCACCTTCGGCGTTCGGGCAGGTAAGTTCCTCGGATTTTACCTCACAGAACAAGGAATCGAGGCCAACCCCGATAAATGTAGGGCTTTTTCCGAGCTCGCCACTCCGGACTCAAAGAAGTCGATACAATCGTTGAACAGGATGCTCACCGCTCTCTCCCGCTTCGTCACCAAATCTGCACAGTACGCACTCCCATTTTTCAAACTTCTTCGACAAAAAACGGAGTTTGAGTGGAGCGAAGAATGCGAGCAGGCGCTCCTCCACCTAAAACAAGTCCTATCGCAGCCCCCGGTCCTCTCACGGCCTGAGAGCGGGGAGACACTCTTCTTGTATCTTGCGATCACGAGTGAAGCAGTCAGCGCCGTCCTCATTCGGGAAACCCCGGACGGGCAGAGGCCAATTTACTTCACGAGAAAAGCCCTCCAAGGCCCCGAGCTTAGGTATCAGCAAAAAGAGAAAGTCGCTCTGGCCCTCATCACGGTGGCCAGGAGGCTACGCCACTACTTCCTCGCCCACACTGTCGTCGTAAGAACCGAACAACCTATAAGGCAGCTCCTCGGACTACCGGACATGGCAGGGAGGATGCTGAGGTGGTCGCTCGAGCTCGCCGAGTTTGACATCCAATACGAAGGGAGGAAAGCCCTGAAGGCTCAGGTATTGGCCGACTTTGTAGCGGAGATGACCATCCCGGAACCTTCGACCAACAAATCCCAGAAATGGACGATCTTTGTCGACAGAGCATCCAGCCCGAAGGGAAGCGGGGCGGGCATCATCCTCGAAAACGAGGAAGGCATCCTAATCGAGGTATCCCTCGAACTATCCTTCCCGACGTCGAACAACCAAGCCGAATACGAGGCCTTCCTCGCAGGACTTCGGCTGGCCGAGGACCTCGGCGCCAAGGAGGTCAAACTCTTCACCGACTCCCTGCTCGTGGCCTCCCAAGTCCGAGGAGAGTACCAAGCCAAGAACAACAGCATCATAGAATACTTGGCCTTGGTGAAAGAAAAGATGAAAAAGTTCACCTCCGCGGAAGTAACTCACATCCCCCGCGAGCACAATGCCCGAGAAGATGTCTTGTCCAAATTGGCGAGTACAAAGAAGAAAGGCGGGAACAAATCCGTCATACAAGAAGTGCTTTCCCGCCCGAGCATCGATAAACCGGCCACAGTTTCGGACATCAATGCCATCGGGGATAGCAATTGCTGGATGACCCCAGTATACGAATACCTCATGACGGGAAAACTGCCCGAAGATCCCAAAGAAGCAGGAATGGTCAAGAGGCGGGCGTGCTCGTACACTATAGTCGAGGATAAGCTATACCGATGAGGGTTCTCTATTCCCCTCCTCAGATGTGTCGAGGCGGCCAAGGTCCCTGGCATACTCCAGGAGATCCATGAGGGAATCAATGCGCAGCACCTCGGCGGGCGATCGTTAGCCCGTAAGGCGCTTCGAGTAGGGTATTACTGGCCCACCATGCAACAGGACGCCAAGGAACACGTCAAGAAGTGAGACAGATGCCAACGACACGGGGATATGCACCTTGCTCCTCCCAACAAGCTCAGTCCACTGTCCTCCCCGTGGCCGTTTGCGTGGTGGGGAATGGATATCCTCGGACCTTTTGTCCAGGGGTCGTATCAAAACAAATACCTCATCGTCGGGGTGGACTACTTCACGAAGTGGATTAAGGCGGAAGCGTTGGCCAAAATCACGACCTTTAACATACTACGTTTTTACAAAAGAAATATCCTCGCCCGATTCGGCGTGCCTCAAGCTATCGTCACCGACAATGGAACACAGTTCACCGACAGGAACTTCCAAGACTTCGTCACAAAACTAGGCACGAAGCAATACTTCACGTCGGTCGAGCACCCTCAAACGAACGGACAGGCTGAGGCGGCGAACAGGGTGATCCTCTGAGGATTAAGACGTCAACTAGGCGACGCCAAACAACGGTGGGTCGAGGAGCTACACAGCGTCCTTTGGGCCTACCGGAAGACCCCACACTCCACAACCGGGGAGACCCCCTTCCGTCTAACCTACGGAACCAAAGTGATTATCCCCGTGGAGATCAGGGAACCCTCGAGGAGGACAGAAGTCCCCCTCGACGGGGACGCGAACAACGAAGCCTTGAGGGAAAAGCTCGATTTTGTCGAGGAGATACGTTCGGGCGCTTCTCTCCGAGAAGCTTCGCTTAAGCAGAAAATAACACTACGTTATAACGACAAAGTTATTAAACGTGATTTTCTGGTGGGCACCCTCGTCCTACGAAGGAACCAGAAAGACTCGTGAGAAGGCAAACTCGCCGCGAACTAGGAGGGCCCGTACCGCGTCCGCGCGAAAACGGGGACAGGAGCCTACTTCCTCGAAAATCTGCACGGGGAAGAACTTGCTCGACCATGGAACGCTGAGAAGCTCAAACAATATTACATTTAAGCACTGCCCGCGACTCACTAGCACCGCGCTTACGGGAACGTACTAAGGTACGGGCACGACACCCCGATACAGAACACGATGATCAGAGACCGCGTTGTGTGTGCGCAAGGACCTTTGATCCGACGGGGATACCTCGATCGAGCTCCACCGTCATTGTACCGATTAAGCAGAACACACAGCTCGCGATGGGAAGTTTACGCCACGAAGGTAAGACCTCAACCGAGCTCTTAGCCTCGTTGAAGGTCAGAATACGCCTCCGACCACCCGATCGGCTCTCCACGCGGTCGGGGACTGTCAAAGTCGAGTAAATCCCAAAGTCTTTAATACTTAGACAAAAAAAACAAAGTATAGAAAATGCATTAATATCACACACAATTAAAACCATGCAAACAACACTAGCAGATAAACAAAAGTACATTAAAATGGGCAGAAGCCCAATGTGCAAAGATTACAAACAAATGTCAAAAAGCCCCTGGCACGCAGGCCGGGCAGAAATATCACAATAAATAAAAATGGCTCGCAGCCCAAACAGAACGGGGAAGAAAATCCTACTTAGCGGCGGTCCCTTCAGGCTGATCGGGATCATGGACCTCGTCGACTCTCATCGGTTACACAATCTGACCGTCGACCACCTCGTAGTCGGGGTCAATCCCATCGGTCGAAAGGTTGGGGTTGAGGACCCGAAGCTGCTCCACCGCGTTCTTGAAACCTATACCCGCTACCGCGAGGTTGTCTTCCTCGGCTTCCCGGAGTTTCGCTATCAGCGCTACCCGCGAAGTCAACAATCTGTCCTCCTCGGTTTCCTCCTCAGCGGGGCGGACAACCTCCTCCAATTCAGCGTTCCTCGCCAAGAGACGATCCCTCTCCTCCTCAACACCGGCGAGACGTTTCCGCTCCTCCTCGACACTCTTCAACTTTTCCTCCAATTTCTGTTGAAGCTCGACCTGGGCCTGGTTCTGGCTTTTGCAGTCAGCCAGCTCCTTACCCACCTTCTCCATTTCGGCCTAGATGGACTGGAAACTTTCTCGCAACTTGTTCAACTCGCTTGCGGGGCACGCCTCGTCGTTCAGAACCAAGGCAGACGCGCAAACCCGCACCACAGCAGACACATCCTCCACCAGCATCCTTCGCCGAGAAGCCTTGTCGACGCTTAAGATGGCCTGAGTTTTTGGGCCACCCACGCATAGCGAATTATTCCCCATAAAGAAGTTCGGCCTTGTGTGACAAGGAGGGAGCACAAATTTCACGGCAGGGGGCTCTCGTGCTCGGTAAGGTCGATGTCCACTGTGTCTGCAAGCCGTTTGAAATTCTGGTACCAGATATGTGATGTCACACTTAATGTCACAACAATACACTCTGTTATGGATAATAACAAACAACAAGAGAAACACACGGAATTGTTTACCCAGTTCAGTTCAACAACTTAATCTGGGGGCTACCAAGCCAGGGATGAAATTCACTACTTGTAGAATTAATTTACAGACTCAACAACCTAGTTGACAATCTCCTAAACTTAATTTATACTAATGAACTTTCTACCTAAGAGCCCACTTAGGTATGAGAACACTACTCAATCCCTAAAACCTCTCAAAGATCAAACACTTTGAGAAACACCTTGATCCTGCTTCACAGCTTTGATCAAGTTACAAAAACTCTCTTGCTTCACAGCTTTAGAGAGGATAGATTACACTCACCAATTCACTCTTGAATGGTTAACACAATACTCGAACAAAGACAATGCTTAACCTCCAGTCAAAGCTCTCTATCTTCTGTCTACTTTATGTGTCTTCTTCCTTTGGTTGATGCGCTTTATATAGCCATCTGAATTGGGCTTGGATCCTCTGCAATATCTGACCTGATTTGTTATTTAAAACTGAATCTTTAAAACAGATTTTATCCCCAAAATCTTTTTAAATCTCAGTCTTTAAACCTCCCTACAAATCTGCATCAAATCTCTATGCAACAGAGAATATCTATCCCAAGATATCCGCATCCAATGAGACTAACAGCTCTCCCAATATCCAGCTAAAACGCAAACCCTAACAACATCACTAAACCTGATGTTATTAATCTTCTGCAGACCTGATGTCACAACATCGCATGTGACATCAGACATCCAACTTAAACACTTATTATTATCCAATGTTAAGACATCACCCATGTGACATCAACATTGAACAACTTTGTTTTACCAAAATTCTAGCCAATCCAAGAACCAACAATCTCTCCCTTTGGCTAATTTTGGCTAAAACAATCTCTGCACCATCAGACACTTCAGCAGCGGATAAACATGAATATTTTACCAACCTTCGCAGCAGCATTTCTTTATAACTGCTTCACAATGCTTTCAGCATGCTGCACACACTCCAATACTCTGCTACATACTTCAGCACAACTAGTAGCAGCATCGACTTCAAACACTAATCAGCAGCATAGGGCAAGCTCTCCCTCAAAGCAAGAATCAACATACCTGTTCAACAACTCTCCCCCTCAATATCTGCATTTCAGCATCACACTAGCTGCACTCTTTAGCATTGTACAATGACTAATTCTTCTTCTTGGCATTGCAATACCTTGACTAACTCTTGGCTAACTCTCCCCCTTTTTAGCCACAATTAGACAAACCTCAACATGTAAGTCCTACTCACTACAGTTAGTCCTAAACAAGCTCTCATTGTCAGTCTAAAGTCAGCAAACAAGACAAGACAAATCATTGAACAAAAACATAAATAGTGCATAAACAGCACAATATTCAAATTACATATTAGGCACATCAAGTGCAGAATCAAAAACAGCAAAAAATAAAACTAAACTACTATCTAGAAAAAGCAGCAAGGAAACTAGTCTTCATCAGAGCTGGCACCATCTCCACCATCTTCAGTTTCTGAATTTTCAGTATTGACATTAGCACCTTTATCACCATCACCTTGTTCCAAGGATTTTATCAGCAGTTCTATCTTCATTTTTCTTGCTGTGCTGGTACTAATGACCTCATAAAGATCTTTGCAAGTGGCCTTCAGTTCTTCAAGTAATTCAGCCTTGGTACTCTTTTTGCCACCAGCATCTGATGTTACAACAATGTCTGGAACATGATGTCCAGCAAACAACTTAGGATGCAAGGACAAGGCTAACTCCCTCTTGTAAGCTATATATGAACTTGTTAAAGTTTCAGGATGTTGTTCCAAGATAATTCCACAAACAAGGGATTGGAATGCTATAGGTAGCTTGATAGCATTTGTTTCAGCATGTTTCACCACTTGCTCAAAGATGTAGCTTCCATAGTCAAACTTGATCTTCTTCCCAACAGCATAGATAAACCTACCCAATCCAACAACTATTGTTGTCTTGTGGTTTGTTGGCACCCAGTTGGCTGCACCAATTCTGTGAAGAATGGCATACTTGATGCTAAGTTTACTAGCCTTCAACTTCTCTTTCAATGGCCAAACCTTTACCTGACCAGCTGTAATCTCTTTACATATTTCATTATCAGTCATCTCAAGTTCACTATACTCTTCATCATCTCTTCCCAGATACTTGTTGATAGTACTAGGAGAGAAATTAATGCACTTTCCTCTCACATAGACTTTCATGAAATCAATGCTGTTTTTATCAGCAATTTTTCCAGAAATATTGACTACAAATTCTTTGACAAGACCCTCATAGCACTTAGGAAATTTGGTCACAGTCTTCACCAACCCAGCCTCATTAATCAGCTCCATAACATCCTTTATCTCTAAAGCTTCTTTCCCAAGCTCCCTCTCTAGGGCTAATCTTCTCTAACATACAAATTTCCACATTGATGCACTGCTGGCATAATGAAAGGAAATGTTGTCAACTGGTACTTCCGGGACTTTGTTAGAGATTCTCTTTAAAATTATTTTTCTGACAGGTGTGATGTCTTGAACATCATCCTCAACATCAAAGTCAGAATCAGAATCTTCCCTTATCTTCCTCTTTTTGGAGGATGTAGCAATCTTGCTCCAAGGTTTTGTAGGACCAACATTTTTCTTCTTGACTTCAGAGGACTTCTTTGGAGAGGATTCAACAGTCTTTCCTTTCCTTGTCTTCAGTCTCTTAGCAATACTTGGAACAACATTTCCAATGACTTCATCATCAGATAAATCAACCACATTGATCACATCCTCATTCTTTTCTTCACCAGGAGTAGTTTTAACAGGTGATGTTCTAACATCTGCCTTAACATTAGCTTCCTCATGCACATCATCTTCTTCCACTCCCACTTCAGAATCTTCAATAACAGACATAGCAAGTCTATGAAGATCTGAATCAACTCCTTGCATGTCTACCTTTTTTGCAGGCATCTAATTCAAGGGTACAGAAATTCCTTTCACAGGTATACCTTTGTCCAGGATTTTGGTAGCTAGATTACCCATTTCCTTGTCAACATCAAACTTTTCTTCAACAGTTTGAGAAGTGGATGACCTAGGAGCTGTTTTATCACTAAATAGAACACTAGTAACAAGCTTCTTTGTTTCATTATCTCTAAAGGTAGTCGCAGCCCTTTTTGAAACAAATTTAGAAGGTCTAGATTTACCTGACTCTGGGAGCATCATGGAAATAGGCTCTATGTTCATAGTATCAGAACCTTCGTCTGAAGAAACCCTAACTTTTTCCCGCGAAGAGCTTTGAGAAACAGATTTCTTTGATGGAGAAGACATCTGTTTTGACATGGTTCCCTTGAAGCAGTATAGGTTCAGAGACAGATGATTCTTCTTGTTGAAGGAGACGAACAGTCGGGAGATATGAGCTTTGATGAAACGTGATATTGCTACAATAGGGAATGATGGTCTAAGGTATGCCGCCTGATTTTGTGTATCCCTTAAAGACCAATCAATGAGTTTCTCCCTCCAAATTAACTTTCCTTTTAAAAATTTAAAAGGATTCACATTAAGAGTAATTAACCCTAATTGACCTTTCAGCAGACTTTCACACTTGTTGTCACAATCTGATGTTACAACATCAACCTTAACATGACCAGATAAGCTGTCCACTTGAGGTACCCATTGATAGCAATTATTTCTGGATCTGACTCCTTTCATAACTACCTCATTTTCCTCATTAGTTATCAAACACTCATCTTTGGTGTAGCTGACCTTATATCCATCATCACAGAGCTGGCTTATGCTAATCAAATTAGCACTCAATCCTTTGACAAGAAGCACATTGTCCAGATCAGGTCCATCATGACACTTCACTTTTCCAACACCTTTCACCACCCCTTTCTCTCCATTTCCAAAGGTAACATCAATTGAGGCGCAAGAATTGACTTCCACCAATTGGTTTTTAAATCCAGTCATGTGCTTTGAACAGCCACTGTCAAAGTACCATCCATCTTTAGCAGAGTGTCTATCTGAAAAGTGAGCCAATAGACATGTAACCTCAGCCTTAGGAACCCACTGTTTAACAACCTTGGGCCTGTTCACCTTCTGTATGGGTTGAGGGTTAGACTTGGGATAACCATGTAGCTTGAAACAAGAAAACTGCATGTGTCCAAATCTGCCACAGTAAAAGCACCTAACTCTGTCTTCTCTGAAGTGGTTAAACCTTTTGCCACCTTGATGATGATACTGCTGTAGCTGCCACCCGTAATGTTGTCTTCTTCTCCCATAGTTAGCCTGTCTCCTGTAGTGAGGATTCTGTCTCTTAGGCTGTCTTCTATGGTGATGTGGCTTCCTTCTTCCATAATAATGAGGCATAGCATTATTATATTCAAAGCCATACATGTTTCCCTGATGTTGAGACATCTGATGGAACATGTTCTGTTTGAACTTAGAAGCCTGCATGCTCTTATGATATTGTGGAGGCATATACTGCCTAGCTCCATAAGTGTGTACCTTCCCTTGATGAGGACCATGAGCATGCCTCTTCCCAACATTTTGAGGTTGTGGATGAGCAACCTGCTTAGGTTTAGGATCCAGTCTCTTTGTGTGATGTTGAGACATTGGTTGAGTCATCTCCTTCTTGGTTCCTGAAGTGCTTGCTTCAGCAGATACCTTTTCCTCAACTACAAATCCTATGCCTGACCTATCTCTAGCAACCTTTTCTGTCTGAAGGATCTTATCAAGTGTGTTTGTACCACTGTTCAGCATCCTAACAGATTTGGTCATATGATCAAGATGAGCTTTGACCAATAAGACTTCATTTTCCAAATCAGCTTTAGCAGTCTCAAGCTGCACAATCTGTTTCTTCTGTTTTTCACTTTCTTGACAGATTTCTGCACTCTTCAGACAAAGCTCTTGATAAGTGGATGCTAACTCCTCAAAATTCAGTTCCTCATCACTTGAATCACCATCAGAAACAACTGTTCCAGTTAAAGCTTTGACATGTTTGGCTGACTCTCCTTCACTTTCACTGTCAGAGTCTGACCAAGAAACTGTCATGCCTTTCTTATGCTTCTTCAGGAATGTGGGGCATTCTTTCTTAACATGTCCATAACCTTCACACTCAAAGCATTGAACACCCTTGTCTTGAGCAGTCTTCTCTTCATCCTTCTCCTTAGACTTGCTGATGTCAGAAGCGATGTTCTTGACATTTGGCTTGAAGTTCTTGTTCATTCTTTTGAACACCTTGTTGAACTGCCTTCCCAATATAGCAATGGCCTGAGATAGATCCTCCTGGGATTCAGCACTATTCCCTTGAGCATTTTAAACCAAGGCTATACTTTTTGGCTTCTTTTCAGGTTCTTCCTCATTCAACCCAAGCTCAAAAGTTTGAAGAGATCCAATGAGCTCATCAACCCTCATCTGGCTGATGTCTTGTGCTTCTTCAATGGCAGTCACCTTCATCTTGTACCTCTTAGGAAGGGACCTAAGGATTTTCCTTACAAGCTTTTCTTCTGACATCTTTTCTCCAAGAGCACTGGATGCATTGGACAACTCAAGAATACTCATATGAAAGTCATGAATAGTTTCATCTTCCTTCATCTTTAGACTTTCAAACTTTGATGTCAGAAGTTGAAGTCTTGACATCTTATCCTTTGAAGTTCCTTCATGAGTAGTCTTTAGGATGTCCCAAGCTTCCTTGGCAACTTCACAGGTATTGATTAACCTGAATATGTTCTTATCAACTCCATTGAAAATAGCATTTAAAGCTTTGGAATTCCCAAGGGCAAGCTCATCTTCTTCCTTGGACCATTCTTCTTCAGGTTTCAGTTTTGAGCTGCCTTCTTTTTCTTTCCCAGCATCATCTTTCTCAACAACAATAGGTGCTTTCCATTCCTTTATGATAACCTTCCAAGCCCTATTATCCAAGGATTTCAAAAACGTAATCATCCTTGGCTTCCAATAATCATAATTAGAGCCATCCAAAATAGGGGGTCTATTGACAAATCCTCCAACTTTTTTGTCCATCTTAACACCAGAAAGTAACTTCCCTAGATCTCACCCAGAGACAGACAGGATGCCTGCTCTGATACCAATTGAAATTTTGGTACCAGATATGTGATGTCACACTTAATGTCACAACAACACACTCTGCTATGGACAATAACAAACAACAAGAGAAACACACGGAATTGTTTACCCAGTTCAGTTCAACAACTTAATCTGGGGGCTACCAAGCCAAGGATGAAATTCACTACTTGTAGAATTAATTTACAGACTCAACAACCTAGTTGACAATCTCCTAAACTTAATTTCTACTAATGAACTTTCTACCTAAGAGCCCACTTAGGTATGAGAACACTACTCAATCCCTAAAACCTTTCAAAGATCAAACACTTTGAGAAACACCTTGATCTTGCTTCACAGCTTTGATCAAGTTACAAAAGCTCTCTTGCTTCACAGCTTTAGAGAGGATAGATTACACTCACAAATTCACTCTTGAATGGTTAACACAATACTCGAACAAAGACAATGCTTAACCTCCAGTCAAAGCTCTCTATCTTCTGTCTACTTTCTGTGTCTTCTTCCTTTGGTTGATGCGCTTTATATAGCCATCTGAATTGGGCTTGGATCCTCTGCAATATCTGACCTGATTTGTTATTTAAAACTGAATCTTCAAAATAGATTTTATCCCCAAAATATTTTTAAATCTCAGTCTTTAAACCTCCCTACAAATCTGCATCAAATCTCTATGCAATAGAGAATATCTATCCCAAGATATCTGCATCCAATGAGACTAACAGCTCTCCCAATATCCAGCTAAAACGCAAACCCTAACAACATCACTAAACCTGATGTTATTAATCTTCTGCAGACCTGATGTCACAACATCGCATGTGACATCAGACATCCAACTTAAACACTTATTATTATCCAATGTTAAGACTCAATGTTAAGACATCACCCATGTGACATCAACATTGAACAACTTTGTTTTACCAAAATTTTAGCCAATCCAAAAACCAACACCATTGCCTCTTCGGAGAGCTCTAGGGGCAGAGAGAATCACTACCCTGGTGAGAGCCAGAGGAACCCCTGGGTGCCGGGGTGGGAACGGACTCCTGCACTCAGAGCTGGTTGACACGACTCTTGTCTCCTTTCTTCGCAGCACGGTTGGCCTTCAGCTTCTTGAAGCGCTCCTCAGCATTCGACATCTTATCTGCAAAGAAAACAAAGAGGTCAGTAGGTCGAAAAGAAGGATGAATGGAAAGACAGGTCGGGGAGACCACCCCCACCTAACAGCTCGAGAGCCTCCTCGTCAGAAAATGTCTCGACGAGAGCCCTAGTATTGATCACTCGACGCTTCGTCAAGACCTGCCCGTCATCGCCCAGAACGAAGTCCCCGTTTGGCATCACGAGCTTTGCTTTGTTAAACCCACCGACGAACTTAACTATGACCTTGTGAGCCAAGCGATCCCCTTCACAAAGTTTGCCGGGGCTGACGATATAGTTGTCCGTTCCCCTCTTGAAGTGTTCTTCAGTTCAGAACAACAGGAACTTAGGCACAAGGGTCTCCTCTCGCCGTCCACCCACATCTTTGACAACCCGATTGTACATGGTATTCACGGCCTCATGTGTAACCAGCCTCACGAGGTATTACCGGTACTTGAAATTCCGTACGGAGTCCATATAAGTGTGAAACAGGCTGTTCACCTATTTGAAGGACACCCAACCATGCCTACCGTCCCCGGCCTGTCGCTGAAGATGGAAAATGCGGAAAAACAAGGGCACGGTCTCCCCGATCTGCAGATATTTGCACACTAGCTCGAAGGCCCTAATGAAAGAAAGAGAGTTGGGGTGGAGTTGAGAAGGGGCCAAACGCAGCCAGGTAAATACGGCCTGCTGGAAATCCGTGAAAGGCAGACGCCACCCCGCCTCGTCGAACATGAACTCATAGACGGGGAACCGCATCCCGCTGTACGTCGAGCAGATCCGATGGTGTGGCAGAGGGTTAAACACGTTCCACGACTTCGGTGAACCTATAAGGCGGTGCTCGATGGTACAAAATATTCCCTCCTCATCCAGGTCGACAAACTCGGATATCATGTTCACGGCCTCCTCGCAGGCCCACTCGTCGGGCGTCCTCTCCCCGGCGCTGGATGTCTCCGCCATAGGTGAACCAGGCCCATCGTAGATATCCAAAGACCCCTCGGCACTTGCAATACGTCCATTTACCTGAAAAGCAGAAGGAAACGGTGAATTCGATGACCCATATCAAATCCACCCCTTCCACCGCTGATCAAGTGAAAGGACGAGGAGGGAACGTTGGGGAACGCAAACCCGCGACCGTCCTCAGGTCCGCTGGGAGCGAAAATGGGCGGGACCCCGGGGTATTAGACCCACATCCCCGAGATAAACATCGGCTCCCCGGGGATTCCGTCCTTGATCCCTAGAATGTTCAACAAAGAGCTGAGAAACGCTCATCCCATGACCCCGAGGTATCCTTCGTGTCCTCGGGGATTTCATCGCCTCTCCACGCGAGATTCAACAACTAAAGTATGAAATTTCGCCGTTTTCGCCGGATATTTCGTGATTTCCATGGGAACTTCATCAGTTCACCATAAGATTCACCCTACAAATACAAGCAAAAGAGGGAAAAGTGAGAACTTACTTCAAAAAGTACTTCCAGTAGGGTTCCGGTATGGCTGTCAGCGGCGGCGAACGGAGGCGAACGGCGATTGAAGGGAGAGCGAAGGAAAGGAAAGTTAGAGCAAAGGGAGAGCGAAAAACGTGCAAATGACACGGGCTTCCCCTATTTATGGGGCTCTCACAAGTCTCGAGGGCTCCTAGGCAATCAATTGCGCTACCCTAGCGTAGCCACCCTAGGGAATGATGAGTTGTGACACGTGACACACGTTTCCCCACGCGCGTCTTTTCATTTCCCAACGAGCGCTTTCCCATTCACCTCGCTTCAGACTTCTCATATCCCCGCGACGTCGCGCAACTTCGGTCAACCCATATCGAGGGTCGATTCGTCTCTCCCTGCTTGACCTACCGCTCCTCGTTAGCATCCCTTCCTCGATGAGTCCTCGACATGGCTAGCCCTTAAGTCACCACTCTGATGCTCAGAGCAACGACTTGGGGGGCTCCTGTTCTGGACTGGGCTGGGGCATGCTCATCAGTCGAGCAGGCCCAACCCACAAGGCCTGGGACGACCCAGTAAGGACTCCTAACAAGACCACTGTCGAGCACAGGCTCACCTCCACAGGTCGGGCACGCGCCTAACCTCGGGTGTGTACGGCACTCACGGATGGACCGTCGGGTGCAGGCCCTACGCCTCCCGAGCTCGCCTCTCCTCGACGCTCATGTGCTCCTCCCCGAGAGGAGCCATCTCCGCCCGCAAGTGAGTCCTCCCCGCGAGGACACGTCTCTCCCCGACACGTAGGACTCCTCCCCGCGAGGACACGTTTTCATGTAACCACCCACTCCCGATGGAATCGGTCTTCCCTAATTCCGGAGATCTAGGAACGGTTACCCCAGGGCGAAGACCACGTGCTGGTCTTCACTACGCCAATGAAGCCCTGGCAGTTACTTGGATTGGGCCTGGCAATCCAGCCCAATGCAAGTAACCGTTGGCCCCGCGCTAGGGGCTCTCTATAAATACCCTCTCACTTGAGAGGGTCAGGTTACTCACTTCTTAACACTCTAACCTTCTTCTCTTGTACTTGCTTTTTCTCTGACGGTTACCTTACTTGAGCGTCGGAATACCTTGCAGGTACACCCCCCCGGCCGTCTTTCAACCCCTCCGAAGCTAAAGTCCAGACGACGTTATTGGCCACCAGAAACTGTCTGATCTAGGTACGATCAGTTATGAACATAACCTTGCATTTGTGATTAATTGATGAAATTTGATGATAATTGATATGTAGGTGATGGTTTGATTGTAGTATAATATTCAAATCGACGACTTTCTACACACTAAAACTCAAAGTAACTGCTAGTCTATGTATTAAATATTACTTATTTTCAAAAATATGGTTATATATTATCTATTCAATTATATTTCTATAAATCCCAAAATAAAATGGAGACACCTAATTATTTGTGTGATATGGGTCTCCTTGCACATGCACTGTGCAGACTCTGGTTGTTGATTCGGTAACTTGTATTATAATGTTGTTAATAATTTTTTTTTAATATAATTCTTTATATTTAAATTTATTTTTTTCCGTTTAAGTTATTATCTTAATATATTTATTTGTTATTATTTCAAATTTATTTATTTTCCATTCATGTTCTTATGTGTCAATATTTTTTATCTTATTCTCTTATCATTATTCTGATTCCTTCTATTTTTTTATTTTATTTTAATCAATATTATTTCAGATTTTATTTCCTTCCATTTTGTGACTCTTCCTTTTTACGTTTTCTTTTTCAAATTATTTACTTTTAATATAAGGTTAATTAACTAATTTTAATATTCTATAATAAATGACTAATCAATCAATTTAATATAAGGTTAATTAACTAATTTTAATATCCGTACAAAGTACTATTTGTTAAAATTTTCTTTGTGTCACACATATAATAAAATACATACTATATCTTGTACGACTTGATAGTTCATTTTGCCTCTTGATGAGTTTTTCACACGTAAGAAATAGGAACATTTCTGAGAAGAAAAATTCCTAAGATAAGAATTCTTTCTCCAATAACTCGTAAAATTGAGAAAAAAGTTTAGTGTATATAATAATTAAAGTAAAATTATGGTGCACAATATATCTTGTTTATAAAAAAAAAAAAAAGTATATATATTCCATGTTGATAGTTTGATAGAATAGATTTTTAAAGAAAATAATAAAATAGTAGTTATTTAGTAATGACTAATTTCTCTCTTTGCTTATTTGAATATATGTATACATAGATTTGTATGTGTTTTTGTTATATGAAATGAAGGATGAAGTTTTATTTTAGATGTATGACTATATGAGTACCACTTATTTTTTAGTTGATGGTGTTGCAATGAAAGTTGTTAAAGACGTTAGATATTATAATATATGTTTTAGCATTTTTATTTTTGGGATCGTTGCTAATAAAATATTATTAATTTGAAATAGAGGACACATAATTTCCATTAAAAAAATATGATTTTAGTGATATACATCACGTGTTATTATGTCTTTTTCTAAGAGAATGAATTATATAGTGAAGATTTATGATTTTAAATTAACGTGACATGACATTTGAATATTTGTGTGGTGCCTTGGTAACAATTTATTGTACCCATGTCTTAGTAGAAGACCGATTATATTCACAGATCATGCTACGGAGAATGTGAACTGGCATAAGACTTAAAACTACTAACCCAACCCTAAAAAAGCATGAGAAAGACCCAATTTTAGACCCTACAACTCAATTCTTAAGACCAAACACACGAGCATCGAGTAACTCTAAGATAGTTTTTCTAAAAAAATATATAAGGGGATCAACTACCTCCTCAACCTTCCCACCCATTATAGAAGAAAGTGATAATCGTAGCGGGAACATGTTCTCTCATCCCATATAAATAGGACGTTAAACTCAAACTTTAATCATTCACCGATAACCCTAAACACGAAGAGTTATAATCATATCACAATGTTGGTAGAGCTCCTCTACCACTTACCTATACAAAATTGGATATTGTTCATAACATACTAGTAGGAAGTTCCACCCTTGTCTAACTTAGAAAGAACAATACCATTTCAACAATTTCTTTTTGATTTTATGTGGTATTGTTACCCCCTTTTTACATTGTGTACAATATGTGTTATTGTTATACAATTTATTTTGCTATACCTTCTAAGAACTTAAATGAATAAAGATCTTAATCTGAGAAAACTTAAACTTAAATGAATAACGATCTTAGTCTGAGAGAACTTATTCAATGTTTTTTATTTTGAAAAAAAGGTTAAAAAGGTTTATAATTGTGAGAAATAAAACACGAAACTCACTAATGAATATGTTTTTTAACATGATAAATTGATTCAAAGAAGACTTGAACCAATTTAAGTACTTCAAAACATTTCACAAAAACTATGTTAAATAAATTTAGTGTATGGATGAATTGATTCAAGGACTTCAGGTAAAAAAAACTAGGAGAAAATTAGTCTGAATTATTCAAAGTTATTTCCTAGAAAATCTGAGAAACACTCTGAGGATGTCTAAATCTTTTCATAGCATTTTCCTCATTTTACCAAGTCTTCTGTATGTTTCGACAAATATATTGAATCTCGGAAAAATAAGTTTCTAGAAGCTTGTATTCGCAATAATTTAAATAAAGTATTTACCATTAATAACTGTTACAGTTGTAAAATAAGTTTCTAGAAGTATTTATTCACATTAATTTTGATTTAAAAATAAAAAGGCTATTTATACATTACTCGTTAAAGTATTCAACGATAATAAATATTACCATTGCAGAGTAAGCTTCTAGAAGTGTGTATTCAGGTTTTCAATATAAATTCATACTTTGACTATCCTCAGCCTCCAACAAACAATAATATCTAGAAACAGGGTCTCTGATGTTGATCACATTATCTTCAAGTTTCAAACTGATGTACAAAGCCACGCAATCAGAGAAATACGCATGTGAATAACCGCTGATGAAAAAAGTGTCGTTCGCAGTTTTCATTTCCGTGCAGATTTTGCAGATAAACAGCACAGTGATTTTATCAGCATCAGCGGACAAAGACTCGCCTTTTTCCACGTTGATCCTTTGTCGTTTTCGCAAAGGATTGATTTTCGGAACGAAATTCAGAATCCTAACTTCGTCGTCGTCTTCTCCGTCGGAAAGGTCGATGACGATGGGGATGGAGGTTCTGGTGGTGGTCGGAGGCAGATGAAATGATTCGACGTCGATTACTTCTGTCGTTGACGGGGGAACGACACTAGTTGTGGTGGTGGTTGCTGTCGTTTTCATGGTGACTGTAATTGAAGTAGGGTGTTGAATTGATGGTTTGTGATTGTGACGAGTTATAGACTACACTGTCACTCACTCTTCATCAGGTATGATCACTCGAAATCTCATTTTATCTCCCTCTCGATCTATTTTTCCTTTCTTGAAGAGAATCAATTCACACTCTTAAATTCTTTTATTGTTTGGCATTTTTCTTTCAAAACTTTAATCTTCTTCTCATCTCAACACTCTCTTTTCACAATTGAAGACTCACTCTCTCGTCTTTCACAATCTCCCATTCTTTCACACATACAACATGATTATAAGCAACATGTGTTTATGAATCAATGATTTTGCACTCATTTTTTTCAAATATATTAGTCGAGGTGGAGGATGAGATCTTTTCATACTAGGAAATAAATGTCCCCTTCGAGCGAAAGTTGATTTTAGTAAACACAATGTGACTTTCGTGCACATATACGATGGTCTTCAAATATGTGGATTTTAAACGTCCTTAACTCCTTTTGATAAGGTGTTTTTCTTAATCATAAGGTAAGATAGAACAAAATCTCATTATTTATATTTAAAACTGAATGGAGCGAAACCCAAAACCCAGACACATCTCTCTCAATGTTCTTGTTGATTTCAACCCTAAAAAAAAGCAAGATAGCTAACTCGAACTATCTATCATTTATCACCCATCGTCTTTCTTTTCCTTCAATTTAAATGAAATAAAAAATTCATTTTGATTTCATCCTAAAACATTCAAACAATAGAATAAAATCTCTATTTTATTTATACTAACCCTCTTAATTTTAAAATATCACATAGTTTACGGATAGTCAAGTCCATGGAGACCAACTCAAGGGAAAGTAGAAGTTATCAAGAAACACACTAAAAGATTAAAGAACTAATTTCAATTTGAAGAACTCAAATGGCCCAATATTCATAATTTCATGAACCAACCCAATAGTTTAAAATAATAATAAATACCATTTGAATTGGTTCATGAATTTCCAAACGAGTCTTCAAGAGTAAGAAAAGTGAAAGTGTCGTCTATCAAAAACCATCAATTCAACACCCTACTTCAATTCCAGTCACCATGAAAACGACAGCAACCACCACAACTAGCGTCGTTCCCCCGTCAAGGACAGAAATAATCGACGTCGAATCATTTCATCTCCCTCCGACCACCACCAAAACCTCCACCCCCGTGGTCATCGACCTTTCCGACGGAGAAGATGACGACGAAGTCAGGATTCTGAATTTCGTTCCGAAAATCAATCCTTTGCGAAAACGACAAAGGATCAACGTGGAAAAAGGTGAGTCTTCGTCTGCAAATGCGAATAAAAACGCCGTGCCGTTTATCTGTGAAATCTGCACGGAAACGAAGACTGCGAACGACGCTTTTTTCATCAGCGGTTGCTCACATGCTTACTGCTCTGATTGCGTGGCTTTGTACGTGAGTTCGAAGCTGGAAGACAATGTGATCAACGTAAGATGTCCTGTTTCTGGTTGCAGTGGTTTGTTGGAAGCTGAGGATTGTCGTTCGATTCTTCCGGTGGAGGTTTTCGATCGGTGGGGGAAGGCCGCGTGTGAGGCGTTGTTTGATGTATCGGAGAAATTCTATTGTCCGTATGCGGATTGTTCTGCTCTTTTGATCAATGATGGGACGGAGGCTGTTAAGATGTCAGAGTGTCCGAATTGTCGTAAGATGTTTTGTGCTCAATGTAAGGTTCCGTGGCATGATGGAATCGAATGCAGCGAGTTCCAGAAGCTGAACGCGGATGAGAGAGGGAAAGATGATGTTATGCTGATGCGGCTCGCGAAGGATATGAATTGGAGGAGATGCCCTAATTGTAGGTTCTATGTTGCGAAATCGCAAGGTTGCTTGTTCATGAGATGCAGGTTATTTTCTTACATTACTAGTGCTATCATTGTTGTCAATATCTAAACTTTATTATGCTGTATTATGCTTGTAATATGCTGTAAATGTGATTGTGTTAATGCTTCATATTTTTTTGAAAATGGAACTATTATGCTAAGGGTTATGTTGATGATAGAAAAACAACCACATGAGAATTTGATGAAATGCATGTAGAGTGTATAGATCAAAATTGGGTGTTTATTGTATTGGACAATAGAAAACATTTGGTTTAGCAGGAAGGCGGTATTCAAAATATCTTGTGGTAAGGGAAGGTAATTCATTGTTTCTCCTCTGTTTTGGGTTTGTTGAATTCTGTACAAGTCGTTATACCGCTATTGTGTAACGGAATTTGAACAAGTTGCTATTGTTTTGTGATACACTACTTGCATTGTCCTATGTCGTATAGTGGCTGTTTAGCGGTATGTATAGCTCCGTAGCATCGCGGATCTAAACAAACGGCTATTTCCCGCGATATGGCGGATCTAAACAAATGGATATTTCCCGCGATATGGCATATCTAAACAAACGGCTATTTCCCGCGATATGGCGGATCTAAACAAACGGTTTTTCCCGCTATATGCGATTGACAACATTTTACAACATAGATTGTGGGTAGTTTGTCGTTTTTAATTGAGGACATTCCCCGAGCAATTTTGTTCAAGGTATTTTGATTTGATGCGACACTTTTAACTTTGTGTTTGGCAGCAAGTTTTGAGATTGTGGACTGTGGTTGTATTGCAGTCCACAGTCGTTGTTAAATAGCTGCTATGGTGGCGCTATACCACTATAGCATAGTGGAATTCAGAAAAACGGCTATTTCCCGCGATATGCGATTGACAACATTGTACGACATAGATTGTGGGTAGTTTGTCGTTTTTAATTGAGGACATTCCCCAAGCAATTTTGTTCAAGGTTTTTTGATTTGATGCGACACTTTTAACTTTGTGTTTGGCAGCAAGTTTTGAGATTGTGGACTGTGGTTGTATTGCAGTCTACAGTCGTTGTTAAATAGCTGCTATGGAGGCGCTATACCACTATAGCATAGTGGAATTCAGAAAAACCGCTATTGTCTATTTATTATAAAATGTTGTCAATAGCCGCTATAGCAGCATTATAGCACAATTTAACAATTCGCTATCTGCAATTGACAACACTGCTTGGTATTACGGAAAATTGCGGTTAAATGGAACCTCAATCCCTATCGTGTTGCAGTAACATGACATAAAATCTTTGATGTCGTGATCAAATTTCTTGATTGCATACCTTTCTTTTGAAAAATTCTGTTGGGATCTTCTGCAACTTACTGATTGATAGTCAAGATAAAATAACAGATGCTTCTTTTCTATTATATTTAACAAATCTCCATTTTTAGAGATATTAAAGCTTTGACAGTAAATGTTGGCTTCGCTTTCATCTGCTCAGTGACGGATCCAAAAATTCGATCTTGGGAAGACAATACTGGAATACATAAAATACTCATTTATTTCACTTTCTTCATTTTACCTATTTATTTCCTTCACATGTTCTATTTTATTTCACTTTCTTAGTCCCATTTATTTCCTTCACATGTCATGAGTCATGGCAGATTTCATGTATCTTTTATTACTAGGGAATTCTCTGTCAGAGATTATTGTTTTCAGTTAGTTTATTATGGTCATGTATATCTGTTATTTGGGTTTGCCTTCATTACACAACACTTACAAGTTATTACCTTGTAAAGGGTCCATAGTCACCGCATAATACAAGGCTCTCTAAAGCACAACCTTCATGCATATGATTCGAGTTGATTTATCTGGTTACTTTAAAAGATATGGGAAATTCGTGAATTGATGTTTGAATTTTCTTTTATTTTGACTTGCAGGTGTGGAATTGCCTTCTGTTACAACTGTGGAGTTCGTAACAATAATCAGAGCAGTCATTTTTGCAACAACTGTAGACACTGACAACATTTTTGACTGTGTATGTAAAATATTAGAACAAGGCATCTTTACCAGTAAGAGTCTATGACTGCATAGTTCCTATTTATCTTTAGCGCATTACTTGCAATTGAAGCAAGTTGTGTAATTCTTGATCTAAAACTAGTTACATTACCTCCTAGACAGTGATATCCCTATAAACAATGTCCTAAGATTTAGGCATCTGAAGTACTTCTGTGACTTATAGGTGATCAAAACACCAATAATAATGAGGATGCTACCTTCTGTATTCTTGTGTATGAATATCATTTGTCTCAACATAATGTTCTTCTCAAAATGCTACCTTCTGTATGCTTGTGTATGAACATCATTTGTCACCATAATGTTATTTCTAAATTCTACCTTGTGTTTGTATGTGTATGATGATCATTTGTCACACCATAATGTTCTTCTGAAAACAACTTTTACATAAATTACTTGCAAATTTCCATCACATTTAAAATGAAGAAGCACCCTTTTTATTCTTCAATCATCTAGCAGTGATTTTAAATGTATTCTTTAAAATGGCTGTCAATCACAATGACTCAAGTTTCGCTACAATTTGTAAATAATATATTCTTCCAAACAGAACAGCTGAATTATATTTCACACTTTGTTTTAATTACGTAATGTAGCAAACATTCTCAGGGTGGATAGTTTGTCACGCACACGACACATAAAAGTGAAATTCGCTTTTTATCTTTGACATGTTTTAGGGACCCCAAATTTTTAATTTTGACTATTTTCAAAAAAATTATTAACTTATTAGAAGAACTCTTGTGGTATGTAGTGTTGCATACACAACCATGATGCTTCTTCCTACTTCAACTTTTTCATTTTACAAAATTCTCTAAAATACTCAATATTCACATTTAATTTTTCATTGAATCAAAGAACAAATATTACATTTTATTGTCAATCTCATTACTATATATTAGGTACGTTTACTTTTACAATGTATTAGGTACGTTTACTTTTACAATGTATTTATCATTTAAATTGTTTTGTCAATGATTTTTCATGTTTGCAATTGTTTTAGAAGGATCCTTTCACACACAACTTTTTTCAAATTTTCTATCACACTATGGCTAACAAATTGTGATTCGATTATTTTTCTCACACTTTATTATATTTGTGAAAGTTATAATCTTAATGGATAGGATTGAATATGAACACGGATTTTTAACTATTATTTTAGTTTGAGCAGAATTGAAACAAAAATGAAATGAAGAAAAAAAATTGATGGAAAAGAGTAGAAATGGGACGCCACATTCTTTCTATGAATAATAAGAAACGATGATAAACTTAAGTGAAGATTACCACAAGAAACTTGATTTCTTGATAAGATCAAAATATTGTCCAATCCAGAACCAAATGAGCAAAGCTCTCAAAATCACACAATGTATTCAACAAAATTCAACTTTATTTTTCGTTCAGGTTAGCTTCTTTTTTATAGGTAAATGGTAGTTTATAATAATAACTCAAGAAATTCTACAACTTCAACCCACTAACCTAATAATAATGGCTTGTGAATAAAAGGTCACACACTAAAAGTGGTGAAGAAAGTGGATATTCATTGCCTTGATGAATAATAGCAATTTATAACCACTTTGATTAATGCATACCACTTTTCTCTTTCTCCCTCCTTCAAAGTTTAACTTGTTAATTTTTCAGACCATTATTTACTTAGAAACATAAAAGTCACGAAATTTTAAAGTTTTAAGAGCTTTTAGAATGTTTAAAACACAAAAAAAAAAGTGTTTTGGGCCAAAATTTGACAAGTTGAGCCCTAACACATTTTATTACAAAATAATTTATTAAAAACATCAAAATGGGTCAATAAGCCCACATGACATGCACTATTCATTAGCTTGGACCAAAATGACAAGCCTCAGCCAATTTTCTTTCAATTGGTCTTTTCCTCTCATTGGCTTGTTCATAAATTGTATTAGAGAACCATTGATTCTCCTAGCAAGCGTCTTTGTCATAGGACCTATAAAGCATTGGATTACTTCATTTAAGTTTTGTTTCTTCATTTTCTCATCATCCCCTCCCTCTTGAAGAGAATTCAACTTCGAATTGACATCATCATCATCACCTACATCAAAAGGAGATAAATCAGAAACATTGAAAGTGGCACTAACAACATACTCACCTAGAAGTTATATCTTGTAGGCATTGTCAATCTTTAAAAGCACTTGAAATGGGGCATTTCCCCTTGGCTATAATTTGGACTTTCTTTGCAAGGAAAACCTTTCATTCATCATATGAACCCAAACCCAATCTCCGAGTTCAAACACCATTTTCTTTCTGCCCTTATTTGCATACTTAGCATAACTTTCATTTTTCTTCTCAATTTGTATTTTAACTTGCTCATGTAATTTCTTTACACAGTCATCCTTAGCTTTTCCATCCTTATGCTTCAAAAGATAAGTGTTAGGCAATGACAATAAATCAAGAGATGTTAATGGATTAAAGCTATACACAATTTCAAAAGGTGAAAATTGTGTAGTGTTATGAACAACACTATTATAAGCAAACTCCACATGAGGAAGTCATTCTTCCCACATTTTAAATTTTTTTTAAGGACGCCTCTAAGAAGAGTAGAAAGAGTTATATTGACTATCTTTGTATGTCCATCTGTTTGAGGATGACAAGTTGTGGAAAAGAGTAATTTAGTACCAACTTTATCCCACAAAGTCCTCCAAAAATGACTTAGGAACTTAGTGTCCCTAACCGAAACAATGCTCCTTGGCAGCCCATGAAGGCGTATCACTTCTTTGAAGAAAAGACCAGCAATATGACAAGCATCATCTACTTTCTTGCAAGGTATAAAATGTGTCTTCTTCAAAAATCGGTCAACAACCATAAAAATAGAATATTTTTCATTCTTTGTTCTATAAAGCCCTATAACAAAGTCCATAGAGATGTCAATTCAAGGAGATTCAGGGGTAGGCAAGGGAGTATAAAGTCCATGAGGCATCACCTTAAATCTGACCTTTTTACAAACACTACATTTTTCACAAAACTTTTGCACATCAGTTTTCATGTGAGGCTAATAAAAGTGTCCTCGCAACAAATCTAAAGTTTTAAAAATTTCAAATTTCCCAATTAACCCACCCTCATGTGCTTTCCTCACAAGTAATTCTCTAATGGATCCTTTAGGCACACATAGTTTTTTTCCCTAAATAAATAGTCATTATGCCTAAAGTATCCATTTTGGGTAGCACGCTCACAAGATAAAAATTTAGAAGAAAATTCATAATCACTTGCATAAAAATCCTAAATATGCTCAAGACCAAACACTTTAGTTTCAAGAGTAGAAAGCATGACATGCATTCTTGAGGGTGATTTGCCACAACAATTGATTTACTTTTCTTATGCTTGATTACATAAGGAAATTGTTCAAGAAACTCAACCCACATGGCATGTCTCTTATTCAACTTACCTTGTCCTTTCAAATGTTTCAAGGATTTTGTTTGAACAAGATTTGTTCTTGATATTTTCTCTTTAGTTTTGATGATAACAAAAGTATTAAAAGTATAATGGTTTATTTGATGTGTGTTTTATTTATGCAGGTTCTTGTCTTGTACATAAATAATCAGAATCTGTTTTACTTAAGATACACTTGGAGTTGCTTCATTGCTAGCTTCTGGTGGCAGAGTCTGAAGAACAATTTCTAGTGTGGTTTGACGAAGACTCTGAACTAAAGGCCTCAGCATTCAGACGAGTTTCTACACTTATTAATTGTATATCAGCATCTGGTACCATTCAGAGTTGATGATAAAGTTGTGGACTATTCATACTACTAAAAGTAACTGTATTATCTTATCAGCCTATCAGCTTGAGTCTATAGGATTGCAAGGCTCAAGAAAAGCTGGTACGTTCTATGGATGTCTACTCTCAACGGCTCTATTAGTACAGAACCTCTTGAAGACTTAAAGGTTAAACGTGTTACACAATGGATTCAAAAATCTGATGTGCATCCATCTTCAACGTCTCTTGTACTTTGGAGCAAAAGCAAAGACACTTGATCAAGTAACCTTCTCAACGGCTAGTTTCTGGAAAACCTATATATATGGCTGAAGATTCAAACTTTAATTTTTAACAAGGATTCTTCTGTTGAAGGAGTAGCAAGATCAAGCAATTATCAACTCTATGCAATAGGCAGATTTTCTGTTTTAGGTTGTAATTGTAAAAGCCTTAAGATTTCTTACCCCAATATATATTCAAGAAATATTAAGTGATTTATGTCTTTGTTATGGTGATCTCCCGTACCTCTGATGCGTGCATCATGTACACCTTGTTCTCTATTCTGTTAAGCCTTCAATAGTTTAGATTAATTCTCCTGCTATGTGCTTGAGCAAAAAGTCTTGTCTCATTAGGATTCAAGCAATATGTCTTGAGCTAAGATGCTTAAGCCACATAAGTCTCATTGCTTAAGTGGTTGAGCTATGAAAGTCTTATTCAGCTAATCTAATTGAGCAAAGGAAAGTCTTATGCATGTGCTCTAAGCAAAGGAAAGTCTCAATCAGAAGACAGGTGAGCAGGTTGCTCAGTCAGATGGTGTGAGTAAAGGAAGTCTTAGACATGTGCTCTAAGCAAAGGAAAGTCTAAACCAGAAGACGGATGAACAGGTAGCTCAGTCAGATGGTGTGAGCAAATGGTAAATCTTAGACATGCGCTCTAAGCAAGGGAAGTCTCAGACAGTTGGTCTAAGGAGTTGTAAAAGTCTTATGCAGAAGCATAAGCGATTGTAATAATGAAGTGGTTATAATGAAAAGCTCTTGCGAGGCAAGGGGACTGGACTACTCTCAGTTAGGGGAGGAACCAGTACAAATCTTTTGTGTCTTTTGTTGTTATTTTATTTACTTCTGTTGTATCTGCTGCCAAATGAATTAACTCATAATTTAAACATCAGTTCTGATTCTGAGACTCTGATTTGAAGCTAAATAATAAGAAAATGCGAAACACAATTCAACTCCCCCTTCTTGTGTACTTTTCACACCTTCAGATTCATGATCATTGTGAATGACAAACTCTTTGTGCAACAAGTAATGTTGCCAAGTTTGTAGAGCCCTCACCCATGAGTACAACTCCTTATCATGGGTAGAATAATTAAGAGCAACCCCTTTTGGCTTTTCACTAAAATAAGCAATTAGATGATTTTCCTGCAACAAAACACCTCCAATTCTCACATTAGATGAATCACATTCAATTTTGAAAGATTTAAAAAAAAATTAGGCAAGGCAAGAATGGGTGATTGGGTGAGCTTTTCCTTTAGGGTAGAAAAGGTTTGTTCTTGTTTCTCACCCCATTTAAAACCAACATATTTTTTAACAATTTCATTAAGTGGTACTGCCAAGGTACTAAAATCCTTCACAAACCTCCTATAAAAACTAGCCAAACCACGAAAGCTTCTTACCTCACTCACATTTTTAGGAGGAGGCCACTCTCAAATGACTTTCACCTTTTCCTCGTCAATATAGACTCCTTTAGAGCTCATAATGAAACCTAAGAAAATCACACGATCGGTGCAAAAGACACATTTTTCTAGGTTGGAATACACGTTTTCTTGTCTTAGAACTTGCATATCAGCCCTTAAATGAATGTAATGATCATCTAAATTCTTTCTATAATTCAAAATATCATCAAAATACAAAACAAAAAATTCCCTTAACACATAGTTCATTAGCCTCTTGAAAGTACTAGGTGCGTCAGTTAACCCAAAAGGCATAACCATCCACTCATACAAACCAAATTTTGTTTTAAAAGCAATATTCCACTCATCCCCTTCCCTTATTCTAATTTGGTGGTATCCACTTTTCAAAAAAAAATTAAAAATAAGCATGCACCAAACAATTCCTAAAGCAAATCATCTAGTCTAGGAATGGAATGCTTATATTTAATGGTAATATTATTAATGGCCCTACAATCAGTGCACATCCTCCCACTACGGTCCTTTTTAGGGACTAAAATAACAGGGATAACACAAGGACTTAAACTTTCTCTTACTCATCCTTTACTAATCAATTCAGCAGCTTGTCTTTGTATCTCTTGACTTTGTTGGGGATTTCTTCTATATGCTGGCCTATTAGGTAAAGTTTCTCCTGGATTAAGATCAATATGATGCTCAATTCCTCTTATAGGTGGCAATCCACTAGGCACCTCTTTTGGAAACAATTCTTTAAATTCCTGCAAAAGAGACTCAACACAACTTGAATTTTTTTTTCATTATAAATTGTGGTTAGTAAAGGCATCTCTTTGCAAAAGAGTAAGTATAGGGGTTGGTGTGACACAATTAATTTTTTTACATCTCCTTTTTTTGCAATTAAACTTTGTTTCTTTTTTTCATTCTTTTTCTTTTCATTCTTTTCTTTTTCGTTTTCCTTGTCATTCTTTTCTTTCTTGATTATTTTTTCTCTCATTTTATTTTTATCTTCTCTCACCTCAGTAGGTTTTAATGGTAAAAGATTAATCTTTCGATCATGATACATAAAAGAATACTTATTAGAATATTCATCATGATTGACTTTTCTATCAAATTGCCAAGGTCTCCCTAATAACAAATGACTAGCTTCGTTTGGTACTACATCACACAACACCACATTCTCATATTTTCCAATTTAAAAAAAAATCTCAACTTGTTTATTAACAAGCATTTCTACACTTTCATTAAGCCATTAGAGTTTGTAAGTCTTAAGATGAGGTTTTGTTTCCAAATTGAGTTTAGAAATCAAATGTGTGCTAGCAACATTTGTACAACTTCCTCCATCAATAATTAAAGAACAGAATTTTCCTTGCACAAGGAATCTTGTGTGAAAACGGTTTTCTCTTTGACTTGTATCCTCCTCCTTATCTTGGCTTCCCAACATTCTTCTCACCGTGAGTAAATCTCCATTAGGTATTTCTTCTCCATCTTCTTCAAATTCCTCGTCATAATCACCACCTTACTCTTCAACAATTTATTCATTTTCCTCCATAAGCATAATTCTATTTGTTGGACATTGAGATGCAATGTGTCCTTGGCCTTGACACTTGAAACACTTAACACTTTTTTTTAGTTGAAACACTCGAAGAAGAGGTAATAATTATACCTTTGTTTTCAACTGTGGCTTCTTTAGATGATGAAGCAACCCCCCTTCTTTGTTTTGTTCTTACAACTTTCAGAACTGAAAGTAGCAGTACTTCTCCTTCCTAGACCTTTTCTCTTGAGTTATTGTTCTACCTTGATAGCTTGATGCACTTAATCGTCTACTTCCACATAGTGATACAGCTCCACTATGTCACTTATGTCACAATTTAGGCCATAAAGAAATCTAGCCATTGTTGCTTCATTATCTTCATCCACACTGGCTATTATCTTTGCAACCTTCATCTCTTTGTAATATTCATCAACACTTTTAGAACCTTGAGTGAGCCGTTTTAATTGATTATGCAAGTCCCTATGGTAATAGGAAGAAACAAATCTTATTCTCATAATTCTTTTCATCTCCTCTCAAGTGTTGATGTCTTGTTCTTCATATCTTCTCCTTTCTTTGACAGTTTGATCCCACCACACCAAGGCATATTATGTAAATTTAAGGGTAGCAACCTGCACTTTTTGAGCATTAGTAGAAGTGTAACTAGATAAAATTTGTTCAATTTTTGTTTCCAATTCTAAATAAGCATCTGGATCATTTTACCCTTGAAATGTTGGAACCTTAATTTTTATAACACTCAATCTTTCGTCTCTAAGCCTTCCCACTCTCCTTCTCCTTAATCTTTCCTCCTCATCATTGTTATTTTTTAGGTTTTCTAATTGATTAATCCTCGCATAAATTACCTCTATTTGACAAGGGCTACCATCACCACCTGAATTTGGCATGGTTAATCACATAATAATAATAATAATAATAATAATAATAATAATAATAATAATAATAATAATAATAATAATAATAATAATAATAATAATAAGGGTTAAATATGTTTTTAGTCCCTATAAATATGTCACCTTTCAAGTTTAGGCCCTCTAAAATTTTTCTTCAAACAATGGTCCTCACAAAGTTTTCTGTCTCTAAATGTGGTCCCTCCCGTATGTTTCCACTAATGGAGGCCTACATGTCATGCCAAATGTATATATTTTTTTTCAGAGGTGTAAATTTTAATTGCCACGTCCCTAAAAATGAAACACTTTGTATCTACCCTCTCACTCATGATCTAGGTTTCGCACTCTTTCACGATCTCTCTCCTAATCTTGCTTCCATCTCGATTTGAATCTTACTCCCACTCTCGATCTTCCTCCCGATCGCATTTCCTCTCAATTTGGATCTCGCTCCAGATCTCGGTTTCTTTTGATTTTGTCTTTCTAGGTTTCTGAGAGGTAACCACATGTTTGATTTTGTCTTTCTGGAATTGATTCTTCAATTTGTGATTTTATTCCCTGTAAATGTGATAAAGGGTTGTTGTGAAGTTTACGGATTATCACCTGATCATGGCCCCAAGCCTTTTGAAGTTTACAATTTCGTCGGATTTATAACCACTGTTGTTGCTACAGGTCACGATTAAATGCTTATTAATGCGGTGTTTAGTATTTAATTTTGTGATTTACTTCCTAATTGTACTATTTTATGACGAAAATATGTCTCGGTTTCAAATTTTTTTTGTTTAGGAAAAATTTTATTAGCATTATTTAGCTAGTGGATTTGGTAATTCTAAAGTGAATAGTTTGTAAAATTAGAAAATCTAAGAGTTAAACCAACTCTAATTTTTTATACATGTGCATATAATAACAACTTTTGATTTGTTTATAGATGGTTTTGGCGTGTAGCACCCCAAAATTTGCCCTTACCTTTTTCTAACTTTTTCTGGCTTTTGTTTTGCACTCATTTGCATTTTAATTACGTCATGAATTCATAATCATACATCGCATTAGTTTTCTAAGACATGGGATCAAAGCATCTCTCTGTGATTCGAGATTTCCCTGGTCAGAGGCGATTTTGTATGTTATCACATTCAAGTTGAAGCAATGCTGAATTCTCATCATCGTGTGTATCTTCTTATCAAAGTTCATCAAGCAGAAATTTCGATTCCAAGTCAAGTGTGGTTGTTCAGTTACGATCCAATTCAGGTGGATGTTTGACCTAATCTTGGTCAAACTATTAGGAGTTTTCTTCAAGAACAAGTTATCCGTTTCAGTGGTTGACTTCTCAGGCAATGTGTTTCCAAGGTTGAGTTGTGGACTTCATCAGTTTATCAAGCAGTGGTTCGTGTGAGGTTGGGTTTAGAAAATAAAGTTCATCAGTCCATTAATGGTTTAGCTGTGGATTTATTTTCCTTAGCGCAGATTCAATAATCAGGGCAGGGTTTAAAATTGATTCAAATGGTTATGGATTCAAATTCAAGTTGTGCATTGATCCAAGACCCGTTCATTCATCTTAATCAGAGGCTGGTGGGAAAATTCAAGGGTGGTCAAGGTTTGTAATGAGAATACGACTTGGTTTTCATTGAGAATTAAGGAGTTCGGTGGTGTATTCATTCACGTGATCGTTTGACGGTTGAGTTCAAAATTCGATATCCATTCATTTCACCATAACCAATTTTCTTTCCACATTCAAAACCATTTGTCAATATCCATATTATAATCCAATTAACCACTTCTTAACCTCCATTTTAATTTTAATCTATTTTCAAATCCAATTTAAATTCATGCCATATCCATTAATTCCAAATTCAATATCCATCTTGTAAATCACTTTTCTAACCCATATCCATTTAATACCATATTCATTAACCAAATTCCATTTTAATATTCATATTCCAATTTTTTAATATCCAAAACCATTTTTTGTAGTTATCCAATTCATAAACCATTTTCAATTTTTTAAATCCATATTTCATAAATGTCCATCCATATCTCCAATTATCCAAACTACAAATCCAAATAAACCACTTTCACAATATAAAGCGATGTAACATTCACAAAAACACTTGCAAAAATAGTGAGGAGAAACAAGCATGAAAATTCACGTCAGCACACAGCCACATACGTTAAAGCTATTTTATACAATATGAAGCCAACACATGCTTTACGGTCCTCCCTACGTTTCCATTCCCAAGCCTCACAACATCAACTTTCAAGCCATCTCACAACCATACATAAACCTGCCACAATAAGACAAGGAAAGAAAGTACATTGCCCAAAAGACCTCGCAGCAGGTGAATAAAACCAGTGATACTTAGCAGTCTTTTAAACAGAAGAAAAAGAAAAAAGTGCAGGGAAAAATACATATCAGTGGCGCAGGAATTAGCAGAATTTCATTTGAAAAATACATAATAGAAAAATTACACAGGAAATGCAAGGCACGTGCAAAGCTAAAAAACCATTTCAAAAGCAGTGAAAAACGCGTGAACTACGGATGCTCTGATTCCTCATTCCCTAATTAGGATACGTAGGCACGAGGACCCCTATCCTTGGCGAGCACACTAACAACTAACTCCCCTCTTCTCTCCCACCCTTGCGATCGAGACCAACCTGAGTCCCGAGTTCTTTTCTCTCGCACCCGTGCGATCGAGACCGTTCCCATTTTCCGTAGTCGCGTGAACTACGGATGCTCTGATTCCTCATTAGAGAATGAGGATACGTAGGCACGAGGATCCCTATCCTTGGTGAGCACACTAACAACTAACTTCCCCTTTTCTCTCACACCCTTGTGATCGAGACCAACCTGATAACTGAGTCTTTTCTCTCGCCCTAGTGCGATCGAGATCTTTTTGACCCGTAGGTCGAACTACGACTGATCTGACTTTCTCTCTCTCATACGATTGAGGATACGTAGGCACAAGACGGTGATGTCTTGGCGAGCAACCTTCCCCCCTTTAGTGCGTAGTCCGTCGAACTACGTTGAATCTGATTCTTCGTTCGTCCACGAAGATACGTAGGCATTGGATTGCGATAATCCTTACGAGTCCGTTTTGTTTTTCCCTTTCTGTTTCCGTTTAGCAGTAGGCTTTAGATAACTCACCATTTGATTAGACAACAAGATGGATCCCATCGAGTACGATGGACTCGTGGGGGTGCTCATACCTTCCCCTCGCGTAACCGACTCCCGAACCTGGACTATGGTTGCGATGACCATATCTTCTCCCTTTTTGAGGTTTTCTTCGATCGTTTCCTTTCCCTGCGTCGGGATAAATAACGTTCGGTGGCGACTCTTCTGTTTTGTTTTAACCGGATGTTTTTTCGCAGTTACGAGAGCTGGCGACTCTGCTGGGGAATCTGGTTCCCTATGCGAGTTAATCCTAGCGCTTGTCTGTTTTATTTCATTGGGTGTTTACTGTTGTGCATTATTTGTTGTATATTAATGTATTTTACTGCATTTATTGCATTTTGATTATTGTTATCATATTGCTTTGCTGCTGTTATGCTATTGGGTGGGTTGGTTTCATGAGAGATAAGCCCAATACCCAGGCTTGAGTATATACCAGGGATTAGAGTGGAAAGTAGTGTGACTTGTGTGGCGTCTGGCCAGACTTAGTATTCACGAAAAATCCACATCCAGACGAGGTTTTCTTTGGTGATGTTCTATCCTGCGTGTTGGGGCAGACGATAGAATGTAACCTAGAGAGTTGTCGACTCTGGCGACCATTCCTGAGAACTCAGTTGAGGCACTCCTCCCAAGAGGTAATAATGGCAGACCAGAAATGGAAAACCCATTATGCTTCTTGATTCGAGGACCCGAGGCTGAGAACTTGTTATAGGGTTACCTTTTTGAGGGGAATCAGTTGAGGCCTCCTCGATTGATGATGATGCCAAACCAAAAATGGTGATCATATCATCATTTCTCGACCTGAGAGTCCGTGAGGCTGAGGATCCTCCGTTTTAGAACCAACATGTGAGAATGGGTGGGTGTTTACAGGTTTACAGGTAACCTTGACCTTTAACCTACCCGGTATTCTGGTTTTCTATCAGTGTGGACTTGTCAGCCTGGTATCCTGATATTCTGATTAATCGGGTATTCTGGTATTCTCGTCAGAGCAGACTTGTGAAATTATTCAGTCAGCAGCGCAGCAGTTATTTAGAATTTTTGGAAGCTTTGATCCCATGTCTGTTGCATTCATAACATTGCATTACATCTTGCATCATTTTTGCATATGTTTCTCCAGCCCGGAACAGCAGAGCTCATCCATTCTTTGTCCTTGAACCGTAGTTAATTTTCTAACTTTTGTATTGGACTTGAATCAGATTTTGGAAGAATTATGAACTCAGGAGATCAAAACCAGTTTGTGACTAGGGCAGATGTTGAATTGATGAAGAGTCAGTTGGACCAACTTGTAGAAGCCATGACAGCCATGACACGAGGAGAGGCCAATGTTCAGAGGACTTCAGTTACTAGGAATGTCATTCCACCTCAAGTGAACAATGGTGCTCAAGTTCAGCCTACGCGAATCCCTGTTGAGAATCATACTATACAGGAGCGTACCATCGTCCGAGATGGACATTCTTCTTCTCTTGATGCCACAGACTATCAGAGATTTGCCTTCTCTGTGCCAGATTTCCAAGGGGTAGTTCCAAATATGAAACCTAAAGATCCATGGGCTGTTGAGTTTATGAGAAGATATCGTGTGTTGGAAGAGAAGCATGATGCCCTAGAGGGTCGTAATGCTCTTGATTTGAATGCTTCAAGCATGTGTCTGGTACCTGGCCTTGTAATGCCTCCAAAGTTCAAGATACCGAAGTTTGAGAAGTACAAAGGGGATAGCTATCCGAAGCAACATTTTGTGATGTTTTTCAGAAGAATTACCTCATATGTCAGCAATGACAAGCTTATGATTCACTGTTTCTAGGACAGTCTGAGTGGGGCATCACTGAGTTGGTATATGCAGTTAGAGAGTGGTTGCATCCAATCATGGTCGGACCTAGCCAACGTCTTCGTGAAGCAATACAATTACAATCTTGACATGGCTCCCAGCCGCATGCAGTTGCAAGGTTTATCTCAAGCGGACAATGAATCATTCAGAGGGTATGCTCAGAGATGGAGAGAGTTAGCTGCTCGTGTTCAACCACCGCTTTTGGATAGAGAATTGGTTGACTTGTTCATGAATACTTTGCAAGGACCATATTTGGATAAGATGATTGGCAATAGGGCTTCGAACTTATCTGACCTGGTAATAATTGGAGAACGCATTGAGAGCGGTATCAAGTGTGGAAAGATTCAAGACGCCTCGAACTTCCCAGCTAGTGAAAGTGAATCAGTTGTCAGTTCTCAAGAGGGATGGGAGGAAGAAAATAGTTCCATCTAGGAACATCTGCCACCTCATCCTCAATACTCAGGTGTTTCAACTGTTCAGAGTCAGCAATCTTCTAGGTCTCCGTATCAAGGATAATGTCTTTCTCCGAATCAGGGACTTCCTCAGAATCAATGGTCATAACGCCCGAAAAAGACCAAGGAAGCCAGAGAGGCATTTCACCCAGTTGCTAATGTCGTACAGTCAGATGTTGCCAGATTTGATCAAAGGTGGATTAATAGTGCCGAAGGAATTGAAGCCAGTTTCTTTTCCATACCCACCAGGTTACGATACAAGAGCCTATTGTGACTTCCACTCTAGTGCGCCGGGGCATAATGTGGAAAAATGTAGGGCCTTTTAGCATGTTGTCAAGGACCTGATCGATTGAAAGACAATTGAATTCACGCCAGGTGGCGTAAGCGTACAAGGTGGTCTTACTCCTACTGCTGCAAAAGAGGCAGATATCCCTGTTTTCTCTCCTAAAGCTGCATCAAGTCAGGGGCATATCTTGCAATCCTTGGTCTTAGAATCCGCAACTATTGCCTATTCCTAAGACAAGTCTAAGGATGAAAGTGCCTGAGCGAGGAGAGTACCCAAATCAGTATCAGCAACAGAGATATCATCTGAAGAGTCAACAAAAGTCTAGAAGGCCTGAGAGAAAGTTTGATCTCATTACTATTCCTCACAGTCAGCTGCTTGCTCGTTTACTTCAAGACTCTTTGATTCAGCTAAGGGAAGTTGCGCCTGTTCCATATCCCCTCCCTCTGGATTATGACAGAAAAGCTAGGTGCGAGTACCACTCAGGGACACAAGGGCATGCAATTGAAAATTGCAACGTGTTCAAACACAAGGTGCAAGATCTGATTGACGCTGGGGTTATTATTTTCACTGCAGACGGTTTGTATGTTAACTGAAGCTTCCCAAGTGAGCGCTTGAAACTACAAGGACATCATCAGAAGAAACCAGTCCAGCCGGAGACATACCTCCTCAACCATGGCGAACATCAGCTTTCTTTACTGCATTTTCATTTGTAATTTTTCCTTACTGGTTAATGTCTTTGCATGTAAAAACTTGTTTGTTCTTGAATGATGATTTTAATGCAATAGGTATGTTTTTCTTGAAGAAGTTCATTCGTGTTCACTCATACAATATTTTTATGGATTGCAATATCAATTTTATTACTTTAACTTTTTGAGGGGGGATGATGAAGTAAAAACGCAAAATCTTTGGTCATATGCTTTTGGGATAAAACCCTGCTGAGTATGTACATGCATTGTTTCAAATCCCCAAACACCGGAGATATAAGGAAGACAATCCCTTGTCAACCCTGTTGAGCCTAGTAGTAGGAGTTTCTTTCTGAAAACGAAAACCCTCAATCTTAACCTGGGGCAGGGTAGGTGTCAGTAAATTCAACCGAGCGTTCATATTTCAAAAGGAGTGTGCATTCGAGGATCTGTTACCTTTTATCCTTCACAATCCCACAATGGTTACCCCTCACCGACCAAGGAGTGAGGCAGTCACAACCCTTTCAAACAAGTCAGACAAGCCATGTCACACAATTTGTTAAAAAAAAGAGAAAAAGAATAAAAAAAAGAAAGTAGACCTGCTAAGTCGAAACTTGAAAACAAGTGACTTAGGCAAAAGTTAGGGTATCCCGCTGGACTCCAAAATCGAAAAATTCAAAAGAAACTGTCCAGGCAAAATCAGGGAAATAAAAAATAAATAGAAAAAAAGAAACAAAAGCAAAAAGAAAGGATCAAGAAAAAATCCTCGAGCAAAAGCAAGTCGTGTGACTATGGACACCAAAGACAAAAGGGGTGACTGTCACTCCAAAAACCATGTGGGCTCTTTAACCATCACTCATACCATTCATTAACCATTTTGAAAGGTGAGCGCTTATGTCAAGTTAGCTGAACGTAGGACTGGAGAACATCAAGGAGAATGGGTGGGTACAAACAAAATTTTGAGCCATAAATCCTTTTTTCTCAAACCATGAACCAGGCCATGTTACAACCCTCAAAAGTCCTAATTGAAGCAGGGTTTATTCTGAAGGCGTACTTCGACGAGATAGCGTTCCTAACTCCCATGAGTTGTGCTAAAAGACTTTTGTTGGTATTGCATATGCATGCCACCTTTCATTCAAAAATATGTGTCTCACCTTAACCGGTGACCTGTTCACAGGTTTTGGTGATATCTTTTCAGCATGAGAACCTCAAGATTAACATATGTGTTGCATTAGAATTATCATTCTCAGAATAGACATTTTCTGCTTGCTTACATGTACTTGACGCCGGTAAGGCTTACATAGTGAACATCAGTCGAGAATTTTGATCCCGCTAAAAGGAGATACTTGAAAACTCTGAGGGACAGGTTGTCAGAAGACTTTGTGGAATGTGGGCTCTCCCGGTTAAGTCGTGTTAAGAAGTTGCCAATCTGGGGCAGTCATGACAAGAAATCTCTTTGAAGTACAGTCAAACTGGGGCAATCACATCAAGATTCGACAAATTTCTCCGAGAGTATTTAGTCTGGGGCATGCTTTCAAAGATCGGTCAGACAGGGGCAAAGTCAGGTCGAGGCTCTTACAAGGGGCAAGTCATTTCAAGAGCACAAGAAGTTATTCTCTCCGGAGGACGGTTAATTAAAGTCATGGGGCAAGATATGTTAGATCTTTATGATACCTCCTAAAGACAAGTTCTTTTTGGGTTATGTTGCATCAGGGCACCTTCTTTTGGTCATATCACATCTACAGGGTTCATGGCGGTAGCTAACACGCGACGCCCCCAGTAGAGTTTCTCTCCCCAGCAGAGATTGCTAAAGTTTCATCACTCTTGGCAGAGCATTATGAAGATTGTGATTATGCTCCCCAGCAAGAGTTCAGGAGTTCGCTCTCCCCTAGCCAGGTTGTTGAAGTTTATTGCTCTTCATCCAGAGTTCAAGAGTGTTGGGTTTGTGCTTCCCCAATTTACGGTAAAGTTGTTCCCATCTCCCCAACAGAGTAATGGTAGAAGGTAGATTTCCAATAGAGGAGTAAGCTCAATGATGTCCCCTAGCAGAGTTGATGTCGTGACCTCGGAGACAGTTCAGTTTGTCATCCCTAGCGGAGTTGGCCTCATCTCTTTAGCATTTATTTTGCTAGAGGGGTCCTGTTGCATATCATAAGCATTTGCATTTTATCCTCAAACGTGTAACATTTCCATTTCTTATGGAGCATTACGCCATAGAAAGAAAATTCAAACATATGCATACGAAGCATAAGCCAGATTTGGTACCTTGCGCAGAAGCCCGAAGTAATTTTTAGTCAAATCAGTGACATATCCCTAGCAGACGTTTCTTCAGGTTCTATCTTCTTTCCGTCAATTCTTTTACGATGTGTTTCTTTGGGTAAGTTTGCTTTTCGTCAATTCATTGACGAGGTGTTTCTTGGGTTTCATGTTGTCATTGCATCAAATCCCTTTGACGATGTGGTCCGTTGGGTATCTTTTCTTTCCTTCAAATCCCTTTGACGATGTGGTTCTTTGGATAAATATTCGATGTGGTTCTGGGGTTCACTGTTCTTCATTTTGGGTTATGTCTTCTTTCCATCAAATCCCTTTGACGAGGTGTTTCCTTTGGCTCCATTTCCTTTCAGTGAAATCTCTTTGGTGATACGCCCCTTCGGTCGGGTTATTTGTGTTCTTTCTGTCAAATCCCTTTGACGATGTAGTTCTTTGGGTAGGTCTTCTTTCCATCAAATCCCTTTGACAATGTGTTGCTTGGGTTCCATTTCCTTTCCGTCAAATCCCTTTGACGATGTGTCCCTTTAGTCGGGTTTTCAAATATTCTTTCCGTCAAACCCCTTTGACGATGTGGTTTTTGGTTTGGGTTCCATCTTTTTTCCGTCAATTCTTTGATGATGTGTTTCTTCGGGTAAGTATTCTTTCCGTCAATCCCCTTTGACGATGTGTTCCTTGGGTTCCATTTCCTTTCCGTCAATTCTTTGACGATGTGCTTCTCCGAATAGGTTTTCTTCCCGTCAAATCCCTTTAACGATGTGGTACGCTGGGTATATGTTCTTTCTGATGTGGTTCTGGGGTTCACTTTTCTTTCTTGGGTATGTTATCTTTCCGTTAAATCCCTTTGACGAGGTGTGACTGGGCTCCAATTACATTTTCTCATCCCGCATTTTGCAAAATTCGCGGTTCTCTGTGTATTCAATCACCTTCTACCTTGAATGTCTGAAAGCCATTGCTATCATCCCTTCAGGTCCAAGTTGATTAAATAGGGGCAGCTGTAGCACCCCAAAATTTTCCCTTACCTTTTTCTAACTTTTTCTGGCTTTTGTTTCGCACTCATTTGCATTTTCATTAGGTCATGAATTCATAATCATACATCACATTAATTTTCTAAGACATGGGATCAAAGTATCTCTCTGTGATTCGAGATTTCCCTGGTCAGAGGCGATTTTGTATGTTATCACATTTAAGTTGAAGCAAGGCTGAATTTTCATCATTGTGTGTATCTTCTTATCAAAGTTCATCAAGCAGAAATTTTGATTCCAAGTCAAGTGTGGTTGTTCAGTTACGATCCAATTCAGGTGGATGTTTGACCTAATCTTGGTCAAACTATTAGGAGTTTGCTTCAACCGCAAGTTATCCATTTCCGTGGTTGACTTCTCAGGCAGTGTGTTTCCAAGGTTGAGTTGTGGACTTCATCAATTTATCAAGAAGTGGTTTGTGTGAGGTTGGGTTCAGAAAATCAAGTTCATCAGTCCATTAATGGTTTAGCTGTGGATTTATTTTCCTTAGCGCAGATTCAATAATCAGGGCAGGGTTTAAAATTGATTCAGATGGTTATGGATTCAAATTCAAGTTATGCATTGGTCCAAGACCCATTCATTAATCTTAATCAGAGGTTGGTGGGAAAATTCAAGGGTGGTCAAGGTTTGTATTGAGAATGCGACTTGGTTTTCATTGAGAATTAAGGAGTTTGGTGGTGTATTCATTCACGTGATCGTTTGACGGTTGAGTTCAAAATTCGATATCCATTTATTTCACCATAACCAATTTTCTTTCCACATTCAAAACCATTTGTCAATATCCATATTATAATCCAATTAACCACTTCTTAACCTCCATTTTAATTTTAATCCATTTTCAAATCCAATTTAAATTTATGCCATATCCATTAATTCCAAATTCAATATCCATCTTGTAAATCAATTTTCGAACCCATAACCATTTAATACCATATCCATTAACCAAATTCCATTTTTATATCCATATTCCATTTTTTTTATATCCAAAACCATTTTTTGTAGTTATCTAATTCATAAACCATTTTCAATTTTTTAAATCCATATTTCATAACTGTTCATCCATATCTCCAATTATCCAAACTACAAATTCAATTAAACCACTTTCATAATCCAAAGCCATGTACCATTCACAAAAACACTTGCAAAAATAGTGAGGAGAAACAAGCATGAAAATTCACGTCAGCACACATCCACATACATTAAAGCTATTTTATGCAATATGAAGCCAACACATGCTTTATGGCCCACCCTATGTTTCCATTCCCAAGCCTCACAACATCAACTTTCAAGCCATCTCACAACCATACATAAACCTGCCACAATAAGACAAGGAAAGAAAGTACATTGCCCAAAAGACCTCGCAGCAGGTGAGTAAAACCAGTGATACTTAGCAGTCTTTTAAATAGAAGAAAAAGAAAAAAATGCAGGGAAAAATACATATCAGTGGCGCAGGAATTAGCAGAATTTCATTTGAAAAATACATAACAGAAAAATTACACAGGAAATGCAAGGCACGTGCAAAGCTAAAAACCCATTTCAAAAGCAGTGAAAAACGCGTGAACTACGGATGCTCTGATTCCTCATTAAGGAATGAGGATAGTAGGCACGAGGATCCCTATCCTTGGAGAACACACTAACAACTAACTCCCCTCTTCTCTCGCACCCCTGTGGTCGAGACCAACCTGTGTCCCGAGTTCTTTTCTCTCGCACCTGTGCGATCGAGACCGTTCCCGTTTTCCGTAGTCGCGTGAACTACAGATGCTCTGATTCCTCATTCACTAATGAGGATACGTAGGCACGAGGATCCCTATCCTTGGAGAGCACACTAACAACTAACTTCCCCTTTTCTCTCGCACCTTTGTGATCGAGACCAACCTGATACCTGAGTCTTTTCTCTCGCCCTAGTGCGATCGAGATCTTTTTTACCCGTAGGTCGAACTATGACTGCTCTGACTTTCTCTCTCTCGTCCGATTGAGGATACGTAGGCACAAGACGGAGATGTCTTGGCGAGCAACCTTCCCCCCTTTAGTGCGTAGTCCGTCGAACTACGTCAACTCTGATTCTTCGTTCGTTCACGAAGATACGTAGGCATAGGATTGCGGAAATCCTAGCGAGTCCGTTTTGTTTTTTCCCTTTCCATTTCTGTTTAGCAGTAGGCTTTAGATAACTCACCCTTTGATTAGACAACAAGCGTGGATCCCATCGAGTACAATGGACGCGTGGGGGTGCTCATACCTTCCCCTCGCGTAACCGACTCCCGAACCCGGACTATGGTTGCGATGGCCATGTCTTCTCCCTTTTTGAGGTTTTCTTCGATCGTTTCCTTTCCCTGCGTCGGGATAAATAACGTTCGGTGACCACTCTTCTGTTATGTTTTCACCGATTGTTTTTTCGCAGTTGCGACATGGTGTTACTCACTTTAATATTTAAAGAGATTTTTTCACCTTAGAGGAGCTTTATCGTTAAATTTGTAGTAGTTCCACTTCACTTTTTAGTTAGTTGTCTATTTTTATTTTTTAATTATCTGTTTTTTATAACAGTTGAATGCTTACTATTAAAATTTTCGTATGTGCAAAAACCTATTAGGAAAGGGGTTGCAGGGCCCACACTAATGGTGGAGGAGCTAGGTCGCCGTAAGGTCAATGATGGGGTAAAGTTCTTGCATACGAATCTATGTGGTTTCTTGATACAATTTATAATATAAACTTGCCCTTGAATTTTCCCGTTTAAAGGTTTTATACAGTTTCTTGATTGAACAATCGTTCTAACACACAAATGTATATGCATGTGTTGGAAGCTAATTTTTTAGAATTTAATGAATCCCCATTGCCATGGTTTTTATAGTTATTTCCTTATTTTTCAGCATATAATTAACTATTTTTGTTGTTCATTTTCATCAATATTGCTTGTGCTACAGCTAGGGAGGCCCGGGGATGGATAGAAGAATTTGATCATGCCAAGCAACATGTATGATAAAATAACTAGAGGAATGCATGCTTGTAATTTCTACCTTCCTAGCCTGATTGAGATTGGAAGTCTATATTTGGGGGAAGAGGTTTTGAATTGAAGTTCCTGTTTTGAAATTTTCTATAGCTTTTCCATTTGTGTAAAGAACTGAGATGTCATGAAACTATTAGGTGTAGATGAATAACTATTAGACAATTATCTTATCATGTCCAGATATGCCAGACTTTTTTTCTTTCTATTCTCATATCTTATTTACATTAAATTCACAGTGCATCAAGCATAACAACATTTGGAAAAGGAGAATTTTTGAAGAATCAAATGGCTGAAACTAGTATCTCTGAGTCAGAAACTGCAACAAAAATAAAGTGAAAAATCTGGAACAAAATCCGGTGTGGTTATTAAGTTCTGATGCAGGGTGTGTTATGAGAAAATTGGAACAATGCTAACTCTGATGCTTTTTAGATTATATAGAAGTGAAAATTCAAGCATAATACTGCTATTAATAAAGGTAGAATTGTATATAGGCTTTCTTCGTATATTTTTAATTGAAAAAGATTGATAATGTGTTCTTTGATTTCTAGACTTGTTTCTTTGATAATATGTAATTATATATATTATTTGGTAAGGTCAAGATAGCTTATATATAGTATATTCTCTTAAAACTTATATATTTAATGAATCTCTAGAAGTGTCAATATATGTCATTTTAGTAATTGCTTCCAACAAGTGCATTTTATGTGATTGAGCCTGATGAATGATGATGTCATTAACTGTATTTTAAATGTTGATACTTTGTTCAATTTATGAAAGATTTGGATACTCTCCCATGATGCAGCAACTTATATATACAAGACAATAATTTCTTGAATGATTTATGTACTTAAAATGGTGTGTTCAAATTAGTTAGGGATTAGCTAGTAATTAGCTACAGATTATTACTAATAGAATTGTGTGTTTAAATTAGCTAAGGATTAGTTAGAAATTAACTACAGAGTAGCTACTATTTTTGGGTTTAGATATGATATTAATATAAAAAAATTTAAATGAAAACAATTGATACGTGACATTCATGTCAGCATTTTTTGCCACGTTGGCATTGCCACATGTATGTCACGTCATCAAAAAATTCCACATGGCATGCCACAGAAGCCTCTGTTAGTGGAAACTAACAGGAGGGACCACGTATAGGGATTGAAAACTTTATGAGGACTATTGTTTGAAGGAAAATTTTAGAGAGACTAAACTTGAAAGTTGTCATATTTATAGGGACCTCATACATATTTAACCCTAATAATAATAATAATAATAATAATAATAATAATAATAACAAGAATAGTAATAATAATAATAATAATCCTCACGTGTTTACACTCAAATTTGTCTTGTTTTTCAATGAATGCTCTTGTCTTTTTCCACTCAATTACTCTTTTTAGTTTTTTAAAGAAACTAAATTCAATCACACAAAAAAACAAATTTCAAATGGTAAATACTCAAAAGGTTAGAAATGAAGGAAAATGGAAATAAAACAAGAAAACAAATGAGAAAAATTATGACAAAGAAAATTAACAAGGTAAACTAGAATGTGGCGAAAAATAAAGCAATATGCATAATCAAAAGCTTAAACACAACCGAAATTTTTTTTATGATATATATATATATATATATATATATATATATATATATATATATATATATATATATATATATATATATATATGATAATAAGAACGAAAATTGATATTTGCAAAAAGAAATGGTCTTATATGAACCATACTCTTGATACCACTTGATGGCGAACCAAATTGTGATTCGGCCATTTTTCTCACACTTTGTTATATTTGTAAAAGTTATGATCTTAATTGGATAAGATTGAATATGGACACGAATTTTTAACTATTATTTTAGTTGGGGTACAATTGAAACAAAAACGAAATGAAGAAAGAAATTGATGGAAATAGTAGAAATGGGGTATCACACTATTTCTATGAATAAGAAAGGATGATAAGTCTAAGTGAAGATCACCACAAGAAACTTTGTTTCTTGATAAGATCAAAATATGGTCCAATCCATAACCAAAGGAGCAAAGCTCTCAAAATCATACAATGTGTTTCACAAAATTCAACTTTATTTTTCATTCATGGTTAGCTCCCTTTTTATAGGCAAATGTTAGCTTACAATAATAACTCAAGAAATTCTACAACTTCCACCACTAACCTAATAATAATGACTTGGGAATGAAAGGTCACACACTAAAGGTGGTGGAGAAAATGGATATTCATTGCATTGATGAATACTAACAATTTATAACAATTTATAACAATTCATTGCAAAGTGTTTCATACTATTTAGTATGCAAGTAAAACGTTGATAGAAGCACAAATCAACTACACAACCACTGAGAAGGAGCTGCTGGCAGTAGTGTTTGCTTTTGATAAGTTCATACCTTACTTGGTAGGAACTAAAGTCATTGTGTATACGGATCATGCAGCAATTAAATATTTGATTACCAAAAAAGATGCAAAGCCACAGCTTATACGTTAGGTGCTTCTTCTACAAGAGTTTGACCTGAAAATAGGAGACAAAAAAGGAGTAGAGAACTCAGTTGCTGATCATCTCTCAAGACTTCCTGAAGAAGTACAACCTCAAAACAGTGGAGAGATTAAGGAAAGTTTTCCGGATGAGAAGCTATTGGTGATTACTGATGGCATGACTCCTTGGTACGCTGACATTGTGAATAACTTTGTCAGTAGGGTTGTGCCACCAGAGTTCAACTACCAACAGAGAAAGAGGTTCTTTCACACTGTAAAGAACTATTTCTGGGATGAGCCATACCTATACAAGAAGTGTGCAGATCAGTTGCTAAGAAGATGTGTCGACTATGAGGAGGCACCCCAGATCTTATCAACATGTCACAAAGCCCCATATGGTGGACATTTTAGAGGAGTAAGAACTGCAGCCAAGGTGCTGCAATCAGGTTATTTCTGGCCTTCTATTTTTAAAGATGCTCATGAATTTACAAAGAGATGTGATAGATGTCAAAGGGTTGGAAATGTGTCCATGAGACAAGAGATGCCGCTCACTAGTATTCTTGAAGTATAAATTTTTTATGTGTGGGGCATTGATTTCATGGGGCCATTTCCTCCCACTTTTGGAAATCTTTACATTCTTGTGGCTGTGGACTACGTGTCCAAGTGGATTGAGGCAGTAGCAACACCATCCAATGATGCCAAGGTTGTGACTAAGTTCTTGCTCAAGAACATTTTGACAAGACATGACATGCCTAGAGCTATCATCAGTGATGGTGGATCTCATTTTTGCAATAAACTTTTTGAAAACCTAATGGAAAAATATGGGATTAAGCATAAGGTTTCTACAGCCTACCATCCCCAAACTAGTGGACAAGTGGAGTTGTCCAATAGAGAAATCAAAAGAATCTTGGAAAAGGTAGTTAATCCAACAAGGAAGGATTGATCCAAACATTTGGACGAAGCACTATGGGCGTATAGGACTGCCTATAAAACCCCCTTAGACATGTCTCCATATAGACTTGTCTATGGGAAGGCTTGTCATCTACCCATTGAATTGGAACACAAGGCATTTTGGACTGTGAAACAATTAAATTTTAATATTCAAAGTGCTGACCAAGCTAGAATGCTCCAATTAAATGAGTTAGATGAGCATAGGATGTTCTCATACGAGAATGTTGAAGTATATAAGGAAAAGACCAAGAGGTGGCATGACATGAAATGCCAGAAGAGGGAATTAGTGAAAGGCCAAAAAGTTTTACTTTTTAACTCAAGGCTGAAGCTATTCCCTGGAAAATTAAAATCAAGATGGTCTGGACCCTTCATCTTAGAGGAGATTTACCCCCATGGTGCGGTGGAATTGTTAAATGAGAAGAATGGAGAGAAATTTAAGGTCAACGGCCAAAGGGTCAAAGCTTACCTTGGAGAGTCCTCAAGTAACACAAGGGATGCTCTCCATTTTATTGATTAATGGATTTTTGTGTTGGTCAGGCGATAAGACCTTAAAATAGTGCTACCGGGAGGCAGCCCAGCTTTATGCAATTTTTTTTCTTTTGTTTTACTTTGTACAAGATCATGATGTGTTCTACTAGCGTCAGCGCATGACAAGACCAGACATGCCAGTAACAGACACAAGAACAGTGGAAGGGGAGGAATGAAAAAGATTGAAGGAATAAAAAATTTTCCTAAGTCCAATGAGATTAATAATCATGCTGAGCTGGCGTTGATTATTTTTCTCTTGAAAAATCAGAAAAGAATTTGAAACGTTTTTCTTAGAAGGAAGAGAGAGAAAGAAAGCGCAACATAGGGAGCAAGCACATTGGGCTGAGTGAAGGAGCAGAGTTATGATGGCCAGGTCTGCCACGTCAGACACCTCAGCCACCTAAACACGCAAACCCACTTAAGTGTGTATTTTCAGGTGTCAGACCTAGGGCTTTCACTCCTTGCCCTACGAAACACTAAAACAGAAAAACTTCTCTCTCCACTTCAAAGAAACCTTTTATTTTAATATTTTCTTAAAAATTTTTGCAACCATCCTTACAACTCCCCCACTTTTACCTATACACAAACCTTCAGACAAAAGCCTCTTCATCTTCCATTCCACCATTTTTCTCTGAAACCCTAAAAACTTCCCAATCCCTTTTTCTCCTTTTTCACTTCAGAAAAATGACTCGCGACCCCCAAACCGGCCGCCGTTACAAAACCACTGCCAAGAAAAATACCACCCCCACCATTGATATCTCAAGTCAGGACGAAGATGAAACCTTCGTGAATGTGCAAGCTCACAGGCGTTTTACAGAGTATTTTAGAAAGATGAATCTTTTTTCTGAGCGTGGTTTTATTATGGACTCCTCTGAGGAAGATCCGGGACTACCAGGAGATATTGGAACCACAATATTGAATTTGAAATGGGAGCTTTTGTGCAAACAGCCTGGTGCTTACAACGCCAACTTAGTCAAGGAGTTCTATGCAAACCTCACCGATCCAGGACACAAACGGTTGGAGGTGATCATCAGAGGTAAAAAGGTCGTGTACAATGAGGCATATATCAACTATTATTTCAAACTGGATGCTGCTGAAGATGAGTACCAAAACTTGGTATTACGATCTCAGAAAGATGAGTTTGACACGTATCTGGAGTCATTGTGTGTCCAAGGAACAAAATGGGTGGACAAAGCCGTGAAGAGGATGGACCTCAGGCCGGAGGTGAAAGTTTGGTACCAATTTTTGAAACATTCCATCAAGCCAACCGCTCACAATGAGACGGTTTCTAGGGCAAACTTGGTACTCTTACACTGTATCACAAGCTTGAGACCTGTAAATGTGGGAAAAATAATAATGCATGAAATCCATGCGTGTTCAAAGAAAAAGGAAGGGATGCTCTTCTTCCCGTGTTTAATCACAACTCTGTGCCGAAGACATGGTGTGTCTGAGTATGACTAAGACAATTTTGGGGCCCCTCAACAGCCATTGGACAAGACACTAATCATGACACTCATGAAGCCTAAAGGAGCAAGGAAAAGCTCCAGGCTAAGGGCCTAAGTGGTAAATGTGGAAATAGGCGAGCACTGTCTTGCCACCTGTCACCACTAAATAGTGAAGACACTGTCCTTACTAAGTTTGGGGGAGGGCATCAGTACTCAGCCTATTTTCACTCAATCTAACCCTGTTTTTGTCTGTTACTGCCGTTTCCACCCATGACTGTTGTTTTATGTCTAAGTTTGGATATTGTGTTTGGTTGGCCATGTTTTGAGCCAAATGTTTTAGTTTAAAAGTTTTAACTTTTCTTGTGGGGATGTTGTAACGCTCCCAGAACATGATGACCTGAAGTTTGATGTTTTGTTTGAATGATGTGCGTGGCACTTTTTGGTGATTATTTCTTTCATGTTAAAATGGTGTGAATCATAACTTAGAATAAGGAAGAACTAGGGAATGTAGGGATCCAACTAAGTCAGGAGCGTAAACTTTTAAATTCTAGGCTCAAGAATAAAAAAGGGGAATGAAGCTGTTAGGTGTTAGGGAAGCAAGGTGTAGGAGTCTCACCAAATGAGTTTGACAAAGGAGATTGATGTTCTCAGTCACGTCAGCACTAGTCTCCAAAACCAGCCAGAAATTTTTTTCCAAGAGAAACTGAATTGTGAAAATCAAGGGAAAGGTTGAAATCCTAGGAATCACAAAGGGAAGGACAAGAAGATTTAAATAATGATTGAGACGACCACGGAAGGGACACACTTCACACAAAGACTTGTGAAAAAAGTGGCAAAGACCACCAATAAAGTTCCTGTTCCCGAAACTGGAGGAACAGCAAGTGTCTTCATCATAATATTCAGTTGAACTCACATGAGAAGATTCTGAGATGAGACGTGTTGCCAAAAAAAAATAGAAGAAAAAGAAAGAAAACAAATAATAAGTGAGAAAGTGTGGTCCCAAATGTGTTAGTCAAAAATATCAAATGAGAATCAGGACAGAATTCCCTAGTGAAACCAAAAGAGAAGAGACCCCACTCAAGAAGAGGAAATTGTGGCTTGTTTTTTGGAAGAGTAAGGTCGTGACATGAGACGTCAGTTCCCCTTTGGACTAGAAAAACTTTGGGACAATTTCAAAGCTGAGCAACTCGCACCAGTACCGCTTCCTTACCTATCAAAATCTTAAAGCCTCATTACCCTGCTAAGCCTGTCTGAAGCTGTTGAGAACCAATTACACTTCCTTATATCTTTCGCTGTCACATCACCCGAGGACAGGCGATCATTCAAGTTTAGGGGAGTGATAACACTATTTTAGTGTGTTACTCTTACCCAATATTTGTGACATTTCTAGTTCATGATTTCACTTTTGTAGCATGAGTTTAAGGTGTTTTAGCACGATTTAAGCTTTAAGCACTTTATGTGCTTCTTTTACGTTTTCATTGTGTTTGTGCTCTAAAAGGAAGATAGATGATGATGAGAAGAGGCATGACCCTAGTTGCCAGAGTCTGGAGCAGCATGAGGAGCTATTTGGAGAGCTGATGGTTTAATCAACCATTTCACCAAGAGAGTTGGAGATTGATGATGAAAAGCCAAGAATGACTAAGGCTCACGTGGCAGCATTATGAAGAGCAATGGAGCAAAAGGAAGGGATAAGATCAAGAAAGCTAGAGGAAAAAAGGTAGTACGGTGGGGACCACTCAGTAAAGGACGCCCAGCACCCACACCACCAGCCGTCTGCTCTGCTCCACCAGCCTGCTCCAGCCGTCTGCTCTGCTCCACCAGCCTGCTCCAATCGCCTGCTAAAAGTAAATTTGTCTCCCACCAACATCTGTACCAGATTACTTGCAAAGGAAGGATTGATGGACAGCTGTCCCACATGAAGGATTTGATTTGGGCCTAACCTTATTTTCCTCCGGAGACCCACGATCCAGGAAAGGAGGAACCACCACTTCCACTCATCACTATTTAAAGAGAGCTTGTGCATTGAAGACACGGAGAGACAAGAGATTTCACACACAACAATATTTTATTTTCAGTTTTTAAAGTTATTTTCAGTTTCAAGAGTTAGAGTATTAGTAGAGAGTATTATTTTCTTCTCCAGACCTGTACACTCTGCGGAGAACTGTCATGACTGAAGAGAGTTGTTACTGTTTATCCAACGCAAGAGATCTCCAAGTTATTAGTAGGTTGCATTTCTTCACTGCACTTTGTAGGATGATGTTTCCTATTAATTTCATTCCAGTAGTTTGTACTCAGCTCACTATGAGCTAAACCCTTGTTTGATGAGACTAATGAAGTTAGTATAAAAGTGTTTTTATGTTAATATGGTGTGTTGGCTAGTGTCTTATTTTGTTATGTGTTTTTATGCTATAAACTTGGTTCTTAGAATGATCAACTAGGAAAAAAGTAAAATCTTGTTGTTGAGAGAGATCCAATAAACAAGTGGATTTCATAACAAAAGTGCTTAATAAAGTAGGATAGAGATATTCACTTAATTCAACTTACATAGAGATAAGAAGTTGAGACCGCAAATATTTTTTAGAATTAAAACCAGACGTATTTTAGGGTTACAAGTGAGACTTAGAATTTGTTCTCTTGCCCTAGTTATACATGTTTTTGATGTTGTAGAGATACACCACTAGATCACATTTTGACCTTTTGAGGCACGACACTTCACATCATAAAGACATCTCAAACACCCAATACTAATGGATTTAACTCATCAACTATTCTCTCTGATATTTTAACTCCTTCTTAGCTTTCAGTTATTTTAGTTATTTATGTGTACTCTTGTTTCTTATTCTCATATTTCTATTACCTTGCTCATACTTTTCTTAAACGAAGAAAGCTAATATTAGTAGTTCAAACACTTTACACTTTCCTGTGGGTTCGACCTTTATTTTATCACTTGCTACATTACCAAGCATGTATACTTACATGTGACACCATTGCCCTATTATTCACAAGAAACGCATTATAAAAATTAGAGTAGAGCTTTTTAGGGAATTAACATCTAGGACAGTCATTTTAGCAATATTCATGATAGTTATTTTAGCCATATACTAGTGTATTATCCCCACCACCACATACTCAGGCCAAATCTGCATCTCGATCTCAGACCACGTCTCGGTCTCGTTCTCATCCCCAAGTTCATGCACATATATCACTTCCTAGTGGGAATGAGACATGTATGTGTTACATCTTTATTCTTACTATGCTATTGTTCCTATATGGTATGTGAAGGTAAATATTAAATTAAATTTTGATGTATCACTTATATATTTATACATAGCATATACATTGATTATGTAATATAAACATTTTTTTTTCTTTTGTAATTATATGATACATTCAAGTGTGAGAGCCATGCTGAAAGATATACCCACAAGAGCATTCAGAAAAATCATGGTTTCAAGATCTATTGACATCATATGGTCTAAAATATGTTACAGAAATAAATTATATTAATATAGACCACAAGCTAAGCTTTTATTGAGATCACACTTTGAGACATCATCTTTCCATCTATCTATTGGTGGGATGAATCCTATCGTGAACAGCGTGTTATGTCAACTCCATTTTCTTATCACTTTTTGACTTTTGAATCATAATCTAATTCTTAGAGTCAAACACTATACATGTTGGTTGATGAGTTAGGAGCTGATATCGAGGAAGCTGAAAAGGATATTCTACACATCCAAGGATGTCATGTGAGGTTCAGTTGGCTGGAGACAATGTACATGAATAATATTGCATCCGCATTAGATCTTCAAGGCGATGAATAACATATGGAGCATCACCGACTATGTGTGATCAGGACACATTTCTTATATTTGATTTGCATGGCCATATTTGTTGATAAAAAACAACTTATACTAATATCACATATCTTAAGTATTATAATTACTAAAAATTATAAATGTGTAACAACCCCCGGTGAGTAAGGAGTGTCAGAGACTTTGGAGTTTTAGAGATAACTCACACGAGGAGGTGAGAAGCTCTGTCTATGAATTATTTTGTGTGTTAAGGATTGGATCCCTCTCAGCTTTAAGGTTGGGATATTTATATGGCTCCTGTGTGTTTAACATGAGAAGGAGTCAAGCCCACTTCCTCCAACTAGCCGCTTTATTCACTCAGTGAGGATCAGTTTCTTCCTCGCTAATATGGGGACGGTTTTTCCACCTTCCTTTGACTGTCTTTTTGGACCATAACGCGTGATATATGTTTTCTTACTGATTTAATAGAGAAATATGGGTGGAATCCCCTATGTGGACACCCCCTTATGTGGGTGCTAGCCCTTCTTTGGGCACTAGCCCTTCTATGGGTGTTATCCTCTCTTTATGTGCTAACCCTTCTTTGGGCACTCCTTCTTAAGGCCCAACAGAGTTATACTGGTACATAATTCCTAAAGTACGAAGACACAAAGAGGGTGAAGTGATTTAATCAAGTAAAAAAGTAATATATCTTTTGGTGAGAGTTTAAGTTGAGTCCCTCAGGCGAGACTTTAAGTCGAGTCTCTCATCAAGACTTTAAGTTGAGTCCATCATAAGAGACTTTAAGTCAAGTTCCTCATGCAAGACTTTTAGTTGAGTCCCTCAAGTGAGACTTTAAATCGAGTCCCTCAGAGGTAAAGTTCCTCAAGCGTTGCTCGAGGCACGTTCAACCTTGTCTTTGTATGTTGTATGTTTATTCATATCTTTGCTCTTTGTAGGCCGGTTTGTAACCACTCCCCTAGGAGTTTCTCTTTAATTAATATTTCCATGCCTTTGGCAATTTGTTTATAGAATTCTTAGGGTTGTGGCTTTTATGTTATTCAATTCTTATATGAGGTCGCCTGCCAGGGTGGAAATGATTCCCCATTTTATGTTAAACGAGTAACCTATTGAGGAGGAAAAGATATATCTGTAGCGCGGTTTTCGTGACCGTCCACATCCGTTTGCGGATGGGATTAGGTGCTACTTTCTGATTTCTTATTTATCCTGTGAAGCTGGAAAGGAAAGGGAAGTTATCTCAAACTAACCTCGCACGCAAATGTTTTCTTTAACAAATGCTAACAGATTGGGGAGTTCGGGGTTAGGTTATACAATAGGGAGTTGTCAACTACCCATCCTATACATGGTTATTCATGAGTTATTAGCAACTTTCCTTACTGCTTTCTACTTACTAGTGTTTATCTGTTGTAAATGGGAAAGTTTCTCCTTTGGGAAGGTTGAGAGATGTTGAAAAGATATTTTTTTGTTGTTTTCGGGTTTTTCGATGTTTTTGGTAAGGTACTGGACCTAAGGGCTTTTGTTTAGTGTGCTCGCTAAGATTTTGAAATCTTATGCCTACATATTCCCGTTAAAGAAAACAGGGAAATCAGAGCAATCGTAGTTCCTCCTATTCTATGGGAGGAAAAAGATGTTTGGTGTCTTGTTTAAAGCCCAAGATTGAAGCTAAAGGGGTGTTTGTGGGAATTGATTGAAAGAGTGAAGAGATTAAAGATTGAGATATGAATATCCGGGAAAAACATCGGATGAAAATAGAAGGAATATCCGGGAAAGCGTCGGATGTAAAGAAAAGGAATATCCGGGAAAGCGTCGGATGTTAAAAAAGAGGAAAGAGTTTTTTCCTGTGTTTTTTTAGGAAACTTAGGGGTTTCTTGAGATCCAAAAGGAGGTGAGACTGTCCAAGTCAATTGGTATGAAAAGGTTTATCTTTGACTGAAGGATGGTCTTTGTATGATGTTTTGACTCAGGAAGACTGCTCTAACAAAGGATGACTAGGTTCTGTCCTATACCTTTAAGAGGTCTCTGGGTCCTTGTACTAAGCCTAAGAGGAGGCATGAGAACTTCTAAGAAGCCGAAGGGTCCTTGTACAAAGCCCAAAAGGAAGCGGGGATGCTTTTAGGATGCCTGTGGGTCCAAACTTAAGAATAGTTTCAAGAAAAGTTTCACCGGGAATAATCTTTTCTTAGTGAACAGTTCTAGGGTTTGAAGAAATTCAAGAGATATTTTACCGGGAATTAACCCTCTCTGGGAAAACTGAATTTCTTTGGCAAGTTCTAATAGTGACAGTCTGAGAAAAGGTTCACCGAGAATACTGCCTTTCTCTTTGTTCCATATTGTTTAAGCCCAAGAGAAGGCAAGACTGTATCTCGAAAGTCCTATGGGGAACTAGTTTGACTGTATTGAAAGAGTGATTACTGGCTTTATCTAATGCTAGACTTAATTGCCAGGGAAAACTCTAAGCAGATATACAAGTATATATACAGTTGATATATGACAAGTATTTAAAAGGATATGAAAGAAGGACTTACAGGTGAGGAAGCTTCCAGCAATACAATTATATATGTATATAAAGCATGTAAATGAAAGCTGATAAAAAACTTACAGGTGAGCAAGCTTCCATAGTTGTATTATTAGTTGTTCAAGAAATTGAAGAAAGTTTTGATTACAAATATGAATTTGAATTTAAATCACAAGGAAAGTTGTTTTAATATGAATATCCGGGAAAACATCGGATTGCAAGAGAAACGTAAAAAATGAAAAGGTTGCAAATATGGATATCCGGGAAAGCATCGGTTAAAAAGAGATAAAAAATAAGAGGTTGAAAATACAAATATACGGGAAAACGTCGAATGTAAAGAGACGATGAAAAAAAGAAAAGGTTGCTCGCTAAGACTTTACAGTCTTATGCCTACGTATTCTCAACGAGATCTTGAGAAATCATAGCGGTCGTAGTTCACCCCTAAGGGGCACGAACTACAGAAAATAAAGTTTAAATCGCACGGCGGCGAGAGGGGAAATCTACCCTAATGCTATCATGCTTGGTTAAATATCCTAATGTCTGTCTTATTTCAAACCTAATCGAAAATTAAAATTGAACTAAGAGATCCTAAGAGAGCATGCATATGTGGCAAAACATCACGGAATAAATAAATACACGGCATAACATCGTGACAGATAAAATATACACGGGAGAACATCGTGGTAACTGAATACATGGAAAAACATCATGTGATAAAATATATACACGGCAAAGCATCGTGAGAGATCAAATGTACACGGAAGAACATCGTGTTTTATGAAATTAGGACCAATTAACAAATTGAGAACATGTCTAAACAATTTATGCAATTCTAAAATATCAAGACTAATTAAAATTAATGTTAAAATTATCACTATAAATTAATCAAGCTAAAAACATAAATATCACATTTAAACAATTAAAGTTAATTTATCAAAATTAATCATAACTTAGTCAAAAATCAAAAGTAAAATTTAATACCAAAGCTAATTAATTAAATTTAATTAATGAATTTAAACAAAACATAGATAGGCCAGGTTTAGAAAAATAGGGTGTATGATTTAGTAAAATATAAAATGGGCCTAATAATCAAATCCAAACAATTTTAACCTATTCTCATAATAACAATAATAATATATATAAAATAAAATGAAAATAAGTTAACTTAAAAAGTAAATTAAAAGGAGAGAGGAACCTGAGATTGAGATGTAATTCTTTCCCTTTTTCTTTTCTCATATGCGTGTAATCCCTCCAGGTGTGATTCTTTCCGTCTCGAAAAGCGTTGAATATATTAAAAATAACTTTGAGTGTAAATCCGAAACATTTAGAAAAGCATTAAATGTACAGAAAAAATTTAGAAGACTAGTTGAATGACAGACATATCTGAAAAAGCATCAGATAAGTGCATTAGAACAAAATTTACATCTGGAAAAACATCAGCTGAGAAAAGTCATATCTGGGAGAACATCAGAGAGACAAAAGTTATATCTGGGAGAACATCAGATAAACAAAGAGAGTTCTGGAAAAACATCAGAACGGGTTTTGGAAAAAACTTCAAAACCAAAAGATATATCCAGAAGAACACCGGGTAGACACAGAGAAAAGTTCTGGAAAAGCATCAGAACAGATAGACATATCCGGAAGAACATCGGATAGACACAGAGAAAAGTTCTGGAAAAGCATCAGAACAGATAGACATATCCGAAAGAACATCGAATAGAAACAAAGTTATATCTGGAAGAACATCAGATAAGACATAAAAGTATAGGTGCCAGATAAGTTGGACTTTGTAGAAAGGTAAGATGTTGATAATAACACGACCACTGATGAATGTAAATGAGGACTAAAACACTCTTGAATGCATAGTATATGAAAATGTTATAATGTATGATTAAATATATGTAATGCAAATGAAAATGCTGACAACAAGTTTAGACTCTTTGAGGGGTGAAAATCAATAAGTTTATACTCTTTTGGGGAGTGAAAATCAACAAGTTTATACTCTTTTGGGGAGTAACAGACAAGACTGATTCCTCAACACAGAGATCACTGCCATTGCTTAGGGACTGAAAATGGTGTTTGTTAAACATATCCCCGCCATACTAATAAACTGTATCGAGTTGATTGTCCATGGAGGAAGGCTGGATAGCTTGCTTGGGCATTTTTCCAAATAAATTGCCCAAGACTTGCTGACTGTTGTAATTGAACTGATTATTGCTTAAGGTTGAATGATAATGACTGTATGCTGTATACTAGGAAGGCTTGCACCAGTAATGAGTCTTGAAATTTTTTTTGAATAAACCAATTATGAGAAGGACTTGCACTGGACAAATCTTGAACTGATTCTTAACAGTCTCTAGAAAGAACTTGCCCCTGATAGGATCACTGACCAAGTTTCTAAACTGTTTTGAAAATTCCTTGAGAGGAAAGCTAGTTTGCAATCAAAAATGTTTATTTAAACATGGCAAATTTAATGCAAAGTTCATGCAAAAATTTTTGAAAACAAAATCATTGTTTTAGAAAAAGCACAGTAATATGAATTACTGATTAAAAACACAGTGGTTTAAAACACTTTGAATGAAAAGTAAAACAGAGGTATGATACCAAAACAATTGATTTGTAAAAAATGATTTTGGAGTCAATTTACGCAACCTTGCTGATGTATACTTTCAAAATAACCTTACTTCAATTAGGTCTTTTGAGGGTTATAACGTGGTCTAGTTCACGGTTTATGAAAGAAAGATAAAGGCTCAAAATTTGTTTGTGCCCACCCCAACTTCGTGATGTTCTCCAGTCCTATGCTCAGTTAAACTTAAATTGTGCATTTAGGTTCCAAAAGGTTTCGGATTTGTAATGATGATAGTGATGACGATGGTCCAGAGGTCTTGAGACGGTAGCTACTGCTTCTTTACAACATTTAGTGGTTTTTCGTCTTTGTGGATTTTTTGAAGATCGAGGATTTATGGATCTCTTCTCTGTGTTATCCCTAACTTTTGCCTGGCCTATTGTTTTTGAAATTTATAGTCAGCGGGATGCCCTAGTTTTTGCCTAAGCTCTTTGACTTAGCGGGCTTTATCTTTTTTATTTCTTCTTAGAAAGAAAGTGACTGCAAGATTTGATAATTACGATGGACCATCACTGGTTTTTTATTTGAAAGACCTTTTCAGCATCTGCTTGTTGTATGCACACTTTTTAAACTTGAATACACAACCCAAATTAAACTGAGAACTACCCTGCCCCTGGTTAAAATTGCGGTTTTTTTTATAAAGAAAGAAACTTCTACTTTAAGGCTCAAAAGGGGTTAACGAGGGATTATCTTCCTTATATCTCCACTGTTTGGGAATTGAAAAAAATGTCTTACATCGTCAGCAAAGTTCATTCGAAGGCGTACCGACAGCAATTATGGGTATTACGTTTTTGTCATCCTCCCACAAATATTTGCATAGTCAGAAATTTGAAAAAGAGGTGTATTTTTTTTTTAAGTTTTTGTTTTTTGAAAGAGAAAGCATAAAGATGCAAATAAACAGATGATTTAAATCAATATAATGTACATGCTCATTTCATTAAAACTGACATTTAAAGATAAACAAGCTGAAAGCAAATAAATATGATACAAACAAGGAAAATGTAAAATAGACAGAAACAAGGTCAATGACTAATTAAACACAAGGATGAGTTGTCCTGTCTTAGGGAAGTAACTGAGCTGAAGTTGATTGAAGTGTCAGTTCTTATGTTCAGGCAGAGGATTACGCTGGACATTAGAATTGGTGTCACAAAAGTTGAGGAGATTGTCCTTGATCAGATCTCACACTCTAGCCTTTAGTGCATAACATTTTTCTAAATCGTGGCCCGCAGCTCCTTCATGGAATGCACAATGAAGGTCAGATCTGAATTCGGGTGGAAGTGGGTTTGGAGGAAGAGGTGTTGCCTTAGTAGTAATCGCTCCTTTCTGAACCAAATTAGGGTACAGTTCTGTGTACGTCATAGGAATATGATCAAAGTGAGTCCTATTGTAGTTCTGGTTTTGTCCAACAGCCGGACGTTGAGGAGCTTGAGCTGGTCGAGTAGCAAACAAAGGAGTGATAGCAACAATATGAGCTTGGTTAGGCTGCTGAGGTCTGTAATGAGGTTTCCTGTCCTCAGCCAAGACAAAATTAGTCTGATCTTCCCTCTTCTTTTGGAAGTTTCGATAGGGTTTCTTTACAACGTTAGAAGATTCGGTGGTTTTAGAGACCTTTCCATTCTTGATGCCTTCTTCAAGTCTCTGATCAATGATGATCAAGTCTGTGAAGTTTGATGAAACACTGCCAATCATCTTTTCCTAAAAGATGGGAGCTAAAGTGTCTAAGAATATTTCGGTAAGCTCTTTCTCAGCCAAAGGGGGTTCGACCTGAGAAGCTAACTCTCTCCAGCGTTGAGCATACTCTTTGAAAGATTATTTCTCGTTCTGAGTCATGTTCTGGAGTTGACGATGGTCTGGAGTCATGTCCATGTTGTACTTGTACTGATTCATAAAAGCATTGAAAAGATCCTGAAAACAATGAATGTTGCGTCGTTTAAGGTTCATGTACCACTTGAGTGAAGCTCTACTTAAGCTATCTTGAAAGCAGTGGATGAGCAACTTCTGGTTGTTGGTATAGGCAACCATTTTACGAAAGTACATAACCAAATGAGCCTTTGGGCATGAGTCACCTTTGTACTTTATAAACTCAGGGGTCTTAAATTTGACTGGTATGACAAGGTTAGACACAAGACACATATCGTCTGCATCAACATTAAAGAAGTCATTTCCTTCTACAACTCTGAGCCTTTTCTCCAAAGTTTGATATTGTTCATTGGCACCTTCAAGCTCAATGTCCACATTGTCCTCACTTTGAGCACTAGCATTGTAATCAAAGTTAGGATTCTCAAAGGGAATTCTGGCATTCCGTACCAGAGGTCCTGGTTCAGAGACAATAGGGACTTAAAACTCTGGTCTTGGAGTTTGACAGACCAAAGTGGTAGTGACCTGTTATGGAATGAAGTCGTGAGGCAATCCAAATTTCGACCATGTAGATGGTGGTAGCTAAACAGGCTGAGGCTCAATAGCAGCACTCGTGATTTCTTGGATGACAGTCCTCTGAGGTGGCTCTCCTCTAGCAATTAGGACCTGAAGCATTTCCGTTAAATTAGTCATGCTTGACTTCAGATCGTCTATTTCCAGCCTAATCTCTGCATTGTGCATTTTTTGTTCTGACATTTTGTGCCTGACGTTAGCTCTGGTCCCGTATCGGTGATGAGGAATCAGTTTGACGACTTACAGATGATTGAAAGACAGAAGGTTGGAATGAATTGACGATGACCCGGACGTATATATGAAATACGCAAGGGATGCAAATGCAATCCATGGATGCAGCAAACAAAAACATATGGAAAACATGGGTTCAAAGGTTCGGCGTCATGAAGTCAAGGCTCTACCTATCCCCAAGGTTTTTCTATGGTGAATTTTTGTACCTGTCCTCAAAATCATTGACCCCCCTTGGGATAACAATAGCAGGCTGGTTCACCCGAGCGAGTTGTAGTATCTTAGGGTGATCTCAATTGAGTGTAGTATCACGTAACAACTATTTCTGATAGCTACCGCACTACTAAATAGTCACATGGTTTCTGTCTACTAAATCCTCAGTTTCATGGATACCACAATCGAACAATCTGCTTTCACAACCGAAGTCGTTAGACATTGAATCCGCAAAGGGAATCTCCACTGATTTGATGGTCTACCATGATCGCTTATTCGGGAATCACTCCCTGTAAGACCACCCGTCTATGCCATCACCTATCTTAGGTATCACTCAAACTTTCCACATGCGACATTACTCGTATTCCCATTGACAGAAAAATAAACACGGATATCAAGTAGGAAAAACAGTAAATATATATAAATGAATATATATATATATATGTATATATATGTATATATATGTATATATATATATAGTATGATTGCTAACAACCTAGACCTCTTAGGAATTCTAATCCTAGTTTTTATATCCCCAGTAGAGTCTCCATTATTCTGTAGCGCGGTTTTCGTGACCGCCCACATCCGTCTGCGGATGGGATTGGGTGCTGCTTTCTGATTTCTTATTTATCCTGTGAAGCTGGAAAGGAAAGGGAATCTATATCAAACTAACCTTGCACGCAAATGTTTTCTTTAACAAATGCTAAGAGATTGGGGAGTTCGGGGTCAGGTTATTCGATGGGGAGTTGTCAACTACACATCCTATACATGGTTATCCATGGGTTATTAGCAATTTTCCTTACTGCTTTCTACTTACTGGTGTTTATCTGTTGTAAATGGGAAAGTTTATCCTTTGGGAAGGTTAAGAGATGTTGAAAAGATGTTTTTTTTTGTTTTCAGGTTTTTCGATGTTTTTGGTAAGGTACTGGACCTAAGGGTTTTTGTTTAGTGTGCTCGCTAAGATTTCACAATCTTATGCCTACGTATTCTCGTCAAAGAAAATTGGGAAATCAGAGCAATCGTAGTTCCTCCTATTCTATGGGAGGAAAACGATGTTTGGTGTCTTGTTTAAAGCCCAAGAATGAAACTAAAGGGGGGTTTGTGGGAATTGATTGAAAGAGTGAAGAGATTAAAAATTGAGATATGATAATCCGAAAAAAACATCTGATGAAAATAGAAGGAATATCCAGGAAAGCGTCGGATGTAAAGAAAAGGAATATCCGGGAAAGCGTCGGATGTTAAAAAAGAGGAAAGGGTTTTTCCAGTGTTTTTTAGGAAACTTAGGGGTTCCTTGAGATCCAAAAGGAGGTGAGACTGTCCAAGACCATTGGTATGAAAAGGTTTATCTTTGACTGAAGGATGGTCATTGTATGATGTTTTGACTCAGGAAGACTTCTCTAACAAAGGATGACTAGGTTATATCCTATACCTTTAAGAGGTATCTGGGTCCTTGTACTAAGCCCAAGATGAGGCATGAGAACTTCTAAGAAGTCGGGGGGTCCTTGTACAAAGCCCAAAAGGAGGCGGGGATGCTTTTAGGAAGCCCGTGGGTCCAAACTTAAGAATAGTTTCAAGAAAAGTTTCACCAGGAATAATCTTTTCTTTAGTGAACAGTTCTAGGGTTTTAAGAAATTCAAGAGAAGTTTCACCGGGAATTAATCCTCTATGGGGAAACTGAATTTCTTTGACAAGTTCTAATAGTGACAGTCTGAGAAAAGGTTCACCGTGAATACTGCCTTTCTCTTTGTTCCATATTGTTTAAGCCCAAGAGAAGGCAAGACTGTATCTCGAAAGTCCTATGGGGAACTAGTTTGACTGTATTGAAAGCGTGATTACTGGCTTTATCTAATGCTAGACTTAATTGCCGGGGAAAACTCTAAGCAGATATACAAGTATATATACAGTTGATATATGACAAGTATTTAAAAGGATATGAAAGAAGGACTTACAGGTGAGCAAGCTTTCAGCAATACTGTTATATATGTATATAAAGTATGTAAATGAAAGCTGATAAAAAACTTACAGGTGTGCAAGCTTCCATAGTTGTATTGTTAGTTGTTCAAGAAATTAAAGAAAGTTTTGATAACAAATATGAATTTAAATTTAAATCACAAGGAAAATTGTTTTTATATGAATATCCGGGAAAACATCGGATTGCAAGAGAAACGTAAAAAATGAAAAGGTTACAAATATGGATATCCGGGAAAGCATCGGATAAAAAGAGATAAAAAATAAGAGGTTGAAAATACGAATATCCGGGAAAACGTCGGATGTAAAGAGACGATGAAAAAAAGAAAAGATTGCTCGCTAAGACTTTACAGTCTTATGCCTACGTATTCTCAACGAGATCCTGAGAAATCAGAGCGGTCGTAATTCACCCCTAAGGGGCACGAACTACAGAAAATAAAGTTTAAATCGCACGGTGGCGAGAGGAAAAATCTACCCTAATGTTATCATGCTTGGTTAAATATCCTAATGTCTGTCTTATTTCAAACCTAATCGAAAATTAAATTTGAACTAAGAGATCCTAAGGGAGCATGCATATGTGACAAAACATCACGGAATAAATAAATACACGGCATAACATCGTGACAGATAAAATATACACGGAAGAACATCGTGGTAACTGAATACATGGAAAAACATCATGTGATAAAATATATACACGGCAAAGCATCGTGAGAGATAAAATATACACGGAAGAACATCTTGTTTTATGAAATTAGGACCAATAAACAAATTGAAAACATGTCTACACAATTTATGCAATTCTAAAATATCAAAACTAATTAAAATTAATGTTTAAATTATCACTAAAAATTAATCAAGCTAAAAAACATAATTATCACTTTTAAACAATTAAAATTAATTTATCAAAATTAATCATAACTTAGTCAAAACAAAAAAAATTAATTAATGAATTTAAACAAAACATGGATAGGCCAAGTTTAGAAAAATAGGGTGTATGATTTCGTAAAATATAAAATGGGCTTAATAATTAAATCCAAACAATTTTAACCTATTATGATAATAACAATAATAATATATATAAAAGAAAATGAAAATAAATTAACTTAAAAGGTAAATTAAAAGGAGAGAGGAACCTGAGATTGAGATGCAATTCTTTTCCTTTTTCTTTTCTCATATGCGTGTAATCCCTCCCGGTGTGATTTTTTCCGTCTCGATGCGATTTCCGGTACTCCCTCCGTCCGCTGCTGCGTTTTTCCTCCGTTCGGATTCCGGCGAGTTGTGCCTCCGTGGATGTCCCGGTGTTGATGTTGCCGCGGCGGTGTGTCGTTTGATTCAGGTACCGTCGCAAGTGCTTATTTTAGCGAGCGATTTTGGACGTGGTTCTTAAGCACTGTCGCTCTGGGGTACTATAGGTCGATTCATTTTTTATCCTATTAAGCTGACTAAGGAAGGGAAATAGATGTCTCCAATTAACCCTGCTTGCATACTGAATTTAAACAGATGACTGTTGGTTTACAGATGTGGTTTAGATTGTGGGCCTCTCTCTGCTTAGTTTGTTAAGAAAGAAATGACGGGATTTTGGGTTTTTGATTAGTATGCTCGCTAATATTTTTTCCAATCTTATGCCTACGTATTCTCGTTTAACGAAACAGGGAAATCAGAACGATCGTAGTTCCTCCTATTCTATGGGAGGAAAAAGGTTGTTTTGGTGTCTTGTTCAAAGACCAAGACGTGAAGCTAAATGTGGTTTGTATCTTGTTCAAAGCCTAAGATGTGAAGCTAAAGGGGTTTGACTTTAGAGAGAATTTGTCATCTCTAAAGGGGGGATATTTGGTCTGTTTGTCACAACTGTTGGGTGACTGGTTATAAAGGAGAATTACTTTAACTGGGACATGTAAATCCAACAATGCCATAATTTCCTTTATAGGGGTTTTTTTAACCTGAAGGAGAAGACTTTAACTCAGTTTAGAGCAATGCCATCTTTCCTTAGGAATTTATCATGCTAAAAGAGGGACAGTGGTGTGGATGTAAATAATCCAGAGGCTTGCCGCTTACAGCAATTTAGATAAAGGAAAAGGAGTTGTCGATGTTTGTATACTGTTAATGAGGCACAAATTTTGATGCTAAAAGGTTGATTGACTCAATCGGGGTTTTCTTATACAAAGCCTAGGAGGAGGCTATTGACCCAACAAGATGGTGCTTTTAGGTGTCTTGTACGAAGCCCGAGAGAAAGGCTAAAAGGGATTGGCTCAAGAAGAGAGTGCTTACAAGTGACTGACTCCACAAGAGAGTGATTTTATATGTGTCTTGTAAGAAGCTCAAGACGGAGGCTAAAAGGTTTTGACTCAACATGAGAGTCCTTTATACTCTACCAGAGAGTGTTTTTGTATCTCGTACGAATCCCGAGATGGAGGCTGAGAGGGAAGTGACTCAACAAGAGAGTCTTTTATACTCAACAAGAGAGTGTTTTTTATCTCGTACGAAGCCCGAGATGGAGGCTAAACAGGTTTGACCCAACAAGAGAGTCTTTTATACTTAATAAGAGAGTGTGAAAAGGTTAGCTCTGCTAGGGAGAATCATTGTACAAAGCCCAAGAGGAGGCTATTGTGATGGTGACTGTTTCAGTTTAGTGACAGGTCCGGTATGTTGGATAAAAGAGAAAATCAGTTCTTATGAAGGGAACGATTAAAGGTATTGTTGTGCTTTAGGGTTAATCAGAGTATCAGGGTTATTTCCTGTTCTTTAAGGAAACGGGAAATCCAAAGGGTATTGAGACTGTCCGAGTTTACTGGTGTTTTGAGAAATCGATTCTCAGGTAGTGAATGATCTTTGTATAATGACCAAGAGAAGGCTGGTATGTTAAGGGATGAAGGTCAATGTCATACCCCAAATTTTGACCACTAATATTTCCCATCATTGTGCAAATCATCATCACAATATGGATGAACCATTAGTCTCCCCAAAGATGGGTGAGCATCCACTACAATCAGACTTAGGGTTTCAAGCCCTCTCAGAGCTCTTAGACAAATGATCAATCAAGAAATGACATGATCTTCAACTTGTATAACCTCTAAAACATCCACAAGGGATCAAGAGGACTCCCACTTCAAGGATTAAGCACAAGGCTTCTCCCTTCTAGGTGGATCAAGCCTTAAGATCGCCAGTGTCACCAAATTAGGGTTTGGTCGACCAGAGCCTCCAGATGGAAATTTTCCTCTGGGCATGAGCCAATGCTTCAAAGCATAACCTATGATGCTCCATGGGATCTCATGAACCCAATCATCAAGTCAATTTAGCCTCAGGGGATGCATTCATCAAAAAATCAGGAATTAGGGTTTCTTGACCTAATTCACCCCTAAGTTGACTTTTGGGACAAAACATGAGCCAAGACCTCAAGAGGGATTTTAGGGTCTCAAATACATCACATTGATCCATTTGCAACAATGGATTGATCCAAGAAGCTTGAGCAACAAGTTTCAATTTCATCAGAACCACAGTTAGGGTATCGCGGAAAAAGTCAACTGTATCTTTGACTTTTGACTGGACATGCTCCCAAACCCTAAGACATGATTCAATACACCCTATAACACCTATGAAATCAATCCATCAAGTTTGATTTAGGTCAAGGACTTGATTTCATAGAGGATCGCACAGTTTGGAATTCATTTGACAAAAAGTCAACTGTGCACAAAAGTCAAACTTTGACTTTTTGAGATTTTTCACAATTATGGTTCTTTGACCCCAAAATAATGTTAATGTATGATTGGAATCATCATTCATCAAGAAAAATCAAGAAAAGTGGGATAACTTGTAAAAGGGGTAACCATAAAAAAACTTAGAAATTTTCTAAGTTATGGAACAAAGTGGCTAGGGTACCAACTTTGGAGGGTCATAACTCCTAAACCACAAAGCCATTTTTCCCCATCCAAAGCTGGATTTGTAGCTCTCATTTCCCTCTACACAAGCTTCAACTACCACTCATTCCAATTCCCCATGGATTTCAAGTTGTGGAATGATCAAAATCAAGAAAAGTGAAAATGCCATTTTTTTCGAACACTTAGTGAAATTTTCACTAAGTCAGAATCTGCCTTCACTTTTTCCAAATGTAGGGGCATTTTTCACTTGGATCCAAAAAGTATCAAAACCAATTATGATCAAACAATTATTGTATCATATGAGGGCTTTCCAAAATGACCAAGAACTCCATCAAATTCCACTTGAGCCATGAGATATGACAATGGCAATATGCCTTGCTGAAAACTGCCAAGGCTAGGCAGAATTTTGCACTTTTGCTCGATTTGGCAAAATCAGATAATTCCAAGTCTTGTCATCACTTTGGACACATCTAAGGATCAAATCTAAAGGGAACAAACACTGATCCAAGCCTTCAAAGTCTTTGGAACAAGAAGTAGCATGCCAAACCTAGAAATCCCTAAAAGAGGGACAAGACTCCAATTTTGGATTGGAACATTTAATGGATGCACCAAGGTGGCATGGACTGACACATTTACAACTGAATTCAGTCAAGAATGATCCAACAACTAGGGAACCACATCTCTGTGCTCTAACCTCTAGTCAATGGCTAGAGGAGACTTGGATTTCTATTGATCAACATTGGCCAAACCTCTGCTGCAGTTGCCATTCTCTATTGATCCCAAAACAAACTTGCTCTACTATAAATAGAGCTTATTTATGCTCAGTTTGAGTACACCAAAGCCATCAAACAGATGTTTTCCTCAAAATCACTTTCTTTAGGCAAAAATCTTTAGCAAGGTAACTCTGAGTTTTTGAGTTAGAGAGCATTTCCATCACAACTCATGATCCAAACACATCCAATATGACATATCTAAGCTGTCCAAACTCACACAAGTGACCTGTAATCCTTAAATCTCAAAGTCACCTCTCAAAACCTCAAAATAGGTTTTTTTTTGCATTTTTCAAGCCATGTCTTGATTCAGTCAATTTCCAAACCAGATAAAACCTCAAATACACTCCAAATATCATCCTTGAACTGTCCCAAATGGCTCCCAACATCTGGAACACCATTTGAGAGAGTTGTTATTTTGGCCATTTTAACCCCTTTTGCAAGAAAGGGCCAGTTTTTGTTTTTGCTGGTTCCAGCTGATTCCAATCAGCCTAAAAGCTTCTAAGGGATCATTTGAGAGTGTCCAAAGTATCAAACCATTTCTAGAACAAGAAACTTGGTAGATTGCACAAAAAACTCCAAAAGCTCAAAAAGAGGTAAGCATCATGACTTGAACTTTCCAAAATATGCATTGCTTTGAAGTCCAATGATCATGCATCTCTCTACATGTCATATGTGTTGTGTTTGCATCAATTTATCATGTAATTCATACCTGTACCAAGATGTAGCACAGAAAATGCAAAATATAGTCTATTTCAAAACCACTATCAGATTTTGAGGAGGGATCATGATCAGAAAAAAATACCACCACCATTGGATTCCTTGTGAAATTCTAGGCCAGATACATATAAATTTTGTCCCCAACCATGGAGAAATGAGAAATTTATGGCCCTTCCCATTTCTTGTCAAAACTTGTCTTGGGCCAGGCCAAAAGCAAGGCAAGCCTTGTATATTTATGGTTGTGTTTCAATCAACGGATGTATCACCACCCTAGTGGTAAGGTACGCGCCCTTTACACAAGAGGTCTGGGGTTCGAATCCCCCTCGCCCCAGGTCCTCTTTTTGCTATTTCTCCCACTTTTTGTTATTTTCCATATTATTTTTAATAGTTTGAAAAATTAATAACTCCCTCAATTTTAATTATTTTTTATTGGTTCTTTTTGCAAAAAATCACAAAAATGTTGAAATATTTTATTCCACAAAAAAATTAGATTTATATGATTTATTTAATATAATTAGTATTTTTGTGAATGAATGTCTTTTATTTGTTTTTAAACCTTTTAAAAATAAATATCCATTTTGGAAAATCAAAACAAAGTAGGTTTTAATTCATCTTGTGATGAAAGCCTCATTTTTCAAACGTAAAACCAAAATCACAAGTTGTTTATTCAAACTTATTTGGAATTTTTATCATTTGTATTAATTTTCTTTGAATAATTATATTAAAAAATGATGAAATTAGGGTTTTATTGATTTTCACCCTAACAAACTTTTTCGAACACTCGTGGGCCTCTAATAGAGTGTAAGACCCAATCCTCTTTTGAAACTAAAAACTTTTGGGCCTCAGTCATTGTATAAGACCCACGGCATTTTCAAAACCTCGGCGCGATCGTCGCCCTTTTCAAAATAAACCCTGGGCTTCTCCTTGAGCTATAAGACCCATCTTTGTTCACTTTCAATCATTTTGGGCCTCTTGAGAGAGTGTAAGACTCATCCCCTTGTACAGAAAACCTTTCTTGGGCCTCAGTCACTTGTATAAGTCCTTGTACAAAACGACAGTGCGATCACTGATTAAACCCTGGGCCTCTCATTGAGCTGTAAGCCCCAATTTTCCTTTCAAAAGCACTTTCTCCTTTGATTTTGTAACATACTGTTATTTTCAATTCCTTTGTTGAACAACTAACAATACAGTATGGAAGCTCTACAACCGAGTAAGTGTTTACCCGCTTTCATTTACCGCTTTCATATGTATATAACTGTACTGTGGGGTTGTTTCACTGTAAGTCTTCTTTCATAAACTCATATCGACTGTGTAATACTAGTATAGATTTAGAGTTTCTCCGACAACTACGTCTAGAACTCGACAAAACCTCGTCTCCTTACATCCGACGTTCTCCCGGATATTTCAAACATAACCTAAACCATGAGAATTTTATTTTACAACAATTTTAGATAACTAGATCTAAAAAATCTCCCCCTTGAACAGTTCATATACAGAAGGCCAATGTTCCAAGTGAAACCCCTTCTAGAACTATTCATCAGCCTCCTCTTAGGCTTTGTATAATGATTCTTCCTCTGGGAAGATAGCCTCCTCTTGGGCTTCGTACAAATTGTCCCTTCGGCTTCTTAGAAGTTTTCACAGCCTCCTCTTAGGCTTCGTATAATGAGTCTTCCTCCGGGAAGATAGCCTCCTCTTGGGCTTCGTACAAATTGTCCCTTCGGCTTCTTAAAAGTTTTTTTCGCCTCCTCTTGGGCTTCGTACAAATTGTCCCGACGACCTTTTAAATGTATAGGAACAAAAATTAGTCATCTTAATAGAACATTCTTTCAAAGAGTCTAGATCTTTCTACAGTGAACATATTGTCTCTTGATCTCTCTTAAGCATAGTACAAAAGATAAAACTCTAGACTTGGACAGTCTAATCTCCTTGAGTCTCGAAGACATTCTCAAGTTCCTTTCAAAAATAGGAAAAAAAACACCCGTAGACTTAGGCAGTCTCAATACCCTTCGGATTCCCCGTTTCCTTAAAGAACAGGAAATAATCCCGGTCCTCAGATCAAATCCATGAGTACAACATTACCCATATAAGAACTGATTTTCTCTTTTAACCAACATACTGGACCTGTCACTCAACTGAAACAGTAACCCTAGCCTCCTCTTGGGCTTTGTACAATGATTCTCCCCAGCAGAGTTAACCTTTGCAGCCTTCATCTCGGGCTTTGTACGAGATACAAAACACTCTCTTGCTGAGTATAAAAGGCTCTCTTGTTGAGTCAAACCTTTGCAGCCTCCATCTCGGGCTTCGTACGTGGTACAAAATCACTCTCTTGTTGAGTATAAAAGACTCTCTTGTTGAGTCAAACATTTTTAGCCTTCATCTCGGGCTTTGTACGAGATACAAAACACTCCCTTGTTGAGTATAAAAAGACTCTCTTGTTGAGTCGATCACCTTTAGCCTCCATCTCGGGCTTCGTACGAGATACAAATCACTCTCTTGGTGAGTATAAAAGACTCTCTTGTTGAGTCAAACCCTTTTAGCCTCCGTCTTGGGCTTCGTACAAGACACATATAAAAACACTCTCTTGTTGAGTCAACCATTTTAGCCTCTATCTCGGGCTTCGTACGAGACACAAAAGCATCCACTTGTTGGGTCAATAGCCTCCTCTTAGGCTTTGTATAAAGAAATCCCCGTTTGATTCAATCAACCTTTTAGCATCAAATCATGCTTTGGTCACAGCATACAAACATCAACAACTCCTTTTCGCTCGTCTAATTGTTGTAAGCGGCAAGCCTCTGGATTATTTACATCCACACCACTGTACATCTTTTAGCATGAGAAATTCCTAAAGAAAGATGGTGTTGCTCTAAACTGAGTTAAAGTCTCCTCCTTCAGGTTGAAAATCCCCTATAAAGGAAATTATGGCATTGTTGGATTCACATATCCTAGTTAAAGTAATTCTCCTTTATAATCAGTCACCCAACAATTGTGACATTCCCGGACTATCACAGTTTCACATTCCCAGACTACCAGCTCGCACCAACGCTGGAGGAGTATTCTCATCTGATTGATCTACCCATTACTAATCAAGCTCCCTTTTCTGGACTGGAAGAAATTCCAAAGGACCAAATCATTGCAAGAGCAATCTATTTGGATGAGTTAGAAGTCAAGACTCACATGACCACCAAAGGAGGAATCCCAGGTTTACCAGCCAATTTTCTGGTAAAGAAAGCTTTATACTTTGCTAGTATAGGGAACGGGGCCGCTTTATAGAGCATCTTTGTTTTGCTCACCTACGGGTTATTTTTGTTTCCCAACATCGATAACTTTGTAGATATCAACGCCATTAAGGTTTTTCTCAATGGAAACGTCGTACCAACCTTGCTCGCAGATGCGTATCATTCTGTACACTTAAGAAATTTATACAGCGGAGGAATGATCACGTGCTGTGTACCCCTGCTATATAAATGGTTTATCTCCCATTTGCCTAAGTCTGCCGCTTTTTGGGATCATAAGAGTGCCTTACGTTGGTCGTAGAAAATCATGTCTCTTACCAACTCTGATATAGATTGGTACAATAGGATTTATGACGGGATCAGAATCATTGATCGTTATGGAAACTTCCCCAACGTACCCCTCATAGGAATTAAAGGAGGAATCAATTATCATTCAATTTTAGTTCGTCATCAATTTGGATACCCGATGAGGCATGTCCCGTGTAATGCTCATCTGGAAGGTATTTTCTTCAAGGAAGGAGAAAATGACAGGGCACTAAATATGGAAATAGTGCACGCTTGGAAACATGTTCATAAGAAAGGACCGGAGTCTCTAGGAAAACCGCACTGTGTCTCGGTGGAGCCTTATCTCCACTGGGTACAAACTAGAGCTCTCAAGCTAAAAATGCCTTATCGTCGTCACGTAGTTCTTCCGCCAAGGGAATTTGTCATGTACTTCATGACTGAAACGGAAAAACTCCAGTTTACTCTCAACAAAGTTCAACAGGAGAGGAGATCTTGGAGGAACAAGTACCGCATTCTCAATGTTGTGTGTACCAAAATACAATAATTGCTAAAAGATAAGGATGCTCTAATTGAGATTTTGGAGCAACATGCTGTAGAAAATCAGGATGACCAAAGGAATTTGCTCGCTCCTTTCACTTGGCAAAGGAATGACAACCCGACAATGGCCCAAGAGCCCCGGTCCAAGAAAAGGAAAGTACCAGAATCAGCACCCGAGTTCTCCTCAGAGAGGACTCGGGACCCATTAGCTTAGGTTTCTATTTCCGCACCTTGTAATTTACTGTATTTCCATTTCCGTAATCCTTTGAATTCAATAAAATGGGGGTGTCCCCACTATTTGATATTTGCAATCTAATTGTCGAAGTTTATTTTGATTAAACCAAAAAATAATAATTAATATAATCATTGCATTCATCATTCTCACGTCACGTATTCTTCTTACCTACGAATCTCATGTTTATGTCTCGGTTCTAGAGTCAAAACTGTCTCATTCGTACAATACTCGGGCCAATCGTCAGAAAAAGATGGATGATCTCGAGGAAGAGAACATAGAGTTGAACGAAGAGATCAACGCTCTGAGAGAGGATATGAGAAAGCTTCGTAACGACATGCAAGCCATGGAAGAAGCTCATCTACAAAGAACTGTGATCTCAGAGATCACCTCAACGCCCATAGTAGAGAAGTATAATCCTAGGTATCAAATGCCGAAAGATCGTCCCTGGGGCATGCCTGTTAACTATATCCTGGAAGGATATGTTCCGCCAATCACTGAAGATTAGGGAATCATAGCAGAAGCCGCTGGGCCTGAAGGTTACAAACTTTGGGAAAGTGAGGATGCCAGAGGCATAATGAGGACTCCTGAAGGTTACAAACTTCGGGAAACACCAAGATTCCCTGCCGTAGTAACGGTTCCACCCCCTGTGGTGCACACTGTCCCGGAAGGACAGATTCCACAGATACCTTCTGGTAGAAAGGAAAGTATGTTCGATAGAATGGATGAATTCCAGGAGCAGTTCCTGGAAATGCAAAAGGAACTGCAGGCTATTCGCGGTCAGGATTTATTTGGAAAGGACGCCGCAGACCTTTGTTTGGTCCCCAATGTGAAAGTCCCGCACAAATTCCAAGTACCCGATTTTGAAAAGTACAAGGGTAACTCTTGCCCTCAAAGCCATTTGGTGATGTACGCTTGGCGAATGTCAGCTCAGATAGAGAACCAGGATCTACTGATTCACTACTTTCAGGATAGTTTAACCGGTGCCGCATTAAAATGGTACATGGGTTTAAACTGCGCTACGATTAGCACTTTCAGAGATCTTGGCACTGCCTTCGTCCAACAATATAAATACAATTTGGACATGGCACCAGACAGAGATCAACTCAGATCAATGTCGCAAAAGGACAAGGAAACCTTTAAGGAATACGCTCAGAGATGGCGTGAAATTGCCGCTCAAATTTGTCCACCTCTTGAGGAAAAAGAGATAACAAAGATTTTCTTAAAGACCTTGAGCTCATTTTACTATGACAGAATGGTTGCCAGTGCGCTCAGCGACTTCACCGAAATGGTCGGTATGGGAGTACGTCTCGAGGAAGCCATTCGAGAAGGACGTCTAGTCAAAGACACTGGGTAGATAAACAGTACTAAAAAATACGGTAGTGTTCTCCCTAAGAAAAAGGAGCAAGATATTGGGAATATCTCTCTCAGAAAGCAAAGGCGGCGGTACCAACCAGTAGCAGCTGTAACTCCTGCTATCAGCCATGCGCCTGTTTCTACGTATCAACCTCAGGTTGCTCAAAGCCAACCGCATTCGCAGCAATTTCAGCAAAGGACACAACAACCTCTTCAGTAGGCTCGTCCTCAATACAACAACAACCGTACAACGCGGCCACCAGGATTTTATCCTATACTCGTATCGTACGCAGACCTATTTCTGTTACTAATGGCCAAGGGGCATCTCCAGTCTAAGTCTCCTCTTACAGTACCGGAAAATCCGCCTTTTTGGTTTAAGGTGGATCAGACTTGCCCTTACCATCAAGGAGGACCAGGGCATAACATAGAAAACTGTCTTAGTTTCAAATCCGAAGTGCAAAAGCTTGTTAGGAGCGGGGTCTTATCTTTTAAAGATATGAATCCGAATGTTCTCACGAACCCGCTGCCTCAACACAAGAAGGCTACAGTCAATTTGATAGAGGGAGAGTCTAACAACATTTATCAAATTCATGATGTACTCTTGTTAAGGGCCAACTTGGTCAAGATACATTGTAGACAGAGTGGATATGGCCTTGTGCCACCTCATAATTATCACCAGTGTGATATCTGCTCTAAAAGCAATCGAGGATGTTCTGTGGTGCAATCAGCTCTACAGGAATAGATGGATCTCAGATGGATCCAAGAGCACCGAGTTCGTGGAGTTAACATGGTTTATACGAATTCCAACATCATTTAAAACCACGATATCCATGCGATGAATGTCAACCTGGTGGCAATGCACTCAAGGCAAAGCCAGTATCATAATCTACCATGACACGATTACAATTCTTGTCTGACTTGCTCGGTAAACAAACAGGGATGCTCTTTTATACAGGAGGCCCTCCAGCATCAGATGGATCTTAGATGGATTCAAGACTACCATGATAGGAATCATTATCAAATCAACATGATTTAAATCTTCGATATTCGCTTGATGAATATCAACCTGGTGGAGTTACATGCTAAACAGGTCTGGCTCGGGTTCCTGGTATCACTTGATTATCAGAGTTGTAAAGCGGGTTGCGAATACGATCAGGGCTGTGCCCTTGTCCAGGAAATACTTCAGCACTTGTTGAACCACTGGTGGCTTCCAATCTATATGGATGAAGACACCCAACAAATTAGTATCACTAACGGGAATCCTACTAGATGTCAAAGTCAGGATGTTCGATCGATGGAAACATATCTAGTAAGGTTACACTGTATTCAAAGCGGACGTGTCTAGGTGCCACTACACAACTATGAGCGGTGTGGAGTTTGCTCAGTGGATAATCAAGGATGCTACCTTGTGCGAGCATCCCTTCAAAGTCATTTGGACCGCAAAGAGATTCAACCATGGTCAAGTTCTGGATCAGTCAACTATTTCGCTGATCAAATCGAGGATGTTGTCATAATCTCTGATCATTAGAGGGTTAGGGATGTTTGTGCCATCATCCCTCTACTTGACAAATCGAGAGTTCCCAACCAGGAATGGATCGAAATTACTTACGATGGTCGGAAAAATCAGAAGGCTCCCATAGTCATCTATCTATCGGGACCGCTACCGTATGAATCAACTAAGGCTATCCCTTACAAATACGGTGCAACAACAATTGGGAATGGAAAGGAAATTTTGTTACCCTCCGTCGTGAATATTGCAGACATCATTTGAGTAACACGGAGTGGTAGAATCTTCAACAGAGGAGTTGGAGAACCCAACAAAGAAAAGGTACCTCAGACAGAAGTTCCCAATCCACCAGTCGGTCAATCCAGTAATCTCGACCTTTCAAAAAATGATGATGAGATGCTAAAGCTCATCCAAAGGAGTGAATACAACATTGTTGATCAGCTATTACAAACTCCTTCAAAGATCTCGGTATTATCACTGTTACTTAGTTCAGAAGCGCACAGGGAGGCTCTATAGAAAGTCTTGGAGCAAGCCTTTGTAGAACAGGATGTAACAATCAGACAGTTCGATAGCATTGTCTCTAACATCACTTCCTACAATAACTTGGGATTTAGTGATGAGGAATTACCTGAAGAAGGTCGCCGTCATAACATGGCGCTTAACATTACAGTCAACTGCCAGGATGATGCTTTAGCCAGCGTACTGGTAGACACAGGGTCAGCCCTGAATGTTATGCCGAAGTCCACTTTGAAGCAATTATCATTCAAAGGACCTCCGATGAGAACCAGCGAGGTCGTCGTCAAAGCATTTGACGGATCCAGAAAAACGGTTATCGGAGAAGTCGACCTTCCCATAACTATCGGTCCTCACACTTTCCAAGTCACTTTCCAGGTCATGGACATCTGGGCAACATACAGTTGTTTATTAGGAAGGCCTTGGATACATCAGGCTGGGGCGGTCACTTCAACCCTCCACCAAAAGCTAAAGTTCGTCCAGAACGGCCAACTCGTCACAGTCTGTGGAGAACAGGTCTTTCTCGTAAGCAACTTATCGTCATCCACTTATGTAGAACCGAAGGGGGTAATCGGAACCCAGTTCCAAACGCTTTCGTTACACAAGGACAATCAATCCGAAGGCAGAACTTCGATTTCCTCGTACAAAGATGCTATCAAAGCGGTCGAGGGCACCAATACAACATGATGGGGGAAGCTTGTCATTCCTACTGACAATAAGAAAAAGAAAGGTCTTGGCTTTTCCTCAACCTGTACTCAGACGGCTGCGAACAATAAAAGTTTTCATCCCATTCTGAACTTCTTCCACAGTGGAGGATTCCTTCAACCAGTGACTCAAGACATGCATACCATCAATAAAGATGATTTCTCCAATACGGAGGAAGAATGGAAGTCCTATCTCAACGAGGACGGTTATACGTCTCAGGGCGAAACACATACTCCCTTTTGCTTTCCTGCACAGAGCCCGAAATTTATACCAAGGTCAGATGTCAAAATGATGTACAGAGATTGTGATCCGGAAGGAAGCCGCGCTCCCCCAAACTCATTAGAGGAGGACACTCTGATGAAAGACAGCTTTGACCCCGACTACTATGGCCCGATGGATGGCCTGCCAATGTGGCAGTCTTACCTAGGAGACTTGGGGCAAGAAAGTCAGCCGAACAATGAAAATCAGCTGAGCATCATTGAAAAGAATACCTGCGTCCCCACCATGTCATGGGATCAACACCCAGGTTATCCTGAAAATACCCAGCACGACGATGAATTCACAACGTTTGTAGGACTAGAATTCATTAACTATGCTTTTCCCGAGGTTAACGTACTCGAGAGGGGTGACTCTTCCAGTTCCAAAGAAGTGTGGGACACCTTGGGACAACCGAGTGGAAAATACGACTTCAAGGTCAAATACACCGCTCCTGAAAGCTCTCTTATTAGGCTCGAAGACATCCAGCCAACTGGATAGGGAGATACAGCTGAGAGTACAAATACTACGCAAAATACAACTGAGGAATCCTCCTACGACAACTCTGCCTGGGAGACAGATTCCAATGATCCTGCTCCACCAGAAATCAGCGTCATTTCTGAAGACAAATCAAGGAAGGTACCCGACTTTGTGATTCACCAAGGAACTCCCAGCCAATGGGTTGCTGTCGATGTTCCGAAGATTGTTCATAAGTCTAAGTAATTGTCATCTTTACTTTAACCTTTCACCTTGCCCAGGTGAAACGGATGTTTTGATAGGGCTCACTTTCTATAAATATCCCTCTTCGCTTCGCCCAAAGCGACAGAGTTTTGTTTTATAGGGCTGTAGTTTCAAGAATCGACTTGTTCATAAATAAAATAACGTCGTTGGGTAATTTTCGCAGTTATTGTTGTTTTCTCTTTCTGCTTTTTCCAGAAAATGGTAATCCTAAAAAATAAAAAATAAAAATAAATATGAGCATTGTTCAAAAAAAAATATAAAACACTGCATACACTCATGCATTCTCAATCTCTTCTAAACACAAGTCATCACGTCATGCAGATTGCTTGTTTTAAACCCTGTTGAAACATACGATCCAGTGCCTTCTCCCAACTTTGTGTTCCCGGTATTTGAGGCTGAAGAAGAAAATGACGATGAAATTCCAGAGGAGATCTCCCGACTACTCAGACAAGAGGAAAGGTCCATTGAGCCTCACAAAGAGTTGCAGGAAATAGTCAACTTAGGATCGGAAGAAGAGAGAAAAGAAGTCAAAATTGGGGCACTGCTCAGTCCAACTGTCAAAGAAAGTTTGACGAAACTTCTCAAAGAGTTTCCCGATGTATTCGCTTGGTCCTATCAGGATATGCCAGGGTTGGATACCAGCATCGTGGAATATCATCTATCATTGAGATCAGAATGTCCGCCGGTAAAACAAAGGTTGAGACGGACTCATCCAGACATGGCTGTCAAAATCAAAGAGGAGGTACAGAAACAGATTGACGCGGGTTTCCTCGCTACGTCAGAATATCCTCAATGGTTAGCCAACATCGTACCAGTTCCGAAAAAGGACGGAAAGGTCAGAATATGTGTAGATTACATAGATCTAAACAAGTCGAGTCCGAAGGACGACTTTCCCTTACCACACATAGACATGCTGGTAGACAGTACAACAAAGTTCCAAGTCTTCTCCTTCATGGATGGATTCTCGGGCTATAATCAGGTCAAAATGGCACCGGAAGACATGGAGAAGACCTTCTTCATTACCCCATGGGGTACTTTTTGTTACAAGGTAATGCCATTCGGTTTGAAGAACGCCGGGGCAACCTATCAAAGGGCCATGACTACTCTGTTTCATGACATGATACACAAAGAAATCGAAGTGTATGTCGATGACATGATTGCCAAATCTAAAACAGAAGAGGAGCATGTTGTCGCTCCCGGGATTTTCATCCAAGTACAAACGCGAAAGTGGCACCGAAATAGAGTCGCCAGCAATGTGTATTTATCCCAAGAGAGGGAAAGGAAACACTGCATAAACCTGAGGGAAAAGGAAAGAGCATGGTCTTGCGACCAAGAAAACTGGGTTCGAGAGTCGGTTACGCGAAGGGAAGGTATTAGCACCCCCACGCGTCCATCGTACCCGACGGGATCCACGCTTGCTTGTCTCGATCAAAGGGTGTAGGAAACTGGAGATCAAAGGGTGTTGGAAACTAGAGATTCGCTGCTACTGGAAAGGAAAAGGAACAGGAAAAGAGAAAGAAAAGAATGGAGAGAGAGAACAAGAAATAAATGTAGAGAAAATAAAAGAAGTGCTCGAATGGGCCCTACCCTACTGCCTACGTATCTCATCGGGAACATGAGAATCAGAGCGACGTAGTTCCCCTCAACGAGGGTCGCTTTGTTTGTGTTTTTTAGTGGAAACGTCAGAGTGCGCGTCCCAGCAGTTAGGTGTTACAGCTCGCTGTAGGGAGACTTAGGCGTTGCCTGTTTGCGGCAGAACGGACTTGACGAGTCCTTAAGGAAGGAGTGAAGAGATGAGAAAAGAATTGTTTATTTGTTTTTGTCTTTTAAGAAAGAAGTGTTTTGATTGTTTTGTGTTTTGTAACGCACATTGTATTTAAGTCCTTCATGTAAGATTGAATGCCACGCATATCGACCCGAGACGGGAGGTACGCTAAACATTATAAGAAAGTGAGAGAAGACCCCTCACTATCTCATTCTTACATGAAAGGCTCAAATACAATATTTTTTATGCCTTTATTAAGTGTTTTTTTATTTTTGTTTTAAAGGTAAGAAGAAGAGAGACTCAAATGGTCGAGAAAGGTAAAATCTAATGAGGGAGACTAAGACTCAACCCTAGAGTTATCATACATGGAGATCCTAAGGTTAATGTGGTTTAAGAAATCTAATCCTAAAAGAAAGGAGAAGAAGAATGAATTAAACAACTCACTTCAAAAGTAGAAGATGAGTTGTAACTCAAAAGGGAGAAGAAAGAAGTTATTCAAGGAAAGCATATAAATGCTTATCATGATCACAAGTTGAATTATTAAAAAAATAATAGAAAATGAAAGAAAGAATTGTATGTGGAAGCATATTCACACAATTACTTACCATTTGCACCTACATGAAAAGGTTGGTTCAAAAAACTATTTGCAAGTAGTGGAATAAAGAAAGGATAACAAGTAATGATCAAACAAAACAAGAATCAATGAATAAGGGTCCTAAGAGATTAAAATCAATCAAAGTCAGAACCTATGTCTAAAGGATGCTCCCTAAGGTTAAGATGTTAAACATGGACAAACTATGCACAATCAAAATCCTAAACACCAAAGAAGTGCAACATGCAAGAAATAGATGAAAGATGAGGGAATATGTAAGGTGATCATGCATTAATGCTTCATAAAAGAACAAAGTCAGAACCATATACCATTTGTCAATGTCTTAAGATGCACATGGATCATCATATCAATCATGAGTAAAAGGATACAGGTAGGAGAAATAAGATGAAGAAGAAGTAAGGAAAAGAAACATGTTCAATTAGATGCACAAAGTGACATATTAGAGATGCATAATATGTAACATGATTAAAGAATGCATATGGGCAGTGGCATACCATTGATGTAATGCAAATGGAAAGAGGAAATGTCATATAAAATGCACACATGAAACATGTAGAGCATGAGAGGAGATAAGAGAAGGAAACATGTCAAAGTTCAAATCATGGCACATAAACTAAAGTCAAAATGCAAACACATGTCAAAGTGATCCCTAATGAAACAAAGATAACCTATAATATCATACACATGACCTATAATAGACTCACAAACAAACATCAAATGGTGGCATAAATGCCTCATCAAAACATGTGGGAATGAGGTATAAGAGAATGCACACAAGTAACTTCAAATGCAAGACATCAACAAATATCCAAAGCACATGTTAAAATTGTAAAAAATGAGACACAACTCACCTAAGTCAGAAGCAAAACATGTGTTAAAAATTCATGACCAAATTCAAAAGAAGAGTGACCAAAAAGTCTCACCAAGTCACATTTAAACACACCAAAATAAGGCTCCAATATGCACATCCAAACATATGATAAAATGAAATTAAAAATGCAACCAAAATATTTTTAGATGCCTCATTATGTCTTTTAACCAATGCAAAAAGAATGTATACAAAATATTGTGTGAGATGAGAGAAAGAAAATGTGCAATTTCAAGTATCATGAAGAAGTTCATTCAAAAAGGGAATTAAAAGAAAATTATGCAATTATGTTCAAAAAACATGAAACCAGAATTAAAAAATAGAGAAAATTATTTAAATGAATTAAAAACACACATGAATTTATTTAGGATTTTTAGAAGTGATTTTCTATTTTTAAAATAAGAAAACCAAACAGATATGGAAAAAGAAAATAAAAATCAAAAGAAAATGACAGGGGGTGCAGCGTGAGTAATTTGATAGTTCAAAAATAGTTTGGACTTAGCATGGGGGTGGAGAAAGCAATTAAAGACCCAGTCCAACACGCGTGCTTGTGTGTGATAGTGCGTATGTTCAGTCAACGTGAGGATACAATCAGAACCACATGATTAGATCATGATGAAAAGCACAACAATCCAACGAATATCAAAGCGTGCACATCATAATTATTATGCACACACACCCATGTGATCACTCAGAAACCAAAAATAAAGCACGCGCAAGTCACATGGTATTTTAATGTGTTGGCAAGGTTATGGACGTTAGATCAAGTCAATGTATGATTATCACATAAAGTAAAAGAATCCAACAATCCTCAATGCAGGCACATCAAAACAATCATGTACGCACGCACACAAGATCAATCTGAATTCAAAAAGGAGCACATGCAAGTCACATGACATTTTAATGTGTTGGCACCTTACGAACCGTTAGATGAGATGGATCGGACGGCTTTGTTATAAAACTGGGAAACCCTAACATTAAACCTCACCGGCCGGAGAAGGACCTCCGGTCATCTTCTCCGGCCACTCTCCGCCACCTGCAAAAGTTCACATGTCCAGAAATCCACAAATCGTATGCCATTCGAAAGAGGAACTCGCGCACATCACGAATCCGCCAATATTTTTCACATACCAATCACATATGAGGAGAATCAAAGAGATTAAAATTGCCCTAGGTTTTGAATCTATGCATCTAAGAGACCTATCAACTAGCCGGAGATGAATAATGCTTCTATTAAGCCAAAAACCACAGAAAAACAAGCTAAAACAATATAGATTAGTGCAATAAAGTTGGATGAATTGGAACCTAAACTTAGCAGAAACTTGAAGCAAAAGAAAACCAGAGATCCTCTCTAAATTCGTGAGCTTGGAATAGGCAAAATAAATGCCACTGGAATCTTGAAGTCTTGAAGAAAATAGATGAAGATTCAAAACCGTGATGCTATACTTGAAGGATTGGTGTTGATCTTGTTTGTTCTTGATCCAGAAACACCAAACAAAGGACAATGAATGAAGATGAAGATGAGTCCGTGAAGAGAGTGTGAGAGAGTTCAGAGAGAATCAGAGAGAAAGAGTAAGAGTGATTTTTGGTGAGAGTGAAATAATGAAGTTTTTCTTTTATGAAATTGTGAGTGAGTTTTAGTTATATAGGTGTGGTTAATGTATTAACTACCATGGTTAACTGAGTTCTGAGTTGGTTAAATGAGTGCATCCTAACTAACTGAGTCAAGTTAGTTAGGGGCGAGTGAGAAGAGGTTGGGATAAGGTGAGGTGAAGCTCATGATGTTATGGTGAAGTTGATGGAGAAAGAGTGGTGGTGATGTTAGTTCTGATCTTTGCAGCAAGTAAACTTATTATGCAAGCTTTTGTTTTTCTTCTTTTGTGTATGAGGTAGCATGGAATGTCATGTGTAAGAATAGTGGTGTGTTCAAATGAGGAAAAGAGTGGACTGTGTAAAGATGTATGCGTGGCTGGTGTGAATTAACAACAACAATATAACAAACATGCTATTATTGGCAGCATGCAAGTATGGAAGTTTGAAGGTGAATTTCTCTCACATTAGTGCCTGAAATCATGATCTTTAAGTGTCAATGGAAAGAGGATAGATCATAGAACAAGTTTGATGTGAATTTTGGATTAAATGAAGGCTTGGAAGTTGATGAAAATTATCTTGGAATGTCAAGGTTTGAAACTGGCACATGGCGAGGCAGGTTGGTAGGCTTGACATGGCAACATGGCCTATGAAATTCAGCATGATCATATCAACTTTGGAACCATATAACTCCCTAATAACTTGCCCAAATGGAAAAATGTCCAACATCAAAGTTGAAGAGGACATTGAGATTAACAACTTTGATGTTCAACATTTTTTCATTTGAGGCTTCCTTCAGTGAGAAAAGTAGCTTAACATTTTTCCCACCACATGTTTGATGAAATTATGGCGCATAGGCCTGGTCTTGCCTTGCCATGACTTGGTTTTTGACCTAGTTTTGTCAAACTTTGATTGATCATAACTCCCTCAATTTTGATCCAATGGAAGAGTTCTTTATATGGATTTGAAGCTTAGAACATGAACTTTAATTGGCTCAACTTGGGCCTGAAGTTTGGAGCTTTTATCTTGAAGAAAGAGAGCCTCAAAGTGTGGTGCAAAATGGTCCAAACTTGCCATTTTTGGAAACCCTAAAGTTTCTATTTTTGGCAGTTTTGTGATTTCTTGATTTTTCATTATTCCTCCATCATTTCTTGATCAAATCTTGTCCAATGAACATATGTAACATGAATTTCATGAATTTGACCTTAAAAAGTCAGGAGTTGACTTTTTTACTGCACAATTGATTTTTTCCCCAATTTCTTGATTATCAAGCAACTGATCAATTGAACCTCTTCTGAAATGAACCAATGGCCAATCTTCAATATCATGTAGAAAATATTGAGATCAAGTTTGAATCAAAATTTCATCAGGAGACCACTTGAATCCAAAACCCTAATTTGGACTGTTTTTTATAGGAGGTGATGCACTGTTCAATCTTATTGATGAATTCCCATCTTCCAATGACTTGAGGGATCAAAGTGAGATGATATATGACATAAGAGACCCTTAAGACTTGTTTGAAGACCCTTGGCTCTTGTTCCCTTGCTTTGGATGATCAACACCTTTGAGAATCAACTGATCCCATGCCCTTATGTAAGATGCAATGCAATGCTTTATGTTTTATTTCACTATGCTTGAATGCAATGCAATGAAATGAAAGCACATGCTAAATGATATTAAAAATGAGAGGGCAAATTTTGGGGTATTACACATGTGATCCACCTGTCAAAACTATTCGAGCGTCTGAGAAAGTACAAACTCCGCTTGAATCCTAACAAGTGCACCTTCGGTGTCTGTTCAAGGAAACTTTTAGGGTTCATCGTTAGCCAAAAAGGAATTGAGGTTGATCCTGACAAGGTCAAGGTCATTCAAGAAATGCCTTCTCCGAAAACTGAAACACAAGTCAGAGGATTCCTGGGATGTTTGAACTACATCTCCAGATTCATATTCCTCATGACCGCGACATGTGCGCCAATTTTCAAATTACTCAAAAAGAATCAGGACTGCATTTGGACAAAAGACTGTCAAATTACCTTCGACAGTATTAAGGAATACCTGTCGAACCCGCCGATTCTATCACCTCCAGTGGAAGAAAGACCGCTGATCATCTATTTAACAGTCTTGGAAGACTCAATGGGTTGTGTACTTGGCCAACAAGACGAAACAAAAAGAAAAGAGTCTGCCATCTACTATTTGAGCAAGAAATTCACCGAATGCGAGACTCGGTACACTATGCTCGAGAAAACTTGCTGCGCTCTAGCTTGGGCAGCCAAACGTCTTCTCCAGTAAATGATTCGTCACACCACTTGGTTAATCTATGAAATGGATCCAATCAAGTACGTCTTTGAAAAGCCTGCTCTCACGGGAAGGATTTCCCGTTGGCAGATGTTGTTATCAGAATATGACATAGAGTACCATGCACAGAAAGCCGTTAAAGGAAGTGTTTTAGCCGATCATTTGGCTCATCAACTGATTGACGATCAGGAATCAGTCGGATTTGACTTCCCAGACAAAGATGTCATGTATCTAAAAATGAAAGACTGCGATGAACCGCTACCCAGTGAAGGGCCAGAACCAGATTCCCAATGGGGACTTATCTTTAACGAAGCTGTCAATCATTACGGAAATGGAATTGGGGCAATTATCATAACACCTCAGGGTACCCACATTCCTTTCACCGCTAGACTTACGTTCAAGTGCACAAACAATGAGGCCGAATACGAAGCTTGTATTATGAGTCTAGAAGAAGCGATTGATTTGAGGATCAAGAACTTGGATGTATATGGTGACTCAGCTTTGGTCGTCAATCAGATCAAAGGAGATTGGAACACATACCAATCCGAATTGATTCCTTACAAAGATTACGCGAGAAGGTTGTTACCATTCTTCAACAAAATTGAGTTTCATCACATCCCTCGTGAGGAGAATCACATGGCTGATGCATTAGCCACTCTCTCTTCCATGATTAGTGTAGGTCAATGGAATGACATACCTAAGATTGACATAATGCGCCTTGAACGGCCCCCTTACATCTTCACGATTGAAGCAGTCATAGACGACAAACCTTGGTATCACGATATCAAATGCTTCCTTCAGAAACAAGAGTACCCACCTGGGGCACTAAGGAAAGACAGAAAGACCCTCAGAAGGCTGGCTGGCAGTTTCTTCCTGAGCGGTGATACACTCTATAAGAGAAACTTTGACATGGTCTTGCTCCGATGTGTAGACAGAACAGAAGCAGACATGCTGATAAAAGAAATTCATGAAGGATCCTTTGGCACTCATGCCAACGGACACACAATGATGAGAAAAATTCTAAGAGTAGGGTACTATTGGTTGACAATGGAATCTGACTGCTACAAGTACATGAGGAGATGTCGCAAGTGTCTGATATACTCAGACAAAATCCATGTACTTCTTACACATCTTAAAGTTCTTTCTTTCCCATGGACTTTTTCCATTTGGGGAATCGACATGATTGGCATGATCGAACCTAAGGCTTCAAACGCACATCGGTTCATCCTGGTAGCCATTGATTAATTCACCAAATGGGTCGAAGCAGCGTCATACGTTTATGTAACCTGACAAGTGGTAGTCTGATTTATCAAAAACAATATCATCTGCCGTTATGGTGTTCTGAGCCAGATCATTACTGATAATGGATCTAACTTAAACAACAAGATGATGAAAGAGTTGTGCACAGAGTTCAAGATCGAACACCATAACTCATCTCCCTACCGACCCAAGATGAACGGAGCAGTAGAGGCAGCTAACAAGAACATCAAGAAGATTGTTCAAAAGATGGTCGTAACCTACAAAGATTGGCACGAGATGCTACCCTTTGCTCTTCACGGTTTTCGTACATCTGTCCGCACTTCAACAGGGGCTACCCTTTTCTCTCTAGTATATGGCATGGAGGCAGTACTCCCCATAGAAGAAGAGATCCCATCAATCCAGGTATTGATGGAAGCTAAGCTTACAGAAGCTGAATGGTGCCAAAGTCGGCACGATGAACTGAATCTGATCGAAGAAAAGCGAATCACAGCAATATGCCATGGTTAGTTGTATCAGCAAAGAATGAAGAAGGCGTTCGACAAAAAGGTCCGACCTCGCGTCTTCAGGAAGGGAGACCTCGTGCTCAAGAAGATACAATCATTTTTCACTGAATCTTGGGGCAAGTGGACTCCGAATTATGACGGCCCCTATGTGGTCAAGAAAGCTTTCTCAGGCGGTGCCTTGAGACTTGCAACCATGGACGGAGAGGAATTTGCCTACCCCACAAATGTTGACGTAGTCAAGAAATACTTCGCCTAAATAAAAAAAATAATTAAAAAAAATGTCTCGGTGGATTGAAAACCCGAAAGGGCGGTCCAGGCAAAAATTAGAGACATGATCAAAAATCATCTCAGTGGATTGGAAACCTCAAAGTACAATCCAGGCAAAATTAGGGATAATGGCAAGTAACTACATTCGACAAAGGGGCAAGTCCCTCGGCAGCAGTTACATCATCCGTCAGGAAAACTCCAGTCAAGGTCATCTTCGACAGAAGCTCAGGATGCCCCGAAGTCAAAATTGGTAGAAGGATAGCGGTCGCTATGTTTCAATGTAGCCCTTTTCCCTTAAATCACCATTTTCTAACTTTGTAAATATTCTATGGAATCACGTGTTTGGCTGATTTCCATCCTATCAATAAAATTTGAGCCCTTGTGCTTTTGTTTGCAATTCTTATTTGTTTTAGCTTTATAGGACGACATTTTAACATGATCAACGATTCTTGAAATAAAACAAAAATGAATTTACTTGTAAAATTTTTCTGCTTCAAATAAAGATGGCAATTTCTTTTGACTGTTGAACATCGAAAGAATATCGATTACTTCTCCTAAAGGCAGTTAAGCTTCAAAGTGCAGAATCAATGTACTCCTTCTAAACCAGTGCACCTGAATGAAGGATCATCTGTGTCAGAGACAATTGTTTCATCTGACACCCCCGGCAGAGTTCTTATCTCCTAATCCCGACCAACGTAGCTCCCCACAAGGACTACTTCTCCTAAGCAAGGAAGAATTGCTATCTTGAACCAGCGATACCTCCCAGCAGTGGCCGAATATCCAGTCGTGTTCATCTATTAGTTTGTATGTCGTGTCAGTTTTGTCAGCATATACACACATACATCATGCATTACTACTTTGCGTTCATATTCATGTTGCATCACTATCACTCTGGTCAGTCTTATCCCCTTGTGATAACAGTCCTCTCAATCGAGTTATCAGTTCTTTCCTCGTCAGGAAATGTTACATCTGAGCTACCTCTCTCCTCCAATTTATTTCTAGGATGAAGTCGGCCTTTGACCACTTTGATAACTTGAACCTCTGAAAAACCAGAGAACCCTCAGCCAGCATCACTCTTCGCCATGGAAGATGATATCTTCGCTTTCCTAGATTAAGGAAAATCCCTAGAGAAAGCCTCTCAACTAAATACTTTCAGCAACACATTGGTCCTTCTCTCCAGAATGTCAATGTCAAAAAAGTCATCGGCACCTCAAAATTAGGGTACATCGTATGGCATTTCTCTGAGAAGATCTCGAGAAAAGTATGATGTAATATCCCCAAACGAAAGCAGTCTCTCAAGAAGACTCATTTTCTCCAGTAGAGTCGACAAATGGCGTCTCAAACAGAGAAGTTTGTGCTTCTCTACAATCAAAACTTTTTCCATCAAATGGCATCTCCCCAGGAAAATTCGGCGAGAAGTTTGAAGAGAACCGCTACAAATAGCGTCCCTTGTAAATAAAGTTTATTGACAAAAGAAACCAAGACCAGATCCTTAGTAGAAAACCAGGATCGAGGGGAAGTTTATTTCAGAAATTGAGACCAGATCCCTGGTACGAAACCAGGATCGAGGGGAGGTTTATATCGGAAACTGAGATCAGTTCCTTGGTAGGAAACCAAGATCGAGGGGAAGTTTATTTCAGAAATTGAGACCAGTTCCTTGGTGGGAAACCAGGATCGAGGGGAAGCTTAAATCAGAAACTGAACCAGTTCATTGGTAGGAAACCAGGATCGAGGTGAAGTTTACCTTTTCTAAGCATCATTGCTTAGCAAAAGATAATGGATGAGCAAACTACCATTCATAACCACTGTCAAAATTTCGGGTATTTTGATATTTAATCCTCTTGCACCCTGAATGCCCGAATACCTTCGCCATTCACACCATCGGGTCCAAGAAGATTAAATAGGGGCATCTGTCATACCCCAAATTTTGACCACTAAGATTTCCTATCATTGTACAAATCATCATCACAATATGGATGAACCATTAGTCTCCCCAAAGATGGGTAAGCATCCACTACAATCAGACTTAGGGTTTCAAGCCCTCTCAGAGCTCTTAGACAAAGGATCAATCAAGAAATGACATGAACTTCAACTTGTCTAGCCTTTCAAACATCCACAAGGGATCAAGAGGACTCCCACTTCAAGGATTAAGCACAAGGCTTCTCCCTTATAGGTGGATCAAGCCTTAAGATCGCCAGTGTCACCAAATTAGGGCTTGGTCGGCCAGGGCCTCCAGATGGAAATTTTCCTCTAGGCATGAGCCAATGCTTCAAAGAATAACCTATGATGCTCCAAGGGATCTCATGAACCTAATCATCAAGTCAATTTAGCCTCAGGGGATGCATTCATCAAAAAATCAGGAATTAGGGTTTCTTGACCTAATTCACCCCTAAGTTGACTTTTGGGACAAAACATGAGCCAAGACTTCAAGAGGGGATTTGAGGGTCTCAAATACATCACATTGATCCATTTATAACTATGAATGATCCAAGAAGCTTGAGCAACAAGTTTCAATTTCATCAGAACCACAGTTAGGGTTTTGCGGAAAAAGTCAACTGTATCTTTGACTTTTGACCAGGACATGCTCCCAAACCCTAAGACGTGATTCAGTACACCCTATAACACCTATAAAATCAATTCATCAAGTTTGATTTAGGTCAAGGACTTGATTTCATAGAGGATCACACAGTTTGGAAGTCATCTGACAAAAAGTCAACTGTGCACAAAAGTCAAACTTTGACTTTTTGAGATTTTTCACAATTATGGTTCTTTGACCCCAAAATAATGTTAATGTATGATTGGAATCATCATTCATCAAGAAAAATAAAAAAAAGTGGGATAACTTGTAAAAGGGGTAACCATAAAAAAACTTAGAAATTTTCTAAGTTATGGAACAAAGTGGCTAGGGTACCAACTTTGGAGGGTCATAACTCCTAAACCACAAACCCATTTTTCCCCATCCAAAGCTGAATTTGTAGCTCTCATGACCCTCTACAAAAGCTTCAACTACCACTCATTCCAATTCCCCATGGATTTCAAGTTATCGAATGATCAAAATCAAAAAAAAAAAAAGTGAAAATGTCATTTTTTTTCCAACAGTTAGTGAAATTTTCACTAAGTTAGAATCTGCCTTCACTTTTTTCCAAATGTAGGGGCATTTTTCACTTGGATCCAAAAAGTATTAAAACCAATTATGATCAAACAGTTATTGTATCATATGAGGGCTTTCCAAAATGGCCAAGAACTCCATCAAATTCCACTTGAGCCATGAGATATGACAATGGCAATATGCCTTACTGAAAACTGCCAAGGCTAGGCAGAATTTTGCACTTTTGCTCGATTTGGCAAAATCAGATAATTCCAAGCCTTGTCATCACTTTGGACACATCTGAGGATCAAATCTAAAGGGAACAAACACTGATCCAAGCCTCCAAAGTCTTTGGAACAAGAAGTAGCATGCCAAACCTAGAAATCCCTAAAAGAGGGACAAGACTCCAATTTTGGATTGGAGCATTTAATGGATGCACCAAGGTGGCATGGATTGACACATTTGCAACTGAATTCAATCAAGAATGATCCAACAATTAGGGAACCACAACTCTGTGCTCTAACCTCTAGTCAATGGCTAGAGGACACTTGGATTCCTATTGATCAACATTGGCCAAACCTTGCTGCAGTTGCCATTCACTATTAATCATAAAACAAAATTGCTCTACTATAAATAGAGCTCATTTGTACTCAGTTTGAGTACACCAATGCCATCAAACAGATGTTTTCCTCAAAATAACTTTCTTTAGGAAAAAAAATACCTTCTTTAGCAAGGTAACTCTAAGTTTTTGAGTTAGAGAGCATTTCCATCACAGCTCATGATCCAAACACATCCAATATGTCATAACTAAGATATCCAACCTCACACAAGTGACCTGTAATCCTTAAATCTCAAAGTCACATCTCAAAACCTCAAAATAGGTTTTTTTTTGTATTTTTCAAGCCATATCTTGATTCAGTCACTTTCCAAACCAGATAAAACCTCAAACACACTCCAAATATCATCCTTGAACTATCTGAAATGGCTTCCAACATCTGGAACACCATTTGAGAGAGTTGTTATTTTGGCCATTTTAACCCCTTTTGAAAGAAAGGGCCAGTTTTTGTTTTTGCAGGTTCCAGCTGATTTCAATCATCCTAAAAGCTTCTAAGGGATCATTTGAGAGTGTCAAAAGCATCAAACCATTTCTGGAACAAGAAACTTGACAGATTGCACAAAAAACTCCAAAAGCTCAAAAAGAGGTAAGCATCATGACTTGAACTTTCCAAAATATGCTTTGCTTTAAAGTCCACTGATCATGCATCTCTTCTATATGTCATATGTGTTGTGTTTGCATCAATTTATCATGTAATTCTTACATGTACCAAGATGTAGCACAGAAAATGCAAAATATGGTCAATTTCAAAACCACTATCGGATTTTGAGGAGGGATCATGATCTGGAAAAAAAAAATACCACCACCATTGGATTCCTTGTGAAATTCTAGGCCAGATACATATAAATTTTGTCCCCAACCATGGAGAAATGAGAAAATTATGGACCTTCCCGTTTCTTGTCAAAACTTGCCTTGCCTTGCCTTGGGCCAGGCCAAAAGTAAGGCAAGCCTTGTATATTTATGGTTGTGTTTCAATCAACGGATGTATCACCACCCCAGTGGTAAGGCGCGCGCCCTATACACAAGAGGTCTGGGGTTCAAATCCCCCTCTCCAGATCCTCTTTTTGCTATTTTTCCCACTTTTTGTTATTTTCCATATTATTTTTAATAGTTTGAAAAATTAATAACTCCCTCAATTTTAATTATTTTTGATTGGTTCTTTTTGAAAAAAATCACAAAAATGTTGAAATATTTTATTCCCAAAAAAAAATTAGATTTATATTATTTATTAAATATAATTAGTATTTTTGTGAATAAATGTCTTTTATTTGTTTTTAAACCTTTTAAAAATAAATATCCATTTTGGAAAATCAAAACCAAGTAGGTTTTAATTCATCTTGTGATGAAAGCCTCATTTTTCAAACCTAAAACCAAAATCACAAGTTGTTTATTCAAACTTATTTGGAATTTTTATCATTTGTATTAATTTTCTTTGAATAATTATATTAAAAAATGATGAAATTAGGGTTTTATTGATTTTCACCCTAACAAACTTTTCCGAACACTCATGGGCCTTTAATAGAGTGTAAGACCCAATACCCTTTTGAAACCAAAAACTTTTGAGCCTCAATCATTGTATAAAACCCACGGCGTTTTCAAAACCTCGGCGCGATCGTCGCCCTTTTCAAAATAAAACTTGGGCTTCTCCTTGAGCTATAAGACCCATCTTTGTTCACTTTCAATCATTTTGGGCCTCTTGAGAGAGTGTAAGACCCATCCCCTTGTACAGAAAACCTTTCTTGGGCCTCAGTCACTTGTATAAGTCCCTGTACAAAACGACAGTGCGATCACTGATTAAACCCTGGGTCTCTCCTTGAGCTGTAAGCCCCAATTTTCCTTTCAAAAGCACTTTCTCCTTTGATTTTGTAACATACTATTATTTTCAATTCCTTTGTTGAACAACTAACAATACAGTATGGAAGCTCTACAACCGAGTAAGTGTTTACCCCGCTTTTATTTACCGCTTTCATATGTATATAACTGTACTGTGGGGCTGTTTCACTGTAAGTATTCTTTCATAAACTCATATCGACTGTGTAATACTAGTATAGATATTTAGAGTTTCCCCGGCAACTACGTCTAGAACTAGACAAAACCTCGTCTCCTTACATCCGACGTTCTCACGGATATTTCAAACATAACCTAAACCCTGAGAATTTTCTTTTACAACAATTTTAGATAACTAGATCTAAGAAATCTCCCCTTGAACAGTTCATATACAGAAGGCCAATGTTCCAAGTGAAACCTCTTTTGGAACTGTTCATCAACCTCCTCTTAGGCTTTGTATAATGATTCTTCCTCCGGGAAGATAGCCTCCTCTTGGGCTTCGTACAAATTGTCCCTTCGGCTTCTTAGAAGTTTTCACAGCCTCCTCTTAGGCTTCTTATAATGATTCTTCCTCCGGGAAGATAGCCTCCTCTTGGTCTTCGTACAAAGTGTCCCTACGGCTTCTTAAAAGTTTTTCTCGCCTCCTCTTGGGCTTCGTACAAATTGTCCCGACGACCTCTTAATGGAATAGGAACAGAAATTAGTCATCTTAATAGAACAGTCTTTCAAAGAGTCTAGATCTTCCTACGGCGAACATACTGTCTCTTGATCTCTCTTAAGCATAGTACAAAAGATAAAACTCTAGACTTGGACAGTCTAATCTCCTTGAGTCTCAAAGACATTCTCAAGTTCCTTTCAAAAATAGGAAAAAAACACCCGTAGACTTGGGCAGTCTCAATACCCTTCGGATTCCCTGTTTCCTTAAAGAACAGGAAATAATCCCGGTCATCAGATCAAATCCATGAGTACAACATTACCCATATAAGAATTGATTTTCTCTTTTAACCAACATACTGGACCTGTCACTCAACTGAAACAGTAACCCTAGCCTCCTCTTGGGCTTTGTACAATGATTCTCCCCAGCAGAGTTAAGCTTTGCAGCCTTCATCTTGGGCTTTGTACGAGATACAAAACACTCTCTTGTTGAGTATAAAAGACTCTCTTGTTGAGTCAAACCTTTGCAGCCTCTATCTCGGGCTTCGTACGAGATACAAAATCACTTTCTTGTTGAGTATAAAAGACTCTCTTGTTGAGTCAAACATTTTTAGCCTTCATCTCGGGCTTTGTACGAGACACAAAACACTCTCTTATTAAGTATAAAAAGACTCTCTTGTTGAGTCGATCACCTTTGGCCTCCATCTCGGGCTTCGTACGAGATACAAATCACTCTCTTGGGGAGCATAAAAGACTCTCTTGTTGAGTCAAACCCTTTTAGCCTCCGTCTTGGGCTTCGTACAAGACATATATAAAAATACTCTCTTGTTGAGTCAACCCTTTTAGCCTCTATCTCGGGCTTCGTACGAGACACAAAAGCATCCTCTTGTTGGGTCAATAGCCTCCTCTTAGGCTTTGTATAAAGAAATCCCTGTTTGATTCAATCAACCTTTTAGCATCAAATCATGCTTTGGTCACAACATATAAACATCAACAACTCCTTTTCCCTCTTCTAATTGTTGTAAGTGGCAAGCCTCTGGATTATTTACATCCACGCCACTGTCCCTCTTTTAGCATGAGAAATTCCTAAGGAAAGATGGCGTTGCTCTAAACTGAGTTAAAGTCTTCTCCTTCAGGTTAAAAATTCCCTATAAAGGAAATTATGGCATTGCTGGATTCGCATATCCCAGTTAAAGTAATTCTCCTTTATAATCAGTCACCCAACAATTGTGACAAACAAACCTCTTTAGAGATGACAAATTCTCTCTAAAGTCAACACCCTTTTAGCTTCACATCTTGGGCTTCGAACAAGATACAAATAGACCCTTCAGCTTCATATCTTGGGCTTTAAACAAGATACAAACCACCTTTAGTTTCATGTCTTGGGCTTTGAACAAGACACCAAAACACCATTTCCTCCCATAGAATAGGAGGAACTACGATCGCTCTGATTTCCCTATCCCGAGAATACGTAGGCATAAGATTGAAAAAGAATCTTAGCGAGGAACATTTCCATCTGGAGGCCCTGGTCGACCAAACCCTGATTTGGTGACACTAGCGATCTTGAGGCTTAATCCACTCAGAATGTTGCAGCCTTGTGCTTAATCCTTGTTGTGGGAGTCCTCTTGATCCCTTGTGGATGTTTGAGAGGTTAGACAAGTTGAAGATCATGTCATTCCTTGATTGATCCTTTGTCTAAGGCTCAAAGAGGGCTTGAAACCCTAAGTCTGATTGTAGTGGATGCTCACCCATCTTTGGGGAGACTAATGAGGTATTATGGCCCATCCATATTGTGATGATGATTTGCACAATGATGGGAAATCTTAGTGGTCAAAATTTGGGGTATGACACTTATCTCCGGTGCACTGCCTCTTGTCATACCCCAAATTTTGACCACTATGATTCCCATCATTGTGTAAATCATCATCACAATATGGATGAACCATTAGTCTTCCCAAAGATGGGTGAGCATCCACTACAATAAAAAAATTAGGGTTCAAGCCCTCTTAGAGCTCTTAGACAAAGGATCAATCAAGGAATGACATGATCTTCAACTTGTCCAAACCTCTCCAACATCTACAATGGATCAAGAGGACTCCCACTTCAAGGTTTAGGCACAAGGCTGCTCCCTTCTAAGTGGATCAAGCCTCAAGATCGCCAGTGTCACCAAATTAGGGTTTTGGTCGACCAAGGCCTCCAGATAGAAATTCTCCTCTGAGCATGAGACAATTCTTCAAGGCATAACCTATGATGCTCCAAGGGACATCATAAACCCAATCACCAAGTCAATTTAGCCTCAGGGGATGCATACATCAAAAATCAGGAATTAGGGTTTCTTGACCTAATTCACCCCTAAGTTGACTTTTGGGACAAATCTTGAGCCAAGACCTCAAGGGAGGATTTGAGGGTCTCTAACACACTACATTGATCCATTTGCAACAATGGATTAATCCAAGAAGCTTGAGCAACATGTTTCAATTTCATCTGAACCACAGTTAGGGTTTCGCAAGAAAAGTCAACTGTAGCTTTGACTTTTGACCAGGACATGCTCCCAAACCCTAGTACATGAATCAATATACCCTATAACACCCATGGAACATGTCCATCAAGTTTGATTTAGGTCAAGGACATGATTTCCTAAAGGATTGCACAGTTTGGAATTCATTTGATAAAAAGTCAATTGTGCACAAAAGTCAAAATTTGACTTTTTGAGATTTTTCACAAAAATGGTTTTTTAACCCTAAAATGATGTTAAGATATGATTTGAATCATCATTCATCAAGAAAAATCAAGAAAAGTGGGATAACTTATAAAAGGGGTAACCATAAAAACTTAGAAAATTTTCTAAGTTATGAATAAAGTGGCAAGGGTACCAACTTTGGAGGATCATAACTCCTAAACCACAAGGTCATTCTTCCCCATCCAAAGCTGGATTTGTAGCTCTCATGGACCTCTATAAAAGCTTCAACTACACCTCATTCCAATTCATTATGGATTTTGAGTTATGGAATGATCAAAATGGCTGAAAACATGAAATGCCACTTTTTCCAACACTTAGTGAAATTTTCACTAAGTTAAAATCTGCCTTCACTTTTTTCCAAATGTAGGGGGATTTTTCATTTGGATCCAAAAAGTATCAAAACCATTTATGATCAAACAGTTATTATATCATATGATGGTTTTCCAAAATGGCCAAGAACATCACCAAACTCAACTTGAGCCATGAGATATGACCATGGCAACATGCCTTGCTGAAAACTGCCAAGGCAAGGCAGATTTGGGAGTTTTGCTCGATTTGCTCAAATTTTGCAAGGGGCAAGCAACTCTATCCATCTGAACACCTCAAGGGGGGACCAAGGAGGAACCAACTCTGATCCCAAACCTCCCAAGTCTTTGGAACCAAAAATAGCATGCCAAACCTAGAAATCCCTAAAAGAGGGACAAGACTCCAATTTTGGATTGGAGCACTTAATGGATGCACCAAGGTGGCATGGACTGACACATTTGCAACTGAATTCAGTCGAGAATGATCCAACAACTATGGAACCACAGCTCTGTGCTCTAACCTCTAGTCAATGGCTAGAGGAGGCTTAGATTCTCATTTGCCAACATTGGCCAAACCTCTACTGCAGTTGTCATTCACTATTGCTTGCAAAACAAACTTGCTCTACTATAAATAGAGCTCATTTGTGCTCAGTTTGAGTACACCAAAGCCATCCAACAGATGTTTTCCTTAAAATCACCTTCTCACTTCCAATTTTTCCTTCTAAGGCAAGTCACCATCGGGTTTTGACTTTGATAACTATTCCAATCAAACCAATCACACACACACACACCTCATAAACCTCATATAGAAGTGATCCAAATACTCACATAACATCTGGAACACTAAAATCCCAAAATCACCATCCAATTACTCAAGCCTTTGACAGATTCGCAGTTGGGGTACCATCTCAAGTTCCAGATCATTTCAATCCATTCCAAGCATCCAGACACACTCCATAGCACCTAGGGAAGCTGTCCATAACCTTGGAACCAAGTTGTAACACCTCTAACACAAAACGTTATCACCAGCTGCAAGTGGTAAGCATGAGCTCTTCTAACTCTATGATCCATGCAATTTTTGCTGCACAATAATTTGGCCATATGTTCATAATCATGCATGGAGTGTTTTCCCTCAATCAGTTGCATTGTTTGAATCGTGTATGGAATTTCTGAACCTTCATGCAGAATTTAGGGTTCTTGAGGTTTCTCTTTGATTTCTTATTCCATGCTTAAAATAAATGAAATTAAAGACCATAGACATGATCGTGAGGTTGAAACGAGTAGATTGATATGTAGATTGCATGATATAATCAAGTATTCAGTGAGATTGGATAAAAAACGCAAATCTGCAGAAACAGAGGGTGGCGCATGTTCTTGCCCTTGTTCTTGGCGCCCTTTTTGAAAATTCAAATATTTGAATTTTGTGATTTTATTTAATTGATTCAAAAATTAATTTCTCTCTGAGTTTTAATGATTTTGAGTTGATTCTTTTTTTAATAATTCACAAAAATGTTAAAATATTTTATTTTACCAAAAAATCCCAAAAATATTATTTATTTCATATAATTGATATTTTTCCCAAGAATTAATATTTTAATTGTTTTTGACATTTAAAATATTTTTTTCCTTCTTGATTTTGCAAATTTTAATGATTTCTAATCATTTCATAGGTCAAAACTTGATTTTTGAAACATTAATCCAAGATCACAATTTGTTTTCCACATGTTAAACAATTTTGGTCATTTTAATTGAATTTTTTATTCAATTAAAATACATTTTGAAAACAAATTAGGGTTTTTGATTAATTCAACCCTCATCAAACTTTTTCAAAACTTTTGGGCCTCTAATAGAGTGTAAGACCCAATCCTTTGTAAGTACAAACCTATTTTGGGTCTCAGATATTGTATAAGTCCCACTGTATTTTCAAAAGTCCTGGCGCGATCGCCGTTTTCAAAACAAAAAACATCTAGGCCTCTCCTTGAGATGTAAGCCCCGTCACTTGTACAAAAATAAATTATTGGGCCTCTAATGGAGTGTAAGACCCAATCCTTTGTAAATACAAACAATTTTCGGGCCTCAGATATTGTATAAGTCCCACTGTATTTTCAAAAAAAACCCGGCGCGATCGCCAGTTCAAAAATCAAATAATATGGGCCTACCCTCGTGTTATAAGCCCCATTCTTCTTCTTAAAACAACTTTGGGCCTCTTGAGAGTGTGTAAGACCCATCCCTTTGTACAAAAAACCTTTCTTGGGCCTCAGTCACTTGTATAAGTCCCTGTACAAAACACTGGGCCCCCCTTGAGCTGTAAGCCCCAATTTTCCTTTTAAAAGCACTTTCTCCTTTGATTTTGTAATATACTATTTTCAACTTACCGAGTAAGTGTTTACTTGCTTTCATTTACCGCTTTCATGTGTATATAACTCTATTGTGGAGCTATTTCACTATAAGTCTTCTTTCATATACTCATATCAACTGTGTAATAATAGTATAGATATTTAGAGTTTCCCCGGCAACTAAGTCTAGCACTAGGAAAAGCCCCATTGATCGTTCTTAAATACAGTCAAAACTAGATCCCCATAGGATTACCATATACAGTCTTCCCTCCTCTTGGGGTTAAACAATATGGAGATGTGAAAGGCAGATTCTTTTTGAACCCTTTCTCAGACTGTCACCTTTAGAAGTTGTCAAAGAGACTCTACTCCCCAGAGATGATCTTTTCTCCGTGAATGGCATCTCTTGAGTTTCTTCCAAATTCTCGGACTTTCCTGGCTTTATCTATTCTCGGTGAATGGCAGGTCTTGAACTTCTCGGGGTTTGGGAACCCACAGGCTTCCTAGAAGCATCCCCGCCTCCTCTTGGGCGTTGTACAAGGACCCGTCGGCTTCTTAGAAGTTTTCACAGCCTCCTCTTAGGCTTCGTATAATGATTCTTCCTCCGGGAAAATAGCCTCCTCTTGGGCTTCGTACAAATTGTCCCTCGGTTTCTTAAAAGTTTCCAGCCTCCTCTTGGGCTTCGTACAAATTGTCCCGACGACCTCCTAGAGGTATAGGAACAGAAATTAGTCATCTTAATAGAACAATCTTTCAAAGAGTCTAGATCTCGCCACCACAACTGTACTGTCCCTTAATTTCTCTTAAGTATAGTACAAAAGATAAAACTATAGACTTGGACAGTCTAAGACCCTTGAGTCTCAAAGACATTCTCAAGTCCCTTTCAAGAATGGGAAGAACACCCTAGACTTGGACGGTCTAAAACCCTTTGGATTCCTTGTTTCCTTAGAGAACAGGAAATAATCCCGATCCTCAGATCAAGTCCATGAGTACAACATTACTCATATAAGAACTGATTTTCTCTTTTAACTAACCTATTGGACCTGTCACTAAACTGAAACAGTTACTATAGCCTCCTCTTGGGCTTTGTACAATGATTCTCCCCATCGGAGTTAACCCTTTTAGCCTCCATCTCGGGCTTCATACGAGATACAAAAACACTCTCTTGTTGAGTATAAAAGACTCTCGTGTTGGGTTACCTCCCTTTTAGCCTCCCTTTCAGGCTTCGTACGAGATACAAAAACACTATCTTGTTTAGTGTAAAAGACTCTCTTGTTGAGCCACTTCCCTTTTAGCCTCCATCTCGGGCTTCGTACGAGATACAAAATCACTCTCTTGTTGAGTATAAAAAGACTCTCTTATTAAGTCGATCACCTTTAGCCTCCGTCTTGGGCCTCGTACAAGACACATATAAAAACACTCTTTTGTTGAGTCAACCCTTTTAGCCTCTATCTCGGGCTTCGTACGAGACACATAAAAACACCCTCTTGTTGGGCCAATAGCCTCCTCTTAGGCTTTGTATAAGAAAACCCTAGTTGAGCCAATCAACCTTTTAGTATCAAAAGATGTGCCTCGTTCACAGTATATAAACATCAACAACTCCTCTCCCTTTATCTAATTGCTGTAAGCGGCAAGCCTCTGGATTATTTACATCCACGCCACTGTCCCTCTTTTAGCATGAGGAATTCCTAAGGAAAACATTGCTCTAAACTGAGTTAAAGTCTTCTCCTTCAGGTTGAAAATTCCCTATAAAGGAAATTATGGCATTGCTGGATTCTCATATCCCAGTTAAAGTAATTCTCCTTTATAATCAGTCACCCAAAAGTTGTGACAAACAGAACCCCTTTAGAGATGACAAATTCTCTCTAAAGTCAAAACCCTTTAGCTTCAAACAAGATACAAATAGACCCTTCAGCTTCACATCTTGGGCTTTGAACAAGATACAAACCACCTTTAGCTTCACGTCTTGGGCTTTGAACATGACACCAAAACATCATTTCCTCCCATAGAATAGGAGGAACTACGATCGCTCTGATTTCCCTGTTTCGGTAAATGGGAATACGTAGGCATAAGATTGAAAGAGAAATCTTAGCGAGCACAGCACATCGAAAACCTCAGGTCACAAACCCTCATATATCAATAAAAACATCCAAGTCCATATTCCCCACCAAAAGTCTAAACTCTATCAAAATAACCCAAGAGAGGCCCCTCCACATTGATCGCCTCTGTAAACCAACAGTTTTGACTGTTTAACCTCTGTTTGCAAAGTAAGGTTAGTTGGAGACATCTATTTCCATTCCTTCATCTGCTTCAATAGGATAAAAAATGAATCGACCTGTAGTACCCTCCCAAAGCGACAGTGCTTAAGAACCACGTCCAAAATCGCTCGCTACAGAAAAATGGCGCCCACCGTGGGATACTACCCTCTTCTGAGGTTCTTTCAAATAACATCACCTAGCACGGTTCCCAGCCCGCTGGTGTTATCTCGACAAGGACTAATGATTTTGAGAGACAGGTACAAAAATCACTAGTAAAAACCTTTGGGATGGGTAGAGCCTAGACTTCATGACACCGACCCTTTGACCCCATGTTTTTTCTATGTTTTTGTGTGCTGCATTCATGCATTCATTTAAAAAAAACATTAAAAACAAATAAAATTTTCTCTTCTAGTCTCTCTTTTTCAAATTAAACTAAAACAATGATTGCAAATGTCAGAGAAAGGAGATTGCGCTAATGGATTTCGGTAGAAGGAAAACTCACAAGTATACCTTCAAGGTTCCAAAACTAGAGGATTTGAGAGGATTAGCAAGGATGGTCACTAACCCTGATGCTTTCAGAGCCAAGTACGGAGGTCTGCTACCTCTGTTAAGGGTCCATGTAATTGAAAGAATCATGGAGGCACTCATTCAGTTTTACGATCCAGTTTATCACTGTTTCAAATTCCCGGATTATCAGCTTGCACCAACACTAGAGGAGTACTCTCACCTGACTGATTTACATATTAATGATCAAGCTCCATTTTCTGGACTGGAAGAAATTCCAAAGGATCAAATCATTGCAAGAGCAATCTATTTGGATGAGTCAGAAGTCAAGACTCACATGACCACCAAGGGAGGAATCCCAGGTTTACCAGCCAAGTTTCTGGTAAAGAAAGCCCTGTACTTTGCCAGTATAGGGAACGTGGCCGCTTTCGAGAGCATCCTTGTTTTGCTCACCTACGGGTTATTTTTGTTTCCCAACATCGATAACTTTGTAGATATCAACGCCATTAAGGTTTTTCTCATTGGAAACCCTGTACCAACCTTGCTCGCAGATGTGTATCACTCTGTACACTTAGGGAATTTGTACAGGGGAGGAATGATCACGTGCTGTGTAACCCTGCTATATAAATGGTTTATCTCCCATTTACCTAAGTCTGCTGCTTTTTGGGATCATAAGAGTGCCTTACGTTGGTTGCAGAAAATCATGTCTCTCACCAACTCTGACATAGATTGGTGCAATAGGATTTATGACGGGATCAGGATCATTGACCATTATGGAAACTTCCCCAACGTACCCCTCATAGGAACTAAAGGAGGAATCAATTACCATCCAGTTCTTGTTCGTCGTCAATTTGGATACCCGATGAGGCATGTCCCGCGTATTGCTCATCTGGAAGGTCTTCTCTTCAAGGAAGGAGAAAATGACAGGACACTAAAGATGGAAATAGTGCATGCTTGGAAACATGTTCATGAGAAAGGACGAGAGTCTCTAGGAAAACCAGACTGTGTCTCGGTGGTGCCTTATCTCCACTGGGTACAAACTAGAGCTCTCAAGCTAAAGATGCCTTATCCTCGTCACGGAGTTCTTCCACTGAGGGAATCTGTCATGTACTTCATGATTGAAACGGAAAAACTTCAGGTTACTCTCAACAAAGTTCAACAGGAGAGAAGGTCTTGGAAGAACAAGTACCGTGTTCTCAATATGGAGTGTACCAAAATACATCAATTGTTAAAAGATAAGGATGCTCTGATTGAGATTTTAGAGCAACATGCTGTGGAAAATCAGGATGACCAAAGGAATTTGCTCGCTCCTTTCACGTGGCAAAGGAATGACAACCCAACAACGTCCCAAGAGCCCCGGTCCAAGAAAAGGAAAGTACCAGAATCAGCACCCAAGTTCTCCTCAGAGAGGACTCGGGACCCACTAGCTTAGGTTTCTGTTTCCGCACCTTGTAATTTACTGTATTTCCATTTCCGCAATCCTTTGAATTCAATAAAACGGGGGTTTCCCCACTGTTTGATATTTGCAATCTAATTGTCAAAGTTTATTTTGATTAAACAAAAAAAAACAATAAATATAATCATTGCATTCATCATTCTCACGTAATGCATTCTTCATACCTACGAATCTCACGTTTGTGTCTCGGTTCTAGAGTCAAATTGTCTCATTCGTACAATACTCGGGCCAATCGTCAGAAAAAGATGGATGATCTCGAGGAAGAGAACAGAGAGTTGAAAGAAGAGATCGACGCTCTAAGAGAGGATATGAGAAAGCTTCGTAACGACATGCAAGCCATGGCAGAAGCTCAGCTACAAAGAACTGTGATCTCCGAGATCACCTCAACGCCCATAGTGGAGAAGTATGATCCTAGGTATCAAATGCCAAAAGATCGTCCCTGGGGCATACCTGATAACTACATCCCGAAAGGATATGTTCCGCTGATCACTGAAGATCAGGGAATCATAGTAGAAGCCGGTGGGCCTGAAGGTTACAAACTTCGGGAAAGCGAGAATGCCAGAGGCATATTGAGGACTCCTGAAGGTTACAAACTTCGGGAAACGCCAATATTCACTGCCGTAGTAACGGTACCACCCCCTGTGGTGCACACTGTCCCGGAAGGACAGATTCCATAGATACCTTCTGGTAGAAAGGACAAGGAAACCTTTAAGGAATACGCTCGGAGATGGCGTGAAATTGCCGCTCAAATTTGTCCACCTCTTGAGGAAAAAGAGATGACAAAGATTTTCTTAAAGACCTTGAGCTCATTTTACTATGACAGAATGGTTGCCTGTGCGCCCAGCGACTTCACCGAAATGGTCGGTATGGGAGTGCGTCTTGAGGAACCCGTCCGAGAAGGATGTTTAGTTAAAGACGCTCGATCATCAAGTAGTACAAAATGATACAGAAATGCTCTCCCTAAGAAAAAAGAGCAGGATATTGGGAATATCTCTCTCGGAAAGCAAAGGCGACGGTACCAACTGGTAGCAGCTGTAACTCCTGCTATCAACCCTGCGCCTACGTATCAACCTTAGGTTGCACAGAGCCAACCTAATCAACAGCAACTTCAGCAAAGGACAACCGTACAACGCGGCCACCAGGATTTGATCCTATACCCGTATCGTACGCAGAACTATTTCTGTTACTACTGGCTAAGGGGCATGTCCAGACTAATTCTCCTCTTACAGTACTGGAAAATCCGCCTTTATGGTTTAAGGTGAATCAGACTTGCCCTTACCATCAAGGAGGACCAGGGCATAACATAGAAAACTGTCTCAGTTTCAAATCTGACGTGCAAAAGCTTGTTAGGAGCGGGGTTTTATCTTTCAAAGATACGAATCCGAATGTTCTCACTAACCCGCTGCCTCAACATGAGAAAGCTGCAGTCAATTTGATAGAGGGAGAGTCTAACAACGTCTATCAAATTCACGATGTACTCTTATTGAGGGCCAACTTAGTCAAGATGCATTGTAGACAGAGTGGATATGGCCATGTGCCACCTCATAATTATCACCAGTGTGATATCTGCTCTAAAAACAATCAGGGATGTTCTGTGGTGCAATCAGCTCTACAGGAACAGATGGATCTCAGATGGATTCAAGAGCACCGAGTTCGTGGAGTTAACATGATTTATGCGAATTCCAACATCATACAAAACCACGATATCTGTACGATGGATGTCAACTTGGTGGCAATGCACTCAAGGCAAAGCCAGTATCATAATCTTCCGCGTCACGATTATAATTCCTGCCTGACTTGCTCGGTAAACAAATAGGGATGCTCTTTTGTACATGAGGCCCTCCAGCGTCAGATGAATCTTGGATGGATTCGAGACTACTATGATAGAAATCATTATCAAATCAACATGGTTCAAATCTTCGATATTCGCTTGATGAATACCAGCCTGGTGGAGTTACATGCTAAACAGGTCCGACTCGGGTTCCTGGTACAACATGATTATCAGAACTGTAAAGCGGGTTACGAAAACGATCAGGGTTGTGCCCTTGTCCAGGAAACACTTCAGCACTTTTTGAACCACTAGTGGCTTCCAATCTATATGGATGAAGACACCCAGCAAATTAGTATCACTAACGGGAATCCTACTAGATATCAAAGTCAGGATGTTCGGTCGATGGAAACAGACCTAGTAAGGATACACTGTATTCAGAGCGGACGTGGCCAGGTGCCACTACACAACTATGAGCGGTGTGGGGTTTGCTCAGTGAATAATCAAGGATGCTACCTCGTGCGAGCAGCCCTTCAAAGTCAGTTGGACCGCAAAGGGATTTAACCATTCTCAAGTTCTGGATCCTTGTAGGAGTATTAAGGATTAGTGAAAGTAATTTAATTTTTTACATAGTTGAGTTATGACATTAATTTGTTTACTTTTTTATGTGATAGATGAGGAGGTTTATGTTTCAAACACACGTTTATGTGTGAAAGATTTGGTAGCAAAATCAGAGTATGATGAAACATGGATAATACTTGAATGGGATAAGACTCATCGTGCAGTAGGACCGGCAGCTGGTTTGTTAGCAGGTTATTTGGGTGTACTTATTAGAATGTTTAAAGACTTTCCCATAATGTTCGAGAGTTGGAGGAGTATTCCAATGGATACAAAAACATTGTTTTATGATTCAAAGATAAAGGTATCATTAATAAACAATTACATATTTTGTAAATTAGTTTTATCGTGCCTATCATTTGTTTTATTAACCCATTTTTATTCGTATGGTTAGCTCCATTTTAATGTTGATGATGGGCGTGACAAAGATTACATACTTGGTTCTGCTGCAAAGAAATGGAAGGATGGTCGTTGTCAATTGTTTCAAAAATTTTATAAATGGGATCTCACTTTGGAGGAAAATCTTCAAAATTATCCAAAATGCAAAGGCATTGAGGAAAAAGATTGGGTTGTTTTTGTTCAATATAGGCGGAAAGAAAAAACACAGGTAATATTAGTGTTTTACTCATATAATTTTATTTTTAATATATAAATAATGCATTGTATCTTATACCTATCTATAACGCGTGTTTTTTTTTTTGTTACTGATGTAGAGATTAGCAAAACAAAATGCCCATAATAGAGAAAAATTGAAGATTCCGCATACACTTGGATCTAAGTCGCTTACAAGGAAGCAACATGAGTTGGTATGTCTAAATCTATATATTGTTGATTTTATGCTTGATAGTACAAATAATTAATGTTCGTTCTTATTTGTAGGAATTGAGAGATGGGCGATCATACAGTAGAGGAGAAATGTATGCAATTTCGCATAAAAAGTCTGACGGGTCTTTTGTCAATGAACATGCACAGAACAATAATGTAAGTAAAATTTAATTTTTTTAAAATATTTTAGAGGTGGGGAGAACCTGGCCGAAAATTAATTAATATTCATGTCTGTGTCTGCATGTAAGTACTAGTTATAATATTTATAGCACCGATACTTAGTTAAGAGCCCAATCATAAGTTTGGTAGAAGTGGTAGCTGCTAACATAGATGTTTGTTTAGTTTTAAATTGTATGAATTCGAACCCTAGGACAACAAGAATAGTATTTTCAAAGGGATCGTCTCTAAAAGGACAGGAGGTGTTTGTCTCTGACATGTTAGTGGTAGGGATGGCAAACAAACTCGGACCCGCCCACACCCGCCCGGGCCCGCCCCGAAATTAACGGGGAAAACTCAATTTAATTGGGTGCGGGTGCGGGTGCGGGTGAAACCCGGTTCTTAACTACGGGTGCGGGTGCGGGGGTGGGTAGACACTAAGACCCGCCCCCGCCTCGCCCCGCCCCCGGATAATGCATTTTATTTTAATTCCCTTATTTTACTTATTTTAATATTCATTTATTAATTATATTTTTAATTAAATATTAATACCCCTATTACAATTAAAATAATCAAATTTATCAAGTTAATATTTATTTACTAATTAAAATTTTAATTAAATAATTAATTAAGTTATTAAAATAATCAATTTTTTAATTAAAATTATTAATTTTTATTACAATTAAAAAGAAATTATTTTTTTGCGGGTGGGGGCGGGGCGGGTGCGGGTGCACCCGTTCACTACCGGGGGCGGGTCTGGGTGGTAAATTTTTACCCCCGGTTGGGTTTGGGGGCGGGGGCGGGTGTGATACATGGAGGTGGGTGCGGGTGCGGGTATAGTTAAACCCGCCCCCGCCCCGCCTCGTTGCCATCCCTAGTTAGTGGTAAGATCTGCAGCCAATATTGCCTGGGAACATCAGCCATATATCAGGCCAATGCTAAATAGACACTAGCTGGACTCTGATTCCTTTTTAGCTAAACTGCCAAAGGTATAAAGAATAGTTAGCATGGGCTTTGTCCACACTAGTCATTGTTTGTTTGGCCCATACTAAAAAAATTGTCAGCCTTTAGCAATTACTCCATTTGCATTGAAATTAAATATTGGCAAAATGGATCACAAATGGATACACTGTGTAGCGAGCGATTTTGGAAGCGGTTCTTAAGCGCTGGTTGCTCTCTGCGGTTGAGCTTAAAACTACAGGTCGATTCATTTTTTATCCTATTATGAGCTGATGAAGGAAGGGAAATAGATGTCTCCAATTAACCCTGCTTTGCATACTAAGTTTAAACAGCGGTCTGTTAGGTTACGGATGCTATCAATGTGGGGGGGCCTTTGTACTGGTTATTTGTATTTTCGCCAATATTGTTTTCTTTCTTTTTATCTAGGCTGAAGGTTTCTGGCGGGGAACAAGGATTAGGATGTTAGGACTGATGCTTTGAATTACTGCTTTTAATTGATGGAGATATGGGATTTGGTTTTTTGTTGATTGTGCTCGCTAAGATCTTTTCTTTCGATCATATGCCTACGTATTCCCGTTTACCGAAATAGTTCCTCATATTCTACGGGAGGAAATGATTGTTTTTGGTGTCTTGTTCAAAGCCTAAGACGTGAAGCGAAAGGTAGTTTGTATCTTGTTCAAAGCCCAAGATGTGAAGCTGAAAGGTCTCAACTTTAGAGAGAATTTGTCATCTCTAAAGAGGGGGTTGTATGTCACCACTGTTTTATAAAGGAGAATTACTTTAACCGGGATTTGTGAATCCGGCAATGCCATAATTTCCTTTATAGGGGATTTCAACCTGAAGGAGAAGACTTTAACTCAGTGTAGAGCAATGCTATCTTTCCTTAGGAATTTCTCATACTAAAAGAGGGACAGTGGCATGGATGTAGATGATCCAGAGGCTTGCCGCTTACAGCGATTAGATGAAGAGGAATGAGTTGTTGATGTTTGTGTACTGCGAATGAGGCACAGTTTTGATGCTAAAAGGTTAATTGGATTAACCAGTGGTTTTCTTATACAAAGCCTAAGAGGAGGCTAATATGTGTCTCGTACAAAGCCCGAGAGAGAGGCTAAAAGGTTTTGACTCCATGAAGGAATCTTTTGGTATCTCGTATAAAGCCCGAGATGGAGGCTAAAAGGGGTTAATCCTACAAGAGGATCCTTTATACTCAATAAGAGAGTGTTTTTGTATCTTGTACGAAGCCCGAGACGGAGGCGAAAGGGTGATCGACTCAACGAGGGAGTCTCTTATGTGTCTCGTACAAAGCCCGAGAGAGAGGCTATGACTATTGTTTCAGTTGAGTGACAGATCCAATATACTGATTTTAAAGAGAAAATCAGTTCTTATATGAGCAACACTGTGCTCATGGATTTGATTCAGGATCCAGGTTATTCCTGTTCTTTTAAGGAAGCGGGAAATCCAAAGGATATTGAGACTATCTGAGTCTGCGGGTTTCCTTCCTATTTTTAAAGGGGTCACTTGAGAATGTCTTTGAGGCTCAAGGAGATTAGACTGTCCATGTCTAGAGTTTCATCTTTTATACTATGTTTTGAGAAACAGTAGTAGACTCTATGAAAGGACTGTTCTATGGAGATGACTAAGTTATGTTCCTATACCTCTAGGAGGTCGTCGGGACAATTTGCACAAAGCCCAAGAGGAGGCTGGAAACTTTTAAGAAGCCGACCGGTCCTTGTACTGAGCCCAAGAGAAGGCTATCATTCTCAGAGGAAGAGATCATTATACGAAGCCTAAGAGGAGGCTGTGAATACTTCTAAGAAGTCGTAGGGTCCTTGTACTAAGCCCAAGAGGAGGCGGGGTTGCTTTTAGGAAGCCTGTGGGTCCTTGTACGATGCCCAAGAGAAGGCCGATGCTTTTAAGAAGCCCGTGGGTCCCCAAACCCCGAGAAATTCAAGGCAATGCTATTCACCGAGAATAGATCAAAGTCAGGAAAGTTCGAGAATTTGGAAGAAACTCAAAGATGCCATTCACGGAGAATACATTCATCTTTGGGAGTAGAGTTTCTTGACAGTTCCTAATGAGGACAGCCGAAGAGAAAACTGTATCTGGTGATCCTATTAGGGATCTAGTTGTCTATTTCTATGAATAAACGAAACGACGTCACCTAGTTCTAGACGTAGTTGCCGGGGAAACTCTAAATATCTATACTATTATTACACAGTCGATATGAGTTTATGAAAGAAGACTTACAGCGAAACAGCCCCACAATACAGTTATATGTATATGAAAGCGGTAAATGAAAGCGTGTAAACACTTACTCGGTTGTAGAGCTTCCATGCTATTTGGTTAGTTGTTCAACAAAGAAAGATTGAAAACAACAATATATTCAAAATCAAAGGAGAAAGTGCTTTGAAAAAGAAAGATTTGGGGCTTACAGCTCAAGGAGAGGCCCAGGGTTTTATCAGTGAGCGTACTGTTTGAATTTGTACAGAGGGACTTATACAAGTGACTGAGGCCCAAAATGGTTTTCTGTACAAAGGGATGGGTCTTACACTCTCTCAAGAGGCCCAAAAGGTTTAAAGAAAAAGAGTGGGGCTTATAACACGATGGTAGGCCCAGATGATTTTTCCGTTTGAAATGGCGATCGCGCCGAGATTTTCTTTTAACGCATAGGGACTTATACAATAAGTGAGGCCCAAATGATTTTGGTTAAAAGGGGGTTGGGTCTTACACTCTATTAGAGGCCCAAAATGTTTTGAATGGGTCTTATAGCTCGAGGAGAGGCCCAATTGATTCTTTGAATAGGCGACGATCGCGCCGTTTGTTTTTTACGGTATCGGGACTTATACAATACACTGAGGCCCAAAAAATGGTTGGTCAAAAAAGGATTGGGTCTTACACTCTATTAGAGACCCAAAGTGTTTTGAAAATGATTTATGAGGGTTGAATTAATCCAAAAACCCTAATTTGTTTTCAAAAATGTATTTAATTGAATAAAAATTCAATTAAAATGATCAAAATTGTTTAACATATGAAAAACAAATTGTGATTTTGGATTAATGCTTCAAAAATTAAGTATTGACCTACAAAATAATTAGAAAGCATTAAAAGTTGCAAAATCAATGTAGAAAAAATATTTAAAATGTCAAAAACAATTAAAATATTAATTCTTTGCAAAAATATCAATTATATGAAATAAATAATATTTTTGGGATTTTTTGATAAAATAAAATATTTTAACATTTTTGTGAATTATTAAAAAAAGAATCAACTCAAAATCATTAAAACTCAGAGAGAAATTAATTTTTGAATCAATTAAATAAAATCACAAAATTCAAATATTTGAATTTATGAAAATGGCGCCAAGAACATGGACCAAGAACACGCGCGTGTTCTGCCTTGCCCAGATTTTCATTTTCTATCCAATCTCACTGAATACTTGATTATAACATGCAATCCACATATCATTATGCTCGTCTCAACCTCACGATCATGTCTATGTCCATTAATTTCATTTAAATTAAACATACAACAAGAAATCATGAAAAATCCTCAAGAACCCTAATTTCTGCATGAAGGCTAGGATTTTTGATACACGACTCAAACAATGCAATTAATTGAGGGAAAACATTCCATGCATGATTATGAACATATGGCCAAATTATTGTGCGAGGAAATATGCATAGATTGAGAGATGACCAAGTATGTGCTTACTTCTAAGCCGTGACAGCAAGTGCAATGTGATTTTTGATTTGGAGGTGTTACAGATGAGTGGTGATGATCTGAACAGCTTCCCTACACCCTATGGAGTGTGTTTGAATGCTTGGACTTGATTGAAAATGGCTGGATCACTTTGTGGTACCTCAGCTGCAACTTGATTGAAAATTTGAGCAACCAGCTGGTGATTTTGTGAAATTGGTGTTCCAGATGTTGTTTAAGTGTTTGATCAGCTCATATGTGATGTATGTGAGGTGTGTGAGTGATTGGTTTGATTGGAAGAGCTCTCAAACTCAAAACCCGATAGTGACTTGCCTTAGAAGGCAAAATTGGAGTGAAAGAAGAGATTTTGAGGAAAGCATCTGTTTGATGGCTTTGGTGTACTCAAACTGATCATAATTGAGCTCTATTTATAGTAGAGCAAGTTTGTTTTGCAAGGAATAGTGAATGGCAGCTGGTAAGTAGGTTTGGCCAATGTTGGCAAATGAAAATCCAAGTCTCCTCTAGCCATTGACTAGAGGTTAGGGCACAGAGCTTTGGTTCCCTTGGTCTTGGATAAGTCTTGACTGATTTCAGATGAGAATGGCTCAGTCCATGCCACCTTGATGCTTCCATTGAATGCTTCAATCCAAATTTGGAGTCTTGTCCCTATTTTGGCCATTCTAGGTTCAACATGCTATTTCTTGTTCCATGGACTTTGGAGGCTTGGCTCAGTGATTGTCCCCTTTAGATTCAATCCTCAGATGTGTCCAAGTGGATAGGAGCATTTGAATTTGGCTGATTTTGGCAAATCGAGCAAAGTTGCAAATTCTGCCTTGCCTTTGACAGATTTCAGCACGGCAACTTGACAATGTCATATCTCATGGTGTAAGTTGAATTTGGCAATGTTCTTGGCCATTTTGGAAAGCCCTTACATGATACAACAACTGTTTGAACAAGTTTGGTTTTGATCTCTTTTGATTCCAAGTGAAAAATCCCTCTACATTTGGCAAAAAGTGAAGCAAAATCTGACTTAGTGAAATTTTCACTAAGTGTTGGAACAAAGTGTGATTTCTTGATTTTGATCACTCCATAACTCAAAATCCTTAATGAATTGGACTTAGGTCTAGTTGAAGTTTTTGTAGAGGGTAATGAGGGCTACAAATCCATCTTTGGATGAAAAAATTTGTCCATATGGTTTAGGAATTATGATCCTCCAAAGTTAGTGTATTAGTGGTACTTTTTCCATAACTTAGAAAAATTTCTAAGTTTTATGGTTACCCCTTTTACAAGTTATCCCACTTTCTTTGATTTTTCTTGATGAATGATGATTCAAATCATACATTAACATCATTTTAGGGTTAAAAATCCATTTTGGTGAAAAATCTCAAAAAGTCAAAGTTGACTTTTGTGCACAGTTGACTTTTTATCAGATGAATTCCAAACTGTGCAATTCTTCAGGAAATCATGTCCTTGACCTAAATCAAACTTGATGGACATGTTCCATGGGTGTCATAGGGTATATTGGGGCATGTCCTAGGGTTTGGGAGCATGTCCTGGTCAAAAGTCAAAGTTACAGTTGACTTTCCTCGCGAAACCCTAATTGTGGTGCAGATGAAAATGAGACTTGTTGTTCAAGCTTCTTGGATTAATCCATTGTTCCAAATGGATCAATATAGTTCATTAGAGACCCTCAAATCATGTCTTGAGGTCTTGGCTCTTGATTTGTCCCAAAAGTCAACTTAGGGGTGAATTAGGTCAAGAAACCCTAATTCCTGATTTTTGATGTATGCATCCCCTGAGGTCAAATTGACTTGATGCTTGGGTCCATGAGGTTCCATGGAGTACATTAGGTTGTGTTTTGGATCTTTGGCTTGTGTCCAGATGAAAAGTTTCAATCTGGAGGCCCTGGTCGACCAAAACCCTAATTTGGTGATACTGGCGATCTTGAGACTTGATCCACCTAGAAGGGAGCAGCCTTGTGCTTAATCCTTAAAGTGGGAGTCCTTTTTGATCCATTGTGGATGTTTGAGAGGTTAGAAAAGTTGAAGATCATGTCATTCCTTGATTGATCCTTTGTCTAAGGCTCTGAAAGGGCTCGGAACCCTAATTTTGATTGTAGTGGATGCTCACCCATCTTTGGGGAGACTGATGAAGCATGATGGTTCCTCCACATTGTAATGATGATTTGCACAATGATGGGAAATATTAGTGGTCAAATTTTGGGGTATGACAGATGCCCCTATTTAATCTTCTTGGACCCGAAGGTGTGAATGACGAAGGTATTCGGGCATTCGGGGTGCAAGAGGATTAAATATCGGAATACCCGAAATTTTGATGGTGGTTATGAATGGTAGCTTACGCATTCATCTTATTTTGCTAAGAAATGATGCTTAGAAAAGGTAAACTTCCCCTCGATCCTGGTTTCCTACCAAGGAACTGGTCTTAGTTTCTGATTTAAACTTCCCCTCGATCCTGGTTTCCTACCAAGGAACTGGTCTTAGTTTCTTATTTAAACTTCCCCTCGATCCTGGTTTCCTACCAAGGAACTGGTCTCAGTTTCTGATTTAAACTTCCCCTCGATCCCGATTTCCTACCAAGGAACTGGTCTTAGTTTCTTTTGTCAATAAACTTTATTGACAAGGGACGCTATGCGTAGCGGTTTTCCTCAAACTTCTCGCCTAATTTTCCTGGGGAGATGCCATTTGAGTGGAAAAAGTTTCGATGTCAGACTTGCTGGGGAACCCAGTCGTCTGAGTTGTAGAGGTGCACAAACTTCTCTGTTGAGACGCCATTTGTCGATTCTACTCGGGAAAGCGGGTCTCTTGAGAGACTGCTGTCACTTAGGATCTTACATCATACTTTTCTCGGGATCTTCCCGGAGAAATGCCATATGATGGGGTCCAATTTTGAGGTGTCGATGACCTCTTCATCAGCGATCATTTTGGAGCGAAACTGGCATGCTGCCGAATCTCTGATTACGAGGCTTTCTCTGTGGATTTTCCTTAATCCGAGAAAGCAAGGATATCATCTTCAATGGCGAAGAGTAATGTTGACTGAGGGTTCCTCTGGTTTTTCAGAGGTTCAAGTTATCAAAGTGGTCGAGGGCCAACTTCCTTCCAGAAATAAACTGGAAGTGAGGTCGTTCAAACACAGTATTTCCTGACGAGGCAAGGACTGACAACTCGATTGAGAGAACTGTTTATCACTAGGGGACAAGACCGACTAGAGTGATAGTGATGCAATATGAAATGTAAATGCAAATCAATAATGCATGATGTATGTATGTATATGCTGACAAAACTGACGCGATACACAAACTAAAAGATGAACATGACTGGATACTCGGCCATCGCGGGGCGTATAGAGATATCGCTGGTTCAAGATAGCAATTCCACCTTGCTTGGGAGAGATAGTCCCTGCGGGGAATACCATTGATCGGGCTTAGGAGGTAAGAACTCTGTCGTGGTGTGTCAGACGAAACAAGGTCTCTGACTCAGTTGATCCTTCATTCAGGCGTACTGGGTTAGAAGGAGTACTTTGATTCTGCACTTTGAAGTTTGCTTACTTCTGGAGAAGCGACCGATGTTCTTCTGAAGTTCAACAGTCAAAATAAATTGTCGTCTTTATTAAAAGCAGAAAAAAGTTTTAACAAGTAAATTCATTTTGATTTTATTTCAAGAATCGTTGATCATGTTAAAATACCGTTCTGTAAAGTTAAAACAAATGAGAATTACAAACAAAAGCACAAAGGCTCAAATTTTATTTATAAGATGGAGATCAGCCAAACGCGTGATTCCAAAGAGTAATTACAAAGTTAGAAAATGGTAATTTACAGGGAAAAGGGCTACGTTGAAACATAACGACCACTATCCTTCTACCAACTTTGAATTCTGGGCATCCTGAGCTTCTGTCGAAGATGACCTTGACTAGAGTTTTCTGACAGATGATGTAACTGCTACTGCTGAGGGATTCGCCTCTGTTGGACATAGTTACTTGCCATTATCCCTAATTTTTGCCTGGATTATACTATGAGATTTCCAATCCATCGGGATGATTTTTTTTCATGTCTCTAACTTTTGCCTGGACCGCCCTTTCGGGTTTTCAATCCACCGAGACGTTTTTTTTTTTTAGTTTAGGCGAAGTATTTCTTGACTACATCAACATTTGTGGGGTAGGCAAATTCCTCTCCGTCCATGGTTGCAAGTCTCAAGGCACCGCCTGAGAAAGCTTTCGTGACCACATAGGGGCCATCATAATTCGGAGTCCATTTTCCCCGGGAATCAGTGAGAAATGATTGTATCTTCTTGAGCACGAGGTCTCCTTTTCTGAAGACACGAGATCGGACCTTTTTGTCGAACACCTTCTTCATTGTCTGTTGATACAACTGACCGTGGCATAGTGTCGTGATTCTCTTTTCTTCGATCAGATTCAGTTCATCGTGTCGACTTTGACACCATTCAGCTTCGGTGAGCTTAGCTTCCACCAATACTCGGATTGACGGGATCTCTACTTCTATGGGGAGCACTGCTTCCATGCCATATACTAGAGAGAAAGGGGTTGCCCCTGTTGAAGTGCGGACAGATGTGCGATAACCGTGAAGAGCAAAGGGTAGCATCTCGTGCCAGTCTTTGTAGGTTACAACCATCTTTTGAACGATCCTCTTGATGTTCTTATTAGCCGCTTCTACCGCTCCGTTCATCTTGGGTCGGTAGGGAGATGAGTTATGGTGTTCGATCTTGAACTCTGCACACAACTCTTTCATCATCTTATTGTTCAAGTTAGATCCATTATCAGTAATGATCTTGCTTGGAACACCATAACGGCAGATGATATTGTTTTTGATAAATCGGACCACCACTTGTCGGGTTACATTGGCGTATGACGCTGCTTCAACCCACTTGGTGAAATAGTCAATGGCTACTAGGATGAACCGATGTCCGTTTGAAGCCTTGGGCTCAATCAAGCCAATCATGTCGATTCCCCATATGGAAAAAGGCCACGGGGAAGAAAGAACTTTGAGATGTGATGGCGGTACATGAATTTTGTCGGAGTATATCTGACACTTGTGACACCTCCTCATGTACTTGTAGTAGTCGGATTCCATGGTCAACCAGTAATACCCTGCTCTTAGGATTTTCCTCGCCATTGTGTGTCCATTGGCATGAGTGCCAAAGGATCCTTCATGAATTTCTTTCATCAGTATTTCTGCTTCTGGTCTGTCGACGCATCGGAGCAAGGCCATGTCAAAATTCCTCTTATAAAGAGTGTCACCGCTCAGGAAGAAGTTTCCAGCCAATCTTCTGAGGGTTTTCCTGTCTTTTCTGAGTGCCCCAGATGGGTACTCTTGTTTCTGAAGGAAGCATTTGATATCCTGGTACCAAGGTTTGTCATCTATGACTGCTTCAATCGTGAAGACGTAAGCGGGCCGTTCAAAGCGCATTATGTCGATCTTAGGTATGTCATTCCATTGACCTACACTAATCATGGAAGAGATAGTGGCTAATGCATCAGCCATGTGATTCTCATCACGAGGGATGTGATGAAACTCGACTCTGTTGAAGAAGGGTAACAACCTTCTTGCATAGTCTTTGTAAGGAATCAATCCTGATTGGTATGTGTTCCAATCTCCTTTTATCTGATTGATAACCAAGGCTGAGTCGCCATATACGTCCAAGTTTTTGATCCTTAAATCAATCGCTTCTTCGAGACCCATTGTAACACCCCAAAATTTGCCTTGTTGTTTTTAGATAACTGGCTTATGTTTCTTTTCATTTCTTGCATTAACATTTGTGCATAGCATGGTTCCTAGCATGGGATCAAGGTATCTTTGTTATCCCTTAAGAGGAGGATGTGTCTCAAGGCCGAAGCAAGAGAATGTACTCAATCTTGTGGTGTTCAGGTTCGTCAAAGTCCCTTACCAAGTTTGCACAATCATCAGAGGCATCAGTCATTTATTTTATCAGCAGATGGGTTAATCATTTCAGAATCAAGGTCATAAAGCAGGGTTGATTGGATCTTGTTCCAGACAGGTTCTTTATCATGTTTCAGGCGTCATTCAAGGGTATTATCAGTGGCTAAGGATTAGATATGAAGCAGGACTCAAAACAAGTTGCATTGAAGCAATTTTCACCATTTTGCCTTGGTCCAATCGATTTGCACAAGTGTGCAATCGATTGCACCCCTTTAGTTTTCACTTTTTTACTTTTCAAGGGTGTCCAATCGATTTGCATTGTTGTGCAATCGATTGCACTGTGACGGATTTGCCTAAAACCTTCATTTTTCAACACTATGCCAATTTCCAATGCACCACATTCACTTGGGATCAATGTTATATCAGTAGAAGGATCTAGAGAGCTGCAGAATTTAATTTTATTTTCATCATTTTCCACTCAAAATTCAAATTCCTTCCAACATTTTCCACTCTAATTCCTCATTTCCTTTCCTAATCCACTTTTCACCCCAATTTCCACCCACTAAACCTCACTCCAAACCACATTTGAATTCCAAACCTAGCATCTATTTAAGTGAATTCTTTCCAAACCTCACATAACTTTAATCCATTTTCTGAATTTTCTACACATCACTCTCCAATTCTCTCAAACTTTTCTCTCATTTCCCAAAAACCTCACTCAAAGTTTCATCATCAAAGTTCATCAAATTTCACCTTGGAATTTGTTGATCTTGAAACTAAACCACCATCCATTCATCAATTCTTGAAAGAATCTTGGATTTGCTACTGTTTTGGAGTGTGGAATCACTTTTGGAGCAGCTTTTCATTATTTGAGTTGTTTTATCTTGGATCTTGGTTGTTCTTGCTTGGATCTTGAAGTTCATCACATAGATCTTTGGTTTTCTTGCTTGGATTCACCAATTTTCGTGCTCAACAATCACCAAGGCAAATCTCAGCCTTGTAGGTTGGTTTTCCTTAGATCTATACTTGATTTAGCTTAATTTCAACTTATACAATGTAGATCCATGGTTTTCAATGTGATTTGATTCGTTTGCTTGATTGGATTCATGATCTTGTTGTTTGATTGTTGAAATGTGTGCTTGATTACTGATATTTGATGTGGATTTTCGTGTATGTTTGATTACATGATCATTTGGATGTTTGAGTAGGTGATTGGTGCTTGAAAAGTGATTATGAGAAGTGATTTTTGCAGGTCTGAGACTGTTCAGTCGATTTGCATCCTAGTGCAATCGATTGCACCTGTGTTTTTTTACTAAGATTTGCTTTCTGTAACTGTGCAATCGATTTGCACTCTGCTGCAATCGATTTGCACCTGCAACTTTTATGTTTTTGGCTTGTTTGGAAGCGTGTATTGATACTTATTCCACCCCTAACCTTCATGGCTTTGTGTGATGCATATTTGTGGAATTTTCTAAGGTTGTTTAACCTCTAGTTGCTGGATGTATGTGAAGCTTTGATGCATAATCGTCCGGTTGTTGATTTGTTTGCATTCTTGAAGCATGTTCTTGAGGCATATTGGTTCATGTGTGATTAATGACTTGATAAACTTGTGTGATCTCTTGGAAATGAATGTGATGTGATACATGTGAGTATGATGTTGTGGTGTGCTTAAGTTGGACCATGTATGTTTTTTACCTTGCTTGAACACTTGTTTTCCTTTAAAAATGATTATGGTGTATGGTCAACTAGTATTGATATATGCTAATGTGAAGTTGTCTTGCATGTTTGAATTGGATGATCATGGTATGATATAAGTTCTGACTTTTCTCCATTCTCACTTCACTTTGTTCACATCACCTTTGTATGAACACGATTTTTCGACACGCGACTTTTGATTTCCATTGATGAATGTGCATGCTTGCGTTGTTGATTAATTGTTTTGATGATCACTTAATGAACACCCTTCGAGCTTGTTAATTGCTAATTGATAATGATGATTGTTAGATAATTATGTGCATGTTCATTTTCTTTTGATTCCATGATGTGCATACTTGTTTCATTTGAGCATGTGTTATATGTTGCATTCTTCCATAATGCTTGCAAGGTTATTCAACGTGGTGTGTGGTTTGTTTATGATCATGATTAATTGAACGATGTATGTTGTTTGATGCACGTTTGCTTTGCCTTGATTGAATCGTATTCAAATGTGGTTCATGTTGTCCTGATTTCACATCTGAGCTTTGCATAATGTGCTGTCATATGTGTTGTCCATGTGTACATGTATGCTGTTTGATCTTTTTACACCTGTTTTTCATGCTGGATTGTACGCTGTGAAATGCTGATTGGTGTTTGTGCACACTTAACTTGATGATTTTATTTCTCATAGCACATAAGATATTTTGAACCCATTCTTTTTGCATTGTTTCATCAATATATTGAAGTGCATAAAAACATTTTTCTCATATTTTTAAAACTCTTTTCATATTGCATTTTGGTCCCTCTCTTTTGCATATTAGTTCATAATTCCTATGTGACTTTGCATATTTGTTTGAAGGATTTAGCTTGTGAATTTTTGCATGAGTTTTTAATATGGTGTCTACCCCTGGTTGAGGTCCTTTGGGACTTAATTTTGCACTTTGTGGATCTTGTTTGGTGTTGCCTAAGTGTTGGAACTTTGAGCTTACTTTTGTGGACTTTCTTTAGTGCATATTGGTCCATGTTTTGATCTTCTCTTGCATATGTGGATTGTTAATGATAATATGATCTCGGTTCTGATCTTCTTTCATCTTCATCTTGTCTTTCTCATTTCATTTTGATATGAAGTCCATGTGTGCTTAATTGTGCATTTCATTCAAGTATGCTTGCATCCTTTCATGTTTATCTTTGTATGCTTACTTGAATGGTTTTGCATTGATCTTTGAGACTTGTTTGATGATATGAGTTGGACATTTATGATATGATGTGCTTGCTGCCATTTATTGTATCTCACTCTTTTCCTTCTCTTCTTCTTATTCTCTTTCACTCTTTTCATCCCATGAGTCTCAAGACTTGTTTAAGTCTTGGATTCTCTCCCGTTAGAGCTACCTAGTCCAACTTAATTTTTGATTAAGCTTGGAGTAGGATTAGCATTAGGTTAGGTAGTCATTTCTCCTAAACCTCACTAACCATAGGACATCCATGCATGATAACATTAGGACTCTTAGTTCCCCTTTAGAGTTTCCTTTGTGTCGTCTCTCTTCTCATCTCAAAACTTCTTCAAGACACGTAATAAAAGTTAACGTGTATTGCGCTTGAGCCTTCTATGTGGGAAGTGGGGATTGAGGGGCTTTCTCTCATTCGTCTAGGATACCTAGTGTACGTCCTGTTGGGGACGATGCGCGAAGTATTCGTTCCTATATTCAAGACTTGGGTTCAATGCAAGTTACGAAACAACTTAAAAGACACTTCTGTCTAAAAAACACCAAACAAATTCCAATCTTTTTATCCTTCGGGATTGTTGGGTTTCAAACTTCATTTTCAGAAAAGAGCTCGTCGCTCACGTAAAAAATCACTTACCCATCCGTGGTCGTACCCACGAACTACGTCAGCTCTGATTCCTCTCTCTCATCCGATTGAGGATACGTAGGCACAAGACAGCGATTGTCTTGGCGAGCAACCTTCCCCCACAGTTCCCGTCTGAACTACGTTGACTCTGACTTTCCCATTGCACTGAGGGAGTACGTAGGCCTAGGACAACGATACCGTCCTATCGAGTCACCTCTTTTCTTCTTTTCTTCTTCGTTTCTCCGTTCTTTACATTCTAGTTCTTTCTCATTTCCAGTAGCAGCGGAGCTCCAGACGACGACACCCTTTGATGCAGACAACAAGCGTGGATCCCGTCGAGTACGATGGACGTGTTGGGTGCTAACACCTTCCCTTCGCGTAACCGACTCCCGTACCCGTTATCTTGGTCACGTGACCATGCTCTTTCCCTTCTTTCAGGTTTATACAGTGTTTCCTTTCCCTCTCTTGGGATAAATACACTTTGCTGGCGACTCTGTGTTCTTTTGCGCCACTCTCGCGTTTGTACCGTTGGATGCAAATCTTTCGGGAGCGACACCCATGATACAAGCTTCGTATTCGGCCTCATTGTTCGTACATTTGAACGTAAGTCTAGCAGTGAAAGGAATGTGGGTACCCTGAGGGGTAACAATGATTTCCCCAATTCCGTTTCCATATTGATTAACTGCTCCATCAAAGATAAGTCCCCACTGGGAACCTGGTTCTGGCCCTTCACTGGGTAGTGGTTCATCGCAGTCTTTCATTTTTAAATACATGACATCTTCGTCTGGGAAGTCAAACCCGATTGATTCTTGATCGTCAATCGATTGATGAGCCAAATGATCGGCTAAAATACTTCCCTTAACGGCTTTCTGAGCGTGGTACTCTATGTCATATTCTGATAGCAACATCTGCCAACGGGCAATTCTTCCCGTAAGAGCAGGTTTTTCGAATACGTACTTGATTGGATCCATTTCGGAGACCAACCAAGTAGTATGACGAATCATGTATTGACGTAGACGTTTGGCTGCCCAAGCCAAAGCGCAACAAGTTTTCTCAAGCATCGTGTACCGAGTCTTACAGTCGATGAATTTCTTGCTCAGATAGTAGATGGCATACTCCTTTCTTTTAGTTTCGTCTTGTTGGCCGAGTACACATCCCATCGAGTCCTCTAGAACTGTGAGGTAAATGATCAGTGGTCTTCCTTCCACTAGAGGTGATAGAATCGGAGGATTCAACAGGTATTCCTTAATACTGTCGAAGGCAGTTTGGCAATCTTCTAACCAAACGCAATCCTGGTTCTTTTTCAGTAATTTGAAAATCGGCGCACATGTGGCGGTCATAAGGAATATGAATCTGGAGATGTAGTTCAAACGTCCCAAGAATCCTCTGACTTATTTTTCAGTTTTAGGAGAAGGCATTTCTTGGATGGCCTTGACCTTGTCAGGATCAACTTCAATTCCTTTCTGGCTAACGATGAACCCTAGTAGTTTCCCTGAACGGACACCGAAGGTGCACTTGTTGGGATTCAAGCGGAGCTTGAACTTTCTTAGACGTTCGAACAATTTTGACAGATGTTCAACGTGCTCACTCTCTATTTTTTATTTTGCAATCATATCATCGACATATACCTCGATTTCCTTATGTACCATGTCATGAAACAGAGTAGTCATGGCCCTTTGATAGGTTGCCCCGGCGTTTTTCAAACCGAACGGCATTACCTTGTAACAAAAGGTACCCCATGGGGTAATGAACGAAGTTTTCTCCATGTCTTTCGGCGCCATTTTGATTTGGTTATAGCCCGAGAATCCATCCATGAAGGAGAATACTTTGAATTTTGCTGTGCTGTCAACCAACATGTCAATGTGTGGTAAAGGAAAGTCGTCCTTTGGACTTGCCTTGTTCAGATCTCTGTAATCAACACACATTCTGACCTTTCCGTCCTTTTTGGGAACGGGTACGATGTTGGCTAACCATTGAGGATATTCAGCTATGGCGAGGAAACCTGCGTCAATCTGTTTCTGTACCTCCTCTTTGATTTTTATGGCCATGTCTGGGTGAGTTCGTCTCAACCTTTGCTTCACTGGCAGACATTCCGATCTTAACGGTAAGTGATGTTCCACGATGCTGGTATCCAACCCTGGCATATCCTGATAGGACCAACCGAATACATCGAGGCATTCTTCGAGAAGCTTTATCAAACTCTCTTTGGCAGTTGGACTGAGCAGTGCCCCAATCCTGATTTCTTTTCTCTCTTGTTCTGAACCCAAGTTTACCGTTTCCAACGGTTCTTTGTGAGGTTTAATGGACCTTTCCTCTTGTCTGAGTAGTCGGGAGATCTCTTCTGGAATTTTGTTGTCATTTTCTTCTTCAGCCTCGAATACCGGGAACTCAAAGTTGGGCGAAGGAATCGGATCGTATGTTTCAACGGGGTTTAAAACAAGCAATCTGCATGACGTGATGATTCGTGTTTAGAAGAGATAGAGAAAATGCAAGTGTGTGCAGTGTATTTATTTTACTGCTTGTTTTTATTTTTACATGTTTTTTAGGATTACCATTTTCTGAAAAAGCAAAAAGAGAAAACAGCAATTAATGCGGAAATTACAGAACGACGTTATTTTATTAATGAACAAGTCGAATCTTGAAACTACAGCCCTATAAAACAAAACTCTGTCGCTTAGGGCGAAGCGAAGAGGGAAAATTTACAAAAAGCGAGCCCTATCAAAACATCTGTTTCACCTGGGCAGGGTGAAAGGTTAAAGATGGAAATTACTTTGACTGATGCACGACCTTCGGAACCTCGACGGCAACCCATTGGCGACGAACTCCTCGGTGAATCACAAAGTCTGGCACCTTCCTTGATTTGTCTTTAGAAATGACGCGGATTTCTGGTGGAGCAGGATCATTGGAATCTGTCTCCCAGGCAGAATTGTCGTAGGAGAATTCCTCTGTTGCATTTTGCAGAGTAGTTGTTCTCTCAGCTATATTTCCCTATCCAGTAGGCTTGATATCTTCGAGCCTGATACGAGAGCTTTCGGGAGCGGTGTACTTGACCATATAGTCGTATTTTCCACTCGGTTGTCCCAGAGTGTCCCAAACTTCTTTGGAACTGGAGGAGTCATCTCTCTCGATGACATTAACCTCAGGAAAAGCATAGTTGATGAATTCAAGTCCTGCAAACGTTGCAAATTCATCTTCATGTTGAGTAGTTTCTGAATGATCTGAGTGTTGATCCCATGACATGGTGGGGACACAGGTATTCTGTTCAATGATGCTCAGCTGAGTTTCATTACTCGGCTGACTTTCCGGCCCCAAGTTTCCTGGATAAGGTTGCCACATTGGCAGACCATCCATTGGGCCATAGTAGGTGTAGTCAAAGTTGTCTTTCATCAGAGTGTCTTCCTCTAATGAATTTGGCGGAGCACGGCACCCTTCCGGATCACAATCTCCATATATCATTTCGACGTCTGACCGTGGTATAAATCTCGGACTCTGTGCGGGATAGCAAAATGACGTAAGCACCTCTTCCTGAGACATATAACCGTCCTCATTAAGATAGGACTTCCATTCTTCATCCGTGTCAGAGGGATCTTCGTCATTGATAGCATGTACTGTTTGAGACACCGGGTGAAGAAAACCTCCACTGTGGAATAAGTTTTGAAGGGGATAAAGACTTTCATCGCTGGCAGCTGTCTGGGTACAGGTTGCAGAAAAACCAAGACCTTTCTTTGTTTTATTGTCAATGGGAATGACAAGCTGTCCCCATCCTGTCGTATCGGTACTCTTGACCGCTTTAATAGCATCTTTGTATGAGGAAATCGAGGTTCCTCCTCCGAACTGATTGTTCTTGCTCACTGACAGTGCTTGGAACTGAGTTCCAATAACCTCCTCAGGTTCTATACTAGCAGATGATGACAAGTTACTCACAATCAAGGCTTGTTCCCCACAAACCGTGACAAGTTGATCGTTCTTGACGAACTTTAGCTTTTGGTGGAGGGTTGAAGTGACCGCTCCAGCCTGATGTATCCAAGGTCTTCCTAATAAACAACTGTATGTTGTCTGGATGTCCATGACCTGGAAAGTGACTTGGAAAGTGTGAGGACCGATAGTTATGGGAAGATCAACTTCGCCGATAACTGTTTTTCTCGATCCGTCGAATGCTTTGACGACGACCTCGCTAACCCTCATCGGAGGTCCTTTGAATGATAATTGCATCAAAGTGGACTTCAGCATAACATTCAGGGATGACCCTGTGTCTATCAGTACGCTGGCTAAAGCATCGTCCCGACAGTTAACTATAATATTGAGCGCCATGTTATGACGACGACCCTCTTCAGGTAATTCTTCATCACTAAATCCCAAATTATTGCAGGAAGTGATGTTAGAGACAATACTATCGAACTGTCTGATTGTTACATCCTGTTCCACAAAGGCTTGTTCCAAGACTTTCTGTAGATCCTCCCTGTGGGCTTCTGAACTGAGTAACAGTGATAACACCGAGATCTTTGAAGGAGTCTGTAATAGTTGATCGACAATGTTATATTCACTCCTTTGGATGAGCTTCAGCATCTCATCATTATTTTTCGAAAGGTCGGGATTACTGGATTGACCGACTGGTGGATCGGGAGCTTCCGTCTGAAGTTCCTTTTCCTTGTTAACCTCCCCAACCCCTCGGTTGAAGATTCTACCACTCCGTGTTACACGACTGATGTCTGCAATATTCACGACGGAGGGTAATGGAATTTCTTTTCCATTTTCAATGGTTGTTGCACCGTACTTGTAAGGGATAGCCTTAGTTGATTCATACGGTAGTGGTCCCGGCAGATAGATGACTACGGGAACTTTCTGATTCTTCTGACCATCGTAAGTAATCTCAATTCGTTCCCGGTTGGGAACTCTAGATTCGTCAAGTAGAGGGATGATGGCAAAAACATCCCTGGTATGGTGATTACCAGAAATTGTGACAACGTCCTCGATCTGACCAGCAAGGTAGTTCGGCGTCCAGTCGATAGGTCCAGAACCTGGATATGGACGAATTTCTCCACGATCGACCTGACCCTGAAGAGCTGCTCTCACAAGGTAACACCCTTGGTTACTTTCTGAACAGACGTTACAACGGTCGTAATTGTGTAGTGGCACCTGGCCACGCCCACTTTGAATATAATGTAACCTCACTAGGTTACCTTCCACTGATCGGACATCCTGACTTTGACGTCGAGTAGGATTCCTGTTACTGATACCAATCTGCTGAGTATCTTCATCCATGTAGATTGGCATCCACCAATGATTTAACAAGTGCTGAAGTGCCTCCTGGACAAGGGTACAACCTCGATCGTTTTCGCAACCCGCTTTACAACTTTGATAGTCATGTGATATTAAGAATCCGAGTCGGACCTGCTCAGCATGTAATTCTACCAGGTTGGTATTCATTACGCGAATATCAAAGATCTGAACCATGTTGATTTGATAGGGGTTCCTATCATGGTAGTCTTGGATCCATCCAAGATCCATCTGACGCTGGAGGGCCTCCTGTATGAAAGAGCATCCCTGTTTGTTTACCGAGCAAATCAGACAAGAACTGTAATCGTGCAGCGGCAAATTATGATACTGGCTTTGCCTTGAGTGCATTGCCACCAAGTTGACATTCATTGCACGGATGTCGTGGTTCTGAATGACGTTAGAATTCGTGTAGACCATGTTAACTCCACGAACTCGGTGCTCTTGGATCCATCCGAGATCCATTTGTTCCTGTAGGGCTGCTTGCACTACAGAACATTCTTGATTGTCTTTAGAGCAGATATCACACTGATGATAATTATGAGGTGGCACATGGCCATATCCACTCTGTCTACAATGCATCTTAACCAGATTGGTTTTCAACAAGAGTACATCGTGAATTTGATAGACATCGCTAGTCTCTTTCTCAATCAGATTGACTGCAGCCTTCTCATGTTGAGGCAGCGGGTTTGTGAGAACATTAGGATTTGTATCCTTGAAGGATAAGACCCCGCTCCTAACAAGTTTTTGCACGTCGGACTTGAAATTGAGACAAGTCTCTATGTTATACCCTGAACCTCCTTGATGATAAGGGCATGTTTGATCCACCTTAAACCAAAAAGGCAGATTTTCCGGTACTGTAAGAGGAGACTTAGTCTGAATGTGCCCCTTAGCCAGTAGTAATTGAAACAGTTCTGCGTACGTCACGGGTATAGGATCAAATCCTGGTGACCGTGTTGTACGGTTATTGTTATATGGAGGACGAGCCTGCTGAAGAGGTTGTTGTGTCCTTTGCTGGTCAGGTTGGCTCTGCGCAACCTGAGGTTGATACGTAGGAATAGACGCAGGGCTGATAGCAGGAGTCACAGCTGCTACCGGTTGATAACGTCGTCTTTGCTTTCCGAGAGAGATATTCCCAATATCTTGCTCTTTTTTCTTAGGGAGAGCACTACCATATTTTTTAGTACCGGTCGTCGATCCAATGTCTTTTACCAAACGTCCTTCTCGGACGGCTTCCTCAAGACGTATACCCATGCCGACCATTTCGGTGAAATCACTGGGCACACTGGCAACCATCCGGTCATAGTAAAATGAGCTTAAGGTCTTTAAGAAGATCTTTGTCATCTCTTTTTCCTCAAGAGGTGGACAAATTTGAGCGGCAATTTCACGCCACCTTTGAGCATACTCCTTAAAGGTTTCCTTGTCCTTTTGCGACATCGATCTGAGTTGATCTCTGTCGGGTGCCATGTCCAAATTGTATTTGTACTATTGGATGAAGGCAGTACCAAGATCTCTGAATGTGCTGATCGTAGTACGGTTTAAACCCATGTACCATTTGAGTGCGGCACCGGTTAAACTATCCTGAAAGTAGTGAATCAGTAGGTCCTGATTCTCCGTCTGGGCTGACATCCGCCGAGCGTACATCACCAGATGGCTCTGAGGGCAAGAGTTACCCTTGTATTTTTCAAAGTCGGGCACTTAAAATTTGTGTGGAACTTTCACATTTGGGACCAAGCAGAGATCTGCGGCGTCCTTTCCAAATAGATCCTGACCGCGAATGGCTTGCAGTTCCTTCTGCATTTCCAAGAATTGCTCCTGGAATTCATCCATTCTATCAAACATAGTTTCCTTCTTACCAGAAGGTGTCTGTGGAATCTGTCCTTCCGGGACAGTGTGTACCACAGGGGGTGGTACCGTGACTACGGCAGTGAGTCTTGGCGTCTCCCAAAATTTGTAACCTTCAGGAGTCTTCAGTATGCCTCTGGCATCTTCGCTTTCCCGAAGTTTGTAACCTTCAGGCCCAGCGGCTTCTATTGTGATTCCCTGATCTTCAGTGATCGACGGAACATATCCTTCCGGGATATAGTTAACAGGCATGCCCCAAGGACGATCTTTCGGTATCTGATACCTAGGATCATACCTCTCCACTATGGGCGTTGAGGTGATCTCTGAGATCACAGTTCGTTGTAGCTGAGCTTCTACCATGGCTTGCATGTCGTTATGAAGCTTTCTCATATCCTCTCTCAGAGCGTCGATCTCTTCTTTCAACTCTCTGTTTTCTTCCTCAAGATCATCCATCCTTTTCTGACGATTGGCCTGAGTATTATACGAATGAGATAGTTTGACTCTAGAATCGAGACACAAACGTGAGATTCGTAGGGAAGAAGAATATGCGATGTGAGAATGATGAATGCAATGATTATATTAATTGTTTTAGGTTTAATCAAAATAAACTTCGACAATTAGATTGCAAATACCAAACAGTGGGGAAACCCCTTTTTATTGAATTCAAAGGATTACAGAAATGGAAATACAGTAAAGTGCAGAAACAGAAACCTAAACTAATGGGTTCTGAGTTCTCTCTGAAGAGAAATCAGGTGCTGATTCCGGTATCTTCCTTTTCTTTGACCGGGGCTCTTGGGCCGTTGTCGGGTTGTCATTCCTTTGCCAAGTGAAAGGAGCGAGCAAATTCCTCTGGTCATCTTGATTATCTACAGCATGTTGCTCCAAAATTTCAATCAGAGCATCTTTCTCTTTCAGTAATTGCTGTATTTTGATGCACTCTATGTCGAGGGTGCGGTACTTGTTCTTCCAAGATCTTCTCTCCCGTTGAACTTTGTTGAGAGTAACCTGAAGCTTTTCAGTTTCCTTCATGAAGTACATGACAGATTCCCTCGGCGGAAGAATCCCGTAACGAGGATAAGTCATCTTTAGCTTGAGAGCTCTAGTTTGTACCCAATGGAGATAAGGCTCCACCGAGACATAGTCCGGTTTGCCTAGAGACTCTCGTCCTTTCTTATGAACATGCTTCCAAGCGTGCACTATTTCCATCTTTAGTGCTCTGTCGTTTTCTCCTTCTTTGAAGAAAAGACCTTCCAGATGAACACCCAGTGGGATGTGCCTCATCGGGTATCCAAATTGACGGCGAACCAACACCGGATGGTAGTTGATTCCTCCTTTAGTTCCTATAAGGGGTACGTTGGGGAAGTTTCCACAACGATCAATGATCCTGATTCCATCATAAATCCTATTACACCAATCTATATCAGAGTTGGTAAGAGACATGATCTTCTGCGACCAACGTAAGGCACTCTTGCAATCCCAAAAAGTAGCAGACTTGGGCAAGTGAGAGATAAACCATTTGTAAAGCAAAGGCACACAGCATGTGATCTCCCCTCCGCTGTACAAATTTCCCAAGTGTACAGAATGATATGCATCGGCGAGCAAAGTTGGCACAGGATTTCCAATGAGAAAAACCTTAATGGAGTTAATATCGACGAAGTTATTGATGTTAGGAAACAAAAATAACCCGTAGGTGAGCAAGACAAAGATGCTTTCAAAAGCAGTCACGTTTCCTATACTGGCAAAATATAGGGCCTTCTTCGTCAAGAACTGGGCTGGCAAACCTTGGATGCCACCCTTAGTGGTTAGGTGAGTCCTGACCTCAGACTCGTCCAAATGAATTGCTCTTGCAATGGTCTGATTCTTTGGAATTTCTTCCAGTCCAGAAAATGGAGCTCGATCCGTAATGTGTAGATCGATCAGGTGAGAATACTCCTCCAGCGTTGGTGCTAGCTGGTAATCCAGGAATGTGAAACAGTGATAAACTGGATCATAGAACTGGATTAGTGCATCCATGATTCCCTCAATCACATGGACTCTTAATAGTGGTAGCAAACCTCCGTGCTTGGCTCTGAAAGCCTCTGGGTTAGTGATCATCCTTGCTAACCTTCTCAAATCCTCTAGTTTTGGAACCTTGAAGGTATACTGGTGAGTTCTCCTTCTACCGAAATCCATTAGTGCAATCCTTTTCTCTGATATTTGCAATCACAGTCTTAGTTTAATTTGAAAAAAACAGAGAGACTAAAAGAGAAGAATTTTTGAATGTTTTAATGTCTTTTAAATGAATGCATGAATGCAGCACACAAAAACATAGAAAAAACATGGGGTCAAAGGGTCGTTGTCATGAAGTCAAGGCTCTACCCATCCCCAAAGGTTTATACAAGGGTGATTTTTGTACCTGTACTCATTATCATCAGCTCCTCCCAGGAAAGCAAAACAACAAGCGGATCGCCAGCGAGTTGTAAAGCAATCTTAGAGTAAGTGCCATTCACCGAGAATAGATCACCAGCCTCAAATGAGGGTAGTATCGCGTAACAACTATTTCCGATAGTTTCCGCACTACGAAAGGGTTTGGCTCCTCAGCTTCTCAGACTTAACAACCGGCCCATTGTCTAGGTGAGAGAATGGGTTGCGTTGGTCAGCCTCCACTGAGGTTGATGGTCGACCCCGTCGCCATCACTTATCTTAGGTGTATACTCATTCTTTCCACATACGGCATCACCCGCATTCCCATTAGCAGAAAAATAAACATGTATAGCAATTAGGAAAAGCAGTATATATATTTGTCCTAATCATCCTAAACCTATGAAGCTAAGAATCCTAAGTTCCTGACAGAAAATGGGTTCCCCGGCGGAAGCCCCAATCTGTGGTATTCACACAAGAGGTGAAAGGAAATCAGAAAAACAGAGACCCGCCCCACGGTGGGCGCCATTTTTCTGTAGCGAGCGATTTTGGACGCGGTTCTTAAGCGCTGGTAGCTCTCTGCGGTTGAGCTTAAAACTACAGGTCGATTCATTTTTTATCCTATTATGAGCTGATGAAGGAAGGGAAATAGATGTCTCCAATTAACCCTGCTTTGCATACTGAGTTTAAACAGCGGTCTGTTAGGTTACGGATGCTATCAATGTGGGGGGGCCTTTGTACTGGTTATTTGTATTTTTGCCAATACTGTTTTCTTTCTTTTTATCTAGGCTGAAGGTTTCTGGCGGGGAACAAGGATTAGGATGTTAGGACTGATGCTTTGACTTACTGCTTTTGATTGATGGAGATATGGGATTTGGTTTTTTGTTTATTGTGCTCGCTAAGATCTTTTCTTTCGATTTTATGCCTACGTATTCCCGTTTACCGAAACAGGGAAATCAGAGCGTTCGTAGTTCCTCCTATTCTACGGGAGGAAATGATTGTTTTTGGTCTTGTTCAAAGCCCAAGACGTGAAGCGAAAGGTAGTTTGTATCTTGTTCAAAGCCCAAGATGTGAAGCTGAAAGGTCTCAACTTTAGAGAGAATTTGTCATCTCTAAAGAGGGGGTTGTATGTCACCACTGTTTTATAAAGGAGAATTACTTTAACCGGGATTTGTGAATCCGGCAATGCCATAATTTCCTTTATAGGGGATTTCAACCTGAAGGAGAAGACTTTAACTCAGTGTAGAGCAATGCTATCTTTCCTTAGGAATTTCTCATACTAAAAGAGGGACAGTGGCATGGATGTAGATGATCCAGAGGCTTTCCGTTACAGTAATTAGATGAAGAGGAAGGAGTTGTTGATGTTTGTGTACTGCGAACGAGGCACAGTTTTGATGCTAAAAGGTTAATTGGATTAACCAGTGGTTTTCTTATACAAGGCCTAAGAGGAGGCTAATATGTGTCTCGTACAAAGCCCGAGAGAGAGGCTAAAGGGTTTTGACTCCACGAAGGAATCTTTTGGTATCTCGTATAAAGCCCGAGATGGAGGCTAAAAGGGGTTAATCCTAAAAGAGGATCCTTTATACTCAATAAGAGAGTGTTTTTGTATCTCGTACGAAGCCCGAGACAGAGGCGAAAGGGTGATCGACTCAACGAGGGAGTCTCTAATGTGTCTCGTATAAAGCCCGAGAGAGAGGCTATGACTATTGTTTCAGTTGAGTGACAAATCCAATATACTGATTTTAAAGAGAAAATCAGTTCTTATATGAGCAACACTGTGCTCATGGATTTGATTCAGGGATCCAGGTTATTCCTGTTCTTTTAAGGAAGCGGGAAATCCAAAGGATATTGAGACTATCTGAGTCTGCTGGTTTCCTTCCTATTTTTGAAGGGGTCACTTGAGAATGTTTTTGAGGCTCAAGGAAATTAGACTGTCCATGTCTAGAGTTTCATCTTTTATACTGTGTTTTGAGAAATAGTAGTAGACTCTATGAAAGGACTGTTCTATGCAGATGACTAAGTTCTGTTCCTATACCTCTAGGAGGTCGTCGGGACAATTTGTACAAAGCCCAAGAGGAGGCTGGAAACTTTTAAGAAGTCGACCGGTCCTTGTACTGAGCCCAAGAGAAGGCTATCGTTCCCGGAGGAAGAGATCATTATACGAAGCCTAAGAGGAGGCTGTGAATACTTCTAAGAAGCCGTAGGGTCCTTGTATTAAGCCCAAGAGGAGGCGGGGTTGCTTTTAGGAAGCCTGTGGGTCCTTGTACGATGCCTAAGAGGAGGCCGATGCTTTTAAGAAGCCCGTGGGTCCCCAAACCCCGAGAAATTCAAGGCAATGTTATTCACCGAGAATAGATCAAAGTCAGGAAAGTTCGAGAATTTGGAAGAAACTCAAAGATGCCATTCACGGAGAATACATTCATCTTTGGGAGTAGAGTTTCTTGACAGTTCCTAATGAGGACAGCCGAAGAGAAGACTGTATCTGGTGATCCTATTGGGGATCTAGTTGTCTATTTCTATGAATAAACGAAACGGCGTCACCTAGTTCTAGACGTAGTTGCCGGGGAAACTCTAAATATCTATACTATTATTACACAGTCGATATGAGTTTATGAAAGAAGACTTACAGCGAAACAGCCCCACAATACAGTTATATGTATATGAAAGCGGTAAATGAAAGCGTGTAAACACTTACTCGGTTGTAGAGCTTCCATGCTGTTTGGTTAGTTGTTCAACAAAGAAAGATTGAAAACAACAATATATTCAAAATCAAAGGAGAAAGTGCTTTGAAAAAGAAAGATTTGGGGCTTACAGCTCAAGGAGAGGCCCAGGGTTTTCTCAGTGAGCGCACTGTTTGAATTTGTACAGAGGGACTTATACAAGTTACTGAGGCCCAAAATGGTTTTCTGTACAAAGGGATAGGTCTTACACTCTCTCAAGAGGCCCAAAAGGTTTAAAGAAAAAGAGTGGGGCTTATAACACGATGGTAGGCCCAGATGATTTTTCCGTTTGAAATGGCGATCGCGCCGAGATTTTCTTTTAACGCAGAGGGACTTATACAATAAGTGAGGCCCAAATGATTTTGGTTAAAAGGGGGTTGGGTCTTACACTCTATTAGAGGCCCAAAATGTTTTGAATGGGTCTTATAGCTCGAGGAGAGGCCCAATTGATTCTTTGAATAGGCGACGATCGCGCCGTTTGTTTTTTACGGTATCGGGACTTATACAATACACTGAGGCCCAAAAAATGGTTGGTCAAAAAAGGATTGGGTCTTACACTCTATTAGAGGCCCAAAGTGTTTTGAAAATGATTTATGAGGGTTGAATTAATCCAAAAACCCTAATTTGTTTTCAAAAATGTATTTAATTGAATAAAAATTCAATTAAAATGATCAAAATTGTTTAACATATGAAAAACAAATTGTGATTTTGGATTAATGCTTCAAAAATTAAGTATTGACCTACAAAATAATTAGAAAGCATTAAAAGTTGCAAAATCAATGTAGAAAAAATATTTAAAATGTCAAAAACAATTAAAATATTAATTCTTTGCAAAAATATCAATTATATGAAATAAATAATATTTTTGGGATTTTTTGATAAAATAAAATATTTTAACATTTTTGTGAATTATTAAAAAAAGAATCAACTCAAAATCATTAAAACTCATAGAGAAATTAATTTTTGAATCAATTAAATAAAATCACAAAATTCAAATATTTGAATTTATGAAACTGGCGCCAAGAACATGGACCAAGAACACGCGCGTGTTCTGCCTTGCCCAGATTTGCATTTTCTATCCAATCTCACTGAATACTTGATTATAACATGCAATCCACATATCATTATGCTCGTCTCAACCTCACGATCATGTTTATGTCCATTAATTTCATTTAAATTAAACATACAACAAGAAATCATGAAAAATTCTCAAGAACCCTAATTTCTGCATGAAGGCTAGGATTTTTGATACATGACTCAAACAATGTAATTAATTGAGGGAAAGCGTTCCGTGCATGATTATGAACATATGGCCAAATTATTGTGCGAGGAAATATGCATAGATTGAGAGATGACCAAGTATGTGCTTACCTCTAAGCCGTGACAGCAAGTGCAATGTGATTTTTGATTTGGAGGTGTTACAGATGAGTGGTGATGATCTGAACAGCTTCCCTACACCCTATGGAGTGTGTTTGAATGCTTGGACTTGATTGAAAATTGCTGGATCACTTTGTGGTACCTCAGCTGCAACTTGATTGAAAATTTGAGCAACCAGCTGGTGATTTTATGAAATTGGTGTTCCAGATGTTGTTTAAGTGTTTGATCAGCTCATATGTGATGTATGTGAGGTGTGTGAGTGATTGGTTTGATTGGAAGAGCTCTCAAACTCAAAACCCGATAGTGACTTGCCTTAGAAGGCAAAATTGGAGTGAAAGAAGAGATTTTGAGGAAAGCATCTATTTGATGGCTTTGGTGTACTCAAACTGATCACAATTGAGCTCTATTTATAGTAGAGCAAGTTTGTTTTGCAAGGAATAGTGAATGGCAGCTGGTAAGTAGGTTTGGCCAATGTTGGCAAATGAAAATCCAAGTCTCCTCTAGCCATTGACTAGAGGTTAGGGCACAGAGCTTTGGTTCCCTTGGTCTTGGATAAGTCTTGACTGATTTCATATGAGAATGGCTCAATCCATGCCACCTTGATGCTTCCATTGAATGCTTCAATCCAAATTTGGAGTCTTGTCCCTATTTTGGCCATTCTAGGTTCAACATGCTATTTCTTGTTCCATGGACTTTGGAGGCTTGGCTCAGTGATTGTCCCCTTTAGATTCAATCCTCAGATGTGTCCAAGTGGATAGGAGCATTTGAATTTGGTTGATTTTGGCAAATCGAGCAAAGTTGCAAATTCTGCCTTGCCTTTGACAGATTTCAGCACGGGAACTTGACAATGTCATATCTCATGGTGTAAGTTGAATTTGGCAATGTTCTTGGCCATTTTGGAAAGCCCTTACATGATACAACAACTGTTTGAACAAGTTTGGTTTTGATCTCTTTTGATTCCAAGTGAAAAATCCCTCTACATTTGGCAAAAAGTGAAGCAAAATCTGACTTAGTGAAATTTTCACTAAGTGTTGGAACAAAGTGTGATTTCTTGATTTTGATCACTCCATAACTCAAAATCCTTAATGAATTGGACTTAGGTCTAGTTGAATTTTTTGTCAAGGGTAATGAGGGCTACAAATCCATCTTTGGATGAAAAAATTGGCCATGTGGTTTAGGAGTTATGATCCTCTAAAGTTAGTGTATTAGTGGTACTTTTTCCATAACTTAGAAAAATTTCTAAGTTTTATGGTTACCCCTTTTACAAGTTATCCCACTTTCTTTGATTTTTCTTGATGAATGATGATTCAAATCATACATTAACATCATTTTAGGGTTAAAAATCCATTTTGGTGAAAAATCTCAAAAAGTCAAAGTTGACTTTTGTGCACTGTTGACTTTTTATCAGATGAATTCCAAACTGTGCAATTCTTAAGGAAACATGTCCTTGACCTAAATCAAACTTGATGGACATGTTCCATGGGTGTCATAGGGTATATTGGGGCATGTCCTAGGGTTTGGGAGCATGTCCTGGTCAAAAGTCAAAGTTACAGTTGACTTTCCTCGCGAAACCCTAATTGTGGTGCAGATGAAAATGAGACTTGTTGCTCAAGCTTCTTGGATTAATCCATTGTTCCAAATGGATCAATATAGTTCATTAGAGACCCTCAAATCATGTCTTGAGGTCTTGGCTCTTGATTTGTCCCAAAAGTCAACTTAGGGGTGAATTAGGTCAAGAAACCCTAATTCCTGATTTTTTATGTATGCATCCCCTGAGGTCAAATTGACTTGATGGTTGGGTCCATGAGGTTCCATGGAGTACATTAGGTTGTGTTTTGGATCTTTGGCTTGTGTCCAGATGAAAAGTTTCAATCTGGAGGCCCTGGTCGACCAAAACCCTAATTTGGTGATACTGGCGATCTTGAGACTTGATCCACCTAGAAGGGAGCAGCCTTGTGCTTAATCCTTAAAGTGGGAGTCCTTTTTGATCCATTGTGGATGTTTAAGAGGTTAGACAAGTTGAAGATCATGTCATTCCTTGATTGATCCTTTGTCTAAGGCTCTGAAAGGGCTCGAAACCCTAATTTTGATTGTAGTGGATGCTCACCCATCTTTGGGGAGACTGATGAAGCATGATGGTTCCTCCACATTGTAATGATGATTTGGACAATGATGGGAAATATTAGTGGTCAAAATTTGGGGTATGACACACTGGCGGTAGCAAAATGTATCACGTAGTCCTATTGCCAAAATGGATCACAAAATAATACACTGGTCGTAGCAGTTACTGCTCACAGACCTGTCAAACAATTAAAAATCAAAGTAGTTCAAAGCCAGTTGCTTTCATGATTGCACAATGTTTATTTCAAAACAAGACCTGCCGAATTAACATTGCCAACTAGTGCATTTTATTTGTTTTTATTTGACTTATTAAAAGCCATAGTTCAACAGGTTCAGTGTAACTGAGATACAATAAAATCATATTGTTTTTATTTGGCTTATTTGACTTATTGGTTTTACCCATGGTGTGGATATATGAATGACTTATTGGTACAAAAATTTATGTTTATACAATGTGCTGTCATACAATGTGCTGTCATACACTATGTTTTGAAAATAGATTTTGGATGAAATTTTTATTGTGCAGGAAAAATTACAAGCTGCAATTAAGGATTCCGTGTCTGAAAATGAGGCATTTCAGAAAGTATTTGGAAAAGAACATCCTGGATATGTTCGTTCTATGGGACTTGGAGTTACACCATCTCTGATTAATAGATCTACGAGATCGTCATCTTCTTTTGAAGAAAATGAAAAAAAAAATGCAAGAAGAAATTGATGCGCTTAAAAAACAAAATTCAAAAATTGATGACTTGATGAATGCAATCACATTCTTAAAGGAAAGGGACAATGCTAGGAAAGAAGAAATTGAGTTCTTAATGCAAATGCAAAATTCTAGTGGAAGACAGGTATGATTTTCATAAAATATATTATTAATGTTAAAATACATAAGTTTAAAATTGGTAGTTCATTATAGTGGAAGACGTTCTTCTAAGTTTAATATTTTTTTTCACAGGGATTGGAGTCACCTATTGATGGTAGACGTTCTTCTGAGTCTAGCTACCGATTTGCAGATAATGGATCATCAAGAAGGATAAATTAAACTTTGATATGTTTTTCTATGTACTTTTTTTAGTGACCTAATGATAGGATACGTTCTTATGAACTTTTTTTAATGTATTTTTGGCATTATGATGCTTATTATTATAAGTTTAGAATTTTATGATTAGGGATATATTAGATGTTTTATGGATATTACATAATATAACAGGATTATTGTTATGGATATTACATGTTTATGATTGGATTTAATTTTACCATTTAAAATGTAATATAGAAAATCATATAAAAATGTATTGAAGTATAAAATATAATACCATAAATAAAAATATTTATGTGGAAATAATTTAAAGAAAGTAAATAATATTGAAAAATATAATATTATATTTAAAAATATTTAAATAGATAATAATTAAAATTAAAAAAAATATATAAATAAAATAATATTATATGCAACAATAGAAACAATAATCAATATGAAATTTACGACGGTTATAACCGTCGTAATCAACAATAAAAACAAAAAATAAAAGGAAAATAACGACGGTTAGAACCGTCGCAATCAGTGACATAATCCTCTATCACATTGAAATTACGACGGTTGTAACTGTCGCAAGTAACAATTACAACAATAATCAGTAACCCATTTAAGACGATTGGAAACCGTCACAATATACAAGTTACGACAGTTACAAACCCGTCGTAAATATTATGACAGTTTACATGACGGTTTTCATAACCGTCGCAAACTGCCCTCGCGACCCACATTTCTGCGACAGTTTTAAAACCATCGTAAACTGCAAATTGCGATGGTTAGAACCGTCGTAATGTATCAAAATAAACCGTCGCTATTTACCAAATTTCTTGTAGTGCAATGGGGACTTATCTTTGACGGAGCTGTCAATCATTACAGAAACGGAATTGGGGCAATCATTGTTACCCCTCAGGGTACCCACATTCCTTTCACCGCCAGATTGACATTCAAGTGCACGAACAATGAGGCCGAATACGAAGCTTGTATCATGGGTCTCGAGGAAGCGATCGACTTAAGGATCTAGAACTTGGATGTATATGGCGACTCAGCCCTGGTTATCAATCAGATTAAAGGAGATTGGAACACATACTAATCAGGACTGATTCCTTACGAAGATTATGCAAGAAGGTTGTTACCTTTCTTCAACAGAGTCGAGTTTCATCATATCCCTCATGATGAGAATCACATGGCTGATGCATTAGCCACCCTCTCTTCCATGATTAGCGTAGGTCAATGAAATGACTTACCTAAGATCGACATAATGCGCCTTGAACGCCGCTTACATCTTCACGATCGAAGCAGTCATAGACAACAAACCTTGGTATCACGATATCAAATGCTTCCTTCAGAAATAAGAGTACCCACCTGGGGCATCCAGAAAGGATAGAAAAACTCTCAGAACGCTGGCTGGCCATTTTTTCCTGAGCGGTGATACACTCTATAAGAGAAATTTTGACATGGTCTTGCTCCGATGTGTAGACAGACCAGAAGCAGACATGCTGATAAAAGAAATTCATGAAGGTTCCTTTGGCACTCATGCCAACGGACACACAATGGCGAGAAAAATCCTGAGAGCAGGATACTACTGGTTGACCATGGAATCCGACTGTTACAAGTACATAAGGAGGTGTCACAAGTGTCAGATATACTCCGACAAAATCCATGTACCGCCAACGCATCTCAAAGTTCTCTCTTCCCCATGGCCTTTTTCCATATGGGGAATCGACATGATTGGCATGATTGAACCTAAGGCTTCGAACGGACATCGGTTCATCCTGGTAGCCATTGATTACTTCACCAAGTGGGTCGAAGTAGCATCATACGCCAATGTAACCCGACAAGTGGTGGTCCGATTTATCAAAAACAATCTCATCTGCCGTTATGGTGTTCCAAGCCAGATCATTACTGATAATGGATCTAACTTGAACAATAAGATGATGAAAGAGTTGTGCGCATAGTTCAAGATCGAACACCATAACTCATCTCCCTACCGACCCAAGATGAACTGAGCGGTAGAAGCGGCTAACAAGAACATCAAAAGGATTGTTCAGAGGATGGTTGTAACCTACAAAGATTAGCACAAAATGCTACCCTTTGATCTTCATGGTTATCGTACATCTGTTCGCACTTCAACGGGGGCAACCCCTTTCTCTCTAGTAAATGGCATGGAAGCAGTGCTCCCCATAGAAGTAGAGATCCCATCAATCCGAGTATTGATGGAAGCTAAACTTACCAAAGTTGAATGGTGTCAAAGTCGGCATGACGAACTCAATCTGATCGAAGAAAAGCGAATAACGGAACTATGCCACGGTCAGTTATAACAACAAAGAATGAAGAGGGCGTTCGACAAAAAGGTCCGACCTCGCATCTTCAGAAAAGGAGACCTTGTGCTCAAGAAAATACAATCATTTTTCACTGATTCTAGGGGAAAATGGACTCTGAATTATGACGGCCCCTATGTGGTCAAGAAAGCTTTCTCAGGCGGCGCCTTGAGACTCGCAACCATGGGTGGAGAAGAGTTTTCCTACCTCACAAATGTTGATGTAGTCAAGAAATACTTCGCCTAAACTAAAAAAAAAAAAAACGTCTCGGTGGATTGAAAACCCAAAAGGGCGTTCCAGGCAAAAATTAGAGACATAATCAAAAATCATCCCGGTGGATTGGAAATCTCAAAGTACAATCCAGGAAAAAATTAGGGATTAATGGCAAGTAACTATGTTCAACAGAGGCAAGTCCCTCAGCAGCAGTCATGCCATCCATCAGAAAACTCCAGTCAAGGTCATCTTCGACAGAAGCTCATGATTCCCATAATTCAAAGTTGGTAAAAGGATAGTGGTCGTTATGTTTCAACGTAGCCCTTTTTCCCTGTAAATTACCATTTTCTAGCTTTGTAAATACTCTATGGAATAACGCGTTTGGCTGATTTCCATCATATCAATACAATTGGAGCCGTTGTGCTTTTGTTTACAATTCTTATTTGTTTTAGCCTTACAGAACGACATTGTAACATGATCAACGATTCTTGAAATAAAACAAAAATGAATTCACTTGTTAAAATTTCTCTGCTTTTAAAATAAATATGGCAATTTCTTTTGACTGTTGAACATCAGAAGAACATCGATCGCTTCTCCAGAAGTAAGCGAACCTCAAAGTGCATAATCAAAGTACTCCTTCTAAACCAGTGCGCCTGAACGAAGGATCAGTTATGTCAGATACGAATACTCCATCTAACATCTTCGGCCGAGTTCTTACCTCCTAAGTCAGACCAACGGTTGTTCCCCGCAGGGACTACTTCTCCTAAGCAAGGCAGAATTGCTACTTTTAGACCAGCGGTACTTCTTCTCCCCGCGATGGCCGAGTATCCAGTCGTGTTCATCCATTAGTCTGTATGTCGTGTCAGTTTTGTCAGCATATACATACATGCATCATGAATTATTGATTTACATTCATATTCATATTGCATCACTATCTCTCTAGTCAGTTTTGTCCCCCTAGTGATAGACGGTCCTCTTGTCAGTCCTTTCCTCGTCAGGGAACGTTGCGTCTGAACAATATATGTCCTCCAGTGTATTTCTAGGATGAAGTTGGTCCTTGACCACTTTGATAACTTGAACCTCTGAAAAACCAGAGAACTTTCGACTAACATCATTCTTCGCCATTGAAGATGATATCTTCGCTTTCCCGGATTAAGGAAAATTCCCAGAGAAAGCCTCTCAACCGAAGACTCTCAGCAGCACATTGGTTCTTCTCTCCAGAAAGTCAATGTTAACAAAGTCATCGGCACCTCAAAATTGGATCACATCATATGGCATTTCTCGGGAAGATCTTGAGGAAAAGTATGATGTAATATCCCCAACCGACAGCAGTCTCTCAAGAGACCTGCTTTCCCTTGTAGAGCCGACAAATGGTGTCTCCAACAGAGAAGTTTGTGCACCTCTACAACTTAGACGATTGGGTTCCCCAGTGAGTCTGACATCAAAAGTTTTCCCATCAAATGGCATCTCCCCAGGAAAATTCGGCGAGAAGTTTGAGGAAAACCGCTACGAATAGCGTCCCTTGTCAAGAAAGTTTATTGACAAAAGAAACTTAGACCAGTTCCTTAGTAGGAAACCAGGATCGAGGGGAAGTTTATTTCAGAAACTTAGACTAGTTCCTCGGTAGGAAACCAGGATCGAGGAGAAGTTTGAATCAGAAACTGAGACCAGCTCCTTGGTAGGAAACCAGGATCGAGGGGAAGTTTATTTTGGAAACTAAGACCAGATCCTTGGTAGGAAACCAAGATCGAGGGATAGTTTATTTTGGAAACTAAGACCAGATCCTTGGTAGGAAACCAGGATCGTGGGGAAGTTTTTACCTTTTCTGAGGATCATTGCTTAGCAAAAGAAGAAGCATGCGTAAACTACCATTCTTAGTCACCATCAAAGTTTTGGGTATTCCGACATTTAATCCTCTTGCACCCCGAATGCCCGAATACCTTCGTCATTCACAACTTCGGGTCCAAGAAGATTAAATAGGGGCATCTGTCATACCCCAAATTTTGACCACTAAGATTCCCATCATTGTGCAAATCATCATCACAATATGGATGAACCATTAGTCTCCCCAAAGATGGGTGAGCATCCACTACAATCAAAAATTAGGGTTCAAGCCCTCTCAGAGCTCTTAGACAAAGGATCAATCAAGGAATGACATGATCTTCAACTTGTCCAAACCTCTCCAACATCTACAATTGATAAAGAGGACTCCCACTTCAAGGATTAAGCACAAGACTGCTCCCTTCTAAGTGGATCAAGCCTCAAGATTGCCAGTGTCACCAAATTAGGGTTTTGGTCGACCAGGGCCTCCAGATGGAAATTCTCCTCTGGGCATGAGCCAATTCTTCAAGGAATAACCTATGATGCTCCAAGGGACATCATAAACCCAATCACCAAGTCAATTTAGCCTCAGGGGATGCATACATCAAAAATCAGGAATTAGGGTTTCTTGACCTAATTCACCCCTAAGTTGACTTTTGGGACAAATCATGAGCCAAGACCTCAAGGGAGGATTTGAGGGTCTCTAACACACTACATTGATCCATTTGCAACAATGGATTAATCCAAGAAGCTTGAGCAACAAGTTTCAATTTCATCTGAACCACAGTTAGGGTTTCGCGAGAAAAGTCAACTGTAGCTTTGAATTTTGACCAGGACATGCTCCCAAACCCTAGGACATGAATCAATATACCCTATAACACCCATGGAACATGTCCATCAAGTTTAATTTAGGCCAAGGACATGATTTCCTAAAGGATTGCACAGTTTGAAATTCATCTGATAAAAAGTCAACTGTGCACAAAAGTCAAACTTTGACTTTTTGAGATTTTTCACAAAAATGGTTTTTTAACCCTAAAATCATGTTAAGGTATGATTTGAATCATCATTCATCAAGAAAAATCAAGAAAAGTGGGATAACTTATAAAAGGGGTAACCATAAAAACTTAGAAAATTTTCTAAGTTATGAACAAAGTGGCAAGGGTACCAACTTTGGAGGATCATAACTCCTAAACCACAAGGTCATTCTTCCCCATACAAATCTGGATTTGTAGCTCTCACGGCCCTCAACAAAAGCTTCAACTACACCTCATTCCAATTCATTATGGATTTTGAGTTATGGAATGATCAAAATGGCTGAAAACATGAAATGCCACTTTTTCCAACACTTAGTGAAATTTTCACTAAGTTAAAATCTGCCTTCACTTTTTTCCAAATGTAGGGGGATTTTTTACTTGGATCCAACAAGTATCAAAACCAATTATGATCAAACAGTTATTGTATCATATGAGGGCTTTCCAAAATGGCCAAGAACATCACCAAACTCAACTTGAGCCATGAGATATGACCATGGCAACATGCCTTGCTGAAAACTGCCAAGGCAAGGCAGATTTTGGAGTTTTACTCAATTTTCTCAAATTTTGCAAGGGGCAAGCAACTCTATCCATCTGAACACCTCAAGGGGGGACCAAGGAGGAACCAACTCTGATCCAAAGCCTCCCAAGTCTTTGGAATCAAAAATAGCATGCCAAACCTAGATATCCCTAAAAGAGGGACAAGACTCCAATTTTTGATTGGAGCATTTAAAGGATGCACCAAGGTGACATGGACTGACACATTTGCACTTGAATTCAGTCAAGAATGATCCAATAACTAGGGAACCATAACTCTGTGCTCTAACCTCTAGTCAATGGCTAGAGGAGACTTGGATTCTCATTTGCCAACATTGGCCAAACCTCTGCTGCAGTTGCCATTCACTATTGCTTGCAAAACAAACTTGCTCTACTATAAATAGAGCTCATTTGTGCTCAGTTTGAGTACACCAAATCCATCAAACAGATGCCTTCCTCAAAATCTCCTTCTCACTTCCAATTTTGCCTTCTAAGGCAAGTCACCATCGGGTTTTGAGCTTGAGAGCTATTCCAATCAAACCAATCACACACACACACCTCATAAACATCATATAGAAGTGATCCAAACACTCACATAACATCTGGAACACCAAAATCACAAAATCACCAGCCAATTGCTCAAGCATTTGACAGATTTGCAGTTGGGGTCCATCTCAAGTTCCAGATCATTTCAATCCATTCCAAGCATCCAGACACACTCCATAGCACCTAGGGAAGTTGTCCATAACCTTGGAACCAAGCTGTAACACCTATAACACAAAACACGATCACCAGCTGCAAGTGGTAAGCATGAGCTCTTCTAACTCTATGATCCATGCAATTTTTCCTGCACAATAATTTGGCCATATGTTCATAATCATGCATGGAGTGTTTTCCCTCAATTAGTTGCATTGTTTGAATCGTGTATGGAATTTCTGAACCTTCATGCAGAATTTAGGGTTCTTGGGGTTTCTCTTTGATTTCTTATTCCATGCTTAAAATAAATGAAATTAAAGACCATAGACATGATCGTGAGGTTGAAACGAGTAGATTGATATGTAGATTGCATGATATAATCAAGTATTCAGTGAGATTGGATAGAAAACTCAAATTTGCAGAAACAGAGGGTGGCGCGTGTTCTTGCCCTTGTTCTTGGCGCTCTTTTTGAAAATTCAAATATTTGAATTTTGTGATTTTATTTAATTGATTCAAAAATTAATTTCTCTCCGAGTTTTAATGATTTTGAGTTGATTCTTTTTTTAATAATTCACAAAAATGTTAAAATATTTTATTTTACCAAAAAATCCTAAAAATATTATTTATTTCATATAATTCATATTTTTGCCAAGAATTAATATTTTAATTATTTTTGACATTTAAAATATCTTTTCCTTCTTGATTTTGCAAATTTTAATGATTTCTAATCATTTCGTAGGTCAAAACTTGATTTTTGAAACATTAATCCAAGATCACAATTTGTTTTCCACATGTTAAACAATTTTGGTCATTTTAATTGAATTTTTTATTCAATTAAAATACATTTTGAAAACAAATTAGGGTTTTTGATTAATTCAACCCTCATCAAACTTTTTCAAAACTTTTGGGCCTCTAATAGAGTGTAAGACTCAATCCTTTGTAAGTACAAACCTATTTTGGGCCTCAAGTATTGTATAAGTCCCACTGTATTTTCAAAAATCCCGGCGCGATCGTCGTTTTCAAAACAAAAAACATCTGGGCCTCTCCTTGAGCTGTAAGCCCCATCACTTGTACAAAAATAAATTCTTGGGCCTCTAATGGGGTGTAAGACACAATCCTTTGTAAATACAAACAATTTTTGGGCGTCAGATATTGTATAAGTCCCACTGTATTTTTAAAAACCCCGGCGCGATCGCCAGTTCAAAAATCAAATAATCTGGGCCTACCCTCGTGTTATAAGCCCCATTATTCTTCTTAAAACAACTTTGGGCCTCTTGAGAGAGTGTAAGACCCATCCCTTTGTACAAAAAAACCTTTGTTGGGCCTCATTCACTTGTATAAGTCCCTGTACAAAACCATGGGCCTCTCCTTGAGCTGTACGCCCCATTTTCCTTTTAAAAGCACTTTCTCCTTTGATTTTGTAATATACTGTTTTCAACTTTTATTTGTTGAACAACTAACCATATAGCATGGAAGCTCTACAACCGAGTAAGTGTTTACCTGTTTTCATTTACCGCTTTCATATGTATATAATTGTACTGTGGGCCTATTTCATTGTAAGTCTTCTTTCATAAAGTCATATCAACTGTGTAATAATAGTATAGATATTTAGTGAAATTCTGGTATCAGACGTGTGATGTTAAGGTGCGATGTCACAACAACACACTCTGCAAATGGACAGCAATAACAGTAACACAATAACACAAGGAATTGTTCACCCAGTTCGGTCTAACTACCTATGTCTAGGGGCTACCAAGCCAGGGATGAAATTCACTACTTGTAGAATTAATTTACAGACTCAACAACCCAGTTGACAATCTCCTAAACTTAAGCTCCTTGAATTGGGCTTGGACTTCCTACAATATCTGACCTGATTTGTTATTTAAAACTGAATATTTAAAATAGATTTTCTCCTAAAATCTTTTCAAATCTTCAACCTTTTAAATCTCCTACAAATCTGCACCAGATCTCCTATGCAGCAGAAAATATCTATCCCAAGATATTCGCATCCAATGAGACAGCTTGCTCTCCACAATTCCAGCTAACACGCAAACCCTAACAACATCACAACCTGATGTTATTAATTCTGCAGATCTAATATCACAACATCGCCATGTGACATCAGACATCCAACTTCAGCAATTTAAATACTTAACACAGCCCAGTGTTAAGACTCAATGTTGCAACATCAGCACCTTGACATCAACATTGAATATACTTTATTTTACCAAAATTCCAGCCAATCCAAGAATTTTCATCCAGGTACGAACGCGAGAGTGGCGCGGAAAACAGAGTCGACAGCCGTGTAAATTTATCCCAAGAGAGGGAAAGGGAACATCGTACAAACCTAAGGAAGAGGGAAAGGAATGGCTATCGCAACCATAACCTGGGTTCGGGAGTCAGTTACGCGAGGGGAAGGTGCTAGCACCCCACGCGTCCATCGTACTCGATGGAATCCACGCTTGTTGTCTATTCTAATGGTGAGTTATCCTATCATCTATGGCTGTACTAAGACAGGAAAGGGGAAGACAAAGACAAACTCGGTAGGACGTCGATGTCCTAGGCCTACGTACCCCCTTTGTGCAATGGGGAATTCAGAGTCAACGTAGTTCGGACCAAGTTCTTTTGGTGTTTTTTATGAGCAACGTTAAGTTCGCATCCGGCAGTTAGGGTCGATGCTTGTTTGTGTCTCAGACGGAAGGTAACGTGCCCTTTTTGAAAATAGCCTTTAGTTTGACAATCCCGCAGGACAAAAGGTTTAAAGTTTGTTTGTATTTTTTAGGGCAGAAGTGACTTGAGTTAGTTTGTAACTCAACTTGAACCAAAGTCTATGACAAGGGAGCGAATGCGTCGCATGGTCGCCCCCAATGGGACGTATGCTCAACACTCTAGAAGAGAGAAGGGGGACCCCTCAATCTTCATTTCCTATGTTTAAGGCTCGTGTGCAAGGCAAGTTGACCTTATTAAGTATCTTAGAGATGTTATGAGATGAGAAGAGGGACTCATGAGAAAAGAAAAACACTACGGGGAAAATCTATCCTAATGTTATCATGCAAAGATGGCCCTAAGGGGAGGTTTAACAACAACCTAAACCTAAAGAAAAGAAAAGATGAGAGAAAGAAAGAGTGAGAGTGAACATGGATACTTATCCACACCCTTAAATAACTTACCTCAGCTTCTGCATAAAAGGTTAGTACAAAACAGACATAAGTAAAAGAGATGAAACCCAAGCAATGACATATAATTGTGATCAAGTGACCTATAACAATTCAAACATGATTCATGAATTCAAGGAGGCAATCCCAAGCAATGGCACAAGTGCCTTTTCAAACAAATAATCAGACATGACTAAGGATGTGCATACAAGAATACTTCAAACAAAAGCAATCCAAACAATTAGCAAAACATCTTTTAAAGTCACCAAATTAATTATCAACATATCTCAACCAGAAGCAAACAACATGTCCAAAACTCATGCCAAAATTCAAAATATAAATCACTCAAACAATCATGCAAAGTTCAGACAAGAAACATGACTCAATATGCAATAAAGGAGGACTAAAATGCAATATGAAATGATTTTAAAAATGAGAGAAAAATATTTTAATGCAATTCAATGTATTGGTGAAAAAATACAAAAAGAATGAGTTCAAAAGGTTTTGTATGCTATGAGAACAAAATTCTACAAGTTTAGGTATGCATGATATGAATAATTCAAAAAGAAAATAAATAAATAATTAGTTCAGCCACTAAAAATAAAATAAAGATGAAAAATAAAATTTGGGAAAATTTTATAAAATTATAATTATGATTCATGAATTTTATGGGGATTTTTTAATGCAATTAACTATTTTTAAAAATTAAAAATGGATTAATGCAAATTAAATAAAATAAAAGAAGAGAAATAAGCATAGGGGTGTGTTTAGTAAGCAGTCCATGTTCAAAAGGCTAATGGGCTCATACAAGGGGTGCGAATAACAAAGCCCAAAACTTAAATCCATCAGCAAGAATAAAATAAAAAATGAAACACGCGTGGACCTCAGTCAACCCAGTTGACTGCATACCTACCCTTTGATCAATCTGACGCTTATCATTAAGTCAACCAAACCAACATGTATTCAAGATCTATGGCCCAGATTAAAAAGCACACCATAATTAACACACACACGCATACACCAAAGCACTCAACATACCCTATGCTCCCACGTGAGCAGCACATGGGTTTTTTAATGTGTTGTCACAATTCCATCCCTATGATTCATCCAACGTGCCACATTAGTCAACATAATAAGAAAGTAAACCTGATGAGAGGACATGATTGAGTGCACATGATAATAACCATGGGGTAATGAACACACAATCATTAAAATAAAAACTCAAAATAAAAAATGTGGCACAATATGGAACGTTGGATCTGGGCAACGGACGGTCACGATTATCTCTTCTACCTCCAAACCCTAGCTCGCCGGAGAAAAGGCCAGACGCCGGAGCCCTAGCTCCGGTCGTCTTCTCCGGCCACCTGCAGCAAATATTTTTCCAGAAAACGCAAGGGAGTATACTATTCTGACCAGATTTTAACGAGGATCACGAATATCAGATCAAAAATCCCAAACAAGCAACGTACAAGGAGAATCGAACTAAATAACATTTGCATCCAAAACTTAAAACTCACGCAGCAACCAAATTACACGTCCACATTCAATATAAAATACATCATCTTGATCAGCACCAACCACAGATCATCATACATGTCAAAAAATAGAGTTTTAGGATCATGAAAAACATCACTAACCTGAGATTGTGCAACACGTGTCCTTGTTATTAGCTACGAATGATGGTTGCTTTGTGTTCTATGGATCCCAAGGAGGAAGACTGAGAAAGAAATTTTGGAAAAGCTCTTGTGGATAGAGAGATTCAATGAAGAAAAGTTTTAGGGTTACAACTTGAGAACTCTCCAAAATCACGTGTCCTCCTCTAACCCTAGCATGAGTTAGCTTAAATAGACTAGGTTAATCCACTGATCAGCATTTGGGCCTTGTTAATTCTTTGTTTAATGAGTTTTGGATGATTTTAGAAAATTGCATTATGTGAGATACACCCTCTTCCATGCATGTACACTCAAATATTTCATGATGGATCACTTATTTAACAATTGCTAATCACACCTGAATTTGATTTGGGCCTTGAGATGTCTTGGTTCATGAGTTTTCAATAGTTTGGCAATTTTGCACCATGTGAAATAAGTAATAAATAATTCATGGAATCCCTTGGTTCAAAGGCCCAAAATGATCCTTAAGGAAAGTTCTTTGATGTTAGAATGTGACATGAAGCAATGGAATCGATTATAGGTCACTATGTCCCAAAATGCAAATGGAACCATGAGAAAACCCTAAAAAACCACTTTGCCTTCTTTTGATCATAACTTGAGTTTCACAAATGTTATGGAGACCATCTAGTACTTATTGGAAAGGGGAGAAAAATATCTTCAACTTTCATGTTTGAGGAAAATTCATTTGAAGCCTTATTGATGATGAAAAGTCAAGTTGGATGTAGTGTAAGAACTTGCCCAAAAAGGAAACTTCAAATTATAGGTCATTTCCATATTTAGTAACTTTTGTACCAACCCCTGATTCTTGATAAATGGTATGAAACTTGACCCTTGAAGACCATATGAGAATGTGAGACCTTGAAAACCTTGGAGAGAACCTTAAAATTCCACAGTTGACTTCCCCTCTCACTGTTGACTTTTACCCAATTCACCTGATTCCTAATCCATTGGCCAATTGAACTTCTCATGAACCAAACTGATGGACAAACTTCCATTCCTAGATACTTAGGGACCCAACGAAGACCATGGAATCAACTCTTGCCCAAAAAATCAGAAATAAACTGACTTTATAGCAAACCCTAATCTTGGTACCCTCAGTCTAGGAGGAAATAACACAGTCTCCAAATCCAAATTCCTCTGAATATGATGTGTATCCTTTCCAACAAAGATAAGATATGCCATTTGGTGATGAAAAAACCCAAGAAGCTTGCCCATTGGAGCAATAAACCCAAGAACCTCAAAACCCTAATTTCTGCACTGGCTAGGAGAGAGTGATCCACTTGAGCTCTCTTGGACAATATAAGGACTCTTGCTTGACCCTTTGAAGAACATCTTCTCCTCTTGAACTGCCTTAGGTACCTTGACCCCATGCTAAGAACCAATGATATGCACACATGATAATGCAAAATGAGATGAAACATAATCCAGTTAGTACTAAAGGTAGGAGAGCAAATTTTGGGGTGCTACAGCTACCCCTATTCAATTAACTTGGTCCTGAAGGTATGATAGCGACGGCTCTCAGACATTCCAGGATACATGGGGATTGAATACCGAAAGAACCCAGAAATTTGCTAATGGTGAGAATAACGAAATGGAGTGTGCTGAAAAATAAGGAATATGAACTCAACCATACTCACAAAAATAGGACGAATACGACCTCAATCGTACCCGCAAAGGAAGACTGACCTCAATCACTCCACCCACAAAGAAAACATGAATACGACCTCAATCGCACCCACTAAACGAATACAACCTCAATTGCACCCGCAAAGTAAGACTGACCTCGATCACTCTACCCATAAAGAAAACATGAATACGACCTCAATCGCACCCACAAAGAAAACATGAATACGACCTCAATCGCACCCACAAAACGAATACAACCTCAATTGTACCCACAAAGGAAGACTGACCTCAATCACTCTACCCACAAAGAAAACATGAATACGACCTCAATCGCACCCACAAAACGAATACAACCTCAATTGCACCCGCAAAGGAAGACTGACCTCGATCACTCTACCCATAAAGAAAACATGAATACGACCTCAATCGTACCCACAAAGAAAACATGAATACGACCTCAATCGCACCCACAAAACGAATACAACCTCAATTGTACCCACAAAGGAAGACTGGCCTCAATCACTCTACCCACAAAGGAAATATGAATACGACCTCAATCGCACCCACAAAACGGATACAACCTCAATTGCACCCGCAAAGGAAGACTGGCCTTAATCACTCTACCCATAAGGAAAATATGAATGCGACCTCAATCGCACCCACAAAACGAATACAACCTCAATTTCACCTGCAAAGGATAACCAACATAAAGTGGATTTTGCTGGGGATAACGTGAAACAAAACTTCTGGTTTATACCGCCCCTACTGAAAAAGGGAAGCTGGCAAACAAAATATGTCATGCGAGGACTGACTACCACGCGAGAACTGGATTTCACAAAAGAGAAAGGCCAAACAAAGGAAAATTTCTAACGGACTCACGATCCACAAGTAAGATGACTCCGCTGGGGAAAGGAGAAGTCTAAATAAAAGACTCTGCCGGGGAGAATAAGTATGAGGAACGCATCCCTCCAAAATCTCCTGAGTTATGCCATCTCTGCTGAGAAAGAGAACTGGCAAGGAAAGCATCAAATATGGCTTATGCTTCGAATGCAAATGTTTGATTTTTGCCGTAATGCTCCACACAAAGTGGAAATGCTGCGCGTTTTGAGGATGCTATGCCAATGCTTATGATATGCAAAAGGGGTCCCTCCAGCAAAATAAATGCTGGAGAGAAAGGACCAATTCAGCTGGGGATGACAAAAATAAATTGTCCTCTGAGTCCAGGAACTCTGCTGAGAAGGGTCATACTGATCGACTCTTTGGATCAACAACTTATGTTGGGGATGAAATCCCGAAAGAACTACCGGGGGCTACACCTGTCCTCCACTGAAGGTAACATCCAAAACCTGAGATTTCTCCTCTGCTGGGGGAGTTGAGAATGAATGCCAATAACGGAACCGGAAGTCTGTTACTGAAGATTGCTAATATCCAATTGGGCTTAGAACTTGCTGGGGATACCAGCCCATAACACCATCCTGCTTGGGGAAAACAGTCCATAATACCATCCCGCTTGGGGATACTGTTGATCTTAACCTGCTGATGGGGAGAATAACTTTAACCTCGCCTTGCCGAGGACTAGAATATGACATCGTCGGTGAAAGCACGCTTCCTGACTGGATGGGGGAAGTGAACACCCTGATTCTATGGGGAAATAACGTCTTGATCCAGAGAAAATACTTTCCAGGTCTCCTGCTGGGGAAGGTCTGCTCTGCTGAGGAAAGTGCAATCTCAATGCTGGGGAAAACAAATTGCTGGGGAAATACAATCTTGTTGCCCTGCAAGTCAAATAACAACAAAAAGAATATGCCACAACATAACTATCACCGTTAACGCCCAAGTAATTTCTACTGCTTTTCGTTATGCTTCGCAAAGCTCGAAATTTTATATGCAATGTTTATCAAAAATATCGGACATTTTTGCAAACAAAACAGTAAAAGTAAAACAAACAACGGAAAGCTCTTTGAGTGAAATGAACATTTTATTGAGAAAAGTGGCCTGTAAATAGGCATTTACAATAAGAAGCAATTCCTAAAAAGAGGTAATTGCGTAAAAAGCAAAAAAAAAAATACACATGTCGGCAATGTGGGAACAGATATCCACCATGATTCGACTCAGCTATGACCCATATGTCTTGCTTATCCACAAATGTCTTGACCTTTGAAGAGGCTAACTGTACTGATTCCTTTCTTTCAGAATTTCCGGGTATTGAAAGTGCTCACAGATCGAACGCAGACCCTAGCCTTTCGCTTATAGATCCCTAACTTTTGCCTGGATCGCCCTTTTCGGGTTTTCAATCCATCGGGATACCCATTTTTGCCAAAGTCGCCTTTTCAGGTTTTCAACTTTGCAGGTTTACACGTTTCCTTTTTTACATTTTATCCCTAATTTTTGCCCGAACCTTTTCCTTTTTGTGGTTCGCCGGGATGCCCCTTTTTTGCCTGGACTTTCTTTTTATGTCCAGCGGGTCTCTTTTATGCGAAGTATTTTTTGACTACGTCTGCGTTCACAGGGGATGTAAAATCTTCGCCATCCATAGTTGAAAGTAGTAAGGCTCCACCAGAGAAAACCTTTCTGACTACATACAGCCCCTCGTAGTTTGGAGTCCATTTGCCCCTGTGATCTGTCTGAGGAGGAAGGATCCTTTTCAAAACCAATTCACCTGTTTGAAAACTCTGAGGACGCACTTTCTGGTCAAAGGCGTGCTTCATCCTGCTCTGATACAAACGACCATGTGCAATGGCTGCCAATCTCTTTTCTTCAATAAGGTTCAACTGGTCCAACCTGGAACGCACCCACTCAGCTTCATCAAGCTTCACATCTGCCATAACCCTCAGAGACGGAATCTCGACCTCTAGGGGTAAAACTGCTTCCATACCATATACCAATGAGAAAGGGGTTGCCCCAGTTGACGTACGCACCGAAGTATGGTAACCATGTAGGGCATAAGGCAACATCTCATACCAGTCTTTATACGTTACCACCATCTTCTGCACAATCTTCTTGATATTCTTATTCGCTGCCTTAACAGCCCCATTCATCTTCGGACGATATGGAGAGGAATTATGATGCTCGATCTTGAAATTCTGACATAATTCCTTCATCATCTTATTGTTCAAATTCGAGCCATTATCAGTAATGATTCTCTCCGGGACCCCATAACGACAGATGATGTCCTTCTTTATAAACCAGGCTACCACTTGCTTGGTGACGTTGGCGTACGAGGCTGCCTCCACCCACTTTGTGAAATAGTCAATGGCAACCAAAATGAAACTATGCCCATTAGAAGCAGTGGGCTCAATCTTTCCAATCATATCTATGCCCCACATTGCAAAAGGCCAAGGAGATGATAACACGTTTAGAGGTGTAGGTGGTACATGCATCTTATCTGCATAAATCTAGCATTTATGGCACTTTCGGGCGTACTTGAAACAATCAAACTCCATAGTCATCCAATAATATCCTGCCCTCAACAACTTTCTAGCCATGGTGTGTCCACTGGAATGAGTATCGAAAGAACCCTCGTGAACTTCCTCCATCAACAAACCTGCCTCGTGTTCATCAACACAATGTAGCAAGACCATATCGAAGTTCCTCTTATATAACACATCATCCTTGTTCAGAAAGAAGTTTCCCACCAACCTTCTCAGAGTCTTTTTATCTTTGGTGGAGGCACCTTATGGATACACATGTCTCTTCAGAAAGACCTTAATACCACGGTTTTCCATCCGACACATCTTCAATTGCAAACACAAAAGTTGGTCTGTCCAGACGCATGATTCCAATCGAAGGTGTTTCATTCCAAAGGTTCGCCTTATACATGGATGCCAATGTTGCTAACGCATCAGCCATCTGATTCTCAGCTCGGGGCATATGATGAAAATCCACCCTGTCAAAGAAAGGTAACAACCTTCTGGCATAGTTGTTATAAGGCACCAAATTCGCCTGACGAGTTTCCCATTCTCCTGTAATCTGATTAACTACCAACGCGGAATCACCATAGACATCGAGGTTCTTAATTCTCAAATCAATTGCTTCTTCTAACCCCATGATGCATGCTTCATACTCCGCCTCATTGTTGGTACACACGAATGCTAACCGGGCAGTGAAAGGTATATGAGAACCCATTGGAGTTGTAATGATTGCCCCAATTCCATTACCAATGAGTTGACAGCCCCATCAAAAATCATCTTCCATTGTGACCCAATCTCAGGTCCTTCGTCAGGCAAAGGTTCTTCACAATCTTTCATTTTCAGAAACATAACATGCTCGTCTGGAAACTCAAACTTCATTGGCTGATAATCCTCGACCGGCTGTTCAGCAAGATATTCTGACAGAACACTTCCCTTAATGGCCTTCTGGGAAACATACTGAATATCGTATTCTGTCAAAACCATCTGCCAACGGGCTATCCTTCCAGAAAGTGCTTGCTTCTCAAACACGTACTTAATTGGATCCATCTTCGAAATCAACAAGGTTGTGTGGTTTAACATATACTGCCTTAGGCGCTTGGCTGCCCAAGCGAGTGCACAACATGTCTTTTCCAACATAGAGTATCTTGATTCGCAATCAGTGAACTTCTTACTTAGGTAGTAAATGGCGTGCTCCTTCCTACCTGTCTCGTCGTGTTGACCAAGCACACAACCCATCGAATTTTCAAGAACCGTAAGGTACATAATCAACGGTCTCCCAGACACCGGTGGCATAAGGACTGGAGGTTCCTGCAAATACGTCTTTATCCTTTCAAACGCCTCTCGACAATTTTCATTCCACCTGACCTCTTGATCCTTTCTTAGCAACTTGAAAATTGGTTCACACGTGGCTGTCAGATGAGAGATGAACCTGCCAATGTAATTCAACCTTCCCAAGAAACCACGAACCTCTTTCTCTGTCCTTGGCTCAGGCATCTCCTGTATGGCTCTTATTTTTGTAGGATCAACGGGGAGAAGTAGCCAAAGAAAGAAAGAAAACTAAAAGTTTCAAATGCTGCCAAAAGAGTTGTTGTGTTGTCAAAAGAATATGCAGATATTAAGGGGGAGTAATTGCTAAACAGCTGTTGGTTGCTGCATTGAGGGGGAGTGCTCATTGCTCATTGCTGCTAATAATGAAATGTGTGCAGCTGTTTGAAGATTGTAGCTGTTTTGCAGCATAATGATATATGCTAAAATTTTTATGTGTACAGCAGAGTTTTGTGAAGAAAAGATGTTACTACTGATGTTGCTGCTTGGAGTTTCAAAATCATTGATTGAATTTTTTCCGCTGCTAAAGTCTCTGAAGGTGCAGAGATTGTTTTAGCCAAAATTAGCCAAAGGAGGAGATTGTTAGTTCTTGGATTGGCTGGAATTTTGGTAAAACAAAGTATATTCAATGTTACAACATCAGCACTTTGACATCAACATTGAATATACTTTGTTTTACCAAAATTCCAGCCAATCCAAGAACTAACAATCTCCCCCTTTGGCTAATTTTGGCTAAAACAATCTCTGCACCTTCAGAGACTTTAGCAGCGGAAAAACTTCAATCAATGATTTTGAAACTCCAAGCAGCAGCATCAGTAGTAACATCTTTTCTTCACAAAACTCTGTTGTACACATAAAAACTTCAGCATATATCAATATGCTGCAAAACAGCTACAATCTTTAAACAGCTGCACACATTTCATTATTAGCAGCAATGAGCAATGAGCACTCCCCCTCAATGCAGCAACCAGCAGCTGTTCAGCAATTACTCCCCCTTAATATCTGCATATTCTTTTGACAACACAACAACTCTTTTGGCAGTATTTGAAACTTTTGGCTTTCTTTCTTTCTTTGGCTACTCCTCCCCCTTTTTAGCCACAATTTGACAACCTTTACCTGGCAGTTGACTAAACATTAAAAAAAACCCCAACTGCCCACAACCCTTTCTAGCACATTTAGTCTTCATAAATGCAGATTCCCAATTTGCTTCTTAACCTTTCAAATTGGTTTGCGTCTAAGGCTTTAGTGAATATGTCAGCCAGCTGTTTATCTGTGGCTACATGCTCCAAGGTAACAATTTTGTCTTCAACCAATTCCCTTATGAAGTGATGCATTATGTCTATGTGCTTTGTCCTACTATGCTGTATAGGATTTTTAGATATATTAATGGCACTCAGATTATCACAGTATAGTGTCATAACATCTTGTTTGACATTGTATTCACTCAACATCTGCTTCATCCAAACCAGCTGAGAGCAACTACTTCCTGCTGCTATATACTCAGCTTCAGCAGTTGAGAGAGATACACAATTCTGCTTCTTGCTGAACCAGGAAATCAGATTATTCCCTAGAAAGAAACAGCCTCCTGAAGTGCTTTTCCTATCATCTGCACTTCCAGCCCAATCAGCATCACAATATCCTCTTAACTCAGTCCCAGAATCATGACTATATAGCATCCCATAGTCACTTGTGCCATTCACGTATTTCAAATTTCTCTTCACTTGATTTAAGTGAATCACCATAGGATCAGATTAATATCTGGCACACACTCCAACAGCAAAAGAAATGTCAGGTCTGCTTGCTGTGAGATATAGTAGACTCCCAATCATACTTCTGTATAAGCTTTGGTCCACACTCACTCCATTTTCATCCTTGGATAGCTTCAAATGGGTAGGAGCAGGTGTCCTTTTGTGATTGGCATTATCCAGGCCAAATTTCTTTACTATGCTCTTAGCATATTTGCTTTGAGAAATAAAGATGGAATCCTCCATTTGTCTGACTTGTAGCCCAAGAAAGTAGCTGAGTTCTCCAACCAAACTCATTTCAAATTCAGATTGCATTTGTTGAACAAACTGCTTCACCATAGCATCTGACATTCCCCCAAATACAATGTCATCCACATAGATTTGGGCTACCATTAATTTTCCGCCTTCTTCCTTGACAAACAAAGTTTTGTCAATCCCTCCTTTTCTATATGCATTTGCTGCTAAGAATTCAGTCAGCCTCTCATACCAGGTCCTTGGAGCTTGTTTCAAGCCATACAGAGTTTTCCTCAGGTTGAACACATGATTGGGGAAGTTTGGATCAATGAATCCTTTAGGTTGGTCTACATAGACTTCTTCATTCAGATAGCCATTCAGAAAAGCACTCTTCACGTCCATTTGGAACAGCTTGAATCTTAGGTTACAAGCCACACCCAAAAGTAGTCGGATGGATTCTAATCTAGCCACTGGAGCAAATGTCTCATCAAAGTCAACTCCCTCAACTTGAGTATAGCCTTGTGCAACAAGTCTAGCTTTGTTTCTTGTGACCACTCCAAGCTCGTCAGACTTGTTTTTGTAGATCCACTTTGTTCCAATAACATTAACTCCATCAGGCCTAGGGACAAGCTCCCATACTTCATTCCTCTTGAACTGCTCCAGCTCTTCATGCATTGCATTTATCCAGAACTCATCAGCCAATGCTTCCTTGACATTTTTTTGCTCAATTTTGGAGACAAAGCATGAACTTGCTATAACATCTCTAGACCTAGTCCTTACTCCAGAGTTTGGATCACCTATAATGAGCTCCTTTGGGTGGTCCTTCTGCACTCTGATGGAGGGATCCTTATGGGGTTGCTCAGCAGCAGCAACACTAGGAGTTTGGCTTCTGTCTTCAGCTTCTGGTGCAACTTCACCAACTGATGTCTCAACAGCATCTGGAACATCATCATCTTCCTGCTTATCACTGTCATCAATCACCACATTGATTGACTCCATCATTACCTTGGTTCGAGAGTTGAACACCTTATATGCTCTGTTGTTAGTAGAGTATCCTAAGAATATTCCTTCATCACTTTTGGAATCCAATTTTCTTCTCTGCTCTCTATCAGCCATAATATAGCATCTACTTCCAAAAACATGGAAGTACTTAACATTAGGTTTTCTTCCCTTCCATAATTCATACAGAGTGGATGAAGTGCCTCTTCTTAGGGTAACCATGTTGTGAATGTAGCAGGCAGTGTTCATGGCTTCAGCCCAGAAATGATAAGGAAGTTTCTTGGCATGAATCATTACTCTAGCCGACTCTTGTATAGTTCTGTTCTTCCTTTCAATAACTCCATTTTGCTGAGGGGTGATAGGCGATGAGAATTCATGACTTATACCTTCAGCCGAGCAAAATTCTTCAAACTTGCTATTCTAAAACTCTCTTCCATGATCACTTCTTATTCTGATAACCTTACTCTCCTTTTCTCTTTGGAGTCTTTGACAGAGCTCTTTAAAGACATCAAACACCTCTGATTTGTCTTTGATGAAGTTCACCCAGGTATATCTTGAATAGTCATCCACAACTACATAAGCATATTTCTTCCCACCCAGACTTTCAACTTGCATAGGTCCCATCAAGTCCATATGAAGAAGTTCCAATACCTTGGAGGTGGAGTCATGTTGAAGCTTCGGATGAGACATCTTTGTTTGCTTTCCTTTTTGACAGCCTCCACACACCTTTCCTTCCTCAATACTAAGTTTGGGAATCCCTCTGACTGCTTCTGAGGAGATAATTCTCTTCATTCCCTTTAGGTGAAGGTGTCTCAACTTCTGATGCTAGATTTTGACATCATCTTCTTTAGCAAGCACACACGTGGAAGAATTTGGGTTTTGGGGCACCCACAAATAACAATTGTCCTTAGACCTGGTTCCCTTTATAATGACTTCTCCTTTGTCATCTTTGACCATACATTCGGACTTTGTGAAGTCAACTTTGAGTCCTTGATCACAAAGTTGACTAATACTAATCAAATTTGCTATTAGTCCTTTAACCAGAAGAACATTCTCCAGTCTGGGAGCACTACCACTGTTTAGTTTACCAATCCCCTTTATCTCTCCTTTGATCCTATCACCAAAAGTAACATAGCCAGAAGACTGAGGTTTCACATCTACAAGCAGATTCTTTACACCAGTCATGTGTCTTGAACACCCACTGTCAAAATACCAGTCATCTTTGGTAGAAACCCTTAAGGAGGTGTGAGCTATCAAGCTGGTAACTTTAGGAACCCATTGCTTCACCACCTTAGGCCTGACCTCTTTCTGTCTGGGTTGAGAAGCAGAATTTGGATAACCGTGAAGCTTGAAGTACGAGGACTGCATATGTCCAAACTTACCACAATAGAAGCATCTGACTCTGTCATTTCTAAAGTGGTTAGATCTTCTTCCACTTTTATGATAATGCTGTGACTGCCACCCATAATGTTGTCTCCTTATTCCATAGTTGGATTGCCTTGTTCTGTACTGAGGATGCTGTCTCTTAGGTTGTCTTCTATGGTGATGAGGCTTTCTTCTTCCATAGTAATAAGGCACAGCATGGTTGTATTCATTTCCATACCAGATTTCCTGATGTTGAGACACCTGATGAGACATGTCCTGTTTGAACCTTGCAGCTTGCATGCTCTTGTGATATTGGGGAGGCATATACTGACTAGCTCCTTGAGGCTGCATCTTTCTCTGATGGGGACCATTCTTTTTCTCAACCTTCTGGGGCTGAACAACCTTCTTAGGGGTAGGATTCTGTCTCTTAGGTTGATGTTGAGACAATGGATGAAACATCTCCTTCTTTGTTCCTGAAGTGCTTGCCACATATCCTATGCCTGATTTATCTCCAGCAGCTTTCTCTGACTGAAGAATCTTATCAAGAGTAGTTGTACCACTGTTCATCATCCTAACAAATTTTGTCATCTGATCCAGTTGAGACTTAACTAGTGCAACTTCATTTTCCCGATCAGCTTTTTCATTTTCAAGCTGAGCAATCTGTTGCTTGTGACACTTGTTTTCTTGACAAATCTCAGCACTTTTTAAACACAGCTCTCGATAAGTAGATGCTAACTCCTCATAAGTTATTTCTCCATCACTATCATCATCAGACACAACAGTTCCTGTTAGGGCTCTAACATGCCTTGCTGACTCACCTTAACTTTCACTATCAGATTCAGACCAGGAAACTGACATGCCCTTCTTCTCCTTCTTCAAGAATGTGGGACATTCTTTCTTGACATGTCCATACCCTTCACATTCAAAGCACTGAACACCTCTATCCTGGGCAGTCTTCTCTTCATCTTTCTCTTTTGGCTTGCTGATGTCAAAAGAGATGTTCTTGACACTAGGCTTGTAGTTATTGTTCCACCTTTTTAACACTTTGTTGAACTGCCTTCCCAACATAGCAATGGCTTGAGACAAATCTTCCTGAGAATCATCATCTTTGACTTCCTTAGCTTCTGCAGGAGTGGAGACCAGAGCAATAACCTTGGGCTTCTTTTCAGGTTCTTCTTCATTCAAACCAAGCTTAAAAGTTTGAAGAGATCCAATGAGTTCATCAACTCTCATCTTGCTGATGTCTTGGGCTTCTTCAATAGCAGTCACCTTTATCTTGTACCTCTTATGAAGGGACCTAAGAATCTTCCTTACAAGCTTTTCTTCTGACATTTTCTCTCCAAGAGCACTAGATGCATTGGCCAACTCAAGAACACTCATGTGGAAGTCATGAATAGTCTCATCTTCCTTCATCTTCATACTTTCGAACTTTGATGTTAGAAGCTGAAGTCTAGACATCTTCACTCCCACGCTTCCTTAGCAACTTCACAGGAATTGATTAACCTGAAGATATTCTTATCCACTCCATTGAAAGTTGCATTTAGAGCTTTGGAATTTCCAAGGGCAAGCTCATCTTCTTCCTTGGTCCATTCTTCTTCAGGCTTTGGCTTTGAGGTGCCTTCTTTAACTTTTCCAGTATCATCTTTCTCACACACAACAGGTGCTTTCCACTCTTTAACAATAGCCTTCCAAGCCCTGATGTCCAAGGATTTTAAGAAAGTGGTCATCCTTGGCTTCCAATAGTCATAATTGGATCCATCCAAAATAGGGGGTCTGTTGACGAATCCTCCAACTTCTTTATCCATCTTTACACCAGAAAGTAACTTCCCTAGATCTCACCCAGAGACAGACAGGATGCCTGCTTTGATACCAATTGAAATTCTGGTATTAGACGTGTGATGTTAAGGTGCGATGTCACAACAACACACTCTGCAAATGGACAGCAATAACAGTAACACAATAACACAAGGAATTGTTCACCCAGTTCGGTCTAACTACCTACGTCTGGGGGCTACCAAGCCAGGGATGAAATTCACTACTTGTAGAATTAATTTACAGACTCAACAACCCAGTTGACAATCTCCTAAACTTAATTCCTACTAGTGACTTTCTACCTAAGAAACTACTTAGATATGAGAACACTACTCAATCCCTAAAACACTTCAATGAGATAACACCCTTTGAATATCACTACTTGATTCTGCTTCACAACTTTGATCAAGAACAACTCAAAACACTAATACCGATTCACACTAGAATGGTTTACAAATCATAAACGAAGACATAAATGACAATCAGTCTTTAGCTCTCTCTTATTCGTCCCTTTTCTCCAGAACTGGTGCGCTTTATATAGCTCCTTGAATTGGGCTTGGACTTCCTACAATATCTGACCTGATTTGTTATTTAAAACTGAATATTTAAAACAGATTTTCTCCTAAAATCTTTTCAAATCTTCAACCTTTTAAATCTCCTACAAATCTGCACCAGATCTCCTATGCAGCAGAAAATATCTATCCCAAGATATTCGCATCCAATGAGACAGCTTGCTCTCCACAATTCTAGCTAACACGCAAACCCTAACAACATCACAACCTGATGTTATTAATTCTGCAGATCTAATGTCACAACATCGCCATGTGACATCAGACATCCAACTTCAGCAATTTAAATACTTAACACAACCCAGTGTTAAGACTCAATGTTGCAACATCAGCACCTTGACATCAACATTGAATATACTTTGTTTTACCAAAATTCCAGCCAATCCAAGAACTAACATTTAGAGTTTCCCCGGCAATTAAGTCTAGCACTAGGAAAATCCCTGTTGATCGCTCTTAAATACAGTCAAAACTAGATCGCCATAGGATTACCAGATACAGTCTTCCCTCCTCTTGGGGTTAAACAATATGGAGATGTGAAAGGCAGATTCTTTTTGAACCCTTTCTCAGACTGTCACCTTTAGAAGTTGTCAAAGAGACTCTACTCCCCATAGATGATTTTTTCTCCGTGAATGGCATCTCTTGAGTTTCTTCCAAATTCTCGGACTTTCCTGGCTTGATCCATTCTCGGTGAATGGCATGTCTTGAACTCCTCGGGGTTTGGGGACCCACAGGCTTCCTAGAAGCATCCCCGCCTCCTCTTGGGCATTGTACAAGGACCCGTCGGCTTCTTAGAAGTTTTCACAACCTCCTCTTAGCCTTCGTATAATGATTCTTCCTCCGGGAAGATAGCCTCCTCTTGGGCTTCGTACAAATTATCCCTCGGCTTCTTAAAATTTTCCAGCCTCCTCTTAGGCTTCGTACAAATTGTCCCGACGACCTCCTAGAAGTATAGGAATAGAAATTAGTCATCTTAATAGAACAATCTTTCAACGAGTCGAGATCTCACCACCACAACTGTACTGTCCCTTAATTTCTCTTAAGTATAGTACAAAAGAAAAAACTCTAGACTTGGACAGTCTAAGACCCTTGAGTCTCAAAGACATTCTCAAGCCCCTTTTAAGAATGGGAAGAACACCCGTAGATTTGGACGGTCTAACACCCTTTGGATTCCCCATTTCCTTAGAGAACAAGAAATAATCCTGATCCGCAAATCAAGTCCATGAGTACAACATTACTCATATAAGAACTGATTTTCTCTTTAAACCAACCTACTGGACCTGTCACTCAACTGAAACAGTTACTATAGCCTCCTTTTGAGCTTTGTACAATGATTCTCCCCAGCAGAGTTAATCCTTTTAGCCTCCATCTCGGGCTTCGTACGAGATACAAAAACACTCTCTTGTTGAGTATAAAAGACTCTCTTGTTGAGTCACCTCCCTTTTAGCCTCCCTCTCGGGCTTCGTACGAGATACAAAAACACTCTCTTGTTGAGTGTAAAAGATTCTCTTGTTAAGCCACTTCCCTTTTAGCCTCCATCTCGGGATTCGTACGAGATACAAAATCACTCTCTTATTGAGTATAAAAAGACTCTCTTGTTGAGTCGATCACCTTTAGCCTCCGTCTTGGGCCTCGTACAAGACACATATAAAAACACTCTCTTGTTGAGTCAACCCTTTAAGCCTCTATCTCGGGCTTCGTACGAGACACATAAAAACACCCTCTTGTTGGGCCAATAGCCTCCTCTTAGGCTTTGTATAAGAAAACCCCGGTTGAGCCAATCAACCTTTTAGCATCAAAAGTTGTGCCTCGTTCACAGTATACAAACATCAACAACTCCTCTCCCTTCATCTAATTGCTATAAACGGCAAGCCTCTGGATTATTTACATCCACGCCACTGTCCCTCTTTTAGCATGAGGAATTTCTAAGGAAAGATAGCATTGCTCTAAACTGAGTTAAAGTCTTCTCCTTCAGGTTGAAAATCCCCTATAAAGGAAATTATGGCTTTGCTGGATTCATATATCCCAGTTAAAGTATTTCTCCTTTATAATCAGTCACCCAAAAGTTGTGACAAACAGAACCCCTTTAGAGATGACAAATTCTCTCCAAAGTCAAAACCCTTTAGCTTCACATCTTGGGCTTTAAACAAGATACAAATAGACCCTTCAGCTTCACATCTTGGGCTTTGAACAAGATACAAACCACCTTTAGCTTCACGTCTTGGGCTTTGAACAAGACACCAAAACACCATTTCCTCCCATAGAATAGGAGGAACTTCGATCGCTCTGATTTCCCTGTTTCGGTAAACAGGAATACGTAGGCATAAGATTGAAAGAGAAATCTTAGCGACCATACCACATCGAAAACCTCAGGTCACAAACCCTCATATATCAATAAAAAACATCCAAGTCCATATTCCCCACAAAAAAGTCTAAACTCGATCAAAATAACCCAAGAGAGGCCCCTCCACATTGATCGCATCTGTAAACCAATAGTTTTGACTGTTTAACCTCAGTTTGCAAAGCAGGGTTAGTTGGAGACATCTATTTCCCTTCCTTCATCAGCTTCAATAGGATAAAAATTGAATCGACCTGTAGTACCCTCCCAGAGCGACAGTGCTTAAGAACCACGTCCAAAATCGCCCGCTACAGAAAAATGGGGGGACCAAGGAGGAACCAACTCTGATCCCAAGCCTCCCAAGTCTTTGGAACCAAAAATAGCATGCCAAACCTAGAAATCCCTAAAAGAGGGACAAGACTCCAATTTTGGATTGGAGCATTTAATGGATGCACCAAGGTGGCATGGACTAACACATTTGCAACTGAATTCAGTCAAGAATGATCCAACAACTAGGGAACCACAGCTCTGTGCTCTAACCTCTAGTCAATGGCTAGAGCGGAATTGGATTCTCAATTGCCAACATTGGCCAAACCTCTGCTGTAGTTGCCATTCACTATTGCTTGCAAAACAAACTTGGTCTACTATAAATAGAGCTCATTTTTGCTCAGTTTGAGTACACCAAAGCCATCAAACAGATGCTTTCCTCAAAATCACCTTCTCACTTCCAATTTTGCCTTCTAAGGCAAGTCACCATCGAGTTTTGAGTTTGAGAGCTATTCCAATCAAACCAATCACACACACACACCTCATAAACATCATATAGAAGTGATCCAAACACTCACATAACATCTGGAACACCAAAATCACCAGCCAATTGCTCAAGCATTTGACAGATTTACAGTTGGGGTCCATCTCAAGTTCCAGATCATTTCAATCTATTCCAAGCATCCAGACACACTCCATAGCACCTAGGGAAGCTGTCCATAACCTTGGAACCAAGTTGTAACACCTCTAACACAAAACACGATCACCAGCTGCAAGTGGTAAGCATGAGCTCTTCTAACTCTATGATCCATGCAATTTTTGTTGTACAATAATTTGGCCATATGTTTATAATCATGCATGGAGTGATTTCCCTTAATCCATTGCATTGTTTGAATCTTGTATGGAATTTCTGAACCTTCATGCAGAATTTAGGGTTCTTGAGGTTTCTCTTTGATTTCTTATTCCATGCTTAAAATAAATGAAATTAAAGACCATAGACATGATCGTGAGGTTGAAACGAGTAGATTGATATGTAGATTGCATGATATAATCAAGTATTCAGTGAGATTGGATAGAAAATGCAAATCCGCAGAAACAGAGGGTGGCGCGTGTTCTTACCCTTGTTCTTGGCGCCCTTTTTGAAAATTCAAATATTTGAATTTTGTGATTTTATTTAATTGATTCAAAAATTAATTTCTCTCTGAGTTTTAATGATTTTGAGTTGATTCTTTTTTTAATAATTCACAAAAATATTAAAATATTTTATTTTACCAAAAAATCCCAAAAATATTATTTATTTCATATAATTGATATTTTTGCCAAGAATTAATATTTTAATTGTTTTTGACATTTAAAATATTTTTTCCTTCTTGATTTTGCAAATTTTAATGATTTCTAATCATTTTGTAGGTCAAAAATTTATTTTTGAAACATTAATCCAAGATCACAATTTGTTTTCCACATGTTAAACAATTTTGGTCATTTTAATTGAATTTTTTATTCAATTAAAATACATTTTGAAAACAAATTAGGGTTTTTGATTAATTCAACCCTCATCAAACTTTTTCAAAACTTTTGGGCCTTTAATAGAGTGTAAGACCCAATCCTTTGTAAGTACAAACCTATTTTGGGCCTCAAGTATTGTATAAGTCCCACTGTATTTTCAAAAATCCCGGCGCGATCGCCGTTTTCAAAACAAAAAACATATGGGTCTCTCCTTGAGCTGTAAGCCCATCACTTGTACAAAAATAAATTATTGGGCCTCTAATGGGGTGTAAGACCCAATCCTTTGTAAATACAAACAATTTTAGGGCCTCAGATATTGTATAAGTCCCACTGTATTTTCAAAAAACCCCGGCGCGATCGCCAATTCAAAAATTAAATAATCTGGGCCTACCCTCGTGTTATAAGCCCCATTCTTCTTCTTAAAACAACTTTGGGGCTCTTGAGAGAGTGTAAGACCCATCCCTTTGTACAAAAAACCTTTCTTGGGCCTCAGTCACTTGTATAAGTCCATGTACAAAACCCTGGGCCTCTCCTTGAGCTGTACGCCCCCAATTTTCCTTTTAAAAGCACTTTCTAATTTGATTTTGTAATATACTGTTTTCAACTTTTCTTTGTTGAACAACTAACCATAAAGCATGGAAGCTCATAAACCGAGTAAGTGTTTACCTGCTTTTATTTACCGCTTTCATATGTATATAACTGTACTATGGGGCTGTTTCATTGTAAGTCTTCTTTCATAAACTCATATCAACTGTGTAATAATAGTATAGATATTTAGAGTTTCCCCGGCAACTAAGTCTAGCACTAGGAAAAGCCCCTTTGATCGCTCTTAAATACAGTCAAAACTAGATCGCCATAGGATTACCAGATACAGTCTTCCCTCCTCTTGGGGTTAAATAATATGGAGATGTGAAAGGCAGATTCTTTTTGAACCATTTCTCAGACTGTCACCTTTAGAAGTTGGTAAAGAGACTCTACTCCCCAGAGATGATCTTTTCTCCGTGAATGGCATCTCTTGAGTTTCTTCCAAATTCTCGGACTTTCCTGGCTTGATCCATTCTTGGTGAATGGCATGTCTTGAACTTCTCGGGGTTTGGGGACCCAAAGCTTCCTAGAAGCATCCTCGCCTCCTCTTGGGCGTTGTACAAGGACCCGTCGGCTTCTTAGAAGTTTTCACAGCCTCCTCTTAGGCTTCATATAATGATTCTTCCTCCGGGAAGATAGCCTCCTCTTGGGCTTCGTACAAATTATCCCTCGGCTTCTTAAAATTTTCCAGCCTCCTCTTAGGCTTCGTACAAATTGTCCCGACGACCTCCTAGAGGTATAGGAACAAAAATTAGTCATCTTAATAGAACAGTCTTTCAAAGAGTCTAGATCTCGCCACCACAACTGTACTGTCCCTTAATTTCTCTTAAGTATAGTACAAAAGATAAAACTTTAGACTTGGACAGTCTAAGACCCTTGAGTCTCAAAGGTATTCTCAAGCCCCTTTTAAGAATAGGAAGAACACCCGTAGACTTGGACGGTCTAACACCCTTTGGATTCCCCATTTCCTTAGAGAACAGGAAATAATCCCGATCCGCAGATCAAGTCCATGAGTACAACATTACTCATATAAGAACTGATTTTCTCTTTTAACCAACCTACTGGACCTGTCACGCAACTGAAACAGTTACTGTAGCCTCCTTTTGGGCTTTGTACAATGATTCTCCCCAGCGGATTTAACCCTTTTAGCCTCCATCTCGGGCTTCGTACGAGATACAAAAACATTCTCTTGTTGAGTATAAAAGACTCTCTTGTTGAGTCACCTCCCTTTTATCCTCCCTCTCGGGCTTCATACGAGATACAAAAACAATCTCTTGTTGAGTGTAAAAGACTCTCTTGTTAAGTCACTTCCCTTTTAGCCTCCATCTCGGGCTTCATACGAGATACAAAATCACTCTCTTGTTGCGTATAAAAAGACTCTCTTGTTGAGTCGATCACCTTTAGCCTCCGTCTTGGGCCTCGTACAAGACACATATAAAAACACTCTCTTGTTGAGTCAACCCTTTAAGCCTCTATCTCGGTCTTCGTACGAGACACAAAAAAACACCCTCTTGTTGGGCCAATAGCCTCCTCTTAGGCTTTGTATAAGAAAACCCCGGTTGAGCCAATCAACCTTTTAGCATCAAAATTTGTGCCTCATTCACAGTATACAAACATCAACAACTCATCTCCCTTCATCTAATTGTTGTAAGCGGCAAGCCTCTGGATTATTTACATCCACGCCACTGTCCCTCTTTTAGCATGAGGAATTCCTAAGGAAAGATAGCATTGCTCTAAACTGAGTTAAAGTCTTCTCCTTCAGGTTGAAAATCCCCTATAAAGGAAATTATGGCATTGCTGGATTCATATATCCCAGTTAAAGTATTTCTCCTTTATAAATAGTCACCTAAAAGTTGTGACAAACAGAACCCCTTTAGAGATGACAAATTCTCTCTAAAGTCAAAACCCTTTAGCTTCACATATTGGGCTTTAAACAAGATACAAATAGACCCTTCAGCTTCACATCTTGGGCTTTGAACAAGATACAAACCACCTTTAGCTTCACGTTTTGGGCTTTGAACAAGACACCAAAACACCATTTCCTCCCATAGAATAGGAGGAACTACGATCGCTCTAATTTCCCTGTTTCGGTAAACGGGAATACGTAGGCATAAGATTGAAAGAGAAATCTTAGCGACAACACCACATCAAAACCCTCAGGTCATAAACCCTCATATATCAATAAAAACATCCAAGTCCATATTCCCCACCAAAAGTCTAAACTCGATCAAAATAACCCAAGAGAGGCCCCTCCACATTGATCGCATATGTAAACCAACAGTTTTGACTGTTTAACCTCAGTTTGCAAAGCAGGGTTAGTAGGAGACATCTATTTCCCTTCCTTCATCAGCTTCAATAGGATAAAAAATGAATCGACCCGTAGTACCCTCCCAGAGCGACAGTGCTTAAGATCCACGTCCAAAATCGCTCGCTACAGAAAAATCGGGGGACCAAGGAGGAACCAACTCTGATCTCAAGCCTCCCAAGTCTTTGGAACCAAAAATAGCATGCCAAACCTAGAAATCCCTAAAAGAGGGACAAGACTCCAATTTTGGATTGGAGCATTTAATGGATGCACCAAGGTGGCAAGGACTGACACATTTGCAACTAAATTCAGTAAAGAATGATCCAACAACTAGGGAACCACAGCTCTGTGCTCTAACCTCTAGTCAATGGCTAGAGCAGACTTGGATTCTCATTTGCCAACATTGGCCAAACCTCTGCTGCAGTTGCCATTCACTATTGCTTGCAAAACAAACTTGGTCTACTATAAATAGAGCTCATTTGTGGTCAGTTTGAGTACACCAAAGCCATCAAACAGATGCTTTCCTCAAAATCACCTTCTCACTTCCAATTTTGCCTTCTAAGGCAAGTCACCATCGGGTTTTGAGTTTGAGAGCTATTCCAATCAAACCAATCACACACACACCTCATAAACATCATATAGAAGTGATCCAAACACTCACATAACATCTAGAACACCAAAATCACAAAATCAACAGCCAATTGCTCAAGCCTTTGACAGATTTGCAGTTGGGGTACCATCTCAAGTTCCAGATCATTTCAATCCATTCCAAGCATCCAGACACACTCCATAGCACCTAGGGAAGCTGTCCATAACCTTGGAACCAAGTTGTAACACCTCTAACACAAAACACGATCACCAGCTGCAAGTGGTAAGCATGAGCTCTTCTAACTCTACGATCCATGCAATTTTTGCTGCACATTAATTTGGCCATATGTTCATATTCATGCATGGAGTGTTTTCCCTCAATCAATTGCATTGTTTGAATCGTGTATGGAATTTCTGAACCTTCATGCAGAATTTAGGGTTCTTGAGGTTTCTCTTTGATTTCTTATTCCATGCTTAAAATAAATCAAATTAAAGACCATAGACATGATCGTGAGGTTGAAACGAGTAGATTGATATGTAGATTGAATGATATAATCAAGTATTCAGTGAGATTGGATAGAAAACGCAAATCTGCAGAAACAGAGGGTGGCACGTGTTCTTGCCCTTGTTCTTGGCGCCCTTTTTGAAAATTCAAATATTTGACTTTTGTGATTTTATTTAATTGATTCAAAAATTAATTTCTCACTGAGTTTTAATGATTTTGAGTTGATTCTTTTTTTAATAATTCACAAAAATGCTAAAATATTTTATTTTACAAAAAAATTCCCAAAAATATTATTTATTTCATATAATTGATATTTTTGCCAAGAATTAATATTTTAATTGTTTTTTACATTTAAAATATTTTTTCCTTCTTGATTTTGCAAATTTTAATAATTTCTAGTCATTTCGTAGGTCAAAACTTGATTTTTGAAACATTAATCCAAGATCACAATTTGTTTTCCACATGTTAAACAATTTTTGTCATTTTAATTGAACTTTTTATTCAATTAAAATACATTTTGAAAACAAATTAGGGTTTTTGATTAATTCAACCCTCATCAAACTTTTTCAAAACTTTTGGGCCACTAATAGAATGTAAGACCCAATCCTTTGTAATTACAAACCTATTTTGGGCCTCAGATATTGTATAAGTCCCACTGTATTTTCAAAAATCCCGGCGCGATCGCCGTTTTCAAAACAAAAAACATCTGGGTCTCTCCTTGAGCTGTAAGCCCATCACTTGTACAAAAATAAATTATTGGGCCTCTAATGGGGTGTAAGACCCAATCCTTTGTAAATACAAACAATTTTAGGGCCTCAGATATTGTATAAGTCCCACTGTATTTTAAAAAACCCCGGCGCGATCGCCAATTCAAAAATTAAATAATCTGGGCCTACCCTCGTGTTATAAGCCCCATTCTTCTTCTTAAAACAACTTTGGGCCTCTTGAGAGAGTGTAAGACCCATCCCTTTGTACAAAAAACCTTTCTTGGGCCTCAGTCACTTGTATAAGTCCCTGTACAAAACCCTGGGCCTCTCCTTGCGCTGTACGCCCCAATTTTCCTTTTAAAAGCACTTTCTACTTTGATTTTGTAATATACTGTTTTCAACTTTTCTTTGTTGAACAACTAACCATAAAGCATGGAAGCTCATAAACCGAGTAAGTGTTTACCTGCTTTCATTTACCGCTTTCATATGTATATAACTGTACTGTGGGGCTGTTTCATTGTAAGTCTTCTTTCATAAACTCATATCAACTGTGTAATAATAGTATAGATATTTAGAGTTTCCCCGGCAACTAAGTCTAGCACTAGGAAAAGCCCTTTTGATCGCTCTTAAATACAGTCAAAACTAGATCGCCATAGGATTACCAGATACAGTCTTCCCTCCTCTTGGGGTTAAATAATATGGAGATGTGAAAGGCAGATTCTTTTTGAACCCTTTCTCAGACTGTCACCTTTAGAAGTTGTTAAAGAGACTCTACTCCCCAGAGATGATCTTTTCTACGTGAATGGCATCTCTTGAGTTTCTTCCAAATTCTCGGACTTTCATGACTTGATCCATTCTCGGTGAATGGCATGTCTTGAACTTCTCGGGGTTTAGGGACCCAAGGTTTCCTAGAAGCATCCTCGCCTCCTCTTGGGCGTTGTACAAGGACCCGTCGGCTTCTTAGAAGTTTTCACAGCCTCCTCTTAGGCTTCATATAATGATTCTTCCTCCGGGAAGATAGCCACCTCTTGGGCTTCGTACAAATTATCCCTCGGCTTCTTAAAATTTTCCAGCCTCCTCTTAGGCTTCGTACAAATTGTCCCGACGACCTCCTAGAGGTATAGGAACAGAAATTAGTCATCTTAATATAACAGTCTTTCAAAGAGTCTAGATCTCGCCACCACAACTGTACTGTCCCTTAATTTCTCTTAAGTATAGTACAAAAGATAAAACTTTAGACTTGGACAGTTTAAGACCCTTGAGTCTCAAAGGCATTCTCAAGCCCCTTTCAAGAATGGGAAGAACACCCGTAGACTTGGACGGTCTAACACCCTTTGGATTCCCCATTTCCTTAGAGAACAGGAAATAATCCCGATCCGCAGATCAAGTCCATGAGTACAACATTACTCATATAAGAACTGATTTTCTCTTTTAACCAACCTACTGGACCTGTCACCCAACTAAAACAGTTACTGTAGCCTCCTTTTGGGCTTTGTACAATGATTCTCCCCAGCGGAGTTAACCCTTTTAGCCTTCATCTCGGGCTTCGTACAAGATACAAAAACATTCTCTTATTGAGTATAAAAGCCTCTCTTGTTGAGTCACCTCCCTTTTATCCTCCCTCTCGGGCTTCGTACGGGATACAAAAACAATCTCTTGTTGAGTGTAAAAGACTCTCTTGTTAAGTCACTTCCCTTTTAGCCTCCATCTCGGGCTTCATACGAGATACAAAATCACTCTCTTATTGAGTATAAAAAGACTCTCTTGTTGAGTCGATCACCTTTAGCCTCCGTCTTAGGCCTCATACAAGACACATATAAAAACACTCTCTCGTTGAGTTAACCCTTTAAGCCTCTATCTCGGTCTTCGTACGAGACATATAAAAACACCCTCTTGTTGGGCCAATAGCCTCCTCTTAGGCTTTGTATAAGAAAACCCCGGTTGAGCCAATCAACCTTTTAGCATCAAAAGTTGTGCCTCATTCACAGTATACAAACATCAACAACTCATCTCCCTTCATCTAATTGCTGTAAGCGGCAAGCCTCTGGATTATTTACATCCACGCCACTGTCCCTCTTTTAGCATGAGGAATTCCTAAGGAAAGATAGCATTGCTCTAAACTGAGTTAAAGTCTTCTCCTTCAGGTTGAAAATCCCCTATAAAGGAAATTATGGCATTGCTGGATTCATATATCCCAGTTAAAGTATTTCTCCTTTATAAATAGTCACCTAAAAGTTGTGACAAACAGAACCCCTTTAGAGATGACAAATTCTCTCTAAAGTCAAAACCCTTTAGCTTCACATATTGGGCTTTAAACAAGATACAAATAGACCCTTCAGCTTCACATCTTGGGCTTTGAACAAGATACAAACCACCTTTAGCTTCACGTCTTGAGCTTTGAACAAGACACCAAAACACCATTTCCTCCCATAGAATAGGAGAAACTACGATCGCTCTGATTTCCCTGTTTCGGTAAACGGGAATACGTAGGCATAAGATTGAAAGAGAAATCTTAGCGACCACACCACATCGAAACCCTCAGGTCATAAACCCTCATATATCAATAAAAACATCCAAGTCCATATTCCCCACCAAAAGTCTAAACTCGATCAAAATAACCCAAGAGAGTCCCCTCCACATTGATCGCATATGTAAACCAACAGTTTTGACTGTTTAACCTCAGTTTGCAAAGCAGGGTTAGTTGGAGACATCTATTTCCCTTCCTTCATCAGCTTCAATAGGATAAAAAATGAATCGACCTGTAGTACCCTCCCAAAGCGACAGTGCTTAAGATCCACGTCCAAAATCGCTCGCTACAGAAAAATGGGGGGACCAAGGAGGAACCAACTCTGATCCCAAGCCTCCCAAGTCTTTGGAACCAAAAATAGCATGCCAAACCTAGAAATCCCTAAAAGAGGGACAAGACTCCAATTTTGGATTGGAGCATTTAATAGATGCACCAAGGTGGCATGGACTGACACATTTGCAACTGAATTCAGTAAAGAATGATCCAACAACTAGGGAACCACAGCTCTGTGCTCTAACCTCTAGTCAATGGCTAGAGCAGACTTGGATTCTCATTTGCCAACATTGGCCAAACCTCTGCTGCAGTTGCCATTCACTATTGCTTGCAAAACAAACTTGGTCTACTATAAATAGAGCTCATTTGTGCTCAGTTTGAGTACACCAAAGCCATCAAACAGATGCTTTCCTCAAAATCACCTTCTCACTTCCAATTTTGCCTTCTAAGGCAAGTCACCATCGGGTTTTGAGTTTGAGAGCTATTCCAATCAAACCAATCACACACACACCTCATAAACATCATATAGAAGTGATCCAAACACTCACATAACATCTGGAACACCAAAATCACAAAATCACCAGCCAATTGCTCAAGCCTTTGACAGATTTGCAGTTGGGGTACCATCTCAAGTTCCAGATCATTTCAATCCATTCCAAGCATCCAGACACACTCCATAGCACCTAGGGAAGCTGTCCATAACCTTGGAACCAAGCTGTAACACCTCTAACACAAAACACGATCACCAGCTGCAAGTGGTAAGCATGAGCTCTTCTAACTCTACGATCCATGCAATTTTTGCTGCACATTAATTTGGCCATATGTTCATATTCATGCATGGAGTGTTTTCCCTCAATCAATTGCATTGTTTGAATCGTGTATGGAATTTCTGAACCTTCATGCAGAATTTAGGGTTCTTGAGGTTTCTCTTTGATTTCTTATTCCATGCTTAAAATAAATCAAATTAAAGACCATAGACATGATCGTGAGGTTGAAACGAGTAGATTGATATGTAGATTGAATGATATAATCAAGTATTCAGTGAGATTGGATAGAAAACGCAAATCTGCAGAAACAGAGGGTGGCACGTGTTCTTGCCCTTGTTCTTGGCGCCCTTTTTGAAAATTCAAATATTTGAATTTTGTGATTTTATTTAATTGATTCAAAAATTAATTTCTCTCTGAGTTTTAATGATTTTGAGTTGATTCTTTTTTTAATAATTCACAAAAATGTTAAAATATTTTATTTTACCAAAAAATTCCTAAAAATATTATTTATTTCATATAATTGATATTTTTGCCAAGAATTAATATTTTAATTGTTTTTTACATTTAAAATATTTTTTCCTTCTTGATTTTGCAAATTTTAAAGATTTCTAGTCATTTCGTAGGTCAAAACTTGATTTTTGAAACATTAATCCAAGATCACAATTTGTTTTCCACATGTTAAACAATTTTTGTCATTTTAATTGAATTTTTTATTCAATTAAAATACATTTTGAAAACAAATTAGGGTTTTTGATTAATTCAACCCTCATCAAACTTTTTCAAAACTTTTGGGCCACTAATAGAATGTAAGACCCAATCCTTTGTAAGTACAAACCTATTTTGGGCCTCAGATATTGTATAAGTCCCACTATATTTTCAAAAATCCCGGCGCGATCGTCGTTTTCAAAACAAAAAACATTTGGGCCTCTCCTTGAGCTGTAAGCCCCATCACTTGTACAAAAATAAATTTTTGGGCCTCTAATGGAGTGTAAGACCCAATCCTTTGTAAATACAAATAATTTTTGGGCCTCATATACTGTATAAGTCCCACTGTATTTTCAAAAAAACCCGGCGCGATCGCCAGTTCAAAAATCAAATAATATGGGCCTACCCTCGTGTTATAAGCCTCATTCTTCTTCTTAATACAACTTTGGGCCTCTTTAGAGAGTGTAAGACTCATCCCTTTGTACAAAAAACCTTTCTTGGGCCTCAGTCACTTGTATAAGTCCCTGTACAAAACCCTGGGCCTCTCCTTGAGCTGTAAGCCCCAATTTTCCTTTTAAAAGCACTTTCTCCTTTGATTTTGTAATATACTATTTTCAACATTTCTTTGTTGAACAACTAACCATACAGCATGGAAGCTCTACAATCGAGTAAGTGTTTACCTGCTTTCATTTACCGCTTTTATATGTATATAACTGTACTGTGGGGGTGTTTCACTGTAAGTCTTCTTTCATAAACTCATATCAACTGTGTAATAATAGTATAGATATTTAGAGTTTCCCCGTCAACTAAATCTAGCACTAAGAAAAGCCCCGTTGATCGCTCTTAAATACAGTCAAAACTAGATCCCCATAGGATTACCAGATACAGTTTTCCCTCATCTTGTGATTAAACAATATGGAGATGTGAAAGGCAGATTCTTTTTGAACCCTTTCTCAGACTGTCACTTTTAGAAGTTGTCAAAGAGACTCTACTCCCCAGAGATGATCTTTTCTCCGTGAATGGCATCTCTTGAGTTTCTTCCAAATTCTCAGACTTTCCTGGCTTGATCCATTCTCGGTGAATGGCATGTGTTGAACTTTTCGGGGTTTGGGGACCCATAGGCTTCCAAGAAGTATCCCCGCCTCCTCTTGGGCATTGTACAAGGACCCGTCGGCTTCTTAGAAGTTTTCACAGCCTCCTCATAGGCTTCGTATAATGAATCTTCCTCCGGGAAGATAGCCTCCTCTTGGGCTTCGTACAAATTGTCCCTCGTCTTCTTAAAAGTTTCCAGCCTCCTCTTGGGCTTCGTACAAATTGTCCCGACGACCTCCTAGAGGTATAGGAACAGAAATTAGTCATCTTAATAGAACATTCTTTCAAAGAGTCTAGATCTTGCCACCACAACTGTACTGTCCCTTAATTTCTCTTAAGTATAGTACAAAAGATAAAACTCTAGACTTGTACAATCTAAGACCCTTGAGTCTCAAAGACATTCTCAAGCCCCTTTCAAGAATAGGAAGAACACTCGTAGACTTGGACGGTCTAAAACCCTTTTGATTCCCCGTTTCCTTAGAGAACAAGAAATAATCCCGATCCTCAGATCAAGTCCATGAGTACAACATTACTCATATAAGAACTGATTTTCTCTTATAACCAACCAACTGGACCTGTCACTCAACTGAAACAGTTACTATAGCCTCCTCTTGGGCTTTGTACAATGATTCTCCCCAACAGAGTTAACCCTTTTAGCCTCAATCTCGGGCTTTGTACGAGATACAAAAACACTCTCTTGTTGAGTATAAAAGACTCTCTTGTTGAATCGCCTCCCTTTTAGCCTCCCTCTCGGGCTTCATACGAGATACAAAAACACTCTCTTGTTGAGTGTAAAAGACTCTCTTGTTAAGTCACTTCCCTTTTAGCCTCCATCTCGGGCTTCGTACGAGATACAAAAAGACTCTCTTGTTGAGTCGATCACCTTTAGCCTCCGTCTTGGGCCTCGTACAAGACACATATAAAAACACTCTCTTGTTGAGTCAACCCTTTTAGCCTCTATCTCGGGCTTCGTACGAGACACATAAAAAAACCCTCTTGTTGGGCCAATAGCCTCCTCTTAGGCTTTGTATAAGAAAGCCCCGGTTGAGCCAATCAACCTTTTAGCATTAAAAGCTGTGTCTCCTTCACAGTATACAAACATCAACAACTCCTCTCCCTTCATCTAATTGCTGTAAGCGGCAAGCCTCTGGATTATTTACATCCACGCCACTATCCCTCTTTTAGCATGAGGAATTCCTAAGGAAAGACAGCATTGCTCTAAACTGAGTTAAAGTCTTCTCCTTCAGGTTGAAAATCCCCTATAAAGGAAATTATGGCATTGTTGGATTCACATATCCCAGTTAAATTAATTCTCCTTTATAATCAGTCATCCAAAAGTTGTGACAAACAGAACCCCTTTAGAGATGACAAATTCTCTCTAAAGTCAAAAACCTTTAGCTTTACATCTTGGGCTTCAAACAAGATACAAATAGACCCTTCAGCTTCACATCTTGGGCTTTGAACAAGATACAAACCACCTTTAGCTTCACGTCTTAGGCTTTGAACAAGACACCAAAACACCATTTCCTCCCATAGAATAGGAGGAACTACGATCGCTCTGATTTCCCTGTTTCGATAAACGGGAATACGTAGGCATAAGATTGAAAGAGAAATCTTAGCGAGCACACCACATCGAAAACCTCAGGTCACAAACCCTCATATATCAATGAAAACATCCAAGTCCATATTCCCCACCAAAAGTCTAAACTCGATCAAAATAACCCAAGAGAGGCCCCTCCGCATTGATCGCATCTGTAAACCAACAGTTTTGACTATTTAACCTCAGTTTGCAAAGCAGGGTTAGTTGGAGACATCTATTTCCCTTCCTTCATCAGCTTCAATAGGATAAAAATGAATCGACCTGTAGTACCCTCTCAGAGCGACAGTGCTTAAGAACCACGTCCAAAATCGCTCGCTACACCTCCGTCTGTACAGTTCGTCCGCGACGGCTTTTTCTTGCTTCGCGGTGGCTCGTTTGTGATTCAGGTACTCCCTCTGTCCACTGGTGTCGTTCGATTCAGTGTTTGGTGGTGGTAACGAGCTGTGTCGAATTGCTCGTGAATTTCGGTCGACTTCGACAGTGAATTTCGTTGGTAAGCGGCTGCCTTCATGTTGGCTTTGAATTGGAACTGTTGTTTTGATTGAACTTATATTGTGGATTGTTGACGAATTGTGGATTTCTGTTTGTTTTCGTTTGCAGGGAATTGCAGAAGTTGTTCCGTCTCGTTTTCGCCGGCGGATTGTGTTGAAATTGGTTTTAATGCTGATGAAATTGTGTTGAAACTGTTGACGGCAGCAACAGCTTGGTTTGCGTCTTCTTCATTGTCGGTTTTGCCGCGTTGGCAAATTGTAGCTGCGTTGGATTATTTCTGCAATAATGTTGTTAATGCTTCTGGAATTTGTTGTGTAGAATGGAAACAAATTTTTTTGTATTACTATTGAAAAATGTTACTGGTATGGCTCCATTTATAGTTTTTTAGCAGAAGAAAATATATCTATGAGAGAGAGAATTGAGAAAACAATGTGATAGTTTGTTTTGGTGTGTCTTATGTAAAAAAAATTTAACATATTTATAGGAAAAAATTGCTTGGAGAGCAAGATTGTATGTTGTATGCCATGACATATGAACTTTGAATATTAGAGTTCATGTTAGAATTGAGTTTGAAAAATGAGTTTGAAGGTAGAATCACATGGTTGTTGAACATTGAATGTGAATTGATGAAATTTTGTAGTATGTGAGAAAACAAAATATTATAGAAGATAGAAAAAGAAATAAAAAATGGCGTGGCATTTGTGTGTGGGGGGGGGGGGGGAGAAATTTGTGAAGTGTGCGAGACTAGTAGTGTAAAAATTATGAAACAAAAATTATATTATATATTATAATAATATACTAATATAATAAACAAATTAAATATATAAAAAAATTAATAAAAACAAAGTTATTAAAATATTAATTAATTAATAAAAATTAATTAAAATTGGAACCGAAACTGATAAAAAATGATAAAAATTGTCTGTATCGAAGTGTCCGAAAAAATAAAATGAACACACCAAAACGATCAGCAAAAAATATACGTTTTGAAAAAATACAGCGTTTTGTCAAATTTTGAAATTGATTTTACCCGCTAAAAAGGCTCATACAAGTCAGAAACATGATGACCGAAAAGTCGAAAAATTAAAATAAACACACCGGGTTAAAGTACGCGAAAAATAAATAAAAAATGATGTCTGAAAGTTCGATTTTAAAAATTGTCTGGATACTGACTTTTTTGCACTGTAGACTTTTCAGTTAGACCAAAAATACCTGAAAATTTAACACGTTAATTTTGGCTGATAATTTAAAAAATATTCGTGAAGAATATATATGATATTATATGCAGACGACACAGTATGAAAACATAGACAGATGAAATGAGAAAAAATAAAAATGTCTGGTCAAAATTTAGGGTATGACAATATCAATGAAGTTCTAACATTGTAATTACCCTGCATAGCGACTAGGATCTTTCAACGGAAGTCCAACAATGTATTACCCCGTAGGACGGCAGGGATCTTCTGGTGAAAGTCCAACAGTGTATTACCTCATAAGGCGACAAGGATTTTCCAGTGGAAGTTCATCAATGCATTATCCCGTAAGGCGTTCTTCCAGTGGAAGTCCAACAATATATTACCCTATAGAGAGATAAGGATCTTCTTGTGAAAGTTTAGTAATGTATTTCCCTATAGGAGCGGAAAGGATCTTCCGTGAAAGTCCAGCAATGTATTACCTCATAGGGCGGCAAGGATATTTTCTGGTGGAAGTCCAGCAATGTATTCGTATTGCGGCAAGGATTCCTTATTAAGGATCAAGCAGTTACTTCAAGATTTCACTAGCCATTTTAAGTATGTGACCTTACAAAACTGAAATAAGACAAAGACGAGGAGCCTCATTAAAAACTCTACAAACGTAGGGAAAAAGAATGTCACCCCATTATTCAAAACACTTAAAAAGCTCTTAAAGAGATTACAAACGGCGAAGACAATAGCTCTCCTTATCCAAAAAAATAATTAAGTAAAGCATAAATTTGCATATGCCTAGCCTTTTGATTTTGTCGGATATCGTGCGTGATAAATCCATGTTTTAGAGATTATTTTTGTCGATTCGTATTTTGATGCTCATGACATAGTGCGACACATTTCAATTCCTTATGGGTTGCGTTGCAAAGGTGCGGGTACGTACCAGGTACCCGGTACGGGAACTGGTACGGAATACGTCATTTAAAAAAAAAAACTAAGGTACGGGTACGCGGGTATAAATTCATATGTACTCCGATTTCTCAGAAGATGAAAACTTAGATGTGCAAGGAGTTTCAATGCAATGGATTGAAGTTTAGGGATTTAAGATCCATAAGTTATCCATAATTCCTTTGGTTTCAAGATTCACCGATCTTGCGACGGATCAAATTTGTCAAACTATACATCAGCACTTGAAAAACCCATTAAAAAAAGCCTAAAACCATACCATTAAATGAAAAAAAATTGAGTTCGCGTACCCAATATGTAATCGCTGGAGTACTGACTTAAAAAATAATAAATAAAAAATAGGTACGGTGTCAGTACGTACCATACGAGTATCGTACGCGTACCGGTACCCGGTGCGTACCTGATACCTATGTTGCATAGGTACGAGTACGGTACTCGGTGCGGGTACTGGTACCATTACTAGATATGACATTTTTAAAAAAATCAAGGTACGGGTACGTTAATAAGAAATAAGAATTTTCTATAAAATGTATTAGGAGAGAACAAAATTATTAAGTTTATAACAAAACACCATTATAAAAAATTGAAAAAACCAAAAATAATGTCAAGATACAATAACAAAATAATTAAAACACATAAATATACTATATTGACATTTGAGAAAACCACAAATTTTATTCAAAGCCGAATAATGAGAAAAAAAATGAAGTACCACGAGTACGGTACGAATATCCGGTACGGGTGCGGATCTGGTACCGATACTTCACAATTTTAAAAATACTCATGTTTCAGAGTCTGATACTGATGCTTTGTCTAAAATGAAGTACCCATGATGTACCCATGCTTTACAGCTTTTGGGTGACTTATTAGTCTCTTGTATGACATCTTGTTTTCTTTTGTCCGCTTTGGTTCACTAAATCTTTTACAACCCTTAACAAGAAATTTTATACTTAATCCTCCTTTGTTATTTAAAGCATCATATCAACCATGTTTAAATATCATATTTGTTCATGATATCAGGTAACAGTTGCTGCAACTTCCGAAAATTTTAGTACATAACAATTAAAATAATTATATGCACAATGATCAATTATAATATACATTTTTTTATACAAACGCTATCATCCAAACAAAAGTTTACTACTTGATAATCAATAAATAAATCTTCACCGTATGCTAATCAAACGCCACAAGTAGTTAACTCTCCTCTTCAATACTTGGAACATCAAACCTCAAGATAACAAATTTATTCAAATAGTTCCAAGAACGTATTCAACGGTAAATGAGAGGATTTCAAATTATTCAAATTGGCATAAAAGTAAGAGATGAAATGTTAACAACATAGAAGCATTATGCAAGAAATGGAACATTAATAACATAAAAGCATGTGATCTAGGATTACCCATTACTTCCAACAACATCCTTGAATCTCCTTTCCAAAGCAAGACTACAAACAATAATCAAATAGGTATTAGTAGTAGGAACCAAACACTTAAATCTTATTTTCTAATAAAATTCAAACCCCTGCTTCAACCCCTCTTTCTCGGAAAGAGATTATGTGCCTTTCAAATTTGCTACCTTTGGTGACAAGATGAATGAGCAATTAAAATAATTTATTTGTTTAGAGAAAAGAATTTGTATAAATAGAGATAAGATACCACATCCCTAAGTCAGCTAATCATTTCCCCCTTTCTCACACAGCCCTTTAAAATATAATTATAACTATAATTACTTTCTCACATATCTCCTTTCAAATATAATTATAAGGCTAAATTACACTCCACACTTCAATACCCTCAGATTTAGTTGGAGAACCTTCATTGTAGATATTCACTAAGATAAAAGTGAGGTTGGAGAACCTTCATGGTTCGGTTGTGAAACTTGTCATATTTGGAAAAAAGAGGTAAATACTCTTCAAGCTAAATTGGACAAGGTATTACAACCAAAGGTTTCTTTTGCTATTGATTCATCAAAGTCAGTATCATAATCTGCCGCGGCACGATTACAGTTCCTGTCTGACTTGCTCGGTAAACAAACAGGGATGCTCTTTCATACAGGAGGTCCTCCAGCGTCAGATGGATCCAAGACTACCATGATAGGAATCCCTATCAGATCAATAAGGTTCAGATCTTCGATATTCGCGTGATGAATACCAACCTGGTAGAGTTACATGCTGAGCAGGTCCGACTCGGATTCTTAATATCACATGACTATCAAAGCTGTAAAGCGGGTTGCGAAAACAATCTAGGTTGTACCCTTGTCCAAGAGGCACTTCAGCACTTGTTAAATCACTGGCGGATGCCAATTTATATGGATGAAGATACTCAGCAAATTAGTATCAGCAACAGGAATCCTACTCGGCGTCAGAGTCAGGATGTCCGATCTGCGGAAGCTAACCTAGTGAGGTTACATTGTATTCAAAGTGGGCGTGGCCAGGTGCCACCACACAATTATGATCGTTGTAGCGTCTGTTCGGAAAGTAACCAAGGGTGTTACCTTGTGAGAGCAGCTCTTCAGGGTCAGGTGGATCGTGGAGAAATTCGTCCACATCCAGGTTCCGGACCCATCAACTGGACGCCGAACTACCTTGCCGATCAAGTTGAGGATGTTGTCACGATCTCTGGTCATCACAGGACCAACGATGTTTTTGCCATTATCCCCCTACTTGACGAATCTAAAGTTCCCAACCAGGAACGGATCGAGATTACTTATGATGGTCAGAAAAATCAGAGGACTCCCGTAGTCATCTATCTGCCGGGACCATTACCATATGAACCAGCTAAGGCAATCCCTTACAAATACGGTGCAACGATAATTGAAAATGGAAAGGAAATTTCATTACCCTCCGTTGTGAACATTGCAGACATCAGTCGAGTAACACGGAGTGGTAGAATCTTCAACCGAGGGGTTGGGGAAGCTAACAAAGAAAAGGAACTTCAGACGGAAACTCCTGATCTACCAGTTGGTCAATCCAGTAATCCCGACCTTTCGAAAAATAATGATGAGATGTTGAAGCTCATCCAAAGGAGTGAATACAACATTGTTGATCAACTGTTACAAACTCCTTCAAAGATCTCGGTATTATCACTGTTACTCAGTTCAGAAGCACACAGGGAGGCTCTACAGAAAGTCTTGGAGCGAGCCTTTGTGGAACAGGATGTAACAATTAGACAGTTCGATAGTATTGTCTCTAACATCACTTCCTGCAACAATTTGGGATTTAGTGATGAGGAATTACCTGAAAAGGGTCGTCGTCATAACATGGCGCTCAATATCACAGTTAACTGCCAGGACGATGCTTTAGCCAGCGTACTGGTAGACACAGGGTCAGCCCTGAATGTTATGTCGAAGTCCACTTTGATGCAATTATCATTCAAAGGCCCTCCGATGAGAATCAGCGAGGTCGTCGTCAAAGCGTTCGACGGATCCAGAAAAATAGTTATCGGCGAAGTTGATCTTCCCATAACTATCGGTCCTCACACTTTCCAAGTCACTTTCCAGATCATAGACATTCGGGCAACGTACAGTTATTTATTAGGAAGACCTTGGATACATCAGGCTGGGGCGGTCACTTCGACCCTCCACCAAAAGCTAAAGTTCGTCAAGAACGATAAACTTGTCACAGTCTGCGGGGAGCAGGCCTTGCTGGTGAGTAACTTGTCATCATCTGCTGGTATAGAACCCGAGGAGGTTATTGGAACTCAGTTCCAAGCACTATCGGTGAGCAAGAACAATTAGTTCAAAGAAGGAACTTCCATTTCTTCATACAACGATGCTATCAAAGCGGTCGAGAGTACCGATACGACAGGATGGGGACAGCTTGTCATTCCTACTGGTAATACAACAAAGAAGGGTCTTGGTTCTTTTGCAACCTGTACCCAGACAGCTGCCAACGATGAAAGTCTTCATCCCCTTTAAAACTTCTTCCACAGTGGAGGTTTTCTTCACCCAGTGTCTCAAGCAGTACATGCTATCAATGAGGAAGATCCCTCTGACACAGATGAAGAATGGAAGTCCTACCTTAACGAGGACGGTTATATGTCTCAGGAAGAAGTGCCTACGCCATTTTTCTATCCCGCACAGAATCTGAGATTTATACCACGGTCAGATGTCGAAATGATATATGGAGATTGTGATCCGGAAGGATGTCGTGCTCCGCCAAATTCATTAAAGGAAGACACTCTGATGAAAGACAACTTTGACTACAACTACTATGGCCCAATGGATGGTCTGTCAATGTGGCAACCTTATCCAGGATATTTGGGGCAAGAAAGTCAACCGAACAATGAAAGTCAGTTGACCATCATTGAACAGAATACCTGTGTCCCCACCATGTCATGGGATCAACACTCAGGTCATTCAGAAACTACTCAACATGGAGATGAATTCGCAACGTTTGCAGGACTTGAATTCATCAACTATGCTTTTCCCGAGGTCAACGTCATCGAGAGAGATGACTCCTCCAGTTCCAAAGAAGTTTGGGACACCTTGGGACAACCGAGTGGAAAATACGACTATATGGTCAGGTACACCGCTCCCGGAAGCTCTCGTATCAGGCTCGAAGATATCCAGCCTACTGGATGGGGAGATACAGCTGAGAGCACAAATATTATGAAAAATACAACTGAGGAATTCTCCTACGACAATTCTGCCTGGGAGACAGATTCCAATGATCCTGCTCCACCAGAAATCAGCGTCATTTCTGAAGACAAATCAAGGAAGGTGCCAGACTTTGTGATTCACCGAGGAGTTCGCCGCCAATGGGTTGCCATCGAGGTTCTGAAGGTCGTTTATCAGTCAAAGTAATTGCCATCTTTTAACCTTTCACCCTGCCCAGGTGAAACGGATGTTTTGATAGGGCTCGCTTTCTATAAATATCCCTCTTCGCTTCGCCCAAAGCGACAGAGTTTTGTTTTATAGGGCTGTAGTTTCAAGGATCGACTTGTTCATTAATAAAATAACGTCGTTCTATAATTTCCGCATTAATTAATGTTTTCTCTTTTCGTTTTCCAGAAAATGGTAATCCTAAAAAACAATTCAATAATAAAAATAAGCAGTAATAAAAATAAAACACTGCACACACTTGCATTTTTCTCTATCTCTTCTAAACGCGAATCATCACATCATGCAGATTGCTTGTTTTAAACCCCGTTGAAACATACTATCTGATGCTTTCTCCCAACTTTAAGTTCCCGGTATTTGGGGCTGAAGAAGAAGTTGACAACGAAATTCCAGAAGAGATCTCCCGACTACTCAGACAAGAGGAAAGATCCATTGAACCTCACAAAGAGCCGTTGGAAACGGTAAACTTGGGTTCAGAAAAAGAGAGAAAAGAAATCAGGATTGGGGCACTGCTCAGTCCAAATGCCAAAGAGAGTTTGATAAAGCTTCTCAAAGAATTCCCCGATGTATTTGCTTGGTCCTATCAGGACATGCCAGGGTTGGATACCAGCATCGTGGAACATCACTTACCGTTAAGATCGGAATGTCCGCTAGTAAAGCAGAGGTTGAGACGCACTCACCCGGACATGGCCATCAAAATCAAAGAGGAGGTATAAAAATAGATTGAGGCGGGTTTCCTCGCCACGTCAGAATATCCTCAATCGTTAGCCAATATCGTACCCGTTCCGAAAAAGGACGGAAAGGACAGAATGTGTGTCGACTACCGAGATCTGAACAAGGCTAGTCCAAAGGACGACTTTCCTTTACCACACATTGACATGCTGGTAGACAGTACCGTAAAGTTCAAAGTCTTCTCCTTCATGGATGGATTCTCGGGCTATAATCAGATCAAAATGGCACCGAAAGACATGGAGAAAACTTCGTTCATTACCCCATGGGGTACCTTTTGTTATAAGGTGATGCCGTTCGGTTTAAAGAACGCCGGGGCAACCTATCAAAGGGCCATGAAAACTCTTTTTCATGACATGATACACAAAGAGATCGAGGTATATGTCGATGATATGATTGCAAAATCTAAGACAGAAGAGGAGCATGTGACCCACCTGTCAAAACTATTCGATTGTTTGCGAAAGTACAAACTCCGATTGAATCCCAACAAGTGCACCTTCGGTGTCCGTTCAGGGAAATTACTAGGGTTCATCGTCAGCCAGAAAGGAATTGAGGTTGATCCTGACAAGGTCAAGGCCATTCAAGAAATGCCTTCTCCGAAAACTGAGAAACAAGCCAGAGGATTCCTGGGACGTTTGAACTACATTTCCAGATTCATATTCCTCATGACCGCCACGTGTGCGCCGATTTTCAAATTACTCAAAAAGAACCAGGATTGCGTTTGGTCAGAAGACTGCCAAACCGCTTTTGACAGTATTAAGGAATACCTGTTGAATTCGCTGATTCTATCACCCCTAGTGGAAGGAAGACCACTGATCATTTACCTCACAGTCCTAGAGGATTCAATGGGATGTGTACTTGGCCAACAAGACGAAACCAAAAGAAAAGAGTCTGCCATTTACTATTTGAGCAAGAAATTCACCGACTGCGAAACTCGGTACACGATGCTCGAGAAAACTTGTTGTGCTTTGGCTTGGGCAGCTAAACGTCTTCGCCAGTACATGATTCGTCATACTACTTGGTTGGTCTCCGAGATGGATCCAATCAAGTATGTCTTTGAAAAGCCTGCTCTCACGGGAAGGATTGCCCGTTGGCAGATGCTACTATCGAAATATGACATAGAGTACCATGCTCAAAAAGCCGTTAAGGGAATTATTTTAGCCAATCATTTGGCTCATCAACCGATTGATGATCAAGAATCAATCGAGTTTGACTTCCCAGACGAAGATGTCATGTATCTAAAAATGAAAGATTGCGATGAACCATTACCCAGTGAAGGGCCAGAACCAGGTTCCCAGTGGGGACTTATCTTTGATGGAGCAGTTAATCATTATGGAAATGGAATTGGGGCAATAATTGTTACCCCTCAGGGTACCCACATTCCTTTCACCGCTCTACTTACGTTCAAATGTACGAACAACGAGGCCGAATATGAAGCTTGTATTATGGGTCTCGAAGAAGCAATTGATTTAAGGATCAAAAACTTGGACGTATACAGCGACTCAGCCCTGGTTATCAATCAGATAAAAGGAGATTGGAACACATACCAATCAGGAGTGATTCCTTACAAAGACTACGCAAGAAGGTTGTTACCCTTCTTCAACATAGTTGAGTTTCATCATATCCCTCGTGAGGAGAATCACATGGCTGATGCATTAGCCACTCTCTCTTCCATGATTAGTGTAGGTCAATGGAACGAATTACCTAAGATCGACATAATGCGCCTTAAACGGCCCGCTTACATCTTCACGATTGAAGCAGTCCTAGACGACAGACCTTGGTATCACGATATCAAATGCTTCCTTCAGAAACAAGAGTACCCACCTAGGGCACTAAGAAAAGACAGGAAAACCCTCAGAAGATTGGCTGGAAACTTCTTCTTGAGCGATGACACTCTCTATAAAAGAAATTTTGACATGGTCTTGCTCCGATGCGTAGACAAACCAGAAGTAGAAATGCTGATGAAAGAAATTCATGAAGGATCCTTTGGCACTCATGCCAACGGACACACAATGGCGAGAAAAATTCTAAGAGCAGGGTACTACTGGTTGACCATGGAATCCGACTGCTACAAGTACATGAGGAGGTGTCACAAGTGTCAGATATACTCCGACAAAATTCATGTACCGCCATCGCATCTCAAAGATCTCTCTTCCCCGTGGCCTTTTTCCATATGGGGAATCGACATGATTGGCTTGATCGAACCTAAGGCTTCAAATGGACATCGGTTTATCCTGGTAGCCATTGACTATTTCACCAAGTGGGTCGAAGCAGCGTCATTCGCCAATGTAACCCGACAAGTGGTGGTCCGATTTATCAAAAATAATATCATCTGCCGTTATGGTGTTCCAAGCGAGATCATTACTGACAATGGATCTAACTTGAACAACAAGATAATGAAGGAGTTGTGCGCAGAGTTCAACATTGAACATCATAACTCATCTCCCTACCGACCCAAGATGAACGGAGCGGTAGAAGCGGCCAATAAGAACATCAAGAAGATCGTTCAAAAGATGGTTGTAACCTACAAAGACTGGCACGAGATGCTACCCTTTGCTCTTCACGGTTATCGCACATCTGTCCGCACTTCAACAGGGGCAACCCCTTTCTCTCTAGTGTATGGCATGGAAGCAGTGCTCCCCATAGAAGTAGAGATCTCGTTAATCCGAGTATTAATGGAAGCTAAGCTCACCGAAGCTGAATGGTGTCAAAGTCGACACGATGAACTGAATCTGATCGAGGAGAAGCAAATCACGGCACTATGCCATGGTCAGCTGTATCAACAGAGAATAAAAAAAGTGTTCGACAAAAAGGTCTGACCTCGCGTCTTCAGGAAAGGAGACCTTGTGCTCAAGAAGATACAATCATTTCTCACTGATTCTCGGGGCAAGTGGACTCCGAATTATGATGGCCCATATGTGGTCACGAAAGCTTTCTCAGGCGGCGCCTTGAGACTTGCAACCATGGACGGAGAGGAATTTGCCTACCCCACGAATGTTGATGTAGTCAAGAAATACTTCGCCTAAACTAAAAAAAAAAACGTCTCGGTGGATTGAAAACCCGAAAGGGCGGTCCAGGCAAAAGTTATAGACATAAAAAAAATCATCCCGGTGGATTGGAAACATCACAGTACAATCCAGGCAAAAGTTAGGGATAATGGCAAGTAACTATGTTCAACAGAGGCAGGTCCCTCAGCAGCTGTTACACCATCCATCGGAGGAAAACTCCAGTCAAGGTCATCTTCGACAGAAGCTCAGGATGCCCCAAATTCAAAGTTGGTAGAAGGATAGTGGTCGTTATGTTTCAACGTAGCCCTTTTCCCTGTAAATTACCATTTTCTAACTTTGTAAATACTCAATGGAATCACGCGTTTGGCTGATCTCCATTTTATCAATAAAATTTGAGCCCTTGTGCTTTTGTTTGTAATTCTTATTTGTTTTAGCTTTACAGAACGACGTTGTTAACATGATTAACGATTCTTGAAATAAAACAAAAATGAATTTACTTGTTAAAACTTTTTCTGCTTTTAAATTAAAGATGGCAATTGCTTTTGACTGTTGAACATCGAAAGACCGTCGATTGCATCTCCAAAGGCGTTTGAATTTCAAAGTGCAGAATCAAAGTGCAGAATCAAAGTACTCCTTCTAGGCCAGTACGCCTGAATGAAGGATCAACTGTATGAGATGCAGCTTTACCATCTGATACCCTCGGCCGAGTTCTTATCTCCTAAGCCCGATCAACGGTATTCCCCGCAGGGATTATCTTTCCTAAGCAAGGCAGAATCGCTATCTTGAACCAAGTGATACCTTTCATCTCCAGCAGTGGCCGAGTATCCAGTCGTGTTCATCCGTTAGTCTGTGTGTTGTGTCAAGTCTTTGTCAGCATATACATACATACATCATGCATTTGATTTGCATTCATATTCATATTGCATCACTATCACTCTAGTCGGTCTTGTCTCCTAGTGATAAAAGTCCTCTCAATCGAGTTGTCAGCCCTTTTCTCGTCAGGAAGTGTTACGTCTGAACAATCTCTCTCCTCCAATTTATTTCTGGATTGAAGTTGGGTCCTCGACCACTTTGATAACTTGAACCTCTGAAAGACCAGAGAGCCCTCGGTTAACATCACTCTTCGCCATTGAAGATGATATCCTTGTTTTCCCGGATTAAAGAAAACCCCTAGAGAAAGCCTCCTAAGCAGAGATTTGGCAGTACAGCTGCCTTTCTCCAAAAGACCGCTGATGAAAAGGTCATCGGCACCTCAAAATTGGAGCCCATCATATGGCATTTCTCCGGGAAGATCCCGAGAAAAGTATGATGTAAGACCCCCAAGCGGAAACAGTCTCTCAAGAGACTCACTTTCCCCAGTAGAATCGAAAAATGGTGTCTCCAACTAGAGAAGTTTGTGTACCTCTACAACTCAGACGAATGGGTTCCCCAGCAAGTCTGACATCAAAACTTTTTCCACTCAAATGGCATCTCCCCAGGAAAATTCTGTGAGAAGTTTGAAGGAAATCCGCTACGAATAGCGTCCCTTGTCAATAAAGTTTATTGACGAAAGAAACTAAGACAAGTTCCTTGGTAGGAAACCAGGATCGAGGGGAAGTTTACATCAGAAACTAAGACCAGTTCCTTGGTAGGAAACCAGGATCGAGGGGAAGTTTACATCAGAAACTAAGACCAGTTCCTTGGTAAGAAACCAGGATCGAGGGGAAGTTTACCTATTCTAAGCATCATTACTTAGCGAAAGAAGATGAATGCTTGAATTACCATTCATAGACGCCGTCAAAATTTCGGGTATTCTGATATTTAATCCTCTTGCACCCCGAATGCCCGAATACCTTCGCCATTCACACCTTCGGGTCCAAGAAGATTAAATAGGGGCATCTGTCATACCCCAAATTTTGACCACTAAGATTTCCCATCATTGTGAAAATCATCATCACAATATGGAGGAACCATCATACTTCATCAGTCTCCCCAAAGATGGGTGAGCATTCACTACAATCAAAATTAGGGTTTCAAGCCCTCTCTGAGTGCTTAGACAAAGGATCAATCAAGGAATGACATGATCTTCAACTTGTCTAACCTCTCAAACATCCACAATGGATCAAAAGGACTCCCACTTCAAGGATTAAGCACAAGGCTGCTCCCTTCTAGGTGGATTAAGTCTCAAGATCGACAGTGTCACCAAATTAGGGTTTTGGTCGACCAGGGCCTCCAGATGGAAATTTTTCATCTAGGCACAAGCCAATGATCCAAAACCTAACCTAATATACTTCATGGGACCTCATGGACCCAATCATCAAGTCAATTTTGCCTCAGGGGATGCATTCATCAAAAATCAGGAATTAGGGTTTCTTGACCTAATTCACCCCTAAGTTGACTTTTGGGACAAAACATGAGCCAAGACCTCAAAGTAGGATTTGAGGGTCTCTAATGAACTATATGGATACATTTGGAACAATGGATTAATCCAAGAAGCCTGAGCAACAAGTCTCAATTTCATCTGCACCACAATTAGGGTTTCGCGAGGAAAGTCAACTGTAACTTTGACTTTTGACCAGGACATGCTCCCAAACCCTAAAACATGATTCAATATACCCTATGACACCCATGGAACATGTCCATCAAGTTTGATTTAGGTCAAGGACATGATTTCATGAAGAATTGCATAGTTTGGAATTCATCTGATAAAAAGTCAACTGTGCACAAAAGTCAACTTTGACTTTTTGAGATTTTTCACCAAAATGGATTTTTAACCCTAAAATGATGTTAATGTGTGATTTGAATCATCATTCATCAAGAAAAATCAAAGAAAGTGGGATAACTTGTAAAAGGGGTAACCATAAAAACTTAGAAAAATTTCTAAGTTATGGAAAAAGTGACACTAATGTGCCAACTTTGGAGGACCATAACTCCTAAACCACAAGGCCATTGTTCCCCATTCAAAGCTTGATTTGTAGATCTCATTGCCCTCTACAAAAGCTTCATACTGACCTATGTCCAAATTCCTCATGGATTTTGAGTTATGGAGTGATCAAAATCAAGAAAAGTCACTTTGTTCCAACACTTAGTGAAAATTTCACTAAGTCAGATTTTACCCTACATTTTGCCAAATGTAGGGGGATTTTTCACTTGGATTCAAAAGAGATCAAAACCAAACATGTTTAAACAGTTGTTGTATCATGTAAGGGCTTTCCAAAATGACCAAGAACATTACCAAATTCAATTTGAGTCATGAGATATAACATTGGCAAGTTGCCTTGTTGAAATCTGTCAAGGCAAGGTAGATTTTGCATTTTTGCTCGATTTGCCAAAATCATCCAAATCCAAATGCTCCTATCCACTTGGACACCTCTGAGGATTGAATCTAAAGGGGACAATCACTGAGCCAAGCCTCCAAAGTCTTTGGAACAAGAAATAGCATGTTGAACCTAGAATTGCTAAAATAGGGACAAGACTCCAATTTTGGATTGGAGCATTCAATGGAAGCATCAAGGTGGCATGGACTGAGCCATTCTCAACTGAATTCAGTCAAGACTTATCCAAGACCAAGGGAACCAGCAGCCTGTGCCCTAACCTCTAGTTAATGGCTAGAGGAGACTTGAGATTCCATTGGACAACATTGGCCAAACCTCTGCTGCAGTTGCCATTCACTATTGATCCCAAAACAAACTTGCTCTACCATAAATAAAGCTCAATTGTGATCAGTTTGAGTACACCAAAGCCATCAAACAGATGCTTTCCTCAAAATCTCTTCTTTCACTCCAATTTTGCCTTCTAAGGTAAGTCACTATCGGGTTTTGAGTTTGAGAGCTTTTCCAATCAAACTAATCACTCACATACATCATATACAAGTGATCCAAACACTCACATAACATCTGGAACACAGATTTCACAAAATCACCAGCCAATTGCTCAAGTTCTTAACAGTTTTGCAGTTGAGGTACCATCTTCAGCTCCAAACCATTTCAATCCATTCCAAGCATTCATACACACTCCATGGCACCTAGGGAAGCTATCCAGATCATTAGAACCTAGCTGTAACACCTCCAACACAAAACACGATCACCAACTGCAAGGGGTAAGCATGAACTCTTCTAACTCTATGATCCATGCAATTTTTGCTGCACAATAATTTGGCCATATGTTCATAATCATGCATGGAATGTTTCCCCTCAATTAATTGCATTGTTTGAATCGTGTATCAAAAATCCTAGCCTTCATGCAGAAATTAGGGTTCTTGAGGATTTTTCATGATTTCTTGTTATATGTTTAATTTAAATGAAATTAAATATCATAGACATGATCGTGAGGTTGAAACGAGTTGATTGGTATGTGGATTGCATGATATGATTAAGTATTCAGTGAGATTGGAGAGAAAATGCAAATCTGGGCAAAACTGAAAAACGCGCGTGTTCTTGCCTTTGTTCTTGGCGCCATTTTCCAATATTTGAATATTTGAATTTTGTGATTTTATTTAATTGATTCAAAAATTAATTTCTCTCTGAGTTTTAATGATTTTGAGTTGATTTTTTTTTAATAATTCACAAAAATGTTAAAATATTTTATTTTCCCAAAAAATCCCAAAAATATTATTTATTTTGTATAATTGATATTTTTGCAAAGAATTAATGTTTTAATTGTTTTTAACATTTAAAATATTTTTTCCACATTGATTTTGCAACTTTTAATGCTTTCTAATTATTGTGTAGGTCAATACTTAATTTTTGAAGCATTAATCCAAGATCACAATTTGTTTTTCCTATGTTAAACAATTTTGACCATTTTAATTGAATTTTTATTCAATTAAATACATCTTTGAAAACAAATTAGGGTTTTGGATTAATTCAACCCTCATAAATCATTTTCAAAACTCTTTGGGCCTCTAATAGAGTGTAAGACCCAACCCTTTGTAAATACAACCTATTTTTGGGCCTCACTTACGGTATAAGTCCCGTTGTATTTCAAAAAATTCGACGCGATCATCATCCGTTGAAAAACAAACCTTGGGCCTACCCTCGAGTAGTAAGACTCATTTCTTTTCTTTAAAACTCTTTGGGCCTCTAATAGAGTGTAAGACCCAATATTTTTTTGACCAAATCATTTTTGGGCCTCGGTATATTGTTTAAGTCCTGGTACCGTCAAAAACAAACGGCGCGATCGTCGCCTTTTCAAAACAAACCTGGGCCTACCCTCGAGTAATAAGACTCATTTCTTTTCTTAAAACTCTTTGGGCCTCTATTAGAGTGTAAGACCCAACTCACTTGTACAAAAGTATTTTGGACCTCACTTATTGTATAAGTCCCTCTGCGTTAAAAGAAAACCTCGGCGCGATCGCCATTTTAAACGGAAAAATCATCTGGGTCTACCCTCGTGTTATAAGCCCCACTCTTTTTCTTTAAAAACTTTTTGGGCCTCTCTTTGAGCTGTAAGCCCCAAATCTTTCTTTTTCAAAGCACTTTCTCCTTTGATTTTGAATATACTGTTGTTTTCAATCTTTCTTTGTTGAACAACTAACCAAACAGCATGGAAGCTCTACAACCGAGTAAGTGGTTATTGCTTTCATTTACCGCTTTCATATACATATAACTGTATTGTGGGGCTGTTCGCTGTAAGTCTTCTTTCATAAACTCATATCAACTGTGTAATAATAGTATAGATATTTCGAGTTTCCCCGGCAACTACGTCTAGAACTAGGTGACGTCGTTTCGTTTATTCATAGAAATAGACAACTAGATCCCCAATAGGATTACCAGATACAGTCTTCTCTTCGGCTGTCCTCATTAGGAATTGTCAAGAAACTCTACTCCCAGAGATGATCTTTTCTCTGTGAATGGCATCTCTTGAGTTTCTTCCAAATTCTCGAACTTTCCTGGCTTGATCTATTCCTCGTGAATGGCCTGTCTTGAATTTCTCGGGGTTTGGGGACCCACGGGCTTCTTGAAAGCATCGGCCTCCTCTTGGGCATTGTACATGGACCCACAGGCTTCCTAAAAGCAACCCCGCCTCCTCTAGGGCTTAGTACAAGAACCCGTCAGCTTCTTAGAAGTATCCACAGCCTCCTCTTAGGCTCCGTATAATGATCTCTTCCTCCGGGAATGATAGCCTCCTCTTGGGCTTCATACAAGGACCTATCGGCTTCTTAAAAGTTTCTGGCCTCCTCTTAGGCTTCGTACAAATTGTCCCGACGACCTCCTAGAGGTATAGGAACAGAACTTAGTCATCTTCATAGAACAGTCCTTTCCAAGAGTCTACTAATGTTTCTCAAAGCATAGTACAAAAGATGAAACTCTAGACCTGGACAATCTAATATCCTTGAGTTTCCCAGACATTCTCAAGTGACCTCTCCGTTAAATAGGAAGAAAACCCGTAGACTCGGTCAGTCTCAACACCCTTCGGATTTCCCACTTCCTTAAAGAACGGGAACAACCCTGATCCTCGAATCAAATCCTTGAGTACAGTGTCACTCATATAAGAACTTATTTTCTCTTTCAAAATCAGTATACTGGACCTGTCACTCAACTGAAACAGTTACAACAGCCTCCTCTTAGGTTTTGTATAATGATCCTTCTCCAGTGAAGTTAGCCTCTCTCTTGGGCTTTATACAATGATTCTCCCCAGCAGAGTCAAACAACGTTTAGCCTCTCTCTCGGGCTTTGTACGAGACACATAAGAGACTTCCTCGTTGAGTCAATCACCCTTTCACCTCCATCTCGGGCTTTATACGAGATACAAAAAGGTTCTTATTGAGCCAAACAAATTTTAGCCTCCATCTCGGGCTTTGTACGAGATACAAAAAACTCTCTTGTTAAGTCAAGTAGATTTCATCTCGGGCTTTATACGAGATACCAAAAGACTCCATCGTCGAGTCAAAACCTTTTAGCCTCTCTCTCGGGCTTTATACGAGACACATATTAGCCTCCTCTTAGGCTTTATATAAGAAAACCACTGGTTGGTCCAATCAACCTTTTAGCATCAAAGATGTGCCTCGTTCACAGTACACGAACATCAACAACTCCTTCCCCTTCATCTAATCGTTGTAAGCGGCAAGCCTCTAGATTATCTACATCCATGCCAATGTCCCTCTTTTAGTATGAGAAATTCCTAAGGAAAGATGGCATTGCTCTAAACTGAGTTAAAGTCTTCTCCTTCAGGTTAAAATCCCCTATAAAGGAAATTATGGCATTGCCGGATTCACAAATCCCGGTTAAAGTAATCCTCCTTTACAGTCAGTCACCCAACAGTTGTGATAAACAGACCCCTTTAGAGATGACAAATTCTCTCTAAGGTCAACACTTTCAGCTTCACATCTTGGGCTTTGAACAAGATACAAATAGACCCTCTAGCTTCACGTCTTGGGCTTTGAACAAGACACCAAAACAACCATTTCCTCCCATAGAATAGGAGGAACTACGATCGCTCTGATTTCCCTGTTTCGGTAAACGGGAATACGTAGGCATAAGATTGAAAGAAAAAATCTTAGCGAGCACACTAAACAAAAACCCAAAATCCCATACTCTCATACATTCGTCCTAACATCCTAACTGATAGCCTAAAGCACCCCTTGTCAACAAAATAACCTAGGAGAAACCCTGAATCTTTGTAGCATCTGTAAACCAACAGTTTTGACTGTTTAATCTCAGTATGCAAGCAGGGTTAATTGGAGACATCTATTTCCCCTTCCTTCATCAGCTTTAATAGGATAAAAAATGAATCGAGCTGTAGTACCAGAGCGATCGTGCTTCGCAACCACATCCAAAAATCGCTCGCTACAGAAAAATGGCGACTCTGCTGGGGACAACGCAGGTCTCTTTAGGGATCTTGTTCTTTTTTTTCCCCTAGGTAGAAACCTTAACGTCATTAGGATCTTAGGTCAAAACGCCGTTAATTTGGAATGAAACCACAGGATGGTAATTCCGCCGGGGAACCCATTTTCTATCAGGAACTTAGGATTCATAGCTTTAAAGGTCTAGGATGATTAGGACAAATATATATACTGCTTTTCCTAATTGCTATACGTGTTTATTTTTCTGCTAATGGGAATGTGTGTGATGCCGCATGTGGAAAGATTGAGTATACACTTAAGATAAGTGATGGCGACGAGGTCGACCATCAACCTCAGTGGAGGCTGACCAATGCAACCCATTCTCTCACCTAGACAATGGGCCAATTGTGATGTCTGAGAAGCTGAGGAGCCAAACCCTTTTGTAGTGCGGAAACTATCGGGAATAGTTATTACGCGATACTACCCTCATTTGAGGCTGGTGATCTATTCTCGGTGAATGGCACTTACTCTAAGATCGTTCTACAACTCGCTGGCGATCCGCTTGTTGTTTTGCTTTCCTGGGAGGAGCTGATGATAATGAGTATAGGTACAAAAATCACCCTAGTATAAACCTTTGGGGATGGGTAGAGCCTTGACTTCATGACAACGACCCTTTGACCCCATGTTTTTCCTATGTTTTTGTGTGCTGCATTCATGCATCCATTTAAAAAACATTAAAACAAGAAAAAATTTCTCTTCTAGTCTCTCTGTTTTTCAAATTAAACTAAGACTGTGATTGTAAATATCAGAGAAAAGGATTGCGCTAATGGATTTCGGTAGAAGGAGAACCCATAGGTATACCTTCAAGGTTCCAAAGCTAGAGGATTTGAGAAGGTTAGCAGGGATGATCACAAACCAAGAGACTTTCAGAGCCAAACACGGAGGTCTGCTACCACTGTTAAGAGTCCATGTGATTGAGGGAATCATGGATGCGCTCATTCAGTTTTATGATCCAGTTTACCACTGTTTCACATTCCCGGATTACCAGCTCGCACCAACGCTGGAGGAGTATTCTCATCTGATTGATCTACACATTACTGATCGAGCTCCATTTTCTGGACTGAAAGAAATTCCAAAGAATCAGACCATTGCAAGAGCAATTCATTTGGACGAGTCTGAGGTTAGGACTCACCTAACCACTAAGGGTGGCATCCAAGGTTTGCCAGCCCAGTTCTTGACAAAGAAGGCCCTGTATTTTGCCAGTATAGGAAACGTGACTACTTTTGAAAGCGTCTTTGTCTTGCTCACCTACTGGTTATTTTTGTTTCCCAACATCAATAACTTCGTCGATATCAACTCCATTAAGGTTTTTCTCATTGGAAACCCTGTACCGACTTTGCTCGCAGATGCGTATCATTCTGTACATTTGGGAAATTTGTACAGCGGAGGGGAGATCACATGATGTATACCTTTGCTTTACAAATGGTTTATCTCCCACTTGCCCAAGTCTGCTGCTTTTTGGGATTGCAAGAGTGTCTTATGTTGGTCGCAGAATATCATGTCTCTTACCAACTCTGATATAGATTGGTGTAATAGGATCTATGATGGAATCAGAATCATTGATCGTTGTGGAAACTTCCCCAACGTACCCCTCATAGGAACAAAAGGAGGAATCAACTATCATCCGGTGTTGGTTCGCCGTCAGTTTGGATACCCGATGAGACACGTCCCACGGGGTGTTCATCTGGAAGGTCTTTTCTTCAAGGAAGGAGAAAACGACATAGCACTAAAGACGGAAATAATGCACGCTTGGAAACACGTTCATAAGAAAGGACAAGAGTCTTTAGGAAAACCGGACTGTGTCTCGGTGGAGCCTTATCTCCATTGGGTACAAACTAGAGCTCTCAAGCTAAAAATGCCTTATCCTCGTTACGGAATTCTTCTGCCGAGGGAATCTGTCATGTATTTCATGACGGAAACTGAAAAGCTTCAGGTTACTCTCAACAAAGTTCAAAAGGAGAGAAGGTATTGGAAGAACAAGTATCGCACCCTCGACATAGAGTGCATCAAAATACAGTAATTACTAAAAGAAAAGGATGCTCTGATTGAACTTTTGGAGCAACATGCTGTAGAGAATCAAGATGACCAAAGGAATTTGCTCACTCCTTTCACCTGGCAAAGGAATGACAAACCGACAACGGCCCAAGAGCCCCGGTCAAAGAAAAGGAAAGTACCGGAGTCAGCACCCGATTTCTCTTCAGAGAGGACTCGGGACCCATTAGCTTAGGTTTCTATTTCTGCACCTTGTAATCTACTGTATTTCCATTTCTGTAATCCTTTGAATTCAATAAAAAGGGGTTTCCCCACTGTTTAATATTTGCAATCTAATTGTCGAAGTATATTTTGATTAAACCAAAAAACAATTAATATAATCATTGCATTCATCATTCTCACATCGCGTATTCTTCTTACCTACGAATCTCACGTTTGTATCTCGATTCTAGAGTCAAACTGTCTCATTCGTACAATACTCGGGCCAATCGTCAGAAAAAGATGGATGATCTTGAGGAAGAAAACAGAGAGTTGAAAGAAGAGATCGACGCTCTCAGAGAGGATATGAGAAAGCTTCGTAACGACATGCAAGCCATGGCAGAAGCTCAGCTACAAAGGACTGTGATCTCAGAGATCACCTCAGCGCCCATAGTGGAGAAGTTTGATCCTAGGTATCAGATGCCGAAAGATCATCCCTGGGGCATGCCTGTTAACTATATCCTGGAAGGATATGTTCCGCCGATCACTGAAGATCAGGGAATCACAACTGAAGCCGTTGGGCCTGAAGGTTACAAACTTCGGGAAAGCGAAGATGCCAGAGGCATGTTGAAGACTCCTGAAGGTTACAAACTTCGGGAAACGCCAAGATTCGCTGCCGTAGTCACGGTACCACCCCCTGTGGTGCACACTGTCCCAGAAGGACAAATTCCACCGATACCTTCTGGTAAAAAGGAAACTTTGTTCGACAGAATGGATGAATTCCAGGAGCAGTTTCTGGAAATGCAGAAGAAGCTGCAAGCCATTCGCGGTCAGGATTTATTTGGAAAGAACGCCGCAGGCCTCTGCTTGGTCCCCAATGTGAAAGTTCCGCACAAATTTCAAGTGCCCGACTTTGAAAAGTACAAGGGTAACTTTTGCCCTCAGAGCCATCTGGTGATGTACGCTCGGCGGATGTCAGCTCAGATGGAGAATCAGGACCTACTGATTCATTACTTCCAGGATAGTTTAACCGGTGCCGCACTCAAATGGTACATGGGTTTAAACCGTGCCACGATCAGCACATTCAGAGATCTTGGCACCCGACAGAGATCAACTCAGATCGATGTCGCAAAAGGACAAGGAAACCTTTAAGGAGTATGCTCAGAATTTTGCTGTATCGCGATTTCTTTCCCGATTTCGCGTCTGATGCGGTTCCTTTTGATCCATAACTCGGATCGAGACGTTCTTGGTACCGATAGAAAGCTAATGAGATGTTCTTTCTTATAAAAATGGTTTTTAAATTGGTGGCAGATTTAATTGTGTCGAGAATTTGGAAATGTTTCGTTTTGTCAACTTTTACCGTCGTAATTGTGTGCGATTGATGTGTTATCATGCGATATGCTTTTGATATATAATGTATATCTTGTGTGTTGTTATATGATGTGAATACATGTGATGAGATGTTGTGATGATGGTTTGTGGCCTTATGGCAAATAAATGCATTGTTTTGGGTTTGATTGCAATGCATGATTATTGATGTTGAGATGGTTCACATGGTTATATATGTATATGCATTTGATTGTCATGAGTCATTGGTATGCCATGTATCATGAATATGCACCATGTGATGTCGTGTGCCTTTGTGGGGTGTGAGCGACAAAACGATTCCAGAGGGAATTTGTTGTAACGGTCGTGTGCCTTATACAAAGAGGACCTAAAGCGATGTTATAGACGATCGTGTGCCTTATACAAAGAGGACCTAAAGCGACGTTATAGACGATCGTGTTCCTTATACAAAGAGGACCTAAAGCGACGTTATAGACGATCGTGTGCCTTATACAAAGAGGACCTAAAGCGATCCATAAATGTCGTGTGCCTTATATAAAGAAGACCTAAAGCGACGGGGAACGTCGTTTGCCCGACGGGGAGTTACACTAAGTAACAAGCGATGATTCCAATAATTCCTGAGTGAATTAATGATGAGAATGATGGATGGAATGGAACCGCATTGCATAGAGTCGTTGTATCGGTCTCTGTGCATTTACATAAACTATGAATGGATTGATTATGTGTGGGAAATTGTGAATGAATTGATTATGTGTGGGAATTTGTGAATGGGATTGATGAGTTGATATACATTGGTGATAAATGTATTGAGCATGATTGATATGCCTTTGTGATGGATGCATGAATTATGAATTGTTTTGTTTTGTATTTGAATTATGGTATACGTTATGGTGAGAATGTTTTGCATGCGTATTTCATGTTATTACATATTTGTATGCAATTATATTATAATTGTGTTTCCCACCCTTCTGCTGGAATATGCTTTTTATGGCATAATGCAAATTAGCCGCTGTGAAGGCAAGTGGAAGAGTTAGATATTCATTTTGTTTAGATCTTTGGTGTCTGCTCTGATACGTAACACGGGAGTCGGGGGGACGCTTTTGTTATTTATGTTTATATATGTGAACGTATATATTTTGATAACTTGTATGTATATTTTGATGTTATGAAACAACTTATTTTGTAAAACGAGTCAATTATGGATTATTCCGCTTTATTCCATAATTGAACTTTCCTTTTGTTGGAAAAAGTGTCATGTTATTATTTATTCCACTTTGTGTTATGTATCAAAGTTATGAGCAGGTGGATTATGTTTCTTCTCAAATGTGGCATCCTTATTTATGTCGAAAAACTTTTTTTTATTCATTCACTCTGATTTAATTATGTATTATTTATCCGAGATGGAAATTGGGGTGTTACAAGTTCACTCATAAAGAAGGTGTCGACTTCAATGATGTGTTATCACCTATTATAAAGCCTAGATCCACTCAAATGTTGCTTGCTATGGTGGCAAAGTTCGACCTAGAACTTGAACAAATGGATGTTAAGACAACCTTCCTATATGGTTATCTAGATGAAACAATCCTAATGAGGAAACCTAAAGGGTATCCAAAAAAGGGAAAGGAAGATTATGTGTGCAAGCTGACTAGGTCACTATATGGCCTGAAACAATCTCCTCGACAATGGAATAAAATATTCGACAAGTTCATAGCACACATAGTTTTCACTAGGAGCCAGTGTGACCACTATGTTTACTTCAGATTTCAACTTGGAAATTCATTTCTTATATTATTGCTTTATGTGGATGACATCCTCATAGAAAACAACAATTTCTAATATGTTAAGAAGGTGAAGGTTGAACTTGATAAGGAACTTGACATGAAGGACTTGGTAGCTGCCTCTAGAATTCTTGGGATTGACATCCGGAGAGATAGAAAGCAATCAAGATTATGCTTATCACAAGAGACGTACCTGAAGAAGATTCTCGACAAGTTTGGTATGTCGAATTCAAAGCATGTTCTAACACCTACTAATCTTCAGTACAAGCTGAGTACGACTCAAAGTACTAGTACTGAAGTTGAAAGAGCCTATATGAATAGCACTAATAGTATAGCAGGTTCTTTGATGTATGTTATGGTCTGTACGAGGCCAGACATAGCGTTTGGAGTGAGCCTTGTAAGTAGATATATGGTCAATCCTAGAAATGTGCACTGGCAAGCATTGAAGTGGATTCTAAGGTACATAAATGGATCTCTGAGCAGAATCTTAATTTATGGTGGAGCCTGTGGTGATGATAGTAAAGTCGAAATCGAAGGATTTGTCGACTCTGATTATGCAGTTTGTATGGATTCTAGAAAATCTATTTCTGGATGTATCCACTATGTTTGGCACAACAATCAGTTGAAAAGCAACTCTTTAGAAGGTTTCTGCCTTATCAACCACTGAAGCGGAGTATATTTCCCTCATTGAAGTTGTGAAAGAAACATTGTGGCATGAAGGTTTCGCTAAGGAGCTAAAACTTCAAGGTCGGATTATCACTTTTAAATGTGATAGTCAAAGTGAAATACACATGTCGAAGAATTCAGCCTATCATGAACGAACCAAGCACGTCGATGTGAGGTTACACTTCGTCAAAGAGATAATCTAACGTGGAAATGTCCAAGTGCTGAAGGTTTTGACTGATGACAATGTAGCAGATATAATCACGAAGACATTGCCAAGTAGCAAGTTTTTCCACTGTATGTAGTTGATAAAGTTGCATGATGAAAGCTAGTTTGTTTCTTTGTTAGTGGGGAGTTTGTTCCAAGGTGGAGATTTGTGGTGTTTTTGATCGAACTCTAGTGTCGACGAGGATAGTTTCATGGTTCGACAAAGGTTTAGCATGTAGTTGAAGTCTGTTCACATGTTGATCCTATATGATGTAGTCGAAGTATGCTCAAGCATGCAGTAGTCGAAATGCTAGGATTGTTAGCATGTAGAATTTGGTCTTACTTGTAAGCTCAATTATTAAGTTAGCTTGTAGCCTAAGTTAGATTAGTAGTCTATAAATAGACTAGTTCTCTCAGGTTGTTGAGAGAGGTTAAATGTTGTTATTCATTTGTAATCTTTGAACCCTTATTGAGAAAGTGAATAGTAAAACAGATATAACCAATCGTGATTCTTCTTCTTCTTTTTTCTCTCTCTTTTGTAAAACCTAATAGGATTTCTAGTATTTTTTCAAGAAACTCAATCTTTCTCATATTTTTATTTGTTATTGACGACGTTGATTCACAACATTAAGGAATATGCAGTGGCTGTTGAATTATTTATTCAATGTTGTACTTGGAATCATATAAAAGAGTTAGTGACTCCGTGAGTCTTAGAGTTGATCACGTGTGAGTAAGAGAATGTTGAAGATGAAATAAGTCGCACATTAATTAGAAATTAATGTTTAATAAATATATCTCGCCTTGCACTGACGTTGGAGTTTAAACTTTGGAATTTAGATCACGTTTGTGTTAGTTAGCACAATTATATTATACTTCTCATGCTTTCCAACAATGAAAATTTGATATTAACTTATGGATATGTCGCAACCAAGCTTTAGCCTATACTAAGATATTTGTTATTACCTATGAATATGTTGGAGATTAGTGCTTCTAGAGTGGCGCCATTAATTTAATATGGTTCAGTGAAAAATGTGTTTCAAGTGAAAACTCTTAAACAATATTCAGGTTGATTTTGTTGTAACTGCAAATTAGTTAAAGAATCACAAAGTTTGTGAGGTTAAAACAATCCTATATACGACATGTATTGTCTTTTATGAACAAAAACGCTAAAGTGAAGACGGGAATGAAATGGTTTTGAGAAAATGGTTAATGGGTTATAGATATTTGAAAGAAGCAATTTCACAAATGTTGAATAGTTTGGATGGCAAAAGAGTTGGTATTATGGAAGAGGGCTTGAGTATGAACGATGCCTAAATTTATTTTATAAATTAACCATTGATTCATTGACACGAGATACTCTAAATAACTTAATAAATATTACTCAAATTAATAATTATAGTGACGTGACAAAATTTTGTGACGTGACACCACATAGGATCTACCATGTCAAATCCATATCACAAGTCCAGGTATCAATAATACAAAACTGGAGGGGTCCAACAAAAAAAAATAAGAAATATGAAAAAAAAAAAAAAGATGATTTTTTAAAGGGGATTAAAAAATTATAAAAATTAAAATAAAAGAATTAAAATTGTATTTAATCCTCAAAAGAAATATATAGAGTGATAGAACTTAAAAGTTTGTAAGGATATTGTGATTGAGGAATGTTTTAATTTTTGATATTGACATACTCTTTCTGTTTTTTATTATAAATTATTTTTGACTTTTTAAGCGTAGTAAAAGATATAATAAATATGGTATAAAAATGAAAAATTATGAAAAATTTTACAAAATTATCATTTATTAATAATATTGAAAAGACAACTTTACATAAATTAAAAAAAATAATAATAAATATTTAAAGGTATAATAAAAAAAATAACATTAATAATTCATTATTATCATAAAATAACTTATATTATATTGTGGTACAATTTTTTTTTTTTAAAACGGCATGGAGGTAGTATTAAACCGTCAAAAAACTATTTTATAAATGATCAATTTAATAAATTTATTTGAATCCAATTTTTTCAATTTTAATTAATCCAATTTTTCTGATTTTACTTCGATTTTGACCCATTAGCAGTTTTGAAAGACTGACTGGACCGATTTCAACTCTAATTCCCGGTTTAACCAGTTGAGTTCAACCAATTGAACCAACCGGTTCGGTTCAATTTTTTTTTTTTTGGAGGAATAAGAGAGGGCCAAAAGCCCAATAAAAGAAAGAACTACAAAAAGACCTCTCAAAGAAGAATGAACCTCTCCCTTATCCTCAGATAATAACTTCTTTAAAAAACTAGGAGCAACATTATTTGCACAACCAGCTTTAGCCGGCTAATCTCCACAACGATTCAAAGCCTACAACCAGTTTTAGCCGGCTTATTTGCACAATGATTCGCTTCTCTAAAAACATGTTTAACTGTTTGCACACTCAAATTTGCTCAAAAGGTTCAGTTCTATTTTTAAAACATTGCTTTAACCCACACCAATTTTATCATCCCATCCGCAATCTATAATCATTATATCTCATTTATGTTTGATTTATTTTAAGACTACTTACAAGACATACCAGAATGCTGCTAATTTTCTTTATGTTTTAAGTTTACACCAATGTTGTACAAAACCAAATCAAAAATTGAACCAACAAGTAATCTGAAACATAGTTTAATTGATTCTTCCAATTCAACAAGATAATAAATATAAAATAAGAAATATAACATTTAACTACAATACCAGCAGCAATATGCAATTTATTGCAAACTCTGCATCTTAATTAAACTAATTGAGTTTGAGGAAAATCATTCAATATACAAATATTTTCCTGTACTTCTTTCTCTAGAGAACTATATATTAGTAATGCTAGGAAATTATGATGGCCCTTTTTTGTGGCCATATATAATGAGTCAAAATTCCAAATCACAATTAATAAGACTGAAACAATTGCACTCCTAAAAACCTACATTTCCCAATTGAGGATCAAACACAAATAGAAGAAAATTTGTTAACACTAGCCATGTACATTGGCTCTGGGAATGGAATAACACTGTAACTTGTTAATAACCATTTGTAATTTTCTGCGTTTTTTTGCTGAAATTTGATATGCTGCAGTGCGGACAAACGTACTCGAGCCCATCAGTTTTGGCGTAGTCCTGCCATCCATCAGAGTTAAAAACAACATAAAATACTACTAGCATAAGCACTTTGTGCTGTGAGGTTGTTTTGAAAAGTTAATAGAAACAACTTATGATATGTTCATAAGATCCCCAAAATAGTTTATGAAAACAGCTTATTGGTATAGGAAAACAGTTCAACTTCATTAAATCTTTTATTATAGAAATTTAAACAAAAGCGATTAATTAAGCTGATTATCAAAAGAAGCTTTTACTTATTTTCATTTCTCATATGTGATTATTCTCTGTTTTTATCAGTTTCATTTCATATAAAAGAAAGAGAATCAATAGCCGAATATTGTCAATTAATACCTTAAATGCTCCTAGTCCCTGCCGCCGATCACAGCCAAAATGAGCCCATTCACCACACATACCGCAATTCACCCAGTCACCTGCTGCACTACTATTGTTGCCACAACATGAAAGGTAAATTATAGTCATAAAGACAGAACTTTAACTTTCAAAAGATACAAGTGCAAGCGCAGAGAGGGAGAGGGAGAGCAAGAGAAAGAAACCTGTGACACAATAAGCAGCATTCTCCATCTACGTCATCATGAGCCAATTCATATTCTAAAAGATATGTTTCGTAATGTCTCTTGAGTGTATTGCCAACACCCTACAGCAAAGAGATATTATAAATTTCAACATTTTTTAATACATATTTTGATATTCCAAATATGTGAAAGTAGTATAATCGCAAAAGTGCCATTTTCAAATTGCAACTAAGAAAATAGTCCCTCAACTTATTCATAAAACTTCAAAAAATAAGCAGAAAATTGCCAAGTTTTTATTTTACTTTCCAGTTTGTAAAACATGTTACTGTAAACATAGCCCTAAATCCACATGAAGAAAAGGTACAACACACCAAATAAGGAATGGATTACTAAAAATCTATTCTGGTAGAACTAAACATGTATCATTATCTAGGTAGAGAAAGTAAAATTCTGGGCCGAATTTAGGAAAGTGACTTCAGCTTATGTGTGCGGATAAATAATGGAAACAAATGTTTGCTGAGGAACAGAAAAAATAAGAACGGAATCCATACTGTCATTCTGTGTGTCAGAGTGTGATTGCTCATCTTTGAGAAAACTTGTCCTTTCCAATTGATACCATTCCCAACGTGAAAGCCTCCTCTTGAAACAACCTAAAATACTCAAGTGTCTTAGATACAGTGTCTCCAATACTATGCAGTATGCAGTAACCTTCACAAGTTCAAAACGTCTTACCTCTCTATACAAGTTGAAAAGGTCAAGGCGTTTAGCATTCAGAACGGCATCAGGAAACTCGGCAAACCCGCCTTGTGGAATGAGGCGAGTATGCCCTCGAAGGACTAGAAATTGCATTACATCTTTCAGGAATTCCTCCTGTCAAAACAACAACAACAACAACAACAAAAACAGTACAAATGAATTAGATCTGACATAAAATGTATAGTATAACAATATGGATAACCCTGGGATAGGATGCACGACAATAATGAAGATGGAAAACACCAACAAAAGCATATGTGAGGAAACCACCTCTGAGCAAGCTCGTATTGGAGCTCTGTCGCAACCATGTTTTTTCATCGGTATTGGATTCAAAGAAATTATCTGGTGAGCTTGAAACGAGTTTGACACTAATTTCCTGTTTGTGGCTGAATGAGGACCTAAACCATTATGCTTAATTGGAACAAGAAGCTGATTTGATTTTCCATGATCGCCATCATATCTTTCTCCCTCAGAAAATCCAGAAAAGGGGAGAACCTTTTGACGATGAGACTGAGGGATTGGCCTCATTGCAGCAAAACTTAATTTTTGTCTAACGCTACAAATATCTCCAACTTCCATGCCGCTAGCGTTAATAGTTTTTAAACTAGAGCCTGGTTCAGATCTTTTTCGATTAGGTGCAGGAGGCACCAACCAACTAGGATGACCTGAGAAAACAATGTCTTTGGAATAGTTGTCTTTCTCATGCCTAGTACAAAAGAAAAGAAGACGTTCTGAATCATCTTTAGTAAAGGATGCAACAGGCAATCCTTGAATACTAGCAACTCCCAACATAACTAGGCATTGGTATGACATATTTGATGCAAGTTGTCTCAGAACCTGTGAACAAATACCAAGCCATCAATAAAATAGAAAAAGTTCTTGAAGAAAGTAAATTTATATAAATACAGAAGTGTTGCTATTTTGTATTGGTATAAATGTTAGAAGGAAAATATTATAAAAGGAAGCTACATGTATCCAAAATATTCATGAAGTGTGCAACTTATACATAAATTATTTAGTTGTGCAGCATATTACCTACAAAGTCATTAAATAGTAAACGTCAATTTAGCATCTTGCAAATTCATACATCTTTTTCTCATTCACAACAAGTTTGTGCAAGTTAGCTGTTATATTGACAAACAGGAGGAGGAACTTTGAACTAGACAATTTATTTTATCAAAGGGAAAGAATTTCAACTTAACCATTTGATTGATCAAAAACAATTCTTAACAAGCGTTAAATTAAAATTTTCGAAAGATACAACAAACAACTGACATAAACCTTGAGGGGAAAAATCTTTTAACAAACCTGCGAAGCCCATGTAGGAACTCGCATAGAGACTTCAAACACACTAGATCCACAAGCAACTGAGGCTGATCTTCGAGGTTCATATGAAGACAATTTCTTTTGTTCATGACCAGGAATTGCCTGGACAAGTTGACTATTCTCGGTGAGTTCTTTCTTGATATGATTCTCCAAGAGCTGAAGAAATACACAAGAGAAAAAAGTACTCAGTAAAAAGTTTAAAAGGCAAGTATGTGAAAAGTCAAACATCAAGAATTCAGTTCACATGTACCTGATCATTGAAACAAGCATCTGCACTTCCGGATACTAGAAGTGATATATGAGCAGAACTGCATGTGGATATTTCGCAACGCATGGTCACCACGCCACGTGAGAATGTTCCTGCTTGGAGAGGTGGTGGTGGCGCACTATAAAATTTATGACAGTAATAGAAATTAACAAACAAAATAAGATTACAGGTGAAAGACTCAAAGAATATTGTTGCAGTGGATAAAACATATTAAAACAAGTATCAACACTTGAAAATGCTAAATACCTTGTCCGACTTTGAAGTTTACATCCACGTATCTGAGGAAAAGCCAAAGTGAAAACAGAAAAATATACATGAGTGATTTTAAAAAATATTCAATACAACACTTATATACAATCTATAAATTATGAAGGGAGGAGCGAGTCTTTTATTATTCCAATGATTTAAGGAAATACCATTACATCTTTCAGCACATAGACATCATCGTTTTGATTTTGTAGTAGTTTTCTTTGGGTTTGTTAATTGTGAAAGCTGGTTCCAATTAGGAACAAGAATGATAGTGAAACTTGTTCTGAACTAATCCATGCATATACCTCAAGTATTATGTAGATGACATTGTCTCACCATGGTGCAGATTGCAATAAGACTGAGACTTAACTATTTTATCAATAGTGAAAGTTGAATTTAATTTGACATTTTCTGATTAAGGGAAAAGCATGCATAATTTTCACCGCAAACTAGCAGCCTATAACAATTACTACAATCGTTTAAAGGACTATAACAAGTTATATGAAAAATTGCAATTTTGTACGTAGCACCCAAAAGGCAATAACAAATCAACCAAGAAATGCAAACAAAAATACACAACAAACTTACTTCGGTACATAGGAGAGCATTGAGTCCATCTTCTAATGACCCCAATAAACACGCATCCTTTTTAAGAGTAAAGAGATGAAATAAAATCAGTTTATAACAGGTAGGTCTCATTGTAAGAACTATTACTAGTAAAAAAACTTCTCAAAAACTAATAAACTAAGGTATCCAAGCCTACCAATGTGCAGGGAAACCCACAAACAAGAAATCTTATATTCACATCATCATCATATATCTTTATAGAAGAACTAGACCCTGGTGAATCTTCTTCTTCTTCTTCCTTCGTGTCTACTTCACATGGACTAACTTCAATGATAGGAGGTTCCCCAAGAATTTGTGGCCCAAGCTTACCACTGCCCTTCCGACTGTTGTGGGGCATGACATTGTTTTGCTCACAGTATAGTCTAAAAGATGCCTGAGCAAGTTGGAAAGCATCCCATGTATGGCTGGATGTACTACAATGCATAATACCGATTATCATTAACAAAATATTTGACAAGCAGACAGACACATTAAAGTCATTAAACATTTGATTGCCGCTACACTTCTCGTGGAAGCTGAACTAATAAATGAAAAGTGTGGTGGTAGCAGAAAATGGCAATTTGTTCAAAGTCTGCTACCCAATAGTGCTATGTCGCCGCTATTTGACAATATTTTTTACTAAATATCATGCGTACAGCAGAACAATAGCAATTAGTTCAAACTCTGCTATAGCTTCATGTGACAATATTTTCTACTATATAGTGTATCGCATAACCAAAGAGATTGCTTCAAATTCCGCTGTTGTATCTCTATAATGCTGCTATTTAACAACACCGGCCAGGAACATTGATATTTAAAAAGCAAGACAACAAAGATGGTAGATGAGTAATACAATGCATAATACCAATTATCATTAACAAAAACTATTTGCCCAGCAGGCACATTATAGTTATTAAACATTTTATTGCAGCCACACTTCTCGTGTCATGGACTCATTGGTGGAAGCTGAAGTAATAAATGAAAAATGCGGTGATAGCATAAAATAGCAATTTGTTCAAAGTCTGCTACCCAATAGCGCTATAGTGCCGCTATGTGACAATATTTTTTACTAAATAGCATGCGTACAGAAGAGCAATAGTGATATGTTAAAACTCTGTTATAGCTGCTATTTGACAACATTTTCTACTAAATAGTGTATCTCATAACCAAAGAGATTGCTCCAAATTCTGCTGTTGTATCTCTATAATGCTGCTATTTAACAACACTGGACAGTAACATTGATATTTAAAAAGCATGACGACAAAGATGATAGATGACTAATACCTCTGCGCCACTGAGAAAAAAGCTTGTTGAAAATGTGAAGCTGCATAGTTGGAAAATTCATTTTTCCAGTATATAGTGTAAGGAACTCCCTGCCAAACAAAAATACCTATGTTTAATAATTACTTGTCATTAGTTAAGGAACCTAAAAGTCCAAATCATATAAAGATGCGTCTTTTAAGTCGTCATTATCACCCTAGTTTGACCGACATCTCATTAATTACTCTAAGCCAGCACATCTTACTTTTCACATCTAATCTAAACAAAAAAACATAAAGATTGCCTGCAATCAATATAACCTTGGAATGTAGTGCTTCTGCAAACTTTTCGCCCTTCGGAGTTTCTAAATAAACCTACAAAAATACGACAAACTAGGTTAGCCACCAAACATTTTATTAACAAGCCAATTGTCAAACAGTCGCAGAAGAAAATTATCCACAAAACACTCACAGTATTAGGTAATTTGGAAGAAAATAATCCACACAACGCTTCCGGGGAAGAAAGGTCAAAATCATCCCACACAAGAGACCCAATTTCTCCCTTATCATCCAACTGCTGACCTTGCAGGTAAATAAAATCCGGTTGCAGTTGCTCAAGAACCCGAGTGAGTTCATCGAAACTAGGTTTTCTCAATACTCTAACCTGAAATCACACAAAACGTCGCAATGCGATTCAACTTCAGATTAAAATGTCCCTACAAACAATAAAAACAAAATCGTATACAAATAGAAATGCGGCTATCACCTCGAGCCGCCCGGACGAAGAAAGCTCCGGAAAGGGATACGACGAAAATCGATCCTCGGAAACAGTATCCTGTTTCTGCTTTTGTTTACTGTCATGTGATTTACTACCAAGAACAGCAAGGAGACTACAATGCCTTGACACACCCTGAAAATGCAACATCATACATGCATAACAGAGCCAAACTCCTCCAAAAACACAGTAACAACACTTTTCAAAACTGAATGAACCCTACTGTTAACACCAAAACAACTCCCTAATATTACAAATCCACCCAGAACAAAACCAATAATCAAAGTTTAACCCCTTTTGCTTCAAAAAAACCCCAGAAATTGGGGATAACAACAAAAAAACACGATTGAAGAAAAATCAACAACCGAAACGGTCAAAACGAAGTAAATCAACCGGTTGGCAAAGAAATCAGAACGAAAATCGACGCAGTGATGAAAAAGGCTTCAGAGAAAGGATATTGAGAAACCCTAAGATACGAAATCGCTATGTATGTATCATTCACGAAACGAAAAACCTAATTTATAAAACTTAAATTAAAAAATAATATGAATTGAAAATAACAATTAAATAAAAATCAGGAAGAGGCTTTTTGGCAGAGTCCACAAACAAAGAGTCAAAGTATAACCAAAAACCGAAGAAAAAAATGTTGTTGGAATTAAAAAACCAACATTAAAAACATTCACGTACGTACGATTGTGATTTGATTATTGATTATTAACCTTTTTGCCGAAACAGTAAACCAGAAAGGAAAAATAGAATGATAAAGTTTTGTTATTGTAATTGTTATTGATATTAAATTATAAAATAAAAGGAATAGAAAATCGGTTTGAGTTTCACGCATGATTCGATAATAACTTTTGAAAACAAAGGATGATGATGGGTATAACATTATAACATAACATAACATTCGGATCGTATATTATTATAATCAATGATTAAAACCAAACACAAGAAGAATATTATTAACACTGGTTGAATTTGTTTTAATTTTATTACCCTTGGTGGTTGTTGTTGTTGTTTCGAGGTAATGAAAATGAATCAATCTAGTTTTTCTCGGTGCCTTCATTCTTCTGCTCTCGTTGTAGGGTAGTAGGTAGTAGTAGCTTCTGTTCTGACTTCGGAGCTTGTTTCTTCTCTATGTTGTTTTATTGTGGAATTGTTGGGTTTGGTTGGGTTGAACCGTGTTTGCAGTTAAAATGGTTGGTTTAGTTGAACCAAGATGGTTGGGCATTGGGTATTGATAGGATACAGTGTCAGTAGTGAAGCCCATGATAGTGACCTGGCTGTATAACCATTCATCTTCTTCTTTCCTTATACAATTGACAATTCCGAAATTGGTAACGCTTTTTGATTAGACAGTGCTAATGTTACATGGAACATGGATTGGCTACTGTTGTCATCAAGTATCCATTCAACAATATTTTAAATATTTTTTTATTGACCCAACAATATTTTAGATTTTATAATTTAAAAAATAATAATAATAATTTAGATCGTTTGATTTGGATCTAACAATCACAAATGTGAGCGAATATATAAAGGAGTAATAGGTTGGTTCTAGTAAATCAATACTATTACCTGTGAATTTATTAATTTTATTTTTTTACAAACATTTACAAACATGTTGTGTTGGCAATGTGAGTTAAACGCATATCGGCAATATGAGACAATTTCCCAATTTATCTCAATTAGAGATAATTATTATATTTAAAGCACTAAATGTAGTTTTTTTTAGAAGAAAACTATGAATGTTCATAAAATTTATCTATATGAGAGCTTTGTTTGTCGGTTGTTATGTTGTGGGATAGGATAAGCCCTTTTTTTAGGGATAGAAAAATTGATAAGTTAGATGGATTTATATTTAAATGGTAAATAGGGAGTGTATATGGATTGGATTGGACCGATCTGATCTATCTTGTTATGCAACTCATTTAGATTTTAAATAGATTGTATTTATTGTCTAACCTGCAATTTTTCTTGTCAAAATTAAATTAATCCAACTCAGACATTTACAGGTTGGGTTGGATCTATTTGATCTAACTTGTTATTCAATTTATATCGATTTTAATGAGTAATATTCATTGTCCAACACTCCAACCTATAATTTTTCTTGTCAAAATCAAACTAAATTAACTCAGTCATTTATGGATTGGGTTGGGTTCAGAGTTGGATATAAAATAACAAGGTCTAATATCCTTTTTGGTGTCGTATCTTAACTTCAAGTTTTATTTTGGTCTCTTAACTTAAAAATGGTCTGTATTGGTCCCTTAACTCATCAAAACGTTCCATATTAGTCCTTTTGTCCTAATAGCGACAGAAAAATTCAAAACACAGTCGCTAAATTCGTCACTAATAAGACAAAAAAGACTAATATGGAACATTTTAAAGAGTTAAGAGACTAATATGGATCTTTTTAAAGTTAAGGGAGCAAAATGAACCTCGAGGTTAAGATGGAGGACTAAAAAGGGTATTAAACCAAATAACAAATATTTTTGGATAATTCTTTTTCAATTCTTAAAAAAAATTGTAAAACAAATTAATTCAATTGCACACATTTTTAAAACTTAAATATAATGGTAATGATAAGTTGGATTTAATTTTATCTAATAAAAAAGTTTCGTATAATAAGAGTGGGATAGGATATCGACCAAAAGAATTTTTCATTAGCATTTGCTTTTATAGGAAGAAATCTAATTGCCTTATGTTAAAATGTGTTCCGGACTGGGCTAATAACTAGGCATGGCCCAGTCCACTTCTGCTCCCAGAACGGTCCAATTGCCTAAGTCCAACCAATTTGGGGCAGCATTTACCTTTCTGCCCCACTACAGGGCAAATATAGTCGGATGACCCCAAGGGTCACCTGCTCCTCTTCGGTATTTCCTGCTTGTTACGCACGGCTCCACCATCCAGAAACAGTCGCGACGCCCGTGCCCGAAACTGCATCATTGCCCGTAGCAACGGCTAGTTTCGGGCACCTCTGCCTGTCCTAACGGCTAGTTTTTGGCAGTTACCTATTCTTTGGGAAACGGTTATTTCGCCCCGAAAATAGGGACAGTTGGCCACGCGCTGGGGGCACGATAAAAACCCTCTCATTTGAGAGGGTCAGGTATTCCAAATCACCCTACGAAATACACATTTTGTACTTGTCTTTCTCTCTCTCTCTCTCCCGATTCTTACTTTAGCATCGGAGTGCCTTGCAGGTACACTCTCCTCCTCATCTTTCACACCCAGCATCACAGACATCATCCTTGACCCACTTCAGGTTTTGATCAGCCGTCAAGATCAGTGGCATTGTCTGTGGGAACACCTGTTATCCTCGTCTAACATCCATAGTAGATTCAAGATCAAAATAGATCTCTGTCCAAGATTCCGATCATGGCAAGCCAATATCACGTTCATGATGCTCGCAACCCTGCTTTTCTCCCCGTCAGCAAGACTGATACTGACGGAGCTGCATCCTTCCTTGGAGGCGACGCCCACCATCTGAGAGATGGAGCCATTACGTCTTCCTCCCACACTCGTGCTGATCATGTTGAAGACCAACCCTCCCTGGACCACCAGTATGTTCCTGTTCTGCCCAACGTCGACCCGGCCGTGGCGGCCCTTCTTGAAGCTCTCAACAAAACCAACCTCTTAATCCTCCAATAAAACGCGAGGGTTGGGGCCCTAGAGGAGTTTGTCCGGCCAAGATCCCCTCCGCCGAGGAAAGAGCGTCGACGATCCCGAAGCCCACCTCACCGACATGAAAGAGACCGTCGGGCACCACCTAAACCAAAATCCTATGTTGTTCGGAAGCGTGACCACATCTCTCCGCGGAGCCAGTACTCCCTGGGAACCAAGAGGACCAGGAGAGACCACCGTTCGCTTCCGCCCAGATCCAAGGGACGGACACGAACTCCATCTCCCCACAAGAATCACCGTCTTATTCTTGAGCGAAGCACCCGCTCCCCGTCATGGACCAGTAGCAGCAGCGACGACGAGCCTCACGGCCCGTTGTCTCAAGAGATTATGGCCATGCGCCTCCCCAAGGGATTAGAGAAACCACCGTCTTTAGGCACCTACGACGGTACGACAGATCCAGATGAGCACATCGAAAATATCGATGCTCTACTCGACTATCGTGTCGTCCGGGGTGCCATCAAGTGTAGATTGTTCCCTACCACGCTCAGGAAGGGAGTGATGACCTGGTATAAGAAACTCCCCGACGAGTTCATCACCTCCTGGAGAGAGTTAGGGAGAATGTTCTCCAGACACTTCACGGTATTTCGCCGCCACCCGAAGACCGAAGCCTCCCTTGAGGCCATAATTCAAGGGAAAGACGAGCCTCTTCGCGCCTACATCGAGAGGTTCAATAAAGAAGTAGTACAGGTCTCAACGACCAATGACATGAAGAAGTTCTTGCTCGAGCGAGGACTTCGTCCCCGTACAGAATTCACCTAAGCTGGTGGCATTGAAACTCCAAGGACTTTGGACGTCATCCTCCTCAAGGCGCAAGCATATATCCAGTACGAGGAGAAAGAAGTGGCCAGCTCCGCCCAGAGTGCCCAAACCTCCAAGAGTGATGAACCCTCGACATCTCGTCTGGGAGACAGAAGACGTGAAGATCGCCCCCCGGAATCCCGGGACAACAAAGGACCCTCCGGCCGCTTCCATGAGTATACTCCTCTAATTGTCTCCAGGGAGAAAACCCTCTTCGAATGTGCCAACTCGGAGTTCAAACAAGTAGGGGTTCGATTCCCTAAGCAGATACCGACCAAACCGAATGCTGATAAGTTAAAATACTGTCATTTCCACAAACGTCACGGCCATACAACCGACGACTGCATCCACCTGAAGGATGCCATTGAGATACTGATCAGGGACGACCGCCTGAAATAGTTTACCAAGAAGAGGGAAACTCCTTGGTAAGACGCTCAGGAGTCGAAGAAAGTCGAGGAAGAGGTGCCTTCCTCGGAAGAGACAAACCTTCAGGTCTCCATGAGCATATCGCGGTCTGAGGACTTCTATGTTCCTGAGGAGCTCAGCGCTCCCCCTACTTCGCAACACATAGTTCGTGGGAAACTTTCCCCTCTGCCATGGTCATCTTCGGAGAGGGGTTCAAAAAAGTTATTGTGGGCTCCGTTAAAAGGAAATTCGAGCATCTTCGCTGCATGAGCTCCAACAGGAGTACCACGCTCAACAAAGTCCAGGGAGAGTCGGTCCCCATCTCTTTCTACCGCGAGGAACTCCTCTGTGAGGCTCCTAACTCAAGCATTGCACTGCTCGTGAGAGCCCAGATGGCTAACTTTGATGTTCTCCGAATCTTAGTCGACCAAGGCAGCTCAGTTGACATCATGTACTCGCAGTTGTTTTCCACCCTCAAGCTAGATGAATCGCACCTGACCCCCTACGTAGGCTCTGACCTACAGGGCTTCAACGGGTCGGTCACAAAGTTTTGGGGATATGTGGAGTTGATCGTGACTTTCAGATCTGCAGAGACGGCCATATCTATTAAAGTCCAATTCCTGGTTATCGATTGCCCTTCTCTCTATCAGTGCATCTTTGGGCGGCCAACTTTGGCCGAATTGGTGATCGTACCATCAACTGTGCATCTGAAAATGAAGTACTACACTTCTAAGGGTCTGGTCGCCACTCTACACGGGGACATCAAGGCAGTAAGAAGATGTTTCGAAGCAGCCACCAAAGGACTCAACACCATTACAGCCAAGCCGAAGACTTCCAACAAACTAGCTCTGCCCAATAGCTCCGAAGAGGCCAAGCCGCTGCCCCACGTCGACTCTATCGACCTCGATAGCCGCTTCTCTGAAGATGACCAGAAGGAGACCCAGACTTGTTCGAGCAGCCCTTCAGCTTCAACCAGCACAGGCGACAGCTCCCATCCGATGCGCCCAATTTCGGATGGCGAGCTCGAACTCGTTCTGCTCGGCGATGACCCCCAGCGAGGAGTGAAGATAGGGATCAAGCTCCCCGACTTAGCGAGGAAACAGCTCAAAGCTTGCCTCTGAGAGAATGTGGATTTGTTCGCCTGGAGCGCCGCAGAAATTCCCGCCCTAGATCCTGCTGTCGCTTCCCATCAGCTCACTATTGACCCCGCCGCTGGGGCTGTAGCACAATGTAGGAGAAAGCAGTCTCCGGAGAAAATGCAGGTTGCCGAACAAGCTGTAAAAGACCTCCTCGAGGCAAACTTTATTTCGGAAGCCAAGTACACTACTTGGCTGTCAAACATTGTACTTGTTAAAAAGTCTAATGGAAAGTGGCGTATGTGTGTTGATTATACTGATCTCAATAGGGCATTGCCCTAAAGATGCTTACCCCCTCCTCAATATAGATAAACTTGTTGATAATTCTGACGGTTTTAAACTGTTATCGTTCATGGACGCCTATTCGGGCTACAATCAAATACCAATGGCAAAACGCGACAAAAGGTACACAGACTTCATGACCAAATCGGGCAACTATTACTACAACATAATGTCCTTCGGCTTGAAAAACGCTGGCGCTACCTACCAAAGGATGATGAACAAGGTCTGTCAAGGAAATATCGGGGACATGCTCGAAGTCTATATGGACGATATGATCGTGAAGTCCCACGAGGAATCCGGTTATACGGCCCATTTGAGGAAAGTTTTCGAGCAGGCCAGAAAATACCGGATGCGTTTCAACCCGGAGAAGTGCACGTTCGGGGTACGAGCGGGCAAGTTCCTCGGCTTCTATCTGACAGAGCGGGGAATCGAAGCTAACCCCGACAAATTCAGGGCCTTCTCTGAGTTTCCTACGCCCAGCTCGAAGAAGTTCATCCAATCCCTCAACGGGATGCTCTGTTCATTGTCCCGTTTTGTGGCTAAGTCTGCCTAGCACGCACTGCCCTTTTTCAAACTCCTCCGCAAGGAGGCAGCTTTGGAATGGACGGAGGAATGCGACCAGGCTCTCCTCCATCTAAAACGAGAATTGTCAGTGTCGTCGGTCCTCTCTCGGCTAGATAATGGCAAACCTTGTACCTTTATCTCGTTGTGGCAACCAAGGCCATCAGCGCCGCCCTCACTCGTGAAACGCCCGACGGGAAAAAACCCATATACTTCACGAGAAAAGCCTTGCAAGGACCAGAGCTTAGATACCAACAAATAGAGAAAGTAGTCATGGACCTCATCAGCGTTGCGAGGAGACTAAGACATTACTTTCTGGCCCACACAATTGTGGTCCGAACAGACCAGCCCGTGAAGCAACTGTTAGGACGACCATACATGGCCGGCAGAATGCTCAAGTAGTCGTTGGAACTATCCGAATTTGACATCCAATATGAGAGCAGAAAAGCCCTCAAGGCCCATGCACTGGCCGACTTTGTCGCAGAAATGACATTCGTCGATTCCCCCACTTACGGGGCGCGCAAATGGACGATCTTCGTCGACGGGGCATCCAGGTCGGCAGGAAGCGAGGCAGGTATCATTTTGGAAAACGACAAAGGAATTATTGTCGAAGTCTCGCTTACCTTATCTTTCCCTATTTCCAACAATCAAGCTGAATATGAAGCCTTCCTCGTCAGTCTACTCCTATCCAAAGATCTAGGGGCCGAGGAAGTCGTCATCTGCACCGATTCTCAACTCGTAGCCCTCTAAGTTCGAGGAGAATACCAGGCCAAGAACGACAACTTGTCTGAATACTTATCCCTGGTCAAGGAAAAGATGACGAAGGTCGCGATGGTAGAAGTAAAACATGTTCCCCGCGAACATAATGCCAGAGTAGACATTTTGTCGAAGTTGGAGAGCACGAAGAAAAAGGGCGGAAACAAATCCTTCATCCAGGAAGTACTTCCTCGGCCCAGCATTGAGAAAACTTTCGTGGTCCTCGACGTGAAAGTCATCGGCGACAGCAACTGCTGGATGACCCCCGTCTACAATTACCTTTCCAAGGATGAACTATCATCCGACCCCCCAAAGAGGCCAGCGTAGTCAGGCGCAGGGCCTGCTCCTACGTCTTGGTCGAGAATAAGCTTTACAGGCGAGGGTTCTTCATCCCTTTACTCAAATGTGTCGAGGAAGAGATGGTCGCCCACGTCCTACGCGAAATCCACGAAGGGATCAAAGCATAACACCTCGGGGAGAGATCTCTCGCCAGGAAAGCTCTACGAGCAGGATACTACTGGCCGACCATGCAGCATAATGTAAAAGAACATGTGAAGAAATGCGGCAAGTGCCAACAGCACGGGGACATGCACTTGGCACCACCCAACGGACTCAAGGTAATGTCCTCCCCGTGGCCCTTCGCATGGTGGGGCATGGATATCTTAGGACCCTTAGTCATAGGGTCAAACCAGAACAAGTACTTGATAGTGGGCGTTGACTACTTCACCAAGTGGATAGAAGCGGAGGCTCTGGCCAAAATAACGTCCCACAACATACTTCATTTCTACAAGTGGAACATCCTTGCACGCTCTGACATCCCCCAAGCAATAGTCACCGACAACGGGACGTAGTTCATGGACAGAAAGTTCCAGGAGTTCGTCGCCCAACTAGGCACGAAACAACACTTCGCGTTCGTCGAATATCCCAAACTAACGGGAAAGTCGAAGCGGTAAACAGGGTAATCCTACGGGGCCTCATACGAAGGCTGGACGAAACGAAGAAAGCTTGGGTCGAGGAACTGCACAGCATGCTCTGGGCCTACCGCACTACGTCCCACTCCTCGATCGGGGAAACCCCGTTCCATCTAGCTTATGGAACTGAGGCAATGATCACCATTGAGATACACGTGCCCTCCAGGCGGACTGGATCCCCCCTGAACGAGGAGACAAATATCGAGGCGCTAAGGGAGGATCTCGACCTCGTCGAAGAGGTCCGATCAGGAGCAGCCCTCCGCGAGGCCTCACTAAAACAAAAAATTGCAATCAGGCACAATGCCAAAGTTATACGGCGAGAATTCCAAGTGGGCAGCCTTGTCTTAAAAAGGAATCACAAAGATTCTCGAGAAGGCAAACTCGCCGCAAATTGGGAAGGACCCTATCGCGTCCGGGTGATGAGTGCATTTTAATGCACATTCTCTTATGTTTGTTCTTAGATATTTGCTTAGTTTATTTTGTTTATTTTACTGTTTTATTATATTTTTATAATTAAGTCTTTGTTTGCCGTTAATCTATTTTCGCAACTTATTTTCAGCTTTAGCAGTTATTTGATACCTGTCCACCGTTAGGATCATAACTGGAGCTACGAGAATCGGATTTGCGCGTTCTACCAGTCGTTGGAAAGCTGAGACAAAGAACTACAACCTTTATGTTTTACACAAAAGCTGATTCGGAGTGTAGCAAACTCGAATAATTCGTTGAAGTTAGGACTCGAATTCTGCCTTTAGGAATATTTAATTTTGGGCCGGGTTTTTTATGTTTTTCGACCCAGTTGGGTTAGAACCGGATTTTGTATGCTTCCCTATACCTAGTAGCAGCCGTGCTACTGTTGATAACCTTCTTTTCACTATTTTGTTTTTTTGTACGATTGTAATGGAGAACTAATTCCCGGAGGCAAATCCTGCTGCTTACGGGTTCCATCGCTTTGAGGTTATTCTAATACCAATTTAATTCGATTTCTGTTCAATTCTTTTATATGAAGTCATTTGCTTAATTTGATTACAATCGTTTGCTTAACTCGATTGTGTTCATAGGATAGAATTGATTAAATATAATTGTATACATGTTCCTAAATTTAATTGTGTGTTATCGTTTGGTTAATTTGTTAACTCGTCACATTCTTAACTGTTTGCTTAATTCGGTAAACAGGAACATAATTCATTTGATTTTGATAAGCACTTGTCTAATTGATCTCATAATCGAATAGGATCGAAGCCACTTAGAGATTGGTGTTATAATAGCCGATGATAAGTCAGAACTCGGATCAGTAGGATTAGCCGTTTTACCTTATTTGATAATCACTTATTTTAATAACTTTTTCTCTTGTTTTCTAAAATCGTAATCCAATCCCCCATAAACTGTTACTATAGTTGGTTAAATTCAATACAAGAATCCTTGCGATATGACATCCGAGTGTCGCTTCCCTTTACTGCTTTTTCAAAAATACTCATTTTTTATCTGTGCGCGACAGACGAGCAAATTGGCACCGTTGCCGGGGATTCTTGTTGATTTTAACCAATTTTAGAATTTTAGTTTAGAGTTTTGTTAGATTTTTTGTTTTTTTGTTTTTGCTTGTTGATTTTCAGGGTTGCAGTACAGTGGTAAGCATTCCAGCCTGTCAGGTAAGTTTGGAAGCTACGGCTTCGACTCGTTCCGAATTTTTTCCAGAAAATCAGAAAAAAAAATCGAAGAACAATACTCATTTAGAATAAAATTCTAAAAGACTTTGACCCTGGAAATCGCAAATTCCTTATTTTTCTATTTTATTTGATTTAATTTCTATTTCTATATTTTCAAAAAAATCCAAAATTTCTTGTAGAGACTTATTCTGATTTGATTTGAATTTTAGTTATATTTTCATAATTTTTAGATTTTATTTTATTCGCTTTTCTATTTTTCCATTCTTTTTCTTAATATGGACATTGTTGGTATTTTTCTAATTGTTACTGCATTGCTGAAGTAGTTATGTGTTTTCTTTTTCTTTGTTGATTTTTTTCCTATTAAATTTAATATAGAAAACCAAAAAACTCTTACAGAACTTGTTGTCTATGATATGAATTATAATGCTTTATGTATTGAATATCCTACTGTTGTTGTTCCTTTCGAATTGAAATCTGGTTTAATACACTTGTTGCAAAGGTTTAATGGTCTTGCAGGTGAAGATCCGAATAAGCATCTGAAGAAATTCCAAATTGTGTGCTCTACAACTTCCGAACCTTCACTAGAGGACCTTGTCAAGCAATTGGCTATAAATGATCTTCAATTTCAGCAACGAACAGATTCTAGTATTCAGGCTTTGCAGTCTCAGATTGGACAGCTTGTCACTTTAGTGCATGCCATGCAGCAAGCTCAAGCATCAAACCAACTACCTGCCCAAACAGTAGTGAATCCAAAAGAGTTGTTTTCTGATTTAGTTGATGATACTTATTCTGAATTATGTTATGATTTTCCATCATTAGCAGATTTTGATGATACTTACTCTTGTGATTCATGTACCGACACTAACATTTGCTTTGTTTGTGCTGAGATTAATGTTGCCGTGCAGGGTGATGTTTTTCATGCAGATGAAATTATAGATGAAGTTGTTTATGCAGATGAAGCTCTTGACATCACATCTGCCCCGACCATGTCTTCCATTGAACAACCTCCTTCCTTAGAGATTAAACCACTTCATAACAATCTGAAATATGCTTATTTAGATATGGATGAAAAGATTCTAGTTATAATTTCTTCTAACCTTGATTTTGATCAAGAAAATAAGCTTTTACAGGTTTTGAAGAAACATAAGAAGGGAATTGGATGGACCTCGATGGAAGATGGAAGAAAATTAGTGAGGCAACCCCTTAATCCTTTGATTCTTGATATTGTGGAAAAGGAGATCACTTTCACGTGCCCATTCGAAACTTTTACTTATCGAAGATTCTTCTTTGATCCTGGAATAAAAGGAGAAGGCACTAATAAATATTTCAAGGTCAATGGATGCTACCCAAAGTTACTCTATCAGATCTCCACTTTAGAAGAAGAGACTGTATAAGAGCTCTCTTTGGGAAAGACTGCTTATGTGATCACCTATCCGCCTTGACTCCTCGGGTGTGTTCTTTCCTTTCTCTCACTCTTATTTTATATTTATGTTCTTTCATTGAGGATAATGTATGTTTTAAGTGTGAGGGAGGGAACCATTTCTTTATTTTGTTTTCTTTGTTATGTTTTCAATTTTCTCTATTTTGGTTTTGTTTTTAAATATAAAAATTAAAAAAATAAATTTTTTTAATTTTTACTTAGAAACACAGTGCATCTCTTGAAATTTTTAGGTTATAGATTAATTTGAGGTTAGATTGTGGAGACTTGGAAAAAATTCATAAAATCGGTACCGTTTTAACACCTTAAGTCTCCCGAATATGGAAACATATTTAAATACTTGTTATGACATAGCCTTGAGTTCTCATCCTTTAATAGCTCTTAAGTAGTTTATCCAGCAGTCAGCACCACCTAGAATCACACACTAAGTAATTAAGCTGATGCAAATAAGTGAATGATCCCGTGCTTAATAAGAAATCTAAATAGAAATCTGCATTTTAAGTTAGGTGGCCCTCACTCGGTAACTTACGCTAACGGTTGTGAAGCCTTCAAAAAAGAAAAAAAAAATATTGTTGTTGCTAAAGTGGTTAATTTTGAATTGTTTACAAGATATGGATCATAGTCACTAACAGGCTTTGTCGTACCCCAAATTTTGACCACATTTCTTTTCTTTTTTTCACCTTTTATTGCTTATATAAGTAAAAAAAATAGTGATAATAAGTCATTTATATTTTTAATATTTTCTTTTTTAAAAATATATATATTCTATGCACTTATAAATAAATAAATAAAGCGAAACAGGAATAAAAAATATAGTATAGGAGTGCAAATTAGAAATTAGATTTTAATTAGTATGTTACTCTTTGGGTGTAATTGCATTTCAAATAATTATAATAGTCCGTTTGGAAGAGGAGTAGGTCTAAGAATTGTAAGGTAGAGTGTATGAGTTCAAATCCTACCACTTTCACTTTTAGTATTTTTTTTCTTTACTACTAACTTTTTTTATTTTTACCTTTAAATCATAAAAATCTCAAAAAATAGTTTTTTTTATTATTTAAATATTAATTTTCGTATTTTATTTAATGAATATTTTAAAAAATTGATTTTTTCATTAAAATCATGTTTTTATGAAAAAAATCTCAAAAAATCAAATAAGTCAAAATAAAATCAAATCTTTTTCCATTTTTTATTATTAGGCTATTTCCTTCATTTTAAAATATTTTTTATTTATTTAAGTTCACCAAGTCATGAATCCATCCAAATTCAATGTCTTGAGCTTTAAGAAATAAAAGAAAACCTGGTTAAATCAAATTGATCTAAAAATAGACAATCACGTTCAATTTTTTAACCTGATTTTTCCCTATAAATAGAACCTCCTACTCTCCTATTTTTTTAATCCACAATTCACAGAAATCTATCCAACAGTTGTTGCTCTTCGCATTGAAGAACAACATACAAAAAAAAAAGAATATAAAAAGAGAAAAAAGGAGGACATAAAGAATATAAAGAAAGGAAGGGAGGAAGCAGTTGATTAGGGTCACAGCACTTTAGGTTGGTAAATCCAAATCTCAAACATGCGACTTAATGTTTGTACATATAATTTGTGACATGTCTATTCGTGTTTGTTGGATCTAATTCTACTTTAGGAATTGTTCTTATGTGTTATTGCAAAATCTTGTACAATTAACTAAACTTTTATATGCATGTATTTGATTCCGTTTTTTTCGTAAGATGGGTGTTTGTGTGTTTATACATAAATGATTTTCAAATTAAATTTTAATTAGGAGGTTATTATGTAGATATTTCTTAATTAAATTCTTAAATAAAAGATATATACCAAAGATTTTATAATTAAAGTTATTAACAAATTATAATTTAATTTTTAATTTTTTTTTTTAAATGGACAAAAAATTTTATAGTTAAATGTAATAGTTATTGATAAAACCAAAACCAAAACAAGAAAGAACTGAACCAACTAATGAAAATTATTCAGAAAAATCCTCAATCACCGTAATAACCGTTAGCAACACAATAATAATATCTGTAAACACTTTTTTTCAAAACAATATCCAAATAATGTTTAAACAATTTCAAACCCCTATTGAATCTGTAATTTCAGCAACACAATAATATTCAGGAACCAATATTCACAACCATTAAAACTCAATAGGAAAATAAGAAGAACAATATCCAGATCCTATTTAAAATTAAAACCACATCCAATTTGTTTTTGAAACCAAAATCGGAACTTTGTCGGAAATCAAATCAAAGTCGTTCGTCTGTGACCGCGAAACCTCCAACACATTGAGCCGCCGTCAGCCACGGTAGCACCCTTGAAATCGCAGCGCGAGCGTAACCGCGACTCTCACCGGAGACGAACCTGTTTTCGCCTAGGGGGCTTTCCTTATTACGTTTTGCATTGATGGCCTGATCTTGTAGATCTAATTTGAGAAAGAATTCTGCAAAACAAGAGAACATGTGTTGCTTTACCTGTATGTTTTATTTTCTATTCCGTTTGTTTTTGTGTTGAAAAGTCAACTTTAACTTTTATATGGTTTTAATTGGAAATAAAGAGGGTGCGATACTAGAGAGGTGACTCTCCATAACATAATCTTTTTGTTTATTTTTTTATTTCTTCATTTTAAGTCTAGTTAATTAGGATGACATGTAATGTTATTATTAGGAAAAACATGTAAGAGAAAATAACGGTAAATATTCAAATAATTAAACATATTTAGGATTTTATTAACAGGATAACTAGATTAATAAAGTAATTGAGTGATTAATTAGTTTATTATAATTAATAACAAAACACAGAATTATTTATAATTAAATATTCAATTGGGTTTGTAGGATTAGGTTAGTATTGATCTTATTGGGATAATTGAAAATAATTAAACTTATTTAGGTTACTTAAAATTATAGTTAATAACTAATACAGTAAAAAATTAAAACATAAAAACACAGTTAATATTAGTTAATTAGTAAGATTTAATATCTTCTATTGATAATTAATAAAATAATATACAAAATAAAATTACTTAAATAATGATCATAATTAATAAATTACAATTAATATCATGAGTATAATTAAGGGTTATTCTATTTTTTAGGGTATTTTAAAATTGTTTAATTAAATCATTAAGGGTTATTCCTATAAATTAAATATTAGGATTCATTTTACATTTTTAAATAATGGGATATTTTATAAATATTTGAGATATTCTATGGGAACCATTTTATAAATTAGTTGGGATTTATGACATATTCTTTTTTAATAAGGGAGATTTTTTGTTTGGATATCACATGGTTTAATAATTGAGGTTTATGTTACACTTTTTTTTAAATAATTGAGATAATTTTACATTTTTAGAATAATTGGGACTAATTTAATTTTCGGAATAAGATTTTAATTTTGGGATATTGTAAGATAATTTATTTTTTGGGATAATACAAATTATTTAATTAAATAATTATGACAATTTTTGGGATATTATAAGATTTTCATAATTAAACAAAGCGGAGAATTAATTTATGTTTTGGAATATTATTTTCTATATGTGGAACAAATCTTTGCTTTTGGAATTATTCAATTCACATTCTGGATTAAATTAAATACTATGTTTCTACAAGTAAGTTATGATGGAATTAGGGATAAGGACTCAAATTTACAAATTGTCAATTTATCTGTTAAGTAATTAAAAAAAAAAGATATGGGATAAAACTCTTAAGATCAAAGAGTATAAATATAGGACTAGGGATATGGGATAAAACTCTTAGATCCAAAGAGTAGAAAATTTAGGATAAGGGATAAAAACGTGGGATAAAACTCTTAGAGTGTGTTTGGATGAAGGATTTTAATGAGGGAAAGTAATTTTTTGAGGGAATTTGAAATGATTTGATCAAAATCCATTGTTTGGATAAAAAATATGAATAATTGTTAAAATGATGTAAATTTATGGAGTATTTTATTCATATTAAATTTAAGGAATTTAAAATGATACCAAAATATAAAGAATTTCAAATTGCTTCTTAACTCTACATAATATGAATGTTAACTTGTTTATTATTAATTTTTCAAATTTTGCAAGATGTTCCTCATATTTTATAAAAATTTCAAATTCACTCCTAAAATTTTTAAAAAATTGCAAATTAGTCCTTAATAATTTTCAAATTTTACAAATTGGTCCCTTCAAAATTTCAAAAATTAAAAATTGGTCCCTATTTTTCATATTTTAAAATTTACCCAAAAGCTTTAAAAATTATGAAAATGACCCCAATTTTTTTACATTGAATCATTTTAATACTCCATCCAAACAAAAAAATTTAAAATGAATGAATTTCAATTGAATCATTTGAATTACTTAGAATTTTAAATTCCCTAAAAATTCTCAAATTCCTCATCCAAACACACTCTTAGGTCCAAAAAGTATAAAATTTAGGATAAGGGATAAAAATATGGGATAAAACTCTTAGATTTAAAGAGTATAAAATTTAGGATAAGGGATAAAAGTATGGGATAAAACTCTTAAGTCCAAAAAGTATAAAATTTAGGACAAAGAATAAGGAATATGGGATAAAACTCTAAAGAATCTGAGAGTATAAATAAAAGATTAGGTATAATGGATTAGGATAAGAGATAAGAGTTGTAAACCTTAGCGAGTACAATAATAATAAAAAGGCTAAAATACAGTTTTGGTCCCCCTGTTTGTCAAAATTCACGGTTTTGGTCCCCCCATTTTGTTTTTTAACAGTTTTGGTCCCCCACCCCTCACTGTTCATGTACTGTTCATGTACGGACCAAGTACTGTTCATCATTTTTTTGGGCCAAAATTGGGGTGGGGGACCAAAACTGTTAAAAAAAAATGGGGGGACCAAAACCGTGAATTTTGACAAACAGGGGGACCAAAATTGTATTTTAGCCTAATAAAAAACTTAAGGTCCCCCTCTTACATCTAAGTTTTCTTTGTATAATAATAAGGATTTTTGTAAATAAATATAAACGATCGAGCATTCAAGTAGTAAGCAAACATACGCTAAAACTTAAGGAGGATCCCATTGAATACAATGGAGGTGAGAGGTGCCTAACACCTTCCACTCACTTAACCGACTCCCGAACTTAGCGTCTCTCCCTTAGGATTTAGGTTTTATCATTATTTTCATGTCCCTTAGGACGAATAAAGGATGATGGTGACCCGATATTTTTGTCGGCCGCGACAGCTAGCGACTCTGCTGGGGAGTTCTTTTACTTCCATAAAAAGAGAGTTCATCCTAACCTTGGGTTTTAGGGTTCTTGTTTGTTTGACTTGCTTGTTTACAGTTTTTTAATATATATCTTCTATGTTTTTATATATTTTTGTTTATGTTTATTATATATATTTATATTATATATTCATAAATTGTCATCATACATTGGTTGGGATATTATTATGTGTGAAGCTAAAACCCAAGATTGAAGTACAACCCTAGATTAGGACGTAGAACGAAAATATTTTGGGGGGATGTAACATCCCAACAATTCTTTGATGCTACACTCAGAAGAGATCCTCAAAAGGTGTCTTCATGGTAGGGTTAGCCCCTAACATAGATGATGATTTGGATGTGGTCCATAACTCTGGGAACTTTTAGCCTACCCTTAGCAACTCATGGGGACCTTACGTATTCAACCCTCAAGGGCTGTTACTAGGGACCTACCTAGATGAGACTTATCCCGAAGGATTACCGTAGGAAGGCTTGCTCCTTCGCATGGTAAAACAAGGGTATAGTCTATAAATTCTAGGGCTGTTATGCTATCGAAAACTGTATATCCTACACGTGAGGGGATTGGGTAGACAAAACTTAGATCTAGCCAAGTTATAGGGAGCCTACCTTAGCTAGATCATGCTTGCATATCACCTTACCCTAATAAATAAATAAATAAATAAATAAATAAATAAATATATATATATATATATATATATATATAATTTTCATTCATCATCCTCATGAAAATCCTGTTTGCATTATGTGTCACAGGAATCTTAAATATTCTTTTAAAAAAACTCAAGTTAAAGGTAATGGAATTCAGAAAGAAAAAGACTGTCGCAATCAAAGTAAGGAAGTCTGACATAGAGGGACTAAAGGTCTATGCCATGAGATTACCTCAAGAAAGAAGAAAGCCCATAATCCGTAAGTATGGGGACATATCTTCATCTCACTTTAACTTGATTTTTTCTTTCCGAATTCCATTACCTTTAACTTGATTTTTTTTTTGAAAGAATATTTAAGATTCCTGTGACACATAATGCAAAAAGGATTTTCATGAGGATGATGAATGAAAAAAAAAAAAAAAAAAAAAAAAAAAAAAAATATATATATATATATATATATATATATATATATATATATATATATATATATATTATTAGGGTAAGGTGATATGTGTCGCTCCCGAGGATTTGCATCTATGGTACAAACGCGAAAGTGGCGCGGAAAACAGAGTCACTAGCAATGTGTATTTATCCCAAGAGAGGGAAAGGAAACACTGTAAACCTGAAGGAAGGGAAAAGACATGGTCTCGCGACTAAGAGAAACAGGTAAGGGAGTCGGTTACGCGAAGGGAAGGTGTTAGCACCCAACACGTCCATCGTACTCGACGGGATCCACGCTTGTTGTCTCGATCAAAGGGTGTCGTCGTCTGAAGCTCCACTGCTACTGGAAAGGAAAAGGAACGGGAACAGAGGAGAACGAAGAAACGAAGAAGAAAAGAAAAAGAAGTGACTCGATAGGACATCTCTCGTCCTATGCCTACGTATTCCCTCGTGCAATGGGAAAGTCAGAGTCAACGTAGTTCGGACACGAACTAAAGGGGGGAGGTTGCTCGCCAAGACATTGTCGTCTTGTGCCTACGTATCCTCAATCGGACGAGAAAGAGGAAATCAGAGCAGTCGTAGTTCGACCTAACGAGGCCGGTTAGTGTTTTTTATGAGCGACGTTAAGTTTGCGTCCGACAGTTAGGGTCGATGCCTGTTTGCGACTTAGACGGAAAGTAACGTGCTCTTTTCTGAAAATGATTTGAGATTAACGATCCTGAAGGATGAAAAAGGTTTGAGTTTGTTTTTGTGTTTTTTAGACAGAAGTGACTTAAGTTAGTTTGTAACTTGCATTGCACCAAAGTCTATGGCATAGGAACGAATGCATAGTGAATCGTCCCAAGACAGGACGCCCACTAAACACTCTAGAAGAATGAGAGGAAACCCCTCATTCCTCATTTCCTATGTTTAAGGCTCGTGCGCAATACACATTATCTTTATTAAGTGTTTTAAAGAAGTTATGAGATGAGAAGAGATGACTCAAGGGAAAACACTAAAGGGAGTCTAAATGTCCTAATGTTGTCATGCAAAAGAGATCCTAGGGTTAGTGAGGTTTAGGAGAGAAATAACTACCTAAGACCTAATGCTAATCCTACTCCAAGCTTAATCGGAAATTAAGTTGGACTAGGTAGCTTTAAGGGAAAAGGGAATCCAATACTTAAGCAAGTCTTGAGATTCAAGGGAAGAGAAAGAGTGAAAGAGATGAAGAAGAAAGAGAAGGATAAGATGAGAAACAAGATGGGGCAGCAAGCACATCAATCATATTACATCCAAATCATAACATAAAACATGCTTCAAAGATCATACAAGCACATCTCAAGTACATAAGTGAAGGCACACAAGAAAGGATGCAAGTAAACTTGCATAAGAAGTACAATTAAGCATCAATGAACCTCACACCAAGATGAGGATGATGGATGAAAATTTATATATATATATATATATATATATATATATTTATTAGGGTAAGGTGATATGCAAGCATGACCTAGCTAAGGTAGGCTCCCTATAACTTGGCTAGATCTAAGTTTTGTCTACCCAATCCCCTCACATGTAGGATATACAGTTTTCGGCAGCATAACACCCCTAGAATTTACAGACTATACCCTTGTTTTACCATGAGAAGGAGCAAGCCTTCCTACGGTAATCCTTCGGGATAAGTCTCATCTAGGCAGGACCCTAGTAACAGCCCTTGAAGGTTGAATATGTAAGGTCCCCATGAGTTGATAAGGGTAGGCTAAAAGTTCCCAGAGTCATGGACCACATCCAAATCATCATCTATGTTAGGGGCTAGCCCTACCATGAAGACACCTTTGGAGGATCTCTTCTGAGTGTAACATCAATGAATTATTGGGATGTCACATCCCCCCAAAACATTTATGTTCTACGTCCTAATCTAGGGTTATACTCCAAGCTTGGGTTTTAGCTTCCCACATAATAATATCCCAACCAATGTATGATGACAATTTATGAATATATAATATAAATATATATAATAAGCATAAACAAAAATATATAAAAACATAGAAGATATATATTTAAAAACCGTAAACAAGCAAGGCAAACAAACAAGAACCCTAAAACTCAAGGTTAGGATGGACTCTCTTTTTAAGGAAGTATAATAACTCCCCAGCAGAGTCGCCAGCTATCGCGGCCGGCAAAAATATCGGGTCGCCATCATCCTTTATTCGTCCTAAGGGACAGGAAAATAATGATAAAACCTAAATCCTAAGGGAGAGACGCTAAGTTCGGGAGTCGGTTAAGTGAGTGGAAGGTGTTAGGCACCCCTCATCTGTAAGAACAAGAGTTGTTTCTGCAAGTCATCTCTATGTTTTGATGATAACAATGAGTATTTGTGAAAGAACTATTTTATGCTCTAATGTTTGTTTCTGTGCAGATCACAAATATTAAAGATGTTAGATCAAATAAACAACATCAAGATGAGCGTAAAAGACTACATGCGAGTTACTATGTGTAACACAAGTCAAAAAAGTGCTGAAGAAGCAAGTTTGCTTCTGTATCTGATAACAATTAGAAAGATTCAAGGATGTCGATATTGCCGTTGCAATGCTCTTGTGGATTCTGTTCTGAAAGTGTCTCGGATTCTGAAGATAAGCGAAGCTCCTGAAGAAACAATCTTCTGAAGAACTAAGTGCTGAAGACTCTAATGACTTGAAGTTCTGAAGGCTGAAGGCTCTGAAGACTTAAGAGATCTGAAGATTGAGATTCTAAAGATCAAGGGCTGAAGACTCTGAAGACAACTTTCTGAGTGAACAAGGTTCTGAAGACTCTGAAGACTTGAAGACAAAGGGTTTCAAAGACAAGTGCTGAAGACAAGGTTCTGAATGAACAAGTTCTGAAGACTGAAGACTTAAGATTCTGAAGACCCAACTATCACATCTCTACTCATGCTTCAATCAAATACTATCAGAAGCCTCTGAAGATTAGAAGACAATGTTACCGTTAGCAAGGAAAGTACACTGTACGAAGATGCTTTATCCCACTACCCCTCCATTGCCGTAAATTGTGGAAAAAGGACAAAGGTGGCTGTACTATTTTTATTCTTGTGTAACGACTCTCTTCAACGGCCAGCTGTCCTCCAACGACTCTATTTTCTTTGGCTATAAAATGAAGAGAAGGCATTCGTATGTGTTGTTGGCTCAAGCACAATCAACTCATCAACTGTTGTTGGTGTTATCATCGGAACTCAACTGTAAATCATATACAACACATAGAATCATGTAGAAAGCAAGGAGTTGTTGCTCATATCTTGCTCAATCACTGTTGTGTAATTCTGTACTTAAATTAGGAGAATTCTGCTTGTTAAGAAGCACTCATGTAACCTCAAGAAAACCAATTCTATTTTTAGAATTAGTTGTTCCTCAAGTGATCAAGTGAAGATCAGTAGACTTGAGATGAATGATAGTCATATCTCAAAGAGGATCGAGTGAAGGTCAGACTCTTGTGAGATCACTGATGTATATCATTGAAATCCTGATAGGAGATCTTGTGAGATCGGATTCTGTCGGGTTAATGAACGTTATATCCAGTTGGATCACTGAATGGTTCATTAGATGTTAGTCACCGGCGGTTGCCCGTGCAAAGTGTAATTGGTTCTGATTATAGTGGATTAAGTCCTTGAGTTCAAGGTGAAATCACCTTGGAAGGGTGGACTGGATTAGCTTGAGGATTGCTCAAGTGAACCAGGATATATCGTGTGTTCTTTACTCTTGCTTATGCTTTACTTTATTGTTTGTATTTATGTATCGTTTACCAGAACCTCGCATAACAAGTCAGAACCACACAACTCTGATATGCTTCCGCATCACAAGTTTGAAGTTTCTCAACGAAACTCTAATGTCTTAACGCAACAATTATTAAAGGTGAAAATTTAGAAAAGAGTGTAAAACCCAATTCAAACCCCATTTCTTGTGTTTTTCTCACTCCTTCATCATCTCTATTGTACTCAATGGGATCCTCCTTAAGTTTTAGGGTATGTTTGCTTACTACTTGAATGCTAGATCGTTTATATTTATTTACAAAAATGCTTATTACTGTACAAAAAAAACTTAGATGTAAGAGGGGGACCCTAAGTTTATTATTATTATTGTACTCGCTAGGGTTTACAACCTTATGCCTACGTACCCTCACATTTGAAGGATCAGAGTATCCGTAGTTCACCTCCCATATCCCCTAGTTGGTTGGTGTTTTTTATCCCTTACCCATTTATGTAAGTTGTAGTTAGTCCTTATCCCTTATCCCTAATCTTGTATTTACACTCTCAGATTCTTTAGAGTTTTATCCCATATTCCTTATCCCTTGTCCTAAATTTTATACTCTTTGGACTTAAGAGTTTTATCCCATACTTTTATCCCTTATCCTAAATTTTATACTCTTTAGATCTAAGAGTTTTATCCCATATTTTTATCCCTTATCCAAACTTTTATACTCTTTGGACCTAAGAGTTTTATCTCACATTTTTATCCATTATCCTAAATTTTATACTCTTTGGACGTAAGAGTTTTATCCCATATCCCTAGTCATATATTTATACTCTTGGATCTTAAGAGTTTTATCCCATATCCTTATTTTTTTTAAAATTACTTAATAGATAATTTGACAATTTGTAAATTTGAGTCCTTATCCCTAATTTCATCATAACTTACTTGTAGAAACATAATATTTGATTTAATCCAGAATGTGAATTGAATAATTCCAAAAACAAAGATTTATTTCACATATAAAAAATAATATCCCAAAACATAAATTAAATCTCCGCTTTATTTAATTATGAAAATCTTATAATATCTCAAAAATTGTCATAATTATTTAATTAAATAATTTGTAGTATCCCAAAAACTAAATTATCTTACAATATCCCAAAATTAAAATCTTATTCCGAAAATTAAATTAGTCCCAATAATTCCAAAAATGTAAAATTATCTCAATTATTTCAAAAAAAGTGTAACATAAACCTCAATTATTAAACCATGTGATATCCAAACAAAAAATCTCCCTTATTAAAAAAGAATATGTAATAAATCCCAATTAATTTATAAAATGATTCCCATAGAATATCTCAAATATTTATAAAATATCCCATTATTTAAAAATGTAAAATGAATCCTAATATTTAATTTATAGGAATAACCCTTAATGATTTAATTAAACAATTTTATAATATCCTAAAAAATAGAATAATCCTTAATTATACTCCTGATACTAATTGTAATTTATTAGTTATGATCATTATTTAAGTATTTTTATTTTGTATATTTTTTTTATTAATTATCATTAGAAGATATTAAATTTTACTAATTAACTAATATTAACTGTGTCTTTATGTTTTAATTTTTTACTGTATTAGTTATTAACTATAATTTTAAGTAACCCAAATAAGTCTAAGTATTCCCAATTATCCCAATAAGAACAATACTAACCTAATCCTAAAAACCCAATTGAATATTTAATTATAAATAATTATGTGTTTTGTTATTAATTATAATAAACTAATTAATCACTCAATTATTTTATTAATATAGTTATCCTGTTAATAAAATCCTAAATATGTTAATTATTTGAATATTTACCGTTATTTTCTCTTACATGTTTTTCATAATAATAACATTACATGTCATCCTAATTAACTAGACTTAAAATGAAGAAAAAAAAAATAAACAAAAAGATTATGCTATGGAGAGTCACCCCTCTAGTATCTCACCCTCTTTATTTCCAATTAAAACCATATAAAAGTTAATGCTAACTTTTCAACACAAAAAAAAAAAACAGAATAAAAAATAAAACATACAGGTAAAGCAACACATGTTCTCTTGTTTTGCAGAATTCTTTCTCAAATTAGATCTACAAGATCAGGCCATCAATGCAAAACGTAATGAGGAAAGCCCCCCTACGGCGAAAACGGGTCCGTCTCCAGTGAGAGTCGCGAATATTGTCGTTTGCGCTGCAATTTCAAGGGTGTTACCGTGGCTGACGGTGGCTCACTGTGTTGGAGGTTTCGCGGTCACAGACGGACGAATTTGATTTGATTTCCGACAAAGTTCCGATTTTGGTTTCAAAAACAAATTGGATGTGGTTTGAATTTTAAATAGGATCCGGATATTGTTCTTCTTATTTTCCTATTGAGTTTTAATGGTTGTGAATATTGGTTCTTGAATATTATTGTGTTGCTGAAATTACAGATTCAATAGGGGTTTAAAATTGTTTAAACATTATTTGGATATTGTTTTGAAAAAAAGTGTTTACAGATATTGTTATTGTGCCGCTAACGGTTATTACGATTTCTTGTTTTGGTTTTGGGTTTATCAATAACTATTACATTCAACTATAAAAAATTTTGTCCCTTTTTTTTTTTTAAATTAAAAATTAAATTATAATTTATTAATAACTTTAATTATAAAATCTTTGGTATATATCTTTTATTTAAGAATTTAATTAAAAAATATCTACATAATAACCTCCTAATTAAAATTTAATTTGAAAATCGTTTATGTATAAACACACAAACACCCATCTTACGAAAAAACGGAATCAAATACATGCATACAAAAGTTTAGTTAATTGTACAAGATTTTGCAATAACACATAAGAACAATTCCTAAAGCAGAATTAGATCCAACAAACACGAATAGACATGTCACAAATTATATGTACAAACATTAAGGCGCATGTTCGAGATTTGGATTTACTAACCTGAAGTGTCGTGACCCTAATTAGCTGCTTCCTCCCTTCCTTTCTTTATATTCTTTATGTCCTCCTTTTTTCTCTTTTGATATTCTTTTTTTTGTATTGTTGTTCTTCAATGTGAAGAGCAACAACTGTTGGATAGATTTATGTGAATTGTGGATTAAAAAAATAGGAGAGTAGGAGGTTCTATTTATATGGAAAAATCAGGTTAAAAAATTGAATGTGATTGTCTATTTTTAGATCAATTTGATTTAACCTGGTTTTCTTTTATTTCTTAAAGCTCAAGGCAATGAATATGGATGGATTCATGGTTTGGTGAACTTAAATAAATAAAAAATATTTTAAAACAAAGGAAATAACTTAATAATAAAAAATGGAAAAAGATTTGATTTTATTTTGATTTATTTGATTTTTTGAGATTTTTTTCATAAAAACATGATTTTAATGAAAAAAATCAATTTTTTAAAATATTCATTAAATAAAATACGAAAATTAATATTTAAATAATAAAAAAACTATTTTTTGATATTTTTATGATTTAAAGGTAAAAATTAAAAAAAGTTAGTGGTAAAGAAAAAAATACTAAAAATGGAAGAGGTAGGATTCGAACTCATACACTCTCCCTTACAATTCTTAGACCTACTCCTCTACCAAACGGAATATTATATTTGTTTGAAATGCAATTACACCCAAAGAGTAACATACTAATTAAAATCTAATATCTAATTTGCATTCCTATACTATATTTTTTATTCCTGTCTCGCTCTTTTTTATTTATTTATAAGTGCATAGAATATATATTTTTTTAAAAAGAAAATATTAAAAATATAAACTATTTATTATCACTATTTTTTTTTACTTATATAAGCAACAAAAAGGTGAAAAAACGAAAAGAAAGGTGGTTAAAATTTGGGGTACGACTGCTGCCCCTATTTAATCGGTTTCGAATCAAAATGAGGATGTCGGTGAGTCTTCATCTTCTTTGAGGAGGAGACGATTAAATACAAGAGCAACCCTAATTTTGACCGCGGAGTTTATAGGTTTAGAGTCCGTGTGGACCGATCCCAGATGCTCCGTTAATATCCTAATATCCCTTGTGATATCCCTGGTTGCAGAAGTCGGATAGGATTTTGATGATCATTCGATTCTAATTTGGTAAACCCTGGTAGAACCCCTGATAAAACCCTTGGTAATATCTTGATGAAACCCCTTTTGACATCTATTGGTGGAACCCCTGATAATAAGAATCCTAGCCTAAATTGTCTTGCAAACCCGTGATGGAACCCCTTGATTAACCCTGACGATCCGTTTCAACCCTTCCGGGTGGATCTTGCCTATGATTCCTATGATCCTCCGATCATGCTACTGGAATCAGATAAGACTTTTAGTGATACCCTGATCACTCTAGATGAAACCCCTTTGCTAAAACCCTGGTGAATTTGATGGAACATATCCTGTGTGTTAGGATAGGTTACTGAGCTGGAAATGTGAGAGGTGGAGGTCTGCTCACTAGTTTAGGATGGTCCTTAGGAAAACTAAGGGTGAATGAGCCTGTTGGGGAAATCCGTTGTTGGAATGGTGCTTACTGACTTATTTACCATGTGTGTGAATAGATAACAGACTTAATGTGATTGTATTAGAATGAAAGAGAACAAAAAGGAGGATGAATAAATTAGGCTTTAGCATAATAACATGATTCAGATTAGTTTGTATAGGAGGGAGGTTTATGACCACACAATTGCGGATTTGTGTTCTTACGATATCCTTAGTGTGAATAATTAGTACTGTTCTGGACTGGACCAATGGCTAGAATTGGCCCAATCCGCTTCCACTCCAGAGCGGCCCAAATTGCCTAAGCCCAATCCACAGAGGGGCAAAAGTGACATTTCTGCCCCTCAAACCGGGCAAGGAACGCAACGTCCTTCCCCGGCTCTGACGCCCGTTATGCACGGCTTCCCTGCTGCCCAAACATCGATGGGCAGGTGCCCACAACTGCGTCTATGCCAGACATAACGGCTAGTTTATGGCATCCTGCCCGACATAACGGCTAGTTTGGGCAGTTGCCTATTCTTTGGGAAAAACGGCTAGTTCGCCCCAAAAATAGGACCGTTGGCCACGCGTTGGGGGCTTTATATAAACCCTCTCACTTGAGAGGGTCAGGTATCACATTTTTTCGCCCTAAGAATACACTTTGTACTTGCCCCTTTTTCTCTGACCCTTTCTTACTTGAGCGTCGGAGTACCTTGCAGGTACACCCCCTCCTCTCCTCATTCTCAAGCCGAGCACGTTGCACGCCTTACGACCAACAATCACCCGAGCACCTCACCTTCTGACGACTAGCTTACGTGGACCAGTTCGAATACTTCAGATCAGTGGCGCCGTCTGTGGGAACTCCTTGTTCTCCCCTTCTTTCTTTCCTCCTCGGAAACTGAAAGATCAAAACATACTTTCTTTGATCCACCCACGTATGGCCGCTCAGAACTCCGCAAAAGGTGCTGACGCTACGGTTCTTGTCCCCGTCAACAAGATGGACGCTAATGGCAGTTCGTTGTTACTTTCTGATCCCCGTTTCCTTCGAGACGGGGCCACTGCGTCTCCAACTCCTCCTCCCACTGAGCAAGGAGGCAAACAGCTACCGTTGGGGGAACAACCAATTCCTGGCCCCCCCCAGCGCTGACCTGGCCGTTGCAGCCCTTCTGGAAGCTGTCAACCGCACAAACCTCCTTATCTTGCAACAAGGAGAAAGGATAGGAGCTCTTGAAGAAGCAGCTCTCCCAAGATCCTCTCCTCCAAAGAGGAAACACCAGGAATCAAGAAGCCCGCCACCTAGGCGCGGGGATGACCATATGACAAGGCGTGAGCCTGAACCACAACGCGTTCGCAAGCGCGACCAGATCTCCCCACGGGATCAGTCACCACCAAGACACAAGAGAACGAGGCAGGACAGGCATTCTCCACCGGTCAAACCTCGCGACCGGCCACGATCACCCTCACCTCGCAGAGACCGCCGCCGCGAGCGTAGACAACGGTCACCGTCGACTTCTAGCTCGAGCAGCGACGACGAGCCTCGCGGCCCGTTGTCCCGCCGGATCCTAGCCACCCGTCTCCCTAAAGGACTGGAAAAGCCTCCGTCTCTAGGGACTTATGATGGAACCACGGACCCAGACGAGCACATAGAAAACATAGATGCTCTTTTGGACTACAGAGGTGTACGAGGAGCCATCAAATGCCGCCTGTTCCCGACCACGCTCCGGAAGGGAGCAATGACCTGGTACAAACAGCTGCCTGAGGAATCCATCACATCCTGGAGGCAGCTCGGGAGGATTTTCTCCCGTCACTTTACCACATCGCGACGCCATCCAAAGACTGAGGCGTCCCTCGGAGCTGTCGTGCAGGGAAGAGATGAGCCTCTTCGGGACTACATTGAGCGGTTCAACAAGGAGGCCATCTAAGTACCAACGACCGACGAGATGAAGAAATTCCTGCTCGAGCAGGGATTACGTCCCGGCTCAGATTTCGCGAAAGCCATCGGCCTTAATCCGCCGAGGAATCTTAACGCCCTCCTCCACCAAGCCCAGTCGCATATACAGTACGAGGAGAAGGTCGCTGCCCATTCTGTCCGGGCCTCCCGTCACCAAGAAGGTGCCCGGTCATCCAGAGCTGAAGAGCCCTCGACATCCCGTCGAGGAGACAAAAGACGCGACGATAGGCCTCGCGATGCATGCGAACAGAAGGGACCTTCCGGGCGGTTCCATGACTATACCCCCTCACTACCTCGAGGGAGAAAATCTTGTCCGAATGCGCCAACTCAGAGTTTAAGCAGGCGGGTGTCCGTTTCCCCAAACAGCTGCCGGCCAGGCCGGGTGTAGATAAATCCAAGTATTGCTGCTTCCACAAGAGCCACGGCCATACGACGGAGGAATGCATCCACCTCAGAGATGCCATAGAGATCCTCATTCGCGACGGCCACCTGAAGCAGTTCGCGAAGAAGAAAGAAGCTCCCCGGCAAGAAACCCAGGAGAGCAAGAAAGCTGCAGAAGAGACTCCGCCCTCCGAGGACACCAACGTACAGGTCGCTCTATCCATAACTCGGCCAGAGGACTTCCGTATCCCTGATCGTCTGCCCGCCTCCACGTTCCTCGGCGCTCACAGCCCGTGGGAGACCTTCCTGTCGGCCATGGTCATCTCCGGTGGTGGATTCAACAAAATCATGGTCGGTTCAGTCAAAAGGAAATTCGAGCAACTGATCAGCAAAAGCTCCAACGAAGTCACCACGCTGGATACCACTCACAAAGGATCATCTCCCATTTCCTTCTACAAGGAGGAACTCCTCGGTGGGTCACCGAACTCAAGCATCCCGCTTCTCATCCGGGCAAGGATGGCGAACTTCGACGTTCGCAGGATACTCGTGGACCAGGGCAGTTCAGTTGATATAATGTACAACCACCTGTTCGAGACACTGCAGCTAGACGACTCTCACCTTACTCCATACGTTGGATCCGACCTGCAGGGATTCAACGGAGCAGTAACAAGGTCCCGAGGTTACGTAGAGCTCATCGTGACCTTCGGTTCAGGAAAGATAACCCGAGCAATCAAAGCACAGTTTCTGGTAATTGGCTGCCTGTCGCTATATCAGTGCATTTTTGGAAGGCCAACCCTGGCAGAGTTGATTGCAGTGCCTTCCACCGTACATCTCAAGATGAAGTACTACACTTCTGAAGGGATGGTCGCCACACGGCGACATCGAAGCTGCCCGTCGATGCTTTGAAGCAGCATCAAAAGGACTGAGCACCATCTCAACAAGGCCGAGGATATCTGGTCGTCCTCCTCTGCCCAGCAGCTCCGAGCAGCCAAAACAGCTCCCCCAGGTCGAAGCTATCGACTTGGACAGCCGTTTCAGCGAGGAAGACCACGCCAAAGACCCAACGACTTTGGGCAGTCAGTCCAACACCAGTGGCCATCTCCTACGCCCTATCCCAGATGGCAACTTCGAGATCGTTCCGTTCGGAGAAGACCCCCAACAGGGAGTGAAGATAGGAGCGGACCTCCCCGACCTGGCCAAGAGACAACTAAAAGCGTGTCTCCGGGAGAACGCAGACTTGTTCGCATGGAGCGCTGCTGAAATGCCAGGATTGGACCCCTCCGTCGCTTGCCACCAGCTTACAATTGATCCGGCCGTCAAGGCCGTTGCCCAGCGCAGAAGGAAACAGTCCCCGAAGAAGATGGAAGCTGCGGAGAAAGCTGTTAAAGACCTTCTAGAAGCTAGGTTTATTTCTGAGGCCAAATACACTACATGGCTCTCAAATGTTGTACTTGTAAGAAAAAATAATGGCAAATGGAGAATGTGCGTTGATTATACCGATGTTAATAAGGCCTGTCCGAAGGACGCCTACCCCCTCCCCAATATAGATAAGCTCGTAGATAACTCCGCAGGTTTTAAACTTTTATCGTTCCTCGATGCCTACTCGGGCTATAACCAAATCCCAATGGCCGCGAGCGATAAAACTTATACGGCCTTCATGACCAAATCGGGCAACTATTACTACAACGTAATGCCCTTCGGACTGAAGAACGCCGGCGCTACGTACCAACGAATGATGAACAAAGTCTTCCAAGGACAAATAGGCGACATGCTCGAGGTATACATGGACGACATGATCGTCAAGTCCCACGAGGAGCTAGACCACGTCGCCCACCTTCGCAAAATTTTCGAGCAAGCGAGAAAGTATCAAATGCGTTTTAACCCAGAGAAGTGCACGTTCGGCGTACGGGCAGGTAAATTCCTTGGGTTCTACTTGACAGAACGAGGAATAGAAGCTAACCCTAACAAATGCCGGGCATTCTCTGAGTTCCCAATGCCCACGTCTAAGAAGAATATCCAGTCCCTCAACGAGGTACTCACCTCGTTGTCCCACTTCGTCGCAAAATCCGCCCAACACGCCCTTCCTTTCTTCAAGCTCTTGAGAAAAGAAGCCGCGTTTGAATGGACCGAAGAATGCGAGGCATCCCTCCTTCACTTAAAGCAAGCCCTGTCGAAACCTCCCGTGTTATCGCGACTAGATACCGGGGAAGTTTTGTTCCTATACCTCGCCGTCACTGCCGAGGCCGTGAGCGCCGTTCTCATTCGCGAAAATCCTATCGGGAAAAAACCAGTATACTTCACGAGCAAAGCGTTGCAAGATGCAGAGTTGCGATATCAACAGATATAAAAGGTGGCATTGGCCCTCGTCAACGCTGCCAGACGACTGAGACACTATTTCCTGGCCCACACGATCGTAGTGAGGACAGATCAACCCATCAAGCAGTTGCTGGGCCGGCCAGACATGGCCGGTCGAATGCTCAAGCGATCATTGGAGCTGTCTGAATTTGACGTCCGGTATGAAAGAAGAAAAGCTCTCAAAGCACAGGCCCTGGCCGATTTCGTGGCGGAAGTAACCTTCTCAGACTCCTCGCCCCACACAGCAAACAGATGGACCGTCTACATGGACGGAGCATCCAGCTCGAGCGGAAGCGGGGCAGGAGTCATCCTGGAGAACAACGAAGGGACCATAGTCGAGGCTTCTCTCACATTATCTTTCCCCACGTCGAACAACCAAGCCGAGTATGAGGCCTTCCTCGCCGGACTGCGCCTAGCCGAAGACCTAGGGGCTGAAGAAATCGCCATCTGCACGGACTCCCAGCTCGTAGCCCACCAGATATCCGGGGCAAAAACGACAGTCTCTCTGAATACCTCACCCTGGTCAAGGAAAAAATGTCGAAGTTCAGGACGGTAGCAGTAAGACATGTTCCCCGCGAACACAACGTGCGAGCAGACGTCCTGTCCAAACTAGCGAGCACCAAGAGGAAATACGGGAACAGGTCAGTCATCCAAGAAATACTTCCCCGTTCCAGCATCGATAAGGGGTCCTCGACCCTCCACGTTCACGCGATCGGGGACAGTGACTGCTGGATGACGCCCGTGTACAACTACCTCACCAGGGACGAACTTCCGGACGACCCCAAGGAAGCCAGCACCGTCAGACGAAGAGCTTGCTCATACGTCATCCTCGAAAACAAACTCTACCGAAGGGGCTTCTCCATCCCACTACTCAAGTGCATAGAGGAGGAGGTTGTCCCCCACGTATTACGAGAAATCCACGAGGGCATCAATGCCCAGCACCTGGGAGGAAGGTCCCTTGCCCGCAAGGCACTCCGGGCAGGGTATTATTGGCCAACCATGCAGCAAGACGCCAAGGAGCACGTAAAGAAATGCGACAAATGCCAACGGCACGGGGACATGCACCTAGCTCCACCTAACGAACTGAAAAGCTTGACCTCCCCGTGGCCATTCGCCTGGTGGGGCCTAGACATCCTAGGACCCTTCGTAACGGGGTCTAGCCAAAACAAATACCTGATAGTGGGCGTAGATTATTTCACAAAATGGATAGAAGCAGAAGCTTTAGCAAAGATAACGACACTTAACATTCTACGTTTCTACAAGCGGAATATCCTTGCCCGTTTTGGGATTCCCCAAGCAATCGTCACGGACAATGGAACACAATTCACGGACAAGAAGTTCCAAGACTTTGTCGCCCATCTCGGAACAAAGCAACACTTCGCCTCTGTAGAGCACCCCCAGACCAACCGGCAGGCGGAGGCGGCCAATCGCGTCATCCTTCGTGGCCTCAAACGAAGACTGGATGAAACGAAGAAAGCCTGGGTCGAGGAGCTCCACAGCGTCTTATGGGCATATCGCACTACTCCCCAATCCACCACCGGGGAAACGCCTTTCCGCTTAGCATATGGCATGGAGGCTGTTTTACCCATCGAAATCCACGTACCGTCCAGAATGACCGAATCACCTCTAGACGAGGAAATGAATAACGAAGCGATGAGAGAAGAGCTCGACCTCGTCGAGGAAATCCGGACAGGAGCAGCCCTCTGCGAAGCATCCCTTAAGCAAAAAATAGCAATCAGGCACAACGCTAAAGTCTTACGACGAGAGTTTGATGTGGGCAGCCTTGTCCTGCGAAGAAACCACAAGGACTCTCGCGAAGGAAAACTAGCAGCCAACTGGGAAGGGCCGTACAGAGTCCGTGCCAAAACGGGAAACGGTGTATACTTCCTCGAAAACCTTAACGGGGAGGCGCTCCCTCGACCATGGAACGCTGAGAAACTTAAGCAATACTACAGCTAAAGTAACCATAGGCTTCCTCGCATCAAGAGACCACCTAGCGGTCATCATGCTCGTCCAGGTACAAACGACGCATGCACACAAAGTAGAATCCCGCTGAAACAAACAAGCCGAAACTCTGCTCGTCGGCGGTCCTCAACCGAGCACCGCCTTCACCCAAGTACCATAATTGGCAGAACCCCAGCTCGCGATGGGACGTTCACGCCGCGACCTCAGGCCTCAATCGCGACCTGAGATCCGCAACCTCGCCAGGACCTTCCCCGGCTATTCGACCAGTTCCCCGCACTGGCGAATTCGCACACAGTGAGCTATCCTTCAAAAAGAAGGCTCCATTAACAGACACACCCTCCGACGGGCAGTCATACATATACAACTAAGGTAAAGTACAACAATAATGTAAAGTACAACAAAAATTGTATAAATGAGCCGAGCATTAAATAAAAAGGCCACAAGGGCCAAAAGACTGTGCGTATTACATAAAAAAAGGGGCCATGCCCCCCAAAACCAAATAAATTACAAATCAATCAACGACACGCAGGCCGGACAAAACACAACAACATCAAAACAACCTGAATCATCATCCTTCCACATGCTCAGTCGCCTCGGGCTCGGGCTCCTGCACCTCCGCTGGCTGATCTTCGGTCTGAGCTTCGGGGGTGTCGAGCACCAGGCCCGCGGGCAAGACGATGCGATCATCCTCCACTCGGGCAAGGTAGTGGATACCATCGGTCAAAATGTCGAGCCCAGGGTTCACCACCCGCAACTGGGCCACAACACTTTCAAAAGACTCCGATGCCACAGCAATGCCATCCTCCTCGGCCTGCAGTATGCTGGCGACCAGCTCAGCCCTAGTTTTCAACACTTTTGTCTCATCCGGTTCATCAGCACCCAGGGCACTGGCCGCCATCAGCTCCTTGTTCAAATCCTCCGCAGCCTTCTTCTCCGCCTTCAGCCTGGTTACCTCCTCTTTCAGCTTAGCCGTCTCCTCCTCGGCCTTCCTCCTAGCCTTACGAGCACCCTTGACTTCTTCCTTTAGGGATGCCTCGGAGGCCCGGGCAGTAGTGAGTTCAGCCTCGAGCACAGAGTCCCCTTCCACATAAACGGCCGCCATTTCCAGCATCCTCACCATGGAAGAAGCATCCTGGGCCACCATCGCCCTCTTGCTCGCTCGGTCCATGCTTCCGAGGTTGAGTGACTCTGCCCGCGGAACGACCAAAGTGTTGCCCTCAAAGAACCTCCAGTCAAGGACACACGGAGGAAGCTCAAACTTCCCTTTCTCGGGCGCCCGAGTCAGGTCCACGGCATCCGACGACCTTTGCCGCTTCGCTCGCCCAGCCAGAGCCAATGGAGAGTCTTGGGGAGCTGGAGTAGGAGAAGCAGAGGTCCCCACCGCAGCTTGAGCAAGAGGAAAAGCACGAGCACCACCAACAGGACGGGCCTTGGGAGGAGCCGCTCCAGCCTTGCCCCTCGCCATGGCGTTCCTCACCACACGATCACGAGCCTGAGGCATCTCACCTGCACAAATGAAACGAACACGTTAGCAATGGGGAAGAAAAAGAAATAACAAATAAAGTCTAAGTAACTAAGACTACCGAGCAACTTCTTGGCATCCGCGGGAGTCTTGCACTCCAGCAGAGCCTTCACATTGATAAACCTGCGTTCAACCCTCTGGCTCCCGTCATCCTCGTAGATAGGGGCACCCTTGCTCGTCCAGCAGCTCACAAGATCGAAGGAGTTGACCCACTTCACCAGCGTCTCGTAGGACACAGCATCCTGCTCGCGTAACGCGCTCGGCTCAAAGACGTAGGCACTGGGCTTCTTTGAGAAGTGGTCGGGTGTCCAGCGGATCGGGAACTTGTACACTCTCTCCCCTATATATTTCCCTTCCTCGGTAAGCAGCTCATCTCCGTTCTCATCATACTCTACCTCCCAGACATACACGCTGTCCTGCGTAGCTTCAGACAAAGGCTCGACGATATAGTACCGCCCCTTGAACGTTCGGATGGACTCCGAGAACGGCTTAAACAACTTTCTGGGCTGCTTCAAAGAGACCCATCCATACCTCTTCCCCGCCAGCTGCCGCTGTAGGTGGAAAACAGCAAAGAATAAAGGAAGAGTGGTCCCCAGAGCAAGGTGCTCGCACACCAACTCAAAAGCCCGTATGAAGGCCAACGAATTGGGGTGGAGCTGAGAAGGAGCCAACTTCAGATGCCCAAACACCGACCGCTGGAAGTCAGTGAAGGGCAACCTCAGCCCCAATTCCTTGAAGGCATATTCGTACATCGCAAAGCAGTCCCCGAAGTTCGAGCAGATCCGCTCGTCCGAATTAGGCAGAAGCACTCTCCATTCACCCGCTGGCCCCACCTCGGTAAAAGCGTCCGCCGTAGACCTGGCAAACGTGGAAATATGGTCAGAAGGTTCGGCCACCTCCCACTCTTCCGGGCAGAACACATCAACGTCCTCTTCCATTACGTCCTCCTCCACGACCTCCAAATCCTCTCCCTCCTCAGCATCACTCGCTTCCCCCTCGACTTCGCTCGAGGAGTTCGAGCTCGAGGACGCAGAGCTCGAGGCCGTTGTACTACTGCTCTCCTCGGAGACAGTCTCCTCCTCGGATGTGACGGGGATAACTTCCCTCTCTGGCTCCATCGCCCCTACGATCACCTGAAAAAGCAGAGAAAGACAGTGAATTCGACAGGAAATCAAATCCACCCTTCCACCGCTAAGTCAAGTGAAAGGGCGCGCAGAAGGCTAAGGACAACGTCCCCGGCCTAAGCCCTAACATCAAATGAAGAAAGAAAAAACCTCTCCGCGAGGAGATGACCAAGACATACCATCTTCCTACGAGGAACCTCACCGCGCTCGTGCCCAAATTCCGTTTGAAGCTCCACCGGAATCTGGAAACGTTCCACCGGAAAGTTCACCAGTCCACTAGAAGATGGTAAGACGCGGTGGTTACGACTCGCAACCACGGCGTGGACCACCGCGTTCACCGAACGCGCTACCCACTCCGACGAGATACTTAGTACAGCGAATGGGCAGAACCACCGCCCACCACCAACACTCACCAGAAATCTACCTGCTTTGTCACCTAAAACTAACCCTAGCCGCATGCAATTTACCATTGACAATGAGAGGAAGTAAAACAAGTTGGAAACCAGAAAACTTACTTGTTTTGAGTAGAAGAGAAAGGCTGCTCGAAACTTGGCACGGTGGTCGGTTGCTCTGAAGACGGCGACGGGCAGGAACGCTGATGACAACGAAGAAGAATCATAAGGGAAAAAGTGCAAAATGGGACAACCTCCCCCCTTTTATACTGAGGGGCACGTGCACACACGCGCCCGTAGGTAATAATGATTGCCCACTATCCATAATTACCTATTAACTGCTACGCAGGGCTCGATGCACACGTGGCAGTCCAACGTTTCCCATTATGTCTGACAATTTATCTTCCCGAATACCGGGCAACAGGGTCACGACCATAAACATCACGAACACAGAGGTCCACGGGCACATCGAGACAATCTTCCTCGTCTCCTTACGACGACTCTACGTAACTCCCCCGGGCGACGAGCAGTCCTTAAGTTCTCACTCCCATGCTCGGGAGCAACGACTTGGGGGGCTCCTGTTCTGGACTTGACCAATGGCTAGAATTGGCCCAATCCGCTTCCACTCCAGAGCGGCCCAAATTGCCTAAGCCCAATTCACAGAGGGGCAAAAGTGACATTTCTGCCCCTCAAACCGGGCAAGGAACACAACGTCCCTCCCCGGCTCTGACGCCCGTTATGCACGGCTTCCCCGCTGTCCAAACATCGATGGACAGGTGCCCGCAACCGCGTCTATGCCCGACATAACGGCTAGTTCATGGCACCCTGCCCGACATAACGGCTAGTTTGGGCAGTTACCTATTCTTTGGGAAAAACGACTAGTTTGCCCCAAAAATAGGACCGTTGGCCACGCGCTGGGGGCTCTATATAAACCCTCTCACTTGAGAGGGTCAGGTATCACATTTTTTCGCCCTAAGAATACACTTTGTACTTGCCCCTTTTTCTCTGACCCTTTCTTACTTGAGCGTCGGAGTACCTTGCAGGTACACCCCCTCCTCTCCTCATTCTCAAGCCGAGCACGTTGCACGCCTTACGACCAGCAATCACCCGAGCACCTCACCTTCTGACGACCAGCTTACGTGGACCAGTTCGAATACTTCGGATCAAGTACCTATCGATACAATCTTGACCGAAGAACAGTTTGTAGCCTAGAATGAGTTTTACTGAAAAATTAGTACTTAGGCATTTACTTAGTTTGTTTTGTTTATTTTACTGTTTTATTATGTTTTTATAATTAAGTCTTTGTTTGCCGTTAATCTATTTTCGCAGCTTATTTTCAGCTTTAGCGGTTATTTGATACCTGTCCACTATTCGGATCATAACTGGAGCTACGAGAATCGAATTTGCACGTTCTACCAGTCGTTAGAAAACTGAGACAAAGAGCTACAACTTTCATGATTTACGTAGAAGCTGATTCGTAGTGTAGCGGACTCGAATAATTCGTTGAAGTCGGGACCCGAATTCTGCCTTTAGGAATATTTAGTTTTGGGCCGGGTTTTTTATGTTTTTCGACCCAGTTGGGTTAGAACCGGATTTTTGTATGCTTCCCTATACCTAGTAGTAGCCGTGCTACTGTTGATAACCTTCTTTTCACTATTTTGTTTTTTTGTATGATTGTAATGGAGAACTAATTCCCGAAGGCAAATTCTGCTGCTTACTGGTTCCATCGCTTTGAGGTTATTCTAATACCAATTTAATTCGATTTCTGTTCAATTCTTTTCTATGAAGTCATTTGCTTAATTTGATTGTAATCGTTTGCTTAATTCGATTGTGTTCATAGGATAGAATTGATTAAATTCGATTGTATGCATGTTCCTAAATTTAATTGTGTGTTATCGTTTGCTTAATTCGTTAACTCGTCACTTTCTTAACCGTTTGCTTAATTCGGTAAATAGGAACATAATTCATTTGATTTTGATAAGCGCTTATCTAATTGATCTCATAATCGAATAGGATCGAAGCCGCTTAGGGATTGGTGTTATAATAGCCGATGATAAGTCGGAACCCGGATCAGTAGGATTAGCCATTTTAGCTTATTTGATAATCACTTATTTTAATAACTTTTTCTCTTGTTTTCTAAAATCGTAATCCAACCCCCCATAAACCGTTACTATAGTTGGTTAAATTCAATATAAGAATCCTTGGATACGGCATCCGAGTGTCGCTTCCCTTTACTGCTTTTTCAAAAATACTCGTTTTTAATCCGTGCGCGACAGAAGAGCAAATTTGCGTCGTTGACGGGGATTCTTGTTGATTTTAACCAATTTTAGAATTTTAGTTTAGAGTTTTGTTAGATTTTTTTGTTTTTTGTTTTTTTGTTTTTGCTTGTTGATTTTCAGGGTTGCAGTACAGTGGTAAGCATTCCAGCCTGTCAGGTAAGTTTGGAAGCTACGGTTTCGATTCGTTCCGAATTTTTTCCAGAAAATCAGAAAAAAAAATCGAAGAACAATACTCATTTAGAATAAAATTCTAAAAGACTTTGACCCTGGAGATTTCCTTATTTTTCTATTTTATTTGATTTAATTTCTATTTCCATATTTTCAAAAAAATCCAAAATTTCTTGTAGAGACTTATTCTAATTTGATTTGATTTTTAGTTATATTTTCATAATTTTTAGATTTTATTTTATTCGCTTTTCGATTTTTCCATTCTTTTTCTTAATAGGGACATTGTTGGTATTTTTCTAATTGTTACTGCATTGCTGAAGTAGTTATGTGTTTTCTTTTTCTTTGTTGATTTTTTCCTATTAAATTTAATATAGAAAACCAAAAAACTCTTACGGAACTTATTGTCTATGATATGAATTATAATGCTTTATGTATTGAATATCCTACTGTTGTTGTTCATTTCAAATTGAAATCTGGTTTAATACACTTGTTGCAAAGGTTTAATGGTCTTGCAGGTGAAGATCCGAATAAGTATCTGAAGAAATTCCAAATTGTGTGCTCTACAGCTTCCGAACCTTCACTAGAGGACCTTGTCAAGCAATTGGCTATAAATGATCTCCAATTTCAGCAACGAACAGATTCTAGTATTTGGGATTTGCAGTCACAGTTTGGACAACTTGTCACTTTAGTGCATGCCATGTAGCAAGCTCAAGCATCAAACCAACTACCTGCCCAAACAGTAGTGAATCCAAAAGAGTTGTTTTCTGATTTAGTTGATGATACTTATTCTGAATTATATTCTGATTTTCCATCATTAGCAGATTTTGATGATACTTACTCTTGTGATTCATGTACCGACGCTAACATTTGCTTTGTTTGTGTTGAGATTAATGTTGCCGTGTAGGGTGATGTTTTTCTTGCAGATGAAATTATAGATGAAGTTGTTTATGCAGATGAAGCTCTTGTCATCACATCTGCCCCGACCATGTCTTCCATTGAACAACCTCTTTCCTTAGAGATTAAACCACTTCATAACAATATGAAATATGCTTATTTAGATATGGATGAAAAGCTTCTAGTTATAATTTCTTCTAACCTTGATTTTGATCAAGAAAATAAGCTTTTGCAGGTTTTGAAGAAACATAAGAAGGGAATTGGATGGACCTCGATGAAAGATGGAAGAAAATTAGTGAGGCAACCCCTTAATCCTTTGATTCTTGATATTGTGGAAAAGGAGATCACTTTCACGTGCCCATTCAAAACTTTTACTTATCGAAGATTCTTCTTTGATCCTGGAATAAAAGGAGAAGGCACTAATAAATATTTCAAGGTCAATGGATGCTACCCAAAGTTACTCTATCAGATCTCCACTTTGGAAGAAGAGACTGTAGAAGAGCTCTCTTTGGGAAAGACTGCTTATGTGATCACCTATCCGCCTTGACTCCTCGGGTGTGTTCTTTCCTTTCTCTCACTCTTATTTTATATTTATGTTCTTTCATTGAGGATAATGTATGTTTTAAGTGTGGGGGAGGGAACCATTTCTTTATTTTGTTTTCTTTGTTTTGTTTTCAATTTTCTCTATTTTGATTTTGTTTTTAAATATAAAAATTAAACAAAATATTTTTTTTTTATTTTTACTTAGAAACACAGTGCATCTCTTGAAATTTTTAGGCTATAGATTAATTTGAGGTTAGATTGTGGAGACTTGGAAAAAATTCATAAAATCGGTACCGTTTTAACACCTTAAGTCTCCCGAATATGGAAACATATTTAAATACTTGTTATGACATAGCCTTGAGTTCTCATCCTTTAATAGCTCTTAAGTAGTTTATCTAGCAGTCAGCACCATCTAGAATCACACACTAAGTAATTAAGCTGATGCAAATAAGTGAATGATCCCGTGCTTAATAAGAAATCTAAATAGGAATCCGCATTTTAAGTTAGGTGGCCCTCACCCGGTCACTTGCGCTAACGGTTGTGAAACCTTCAAAAAAGAAAAAAAATATTGTTGTTGCTAAAGTGGTTAATTTTGAATTGTTTACAAGATATGGATCATAGTCACTAACAGGCTTTGTCGTACCCCAAATTTTGACAACCTTTCTTTTCTTTTTTTCACCTTTTATTGCTTATATAAGTAAAAAAAATAGTGATAATATGTCATTTATATTTTTAATATTTTCATTTAAAAAAAAAATATATTCTATGTGTCGTAACCCGAGATTTGACCTCCCTCTTTTGCCTTTTGCATGAGCAAAAGCATTCGCATCGCTGTCATACGCATTCACATTTTTCCTCTTGTGTTTTGATTGCAGGAATATTCAGGTTTTCCAAGCCCGATTAATCATATCCTCACAAGGTCATCATATCATCAAAACAAGCACAAAATGAGGGTTTCTATGCCTATTCATCAATACGAGGAGTGGAAAATCGAAGCCGGGACCACATCATCATTTTCAAGCAAAATTGGGCAAGTTTTTGACTGGTTAACCGGTTAACCATTTGGTTAATCGATTAACACCCTTTTACAGCGCCAATTTCAGCTTTTTAACAGCTGTTAATCGGTTAACCTGTTGGTTAATCGATTAACACCTGCTATTTCAGCAAAAATTCAACATTTCCATCATATTTTAGCAACTCTCTCCATTCTCTTTTGGTCTATTCTATTCTAGCATTGTGTGGAACATTCTAGACAGTTCAATACCATTCAAAACATTTCTCTTACATTTATTCTATGCATCACTTTAAATTAAGTGCACCATGTTCCTTGTGTTCCAAGTAATGTGGATCTTTGGATGTTGGAGCTCACATTGGGATTGTTACCGAGTTGGTTCTAACTAACCGAGTTAACCACCTTGGCTCAGTGAGTCAGGCCTAACTAACTCCTACCCTAGTTCCAAACCCAAAGCTAAGCCCAAAGCTAGTCCCAAACCTCTCACACTCCCAAACCAAAAGTCTATATAAACACACATTCACTTACTTTTCAGGATCTCAACCATTTTCACCACATTTTCATACAAATTCTCCACTTATCACTCTCAATTCTCTCACATTCTCTCTGATTTCTCTCTACTACATCTTCATTTTCATCCCAATTCTCTTCCAAAACCTCACCAAAGCTCATTTCTACTTTGAAGGATAATCACTTTTACACTAAAAGTGATTATTTCTTGAGCTTAACCTTCATCATTCTTGCTTTTATACTTGGATTTCTGGAGGTATTTCAGCTTGTGGATAAATCTTGAGTATTTTCTGCAACTTTCAACGGTTCGAATTCACATTTTGGAGCTTTATCGTATTTTGCTCGATTTCGACGCGTTTCGCCATCAAAGTTGGAGATTCCTCTGGTTTTCTTTAATTTTCTGCATCAAGAACACTTTGCAACAATCACCAAGGCACATCTCAGCCTTGTAGGTTGATGGATCTTACTTTACTCTCTATTTCGATTGTTTCCGCACATTTCCGATGTAATTTCGATCGTTTTCAATTTGATTTGCCATACTCTTGATTGATCTTTGATCTCCATGATTGATGCTTGCAATTTGTGTTAATTGTGCTTACATGATGTAATTTTCGTGCACAAAATCATACCATAGCATGTGGAAGTTTGGATAAGTGATTATGTGTTGAAAACGACTTTTGAAAAGTTGTTTTTACTGTTATTTTTGCCACTGTCACAGTGTTAATCGGTTGACCATTTGGCTAATCGATTAACCAGTTCATTTTTCACCAAAAACGCTGATTTTCAAGTTGTTAACCGATTAACCATATGGTTAACCGATTAACACTGTACCAGAAGGTTATTTTCATGCATTTTCAAGTGTGTTTGCCATGCTTTCTTCCTTCTAACTTCCATTGATTATCATGCTTGATTTTATGGATGTTTTAAGTGTCATTTCACTTCTGGTTGAAGCATATTCATGAACTTTCGATGCACATTTTCGATTATTCATTTGTTTCATATTCTTAGCATTGTATGAACATAATCCTTCTTGCACTATCTTTGGTCACATGATACATGATTTTGTGTGGCATTTTGATGATCATTTGGCAGTGTTTTGCACCTTCCATTTCAGGTTTGTATTAAGTTTATTCTTCATGGATAAACTTAATCTTGTATAATCAATAATTCACACCTTTTTGCTTTAATGACTTTCCATTCTCTTTGGAAAGTTGTTAGCATGGTTCTCCCTTGATTAATTGATCGAAACTTTGTTTTGATTAATCAATCTTCCCTTTCCTTCTTTGTTTCGATTAATCAATCTTTGATCACTCAAATCTCTTTCAATCCCTCTTTTGATCAATCACCTTCTTGGTTAAGATCATTGTTTTGTGCTTGCAAACTCTCTTTGTTTCAATATTCCTTTCTTCTTGTGGTCAATCGTTGCTTCTTGATTCCTCAGAAGAGTCTCAATTCTGTTTCTTCGGTTAATCACAGTCTGTCTGTTAAAACTGTTGATCCCCGGAGTTCGCAACCTTCTTTTGGTTCTTCTCCCTTTGTTTGGTTAATCACTGTCTGTCAGTTAAAACACCAATGTTTGCACTCCTTCTCAGTTAACCGCGGCCCGTCTGTTAACATACTGAGTTCCTCTTGGGTTAATCACCTATTCTTGGTTAATCACCCTCTTCTTCAGTTAACCACAGTCTGTCTGTTAAAATAATGAACCCCTTTTTGAGTTAATCACCTCCTATTGGTTAATCACTCATGCTTCCCAGTTATTCACAGTTCTCCTGTTAAAACCGAACCCCAGCAGTTGGCAACCTTTATTGGTTCGAATACTTGCACCCTTGGGCTAGCAACCTTCTTTTGGTTCAATACCCTTCTTTCGTTGGTCCAGTGTTGTTTGTTCAGTCAATACCAACCCCCCTTTTGGGTTACGACCTTCGATCAGTCCCACACCCGTTCTTTTGGTTAATCACAGTGTTCTCTGTTAAAACCATTGTTTCTCTATCCCCACAGAGTTGCAGTCCTTTCTTTCTTCGGTTAACAACTGTTTATCAGTTAATTTACCGATGCCCCCTGTAACGCCCCAGTTTTTGTTAGATTTATTTAATCGAGTCGATTTAATTATTTTTGGTCTTTATATTATTTTATTCTTGGTTATTATGTTTTATCGAGTTTTGGGAACGTTTGCGAGAAAATTGAGTGTAGGGGCATTTTGGTCTTTTTGGCTTGGTTAGATATTGTTTTTCATTTAAAATAGAAAACATAGAAAGAAAAAGAGAGAAAAAGAAGAGAAGAGAAAACGAGAGTGAGAAGAAGAAAAAGAGGAAAACTTGGAGTGTAAGAAACCGATTCAACCGACACTTCGAAGCGCGATTAATCGGGTAAGGGTGGGAAACTCGGTTATTCTATGCTTGTGTATGATTGTGTATGTGTGTGTTGGAATGTTTGCTGGTTTTTCCTAGCTTTTAAATTCTAGGTCGAATGAGAGAAAACGATAGAAATCGATGTTTTCGCGGTTGAAATGCGGTATAAATGTTGTAGAATACTTGTTACTATGATTGGGATATATTCTGGTTGTTATGTTATGGTTTGAATGTGTGTTGGTGGATGAAATGTTGTGTTGGAGTGAACAATAGCGCTGTTGGGATTTCTGAATTCGCAGGTTTGCACTGCGAATAGAGCAGCGAAGGGAAATCGAAGGTTCGCATTGCAAACTTTCTGCTGTTTTTTCTCTGCCACGGTTCGCAGGGAATTCGCATTGTGAAGGGGAAAGCGAAGGTTCGCTGGGTGTTCGCATTGCAAACTTTATGCTGTTTTTTCTCTGCCATGGTTCGCTGGGGGTTCGCATTGCGAATAGGAAAGCGAACAGGGCAGATTTTCCATTTTGTTCTTGTCATAACTTTTGGGTCGTAAGTCGGATTGAGGCGCGGTTGGATGCGTTGGAAAGCTAATGAAATGTTCTTTCTTATAAAAATGGTTTTGAGACTAGTGGCCGATTTAATTGTGTCGGGAATTGGAATAATGTCATTTTGTCGACTTTTACCGTCGTAATTGTGTGCGATTGATGTGTTATCATGTGGTACGCTTTTGATATATAACGTATAGCTTGTGTGCTATTATATGATGTGAATGTATGCGATGAAATGTTGTGATGATGGTTTGTGGCCTAAGGGCAAGTAAATGCATTGTGTTATGTTTGATTGTATATGCATGATTATGGATGTTGAAATGGTTCACATGGTTGTATATGTGTATGCATTTGTTTGTCATGAGTCATTGTATGCCAAGCATCATGATATGCATTCTTGTGATGTCGTGTGCCCTAGTGGGTGTGAGCGACGAAATGATTCCCGAGGGAATCTGTTATAACGGTCGTGAGCCTTATACAAAGAGGACCTAAAGCGACGTTATAGACGATCGTGAGCCTTATACAAAGAGGATCGAAAGCGATCGGATCGTGAGCCTTATACAAAGAGGACCGAAAGCGATCCATAAACGTCGTGAGCCTTATACCAAGAGGACCGAAAGCGACGGGGAACATCGTTTGCCCAACAGGGAGTTACACTAAGTAACAAGCGATGATTCCAATAATTCCTGAGTGAATTAATGATGAGAATGATGGATGGAACGGTACCGCATTGTATTTGCATAGAGTCATTGTGTCGGTCTCTTTGCATTTGCATAAGTCATGAATGGATTAATTATGTGGGAGAATTGTGAATGGAATTGATGAGTTGATATATATATGTTGGTGATAAATGTATTGAGCATGATTGTTATGCCTTTGTGAAGGATGTATGAGATATGAATTGTGTTGTTTTGTATTTGAATTATGGTGTAAGTTGCGGTGAGAATGTTTTACATAGTGTATTTTGTGTTGTTACATAATTGTATGCAACTATATTATAATTGTGTTTCTCACCCTTCTGCTGTTTTGAATGCTCTATGAGGCATTGCAGATTAGATGCTGGAGGTCTTTTTGTGAAGCTTATGTCTTCATTCTTTTGTCGGTCGGCTCTAATATGTAGCACCGGGTAGTCGGGGAGATCGTTATGTGACATTATGTATATATATCTTTTTTTTTGGATTTTACATGTATGACTCTGTATATGATAGACAAACTTCTATGTTTATCTATATGAGATTTCAGTTGCAGATTTTCCGCTTTTATTCTGTATCTGAATTGTGGGTGTTAGGAACTGAGTTCCTCTGTGTATGTTGCTACCTGATTGTTTACATATCTTTATGAGTAGGTTATTATATTTCATCATCGTGATGTGACGCTCCGTCTATTCCATGAATGTTTTAATTCTACTCTGATTATTTGTTATCGCTTTAATTACTCGGGTTATAGATTAGGGGTGTTACATTAGTGGTATCAGAGTAGGTCGGTCCGTCCGGCCAAGTTGTTGAGTCAGTTGGTGTGACAGTTGAATACTGTCGATGTTGTCTGTCCCTTAGTACGTGATATGTGTGTGAAACACTGTCAGTGCTTTCTGGTTTTTTAATCCTTTGTCTTTAGGATTGAGAATGAGATAAGTGGGGGAGGAGCTGGTGCTTCTCCAAGTTGCTTCAGTTGTGTGCTGTTGGTTGCAAGATTGTAAGCGTTGTTTGGATAGTGTTGTTCCCGGTTCCGGAGGGAATGCGGAGGTAAGGTTTACGTCAACTAAGGATGTGTGCCTTAGGTAGTTTTATGCACAAGATGCAGGAAATGCTATTGTAGTTTAGTAAAGATGGTTTATGCCCCATCATGATTGTCGGCTGTCTATTGACAAATTGAGGAACTGATCACCCTTAATCTCTTGTTGATAGTAGACGGAATTATGTTGGATGGAATAAACGTGTCTTTCCAGCTTTGACAGTGTGTGCAATGAATTTTTGGAATTAAGAAAATGATTACGGATTATTTTGTTGAGTCGATGAAGATTCTAATATCGGAAGATGAGACGGATTAGAGGTTTTGGTATGTTGGTCCAGTTGGGAAGTCATTGAGAGAGAACGATTGGGTATCGTTAATGGTTTTTCTCAGAGAGTAGAGTGTGAACTAAAATTTGACGAAGGTGAGGATTTGAGGTTTGGATATGCTAAGTAAGTATAAGAACTTTTAGGAAGTGAAACTCAGATGTTTGTCATGTTTGTGATGATAGTGTTCTGGAAATTGGCAGGAAGCCACAGTGATGGGTCGTAAGTTGCGCATGGTTTTCAGATGTGTTTTTGGATGGAACATTAGTGTGTTGACTTGAAGAGGTCCAGCATGGTTGGTAAGGAAAAGGATGATAGCATGAGGTTGCGTTTTAATCAGTGAGTAGTATGGAAACTTGCGGTTGTGTTCTGGATAACTTGAGTTTTGAATTGTGACGAATTGCGAACGATTTAAAGTTCCTTGATGGTATTAGTTTTGTTATGGATGGAGATCTCTTGTCAGCAGAAACCTTGAGTAAGTTGGAACACTGTAAGAAGAATTAATATGGAATGTGGTAACCAAAGATTGTTAAGCTATTTTGGATAAATTGTTTCGAGCTCAGAATGAATTTTGAAGGTTGTATAGGTTATGGTTGTGGAGTATATGAATCGTATCTTCCATACTTGTTTGGATGAGTTTATAGTGATGTTTATTGGATGATATTCTGAGTTATTTTAAATCAAAGGATGAGTATGTAGAGTATTTGAGGATTGAGTTACAAGGGTTGAAAGAGAGGGAGCTTTCTGCTAAATTATCGAGTGAGATTTTTTATTGCAAGAGGTTAGTTTTCGGGGATATGTTATTTCAGATGAGAGTATGGTTAAGGATCCATCGGAAATAGATGCAGTTCTACATTGAGAGATTCCAAAGTCGGTTAAGGAGATTAGTAACTTTTGGGCTTAGTTGGTTATTACTGCAGGTTATGGAAGACTTCGCTAAGTTAGTGCTTCCGTTATCTCAGTTGACTTACAAAGGGTAAGTTGTTTGCTTTGGATGTTCATTGTGAGGAAAGTTTCAGAGAGCTGAGGGGGAAGTTGTCTACGACTCCAGTTTTGATTCTGTGTGATCCTGATAAACCGTTTGTGGGGTATTGTGATGTGTCTTGGATGAGCTTAGTCAGTGTGTTAATGCAAGAGGGTAAAGTCGTAGCTTATGCTTTACGACAATTAAGGATTCATAAGAGGATCTATACTATTCAGGATTTGGAATTGTCGCTCCCAGGATTTTCATCCAGGTACAAACGCGAGAGTGGCGCGTAAAAACAGAGTCGTCAGCCGTGTAAATTTATCCCAAGAGATGGAAAGGGAACACCGCATAAACCTGAGGAAGAGGGAAAGGAATGGTCATCGCAACCATTGCCCGGGTTCGGGAGTCGGTTACGCGAGGGGAAGGTGCTAGCACCCCACGCGTCCATCGTACTCGATGGGATCCACGCTTATTGTCTAATCTAAGGGTGAGTTATCCTATCATCTAGGGCTGTACTAAAACGGGAAGGGAAAGACAAAGACCGACTCGGTAGGACGTTGACGTCCTAGGCCTACGTACCCCCCTTGTGCAATGGGGAATTCAGAGTCAACGTAGTTCGGACCAAGTTCTTTTTGTGTTTTTTATGAGCGACGTTAAGTTCGCGTCCGGCAGTTAGGGTCGATGCCTGTTTGCGACTGAGACGGAAGGTAACGTGCCCTTTTTGAAAATATCCTTTAAGTTTGGAAATCCCGAAGGACAAAAAGGTTTGAGGTTGGTTTGTATCTTTTAGGACAGAAGTAGCTTAAGTTAGTTCTTAAGTCGCATTGCACCAAAGTCTAGGGCACAGGGGCGAATACTTAACGCATCGTCCCAAGACAGGACGCTCGCTAAGCACTCTAGAGAGATGAGAGGAAGCCCCTCATTTCTCATTCCCCACACTTAAGGCTCGTGCGCAATACACCTTATTCTTATTAAGTGTTTTAAAGAAATTTGAGATGAGAAGAGAGAAGACACAAGGGTGACTCTAAAGGGGGACTATGAGTCCTAAGGTTATCATGCATGGGTGACCTACGGTTAGTGAGGTTTGACGACAACCTAAATCCTAAAGGAAAAAGATGAGAGAAAGAAAGGATAAGGGTGACCATGGATACTTATCCATACCCTTAAAGAACTTACCTTAGTCCCTGCATACAAGGTTAGTACGAAACGGACATAAATAACACCAAAGCAAATGAAAATCAAACAATGGTAAACAATAGTGATAATAATCCAATCATGAATTCAGAAATCAAAGAAGCAACCCCAAAGCAAATGGCACAAGTGCCTTTCAGACAAGGACTTAGGCATAATCAGAAACACACATATAAGCAGATCTCAAGTGAAAACAAATCAAACAATTAGAGAAATAACTCCCAAAATTCCTAAATTAAATATCAAGGTTCCTCAGCCAGAGACAAACAACACATCAATAATTCCTGCAAAATTCAAAGTGTTAGTCATTCAAACAATTGGGCAAAGTTCAGGTGAGAAGTAGGGTTCAATGTGCCAAAGGGAAGGACCAAAATGCAATATGAAATGATTTTAAAAATAATAAAAAATATTTTTATGCATTTTAGGATGTTAGTGAACAATTGCAAAAAGAACGGATCAAAAATATTTTATGGTTGTAGAGAAATAAAATAAATAATTTCAAGTATGCATGATATGAGTAATGCAAAAAGAAATTGAATAAATAATTAGTTTAAATGATAAAAATAAAATAAAAATAAAAAATAAAATTTGTAAAAATTTTATAAAATGATAAATATGATGCATGAATTTTTTAGTAATTTTTTAATGCAATTATGTAATTTTAATAATTAAAAATGAAATAATAATGATTGAAATAAAATAAAATGAAATAATATGTGAGGGGGTGCGTTAGTAAAAAATTGAACTGGAAATGATATTGGGTTGAAGAGTGGGGGGTACGAATAGCAACCCAGCCCACCAGCGAAAAAAAAATAAAAAAAAGGACCCATGTGTGGACCTCAGTCCACCAGTTGACTCACCTCCCTCCGTCAGATTGATCCAACGCACCTGTCTTGGTCAACTAGCGAAAAAGTAATTAAAAGGGAATAAAGCAATTGGTGGAACACGGTAAGTTTGGTGGGGTAATAAACACTTGATTAATAAATAAAATTCAGAAAAATAAAAAAAGAAAAAGCACATGGCGCGATCTGAGCCGTTGGATTGGGAGAATCAACGGCCAGGACTTCTTCTCCTTCCTTGGGCCATCTCGCCGGACTGGTTCTCCGGCCACCATCGGAGTTAGGGTTCCGACCCCCTGCTCCGGTCACCTGCAACAAGGAGGGCACCAAAACACACGTGCGAATACACTATCCCACCCAGAAAAATGCAAGGAATCCAAATATGGCATCCAAATTTGCAAACAACCAATGAATAATAAAAAATGAACGAAACAAGGTTAGGGCATAAAACTTCAAACGCATAGAACAAGCCATACACACATCCATATTAAAAACCAATTATATCAGCATGATCAGTGACAGTCACACAACAATATACACGTAAAAAATAGGAGTTTTAAGAGCACAAAAAAATCCATCAACCTGAGATGGTGCAACTCCACTCCTAGCTTTTGGCTGCAAATGGTGGTTGGGTTGTGTTCTAGAGATCACCAGGAGAAGTTTTGTGGAAGAACTTTGAAGAAACTCCTTGTAATTCGTGAGATTTTTTGAAAGAGAGCTTTAGGGTTCAAATTCTCCAATCCTCCAAATGTCACGTGTATCTCTCCAACCAGTGCATGGATAGGTTTAAATAGGCTAGGGTTTTCCTCTGATGATGAATTGGGCTTGGGTAATTCCTTGTTTAATGATTTTTTAAATAATTTTGAAAAATCACATTATGTTAAGTACACCCCCTCCTTGCATGGATATTTGAAAGTTTCATGATGGATCACTTGCATTTGAATTGCTAATCACACCACATTTAAATTGGGCCTTGAAACTTTTTTGATTCATGACTTTTAAATAATTTGTCAATTTTGAACAATGGAGAATAAGTGAAGAACACACCATGGAATTCCTTAATTCTTGGGCCCAAAATAATCCTCAAGGAATGTCTTTTGATATTAGAATGTGGCATGAAGCAATGGAATTGATTATAGGTCATTATGCCCAAAGTTGTGAAAATGGAATCATGAGAAACCCTAAAAACCACTTTGCCTTCTTTTGATCATAACTGGAGCTTCACAAATGATATGGAGACCCACTAGTACTTTTTGGAAAGAGGAGAGAAATATCTTCAACTTTCATGTTGGAGAAAAATTCATTTAAAGCTTTCTTGATGATGAAAAGTCAAGTTGAATGAAGTGTAGATACTTGCCAAAAATGGAAACTTTTCATTATAGGTCACTTTCCAAATTTAGAAACTTTGCACCAACTCCTGATTCCTGATAAATATGTATGAAACTTGACCCCTGGAGACCATATGAGGATGTGAGACCTTGAAAACCTTGGAGAGAACCTCAAAATTCCACAGTTGACTTCTCCTCTCACTGTTGACTTTTACCCAATTCAACTGATTTTCAATCCATTGGCCAATTGAACTTCTCCTGAACCAAACTGACGGACAACCTCCCATCCCTAGGTATTTAGGGACCCAAGGAGTACCATGGAATCAAGTCTTGCCCAAAAAATCAGAAATAAACTGACTTTATAGCAAACCCTAGTTGTGGTACCCTCAGTCTAGGAGGAAATAACACAGTCTCCAAATCCAAATTCCTCTGAATATGATGTGTATCCTCTCCAACAAAGATGATATATGCCATTTGATGATGATAAAAACCCAAGGAGCTTGCCCATTGAAGCAATAAACCCAAGAATCTCAAAACCCTAATCCATGCACTGGTTAGGAGAGGATGATCCACCTGAGCTCTCTTGGACATTACTAGGACTCTTGCTTGACCCTCTGAAGCACTGCCTCAGGCACCTTGACCCCATGCTAAGAACCAATGATATGCACACATGATAATGCAAAATGCAATGCAACACAAGCCAGTTAGTAATAAAGTAAGGAGGGCAAATTTTGGGGTGCAACAGCTGCCCCTATTCAATCAACTTGGTCCTGAGGGTATGATAGCGACGGCTTTCAGACAATCAGGATGCACGAAGATTGAATACCAAAGAACCCGGAAATTTGCAATCCTCCACCGGTGAATTAGCCTTAAATGCTGTAATGAAACAAACTCTCCCAAGTTATGTCATCTCTACTGATAAAGAGAACTGACAAAGGAATCTCAAAATAAACTGCCATCCATGCTGATAAAGGGAACTGACGAAAGAAATCTCCAAAAGATTGCTATCTCTGCTGATAAAGAGAAACTAGCAAAATAAATACCATCTCTGCTGATAAAGGGACACTGATAAAATAAATGTCATCCCTACTGATAAAGGGAAACTGACGAAAGAAAATCTTCAAAAGCTTGCTATCTCTGCTGATAAAGAGAAACTAGCAAAATAAAATGCCATCCCTGCTGATAAAGGGAAACTGACGAAAGAAAATCTTCAAAAGCTTGCTATCTCTGCTGATAAAGAGAAACTAGCAAAACTAGATGCCATCCCTGCTGATAAAGGGAAACTGACGAACGAAATCTCCAAAAGATTGCTATCCCTGCTGATAAAGAGAAACTAGCAAAATAAATGCCATCCCTGCTGATAAAGGGAAACTGACGGACGAAAATCTTCAAAAGATTGCTATCTCTGCTGATAAAGAGAAACTAGCAAAATAAATGCCATCCCTGCTGATAAAGGGAAACTGACAAAAGAAAATCTTCAAAAGATTGCTATCTCTGCTGATAAAGAGAAACTAGCAAAATGCCATCCCTGCTGATAAAGGGAAACTGACGAAGAACTATCCAAAAGATCGCTATCTCTGCTGATAAAGAGAAACTAGCAAAATAAATGCCATCCCTGCTGATAAAGGGAAACTGACGGACGAAAATCTTCAAAAGATTGCTATCTCTGCTGATAAAGAGAAACTAGCAAAATAAATGCCATCCCTGCTGATAAAGGGAAATTGACGAAAGAAAATCTTCAAAAGATTGCTATCTCTGCTGATAAAGAGAAACTAGCAAAATTCCATCCCTGCTGATAAAGGGAAACTGACGAAGAACTATCCAAAAGATCGCTATCTCTGCTGATAAAGAGAAACTAGCAAACTGATGCCATCCCTGCTGATAAAGGGAAACTAGCAAAATAAATGCCATCCCTGCTGATAAAGGGAAACTGACGAAAGAAAATCTTCAAAAGATTGCTATCTCTGCTGATAAAGAGAAACTAGCAAAACGCCATCCCTGCTGATAAAGGGAAACTGACGAAGAACTATCCAAAAGATCGCTATCTCTGCTGATAAAGAGAAACTAGCAAACTGATGCCATCCCTACTGATAAAGGGAAACTAGCAAAATAAATGCCATCCCTGCTGATAAAGGGAAACTGACGAAAGAAAATCTTCAAAAGATTGCTATCTCTGCTGATAAAGAGAAACTAGCAAAATGCCATCCCTGCTGATAAAGGGAAACTGACGAAGAACTATCCAAAAGATCGCTATCTCTGCTGATAAAGAGAAACTAGCAAACTGATGCCATCCCTGCTGATAAAGGGAAACTAGCAAAATAAATGCCGACTTCACTGGGGATAACGTGAAACAATACTTCTGGTTAAGCAAGAACGGGATTTCGAAAGAGAAAGGCCAGACAAACTTCTAACGGACCCATGATCCACAGATAAGATGACTCCGCTGGGGAAAGGAAAAGTCTAAATAAAAGACTCTGTCGGGGAGCACACGTATGAGGAACGCATCCCTCCAAAATCTCCTGAGTTATGCCATCTCTGCTGGGAAAGAGAACTGGCAGAGAAAGTATCAAACCTGGCTTATGCTTCGAATGCAAATGTTTGAATAGTGGCGTAATGCTCCATACGAAATGGAAATGCTATGTGCTTGAGGATGCAATGCAAATGCTTATGACATGTAAAAAGGGTCCCTCCAGCAAAATAAATGCTGGAGAGAAAAGATCCATTCAGCCGGGGATGACAAAAATAAATTGCCCTCTGAATCTAGGAACCCTGCTGAGAAGGGTCATACTGATAGACTCTTCGGATCAACAACTTCTGCTGGGGATGAAATCCCAAAAGAACTACCGGGGACCCCACCTGTCTTTCATTGAAGGTAACATCCAAAACCTGAGATTTCTCCTCTGCTGGGGGAGTTGAGAATGAGTGCTAGTAACGAGACCGGAAGTCCGTTGCTGAAGGTTGCTAATATCCAATTGGGCTCAGGATCTGCTGGGGAAAACAGTCCATGATACCATCCTGCTTGGGGATACTACTGAACTTAGCTTGCTGGTGGGGAGAACGACTTTACTCCCACCTTGCTGGGGATTAGAATATGACATCGTCGGTGAGAGCACGCTTCCTGACTGGATGGGGAAGGTGAACACCCTGATTCTGTGGGGAAATAACGCCTTGATCCGGAGAAAATACCTCCCACGGCTCCTGCTGGGGGAAGTCTGCTCTGCTGAGGAAAGCTTGTCCTGCTGAGGAGATGAGTAATCTCAATGCTGAGGAAAGCCAACTGCTGGGGAAGTACAATCCCGTTGCCCTGACTTGTCTTTATGGTCATAAGCGGCTCTTTAAACTTTTCATCTCAGGAGGATTTTACAGAAGATCGGGCGTTCGCACTACCCCAGGGTCTTCAAACTCTTGGAGAGATTTATCATATCTCGACATAACTGCCCCAGTCTTCATAATCCATGACGTACATTACCTCGAAGGGGATCGTAATGACTTGACAATACTCTACTTTAGCATCTTGAACCTTGAGGAGGTGTTTTCAATTAACCATTTTCAGGAGTGGACGATCTCCCATGCTCTAGAGGTGGCCTGTCCCAATATGAGCTTTGATGTGACTTTGCCCCTGATCTTAGAACGAATGTCCCAGAATAACTGAATTTTAGAGAGTTTTCTCGACGTGACTGCCCCAGATTGGCTACATCTTAACACGACTTACTGGGGAGAGCCCACTCTACACTGAGTCTCTTGGCAGCATGCCCTTTGATATGATTGTCCTTCCGAATTTCCAAGCGTCCCAACTTGGCAGGATCAATCTTCTTGACTGACTTTCACTATGTAAGCTTCATTGACGCTTAGGCACATGTATGCAAGCAGAACAAGTTATTTATGAGAATGATAATTCTAATGCAACGCTCATGTTAACCTTGAAGTTTTATTGAAAATGCGTCGCCAAGCCTTGCGAACGAATCACTAGCTGGGATGCGACCTTGATTTTTGAATGGCAAAACAATTGCGCACATGCAATACCAACCAATCTTATTAACACAACTCATAGGAGTCAGGAACGTTATCCTGTTGAAGTACGCTTTCGGAATAAACCCTGTTTCAATTAGGACTTTTAAGGGTTGTAACGCGGTCTGGCTCACGGTTTCAGAAAAAAGGATTTATGGCTCAAAATTTATCGGTGCCCACCCACTCTCCATGATGTTCTCCAGTCCTATGTTCAGTTAATCTGACCCAAACGCTCATCTCTCAAAAGGTTTATGATTTTCAAGGAACCTACGCCACTAATGGTTTGGCGCCTAAGGAGGTTTTGGAGTGACAGTCCTCCCATTTTTATCTTTAGTGCCTGTAATCACATAGATTTGTTCTTATCGAGGATTTTCTCTTGTAATGCTTTTCGCTTTTTCTTTCTTTTGCTTTTTTGATCCCTAATTTTTGCCTGGACCGACTCTTTTGAGTTTTTCGATTTTTAAGTCCAGCGGGATGCCCTAACTTTTGCCTAAGTCACTTGTTTTCAAGTTTCGACTTAGCGGGCCTTCTCTTTTTTTTATTCCCCTTTTGAACAAAGCGTGTGACACTGGTTGTCTTACTTGCTTGAAAGGGTTGTGACCGCCTCACTCCTTGGTTGTTGATGGATAACCATCGTGGTTTCACGTCTCTTGACCTCTTGACAGTGGGATAGAAGGTAATGGTTCCTCGGATGCACACTCTCCTTGAAATTTGAATGCTCAGTCAAACTAACTGACGCCTACCCTGCCCCTGGGTTAAGTATGAGGGTTTTTTCGTACGAAAGAAACTCCTACTTCAAGGCTCAAAAAGGGTTAACGAGAGTCTGTCTCCCTTATATCTCCAGTTGTTTATGGGTTTGAAACAATGCCTGTACAACCTCAACAGGGTTCTATCCAAAAGCGTACCATTAGAAATCTGCGTTCTTATTTCGTCATCCTCCCTCAAGAGTTCTAAACAAAGAAAATTGGTATTGCAGTGCATATAAACATTTAAGAGTGAACATGAATGGATTACTTCAAGGAAAACATACTCATTGCATTAATATCATCATAAAAACAAACAAGTCTTACATGCACTCGATGCTTTAACAAGAAATGAAAAACTACAAATGAAAATGCAGTAAAGAAGCTGAAGATTGCCCTTGCTGAGGAAGCTTAATTCTGTCTGGACGTACTTGCAGACTGAGTGTTCATTTGAGAAAGGAGGCTTCCATTGATGTACATATCATCTTCAGTGAATACAATGATCTCTGAGTCTACCAGGTCTTGCAACTTGTGCTTGAACACGTTGCAGTTTTCAATTGAATGACCCAGTGTGTCTGAGTGATATTCACATCTGGCATCCAGATCATAGTCAGGAGGAATAGGGTCGGGGACAGGCTTGGCATCCCTTAGTTGAACCAAAGAACTTTCAAGTAGACGGGCAAGAACCTGGCTGTGAGGAACAGGGAGTGGATTAAACCTTCTCTCAGGTCTTCGTGATCTTTGTTGTCTCTTTCCAGAGCAGTTCTCCTGTTGACCCTGATTCGAGCGCATAATCCTTTCAGGCACTTTTCTCTTCAGACTTAGTCGAGGCATAGGCAGCATTTGCGGATGTGGGGATTCTAAGACCAAGGACTGCAAGAAATGCCCCTGACTTGATGTGGCTTTGGGAGAAGCAACAGGGATACCCACTTCCTTTTCAACAGCTAGAGTGGGACCACCTTGTATGCTTACGCCGCTCGGTGTGAATTCAATTTTCCTCGAATCTATCAGATCTTGGACAGCATGCTGAAATGCCCTACAATCTTCCACATCATACCCCGGCGCGCCAGAGTGAAAATCACAGTGGGCTCATGCATCATAACCTGGTGGGGGAGTACCAGAGGGAGGAGCCAAAGTCCTTTTCCGTACCAATTGCAACTGAAGAAGATGCTGGAATAACTGAGAATATGGCACTGGTGGAGTCTCAAAATGTCTATTCTGCTTAGGCGTAAATTGTGGCTGGCGTGGAGCACGATTCTGTTGTTGTTGAGGTACAGCCGGGACAGTCACAGTGGCAATCTGCTCACCCTTAGGGAGGGATCTCTTGAACAACGGGGGAGAGACAATTCCAGCCGCAGCTTCAGGCATGAGAGTATTATCTTTGCTTAGCACCCCTCTCACGACCTCCATAACTAGACTCATCTGAGTCTTCAGTTGGTTGACCTCTTCCTTCAGCACTTTCTGCTCTTGAACCAAGGTTTGCATCTTCCCCATAAACTGGCCCATTTGGCTTCGTACATCCCTCAACTCAGCTTGAATTTGATCCATAATCAACTCTTGAATGGCCTGAGGAGTTAAGTCTGCAATTCTGAGAAAACCAGATCAAAGTAAGAATAACCAGCCTTGAACACCTGTTATGCAAAATGATTATGCAAAATGATCATGAATATGCAAATGTAAATGAACATGTTTGAATATTCGCAGGGCGATCCACCCCTTGATTCTAGTTTAACAACAAGATAGGACGGAACTTCTGCTCATATATTAAGAAAACCAGAGAAAAGCCAAACGTCAATAATCACGATTCGAGGTAACAAGTCTGAACATGAAAGTCAAAGGTCCCAACCAACAAGCCTGGTGGTGACCCAAATAATGAAAGAAAAATAGAAAACTATGGCATATCGTCAAAGTTTACAAGTGTCAATCCTCCCTATCCATTATGCTTTTTGCACCAGTCTTGAATCTCCTTGAACAACTTTCTGGTATCGGGATGCTTCGGCCTCTGAATTAGCCCTTGAATGAGAAGGTCTCTCCTGTGTATGATCCCATCCAAGTATCAGCAATGCAACTCCCAAGCATCTTCTCCAGAAGCACCATCCATGCTAGGACCCTCATGTCTAGGTTTCTTCACTTCAGCTTGGACTTTCAGTTCTCCTATGGAGGCTATGGCTTCCCTGAGTCGACCCTCGACTCCCTGTCTCTTGAATATCCCTGATAAGATCTCAGCGTCTTTTTTTCTTGAGCGTCAACGTCAATTGGTCAATCTTAGCTAGATAACCGTCTTCCTTTCTCTTATTCTCAGCCATGGCAGTTTCTTGGTGATCATTGAACCTGTGGATCTTCAACAAAGCCTTGTCTAATTCCTCCTCCTTGGACTTGAGAACCTGACTGATACCATCCAAAGCTTGTTTCATCCTTTGTCTGGATGCGACCATGTCAGCTAGCTCTTTTTCTGCCTTAGCAAGAAGCTTTGTCTTCAACTTGGCGGTATAAACAGCTTCACCCCGCTCATGCTTCCACTGATAAATCTCTCTTTTTAGCTCACTATTTTCTTCCCGCAGCCTTTCCTTTTCAGCCCATAATTTGTTATACTTCTCCAACTCAACTGTGGTAGGAGGCTCGATCACCAGAGGATACAAAGGTGGTTCCATCGGGAAGGGAAGAAGCTCCTCTTCTGCTCTCTTCTTAATCCACTCTTTATAGGAAGGGAAAGCCTGGTTGTTACATTTCCCGAATGAAATTTTTTCCTTTTTTGGTCACCTGCTTCCAGGCATTCACAATCCTCCTTATTACTTCTTGATCCCCAGTACCATTGAAGAATAAGGACTCTCTGACGTCTCGCTCTTCAGGTGGACTTTTCAAAGGATATCCAAACTGCCTGATAACTAGGAAAGGATTATAGTTAATTCCACCTTTTCTCCCTATCAAGGGTACATTAGGGAATTCTCCGCACTTGTAAATAATCTCCATTCCTAGCAAATCATGATTGATCCAAACAATGTTGTCAGCAGTCAAGCCCATAACCCTCTTTTACCATTTCAGAGAATCTTTCGTGTCAACGAAAGCGCCAGATTCGGGGAGACGACTCAGAAACCAAGTAGATAAGAGTGGTGCACAGCAGCTCACAGTTTTTCCACGCCTATTCTCATTCTTGTAGTGAACTGAGTGATACACATCACCTAGCAAGGTAGGTATAGGATTCTTCGAAATAAAGATTCTGACGGCATGCATATCCACCAGATCAGGAATATTCGGAGACAGGACAATCCCATAGATGCACATAGCCAGAATAGCTTGGAAAGCAGTCCAATTCTTCTCTTTAACACGTAGGCAGGCTTGGTCAAACAAGAACTTCAATAAGAAACCCTTAACTCCTTGTTTTTCTTCAATATTACTGTTCAGAACGGATTCACTAATATGAAGAGCAACAGCCATTTCTTTTACCCCGGGGTGTTCTTCAGAAAAGAAAACTATATCATGCCTGATGAGGATTCCCAAAATAAATGAGAACTCCTCCAACGTTGGGGCCAAGATGTTGTCCGGGAAAGTGAAGCAGCGCAAAGACGGATCGTAGAATTGAAGAAGTGTATGGATGGCATCCTTCTCATACTTGGAAATATTATAAACAAACTTCAAAAGTCTCCCATACCCTCCACTGAACTCTGTACGAACTCCAGGACCAGCCATATTAATCAATTTGTGAATCAATGTCAAAGTCGGATCTGGGAACGAATAGGCAACAGTCTTCTTTCTCTGGACATCCATGCTGAAGTGACCTCAAAAAATCGGAATCAAGAGTAAGATGCAAGCCCTGACAAATGTCAAACATGTCAGAATGCAAGAAAAATGATATGCTCATGCAAACATGGGGTCAAGGCTCACTGCTGAATGTGCTGTGCTGTTAACTGAACGAGAACCATAACCCAAAAAACCAGAATTCCGAACCACTGAGATAGGAACCCAAACAATCAAACATTGATGAGAAATCCAGAAAATCGGGTAAGTTGAAGGTCTCGGTTACCTGCAAATGCCCATCCCCTCTCACATGTGGGTACTAGGATGTTCAGTATCTCGGGCTCTCAGGTCGAGAAATGATGATACGTTCACCATTTATGGTTTGGCATTATCATCAATCGAGGAGGCCTCAACTGATTCTCCAAAGCAGAAGGTCCTCAGCTTTGGCACTGAGGTCGAGAAACAATAGTACATTCATCCCTCGGGGTACAGTACTATCGTCAATCGAGGAGTGCCTCCGATGATTCTCTTCAAAACGTAGGGGCCATCCTATGCGAGTTCCAAAGCGGGCCATCGGGTGCGAATGGGTTTGCCACAGGATGTGGTCTGCCACTGTCACCACTAAAGAGGGATATTTCCACTAAGGTCCTCAATGATTGGTCACCAGAGTCGACAGCTCTCTAGATCAACACCCCAACATGCGCAAGACACACACGTTAGAATGCATCCCAAGATAGCCTCGTCTGGTTGTGAATTTCGTGAACACACAAACGTACCAAGCGGGCACGTAGGTCCCACTACTCTCCACACTAGTCCTAGGGTATACTCAAGCTTAGGTATTGGGCTTAGCTCTCAGTCCCACCCAACCTGCAAAACAAAGAACAGCCAGCACAGCACAGCAGCATGACAGCAATAAAAAATGAAATGCAGAAAATGCGGTAAAAATAAAAATAAAATACAACACATAAAGCAAAACGAAAACAAAACACCCAAAGAGAACAAAGACAAGCAAGCGCTAGGATTGACTCGCTTAGGGATGGACCAGCATAGGCCAACCAGCTTCCCCAGCAGAGTCGCCAGCTGTCGCTCCCAGGATTTTCATCCAGGTACAAACGTGAGAGTGGCGCGGAAAAACAGAGTCGCCAGCTGTGTAAATTTATCCCAAGAGAGGGAAAGGGAACACCGCATAAACCTGAGGAAGAGGGAAAGGAATGGTCATCGCAACCATTGCCTGGGTTCGGGAGTCGGTTACGCGAGGGGAAGGTGCTAGCACCCCACGCGTCCATCGTACTCGATGGGATCCACGCTTGTTGTCTAATATAAGGGTGAGTTATCCTATCATCTAGGGCTGTACTAAAACGGGAAGGGAAAGACAAAGACCGACTCGGTAGGACATCGATGTCCTAGGCCTACGTACCCCCCTTGTGCAATGGGGAATTCAGAGTCAACGTAGTTCGGACCAAGTTCTTTTTGTGTTTTTTATGAGCGACGTTAAGTTCGCGTCCGGCAGTTAGGGTCGATGCCTGTTTGCGACTCAGACGGAAGGTAACGTGCCTTTTTTGAAAATATCCTTTAAGTTTGGAAATCCCGAAGGACAAAAAGGTTTGAGGTTGGTTTGTATCTTTTAGGACAGAAGTAGCTTAAGTTAGTTCTTAAGTCGCATTGCACTAAAGTCTAGGGCACAGGGGCGAATACTTAACGCATCATCCCAAGATAGGACGCTCGCTAAGCACTCTAGAGAGATGATAGGAAACCCCTTATTTCTCATTCCCCACACTTAAGGCTCGTGCACAATACACCTTATTCTTATTAAGTGTTTTAAAGAAATTTGAGATGAGAAGAGAGAAGACACAAGGGTGACTCTAAAGGGGGACTATGAGTCCTAAGGTTATCATGCATGGGTGACCTACGGTTAGTGAGGTTTGACGACAACCTAAATCCTAAAGGAAAAAGATGAGAGAAAGAAAGGATAAGGGTGACCATGGATACTTATCCATACCCTTAAAGAACTTACCTTAGTCCCTGCATACAAGGTTAGTACGAAACAGACATAAATAACACCAAAGCAAATGAAAATCAAACAATGGCAAACAATAGTGATAATAATCCAATCATGAATTCAGAAATCAAAGAAGCAACCCCAAAGCAAATGGCACAAGTGCCTTTCAGACAAGGACTTAGGCATGATCAGAAACACACATATAAGCAGATCTCAAGTGAAAACAAATCAAACAATTAGAGAAATAAGCCCCAAAATTCCCAAATTAAATATCAAGGTTCCTCAGCCAGAGACAAACAACACATCAAAAATTCCCGTAAAATTCAAAGTGTTAGTCATTCAAACAATTGGGCAAAGTTCAGGTGAGAAGTAGGGTTCAATGTGCCAAAGGGAAGGACCAAAATGCAATATGCAATGATTTTAAAAATAATAAAAAATATTTTTATGCATTTTAGGATGTTAGTGAACAAATGAAAAAAGAACGGATCAAAAATATTTTATGGTTGTAGAGAAATAAAATAAATAATTTCAAGTATGCATGATATGAGTAATGCAAAAAGAAATTGAATAAATAATTAGTTTAAATGATAAAAATAAAATAAAAATAAAAAATAAAATTTGTAAAAATTTTATAAAATGATAAATATGATGCATGAATTTTTTAGTAATTTTTTAATGCAATTATGTAATTTTAATAATTAAAAATGAAATAATAATGATTGAAATAAAATAAAATGAAATAATATGTGAGGGGGGTGCGTTAGTAAAAAATTGAACTGGAAATGATATTGGGCTGAAGAGTGGGGGGTGCGAATAGCAGCCCAGCCCACCAGCGAAAAAAAATAAAAAAAAAGGACCCATGTGTGGACCTCAGTCCACCAGTTGACTCACCTCCCTCCGTCAGATTGATCCAACGCACCTGTCTTGGTCAACTAGCGAAAAAGTAATTAAAAGGGAATAAAGCAATTGGTGGAACATGGTAAGTTTAGTGGGGTAATAAACACTTGATTGATAAATAAAATTCAGAAAAATAAAAAAAGAAAAAGCACATGGCGCGATCTGAGCCGTTGGATTGGGAGAATCAACAACCAGGACTTCTTCTCCTTCCTTGGGCCATCTCGCCGGACTGGTTCTCCGGCCACCACCAGAGTTAGGGTTCCGGCCCCCTGCTCCGGTCACCTGCAACAAGGAGGGCACCAAAACACACGTGCGAATACACTATCCCACCCAGAAAAATGCAAGGAATCCAAATATGGCATCCAAATTTGCAAACAACCAATGAATAATAAAAAACGAACGAAACAAGGTTAGGGCATAAAACTTCAAACGCATAGAACAAGCCATACACGCATCCATATTAAAAACCAATTATATCAGCATGATCAGTGACAGTCACACAACAATATACACGTAAAAAATAGGAGTTTTAAGAGCACGAAAAAATCCATCAACCTGAGATGGTGCAACTCCACTCCTTGCTTTTGGCTGCAAATGGTGGTTGGGTTGTGTTCTAGAGATCACCAGGAGAAGTTTTGTGGAAGAACTTTGAAGAAACTCCTTGTATTTCGTGAGATTTGTTGAAAGAGAACTTTAGGGTTCAAATTCTCCAATCCTCCAAATGTCACGTGTATCTCTCCAACCAGTGCATGGATAGGTTTAAATAGGCTAGGGTTTTCCTCTGATGATGAATTGGGCTTGGGTAATTCCTTGTTTAATGATTTTTTAAATAATTTTGAAAAATCACATTATGTTAAGTACACCTCCTCCATGCATGGATATTTGAAAGTTTCATGATGGATCACTTGCATTTGAATTACTAATCACACCACATTTAAATTGGGCCTTGAAACTTTTTTGATTCATGACTTTTAAATAATTTGTCAATTTTGAACAATGGAGAATAAGTGAAGAACACACCATGGAATTCCTTAATTCTTGGGCCTAAAATAATCCTCAAGGAATGTCTTTTGATATTAGAATGTGGCATGAAGCAATGGAATTTATTATAGGTCATTATGCCCAAAGTTGTGAAAATGGAATCATGAGAAACCCTAAAAACCACTTTGCCTTCTTTTGATCATAACTGGAGCTTCACAAATGATATGGAGACCCACTAGTACTTGTTGGAAAGAGGAGAAAAAGATATTCAACTTTAATGTTGGAGAAAAATTCATTTGAAGCTTTCTTGATGATGAAAAGTCAGGTTGAATGAAGTGTAGATACTTGCCAAAAATGGAAACTTTTCATTATAGGTCACTTTCCAAATTTAGAAACTTTGCACCAACTCCTGATTCCTGATAAATATGTATGAAACTTGACCCCTGGAGACCATATAAGGATGTGAGACCTTGAAAACCTTGGAGAGAACCTCAAAATTCCACAGTTGACTTCTCCTCTCACTGTTGACTTTTACCCAATTCAACTGATTTTCAATCCATTGGCCAATTGAACTTCTCCTGAACCAAACTGATGGACAACCTCCCATCCCTAGGTATTTAGGGACCCAAGGAGTACCATGGAATCAAGTCTTGCCCAAAAAATCAGAAATAAACTGACTTTATAGCAAACCCTAGTTGTGGTACCCTCAGTCTAGGAGGAAATAGCACAGTCTCCAAATCCAAATTCCTCTGAATATGATGTGTATCCTCTCCAACAAAGATGATATATGCCATTTGATGATGATAAAAACCCAAGGAGCTTGCCCATTGAAGCAATAAACCCAAGAATCTCAAAACCCTAATCCATGCACTGGTTAGGAGAGGATGATCCACCTGAGCTCTCTTGGACAATACCAGGACTCTTGCTTGACCCTCTGAAGCACTGCCTCAGGCACCTTGACCTCATGCTAAGAAACAATGATATGCACACATGATAATGCAAAATGCAATGCAACACAAGCCAGTTAGTAATAAAGTAAGGAGGGCAAATTTTGGGGTGCAACAGGAATTGGTTGCGGTGGTATTGTGTTGGAAAATTTGGAGGTATCATCTTTATGGTTCTAGGTTCGAAGTGTTTGGTAATCACTAGAATATTGAGTACCTGTTTGGTCGGGAGGAATAGAGTAGGAGACAACGAGGATGGTTGGAATTTGTGATGAGTTATGACTTTAGCTGGAATTATCCTATTGGTGAGGTTAGTGACGTGCCTGATGAGTTAAGTTGAAAGTTGTTACATATGTCTGCTTTGATGGTTAAAGAGTGAGAACTTTTGGAAGAATTTAGGGATTCGATTTTGGTGTGTGAATTGACATCTGATAGCGTGAGGATTAGTATGTTAAGGGTCACTAATGATTTTCTGTTGACCGTTAGCGGGAAACAGAGGCTGGAAATGAAATTTGTTGAATTAATGACGGTTGTAGATAAAGGTGTGAATGGTGACTTTAAAGTGGATGATCAGGGTGTTTTGAGATTCCGTGGTAGAATTTGTATTCCTGATGGTTCGAAATTGAAAAGATGATTTTAGAGGAAGGGCACTGGAGTAGTTTGAGTATACATTCGGGAGTTAATAAAATGTATCAAGATTTGAAGGAGATCTTTTGATGGTCAGAGGATTAGAATTATTCGAGCAGTCAGAGACTCGTGTCTGGTGTGTGAGATAACTCAGTGGAGTGTAAGGTTGGGTCTTTTAGAAATGAACTATGCTTTTTCGGGTGAATATTAAGGAAAGTCAGAAGTTGGATATGGAATTGGTGGATTTGATAGTTCGGGTAATCAGAGTGCGCAGCGAAAGTGTGTTGTGGCACATTTTGTATATGTGTGTGTGATTTGTAAGAGTTCATAGGTTGAACATTGAAAACATGTAGGAATGATGAGAGCATTGGACGTTCAGAATGGAAGTGTTAGGTGAAAGGTTTAAATATTATTCATGGGCTACTATGTAGATGGATGTTTTGGTTGTATGTTCGATTGAGGAATCATAGCATTATTGTCCTGATGTTGTGTGGCAAGGTTGTTGGTATTGTGGTTATGTAGAGGTTGTTGGAACGATGTTGGGTCGTGGAACTTTATGTTCTTGTTTGTGTGGTTGCCTCGTTTCCATCGTGATGGTTCGAGTGCGGGTAGCTAATTCCTGTGTGGGGAATTAGGGGAGTGTTACCTATGGTGAGGGTAACGATCTTGTTATGTTTCGGTTCAAGAGTGAACCTGTGTGTGTTCGTACCTTGGGTATTCTTTGAGTCGTGGGTTGGTCGTCAAGTGCATTGTATGGGCATTGCATCTTGTCGTTGTAGTTGTCGTCGTTGTCGTGTCGTTGTTGTAGTCGTTGTTAGCGAGGTGGTTTGCCAGTTTGTGTTATTCTTGGTGTGCCTAGTGTTGGCATGTTAGTGGGTTAGTCGGATGCGAGAGTCGTATCCGGAGTTGTTCGTCTCAGTTATATTTTCGAGGATGAAAATGTCTAAGTGGGGGAGAATTGTAACGCCCCGATTTTTGTTAGATTTATTTAATCGAGCCGATTTAATTATTTTTGGTCTTTATATTATTTTATTCTTGGTTATTATATTTTATCGAGTTTTGGGAACGTTTGCGAGAAAATTGAGTGTAAGGGTATTTTGGTCTTTTTGGCTTGGTTAGATATTGTTTTTCATTTAAAATAGAAAACATAGAAAGAAAAAGAGAGAAAAAGAAGAGAAGAGAAAAGGAGAGTGAGAAGAAGAAAAAGAGGAAAACTTGGAGTGTAAGAAACCGATTCAACCGACACTTCGAAGCGCGATTAATCGGGTAAGGGTGCGAAACTCGGTTATTCTATGCTTGTGTATGTGTGTGTTAGAATGTTTGTTGGTTTTTCCTAGCTTTTCAATTCTAGGTTGAATGAGAGAAAATGATAGAAATCGATGTTTTTGCGGTTGAAATGCGGTATAAATGTTGTAGAATACTTGTTACTATGATTGGGATATGTTCTGGTTGTTATGTTATGGTTTGAATGTGTGTTGGTGGATGAAATGTTGTGTTTGAGTGAACAACAGCGCTGTTGGGATTTCTGAATTCGCAGGTTCGCACTGCGAATAGGGCAGTGAAGGGAAAACGAAGGTTCGCGGGAGGTTCACATTGCGAACTTTCTGCTATTTTTTCTCTGCCACGGTTCGCAGGGAATTCGCATTGCGAAGGGGAAAGCGAAGGTTCGCGGGAGGTTCGCATTGCGAACTTTCTGCTGTTTTTTCTCTGCCACGGTTCGCAGGGAATTCGCATTGCGAAGGGAAAAGCGAAGGTTCACTGGGTGTTCGCATTGCGAACTTTATGCTGTTTTTTGTCTGTCATGGTTCGCTGGGGGTTCGCATTGCGAATAGGAAAGCGAACAGGGCAGATTTTCCATTTTGTTCTTGTCATAACTTTTGGGTCGTAAGTCGGATTGAGGCGCGGTTGGATGCGTTGGAAAGCTAATGAAATGTTCTTTCTTATAAAAATGGTTTTGAGACTAGTGGCCGATTTAATTGTGTCGGGAATTGGAATAGTGTCGTTTTGTCGACTTTTACCGTCGTAATTATGTGCGATTGATGTGTTATCATGTGGTACGCTTTTGATATATAACGTATAGCTTGTGTGTTGTTATATGATGTAAATGTATGTGATGAAATGTTGTGATGATGGTTTGTGGCCTAAGGGCAAGTAAATGCATTGTGTTATGTTTGATTGTATATGCATGATTATGGATGTTGAAATGGTTCACATGGTTGTATATGTGTATGCATTTGATTGTCATGAGTCATTGTATGCCAAGCATCATGATATGTATTCTTGTGATGTCGTGTGCCCTAGTGGGTGTGAGCGACGAAATGATTCCCGAGGGAATCTGCTATAACTGTCGTGAGCCTTATACAAAGAGGACCGAAAGCGACATTATAGACGATCGTGAGCCTTATACAAAGAGGACCGAAAGCAATCGGATCGTGAGCTTTATACAAAGAGGACCGAAAGCGATCCATAAACGTCGTGAGCCTTATACCAAGAGGACCGAAAGCGACGGGGAACATCGTTTTCCCGACAGGGAGTTACACTAAGTAACAAGCGATGATTCCAATAATTCCTGAGTGAATTAATAATGAGAATGATGGCTGGAACGATACCGCATTGCATTTGCATAGAGTCGTTGTGTCGGTCTCTTTGCATTTGCATAAGTCATGAATGGATTAATTATGTGGGAGAATTGTGAATGGAATTGATGAGTTGATATATATATGTTGGTGATAAATGTATTGAGCATGATTGTTATGCCTTTGTGAAGGATGTATGAGATATGAATTGTGTTGTTTTGTATTTGAATTATGGTGTAAGTTGCGGTGAGAATGTTTTACATTGTGTATTTTGTTTTGTTACAAAATTGTATGCAACTATATTATAATTGTGTTTCTCACCCTTCAGCTATTTTGAACGCTCTATGAGGCATTGCAGATTAGATGCTGGAGGTCTTTTTGTGAAGCTTATGTCTTCTTCTTTTGTCGGTCGGCTCTAATATGTAGCACCGGGTAGTCGGGGAGATCGTTATGTGACATTATGTATATATATCTTTTTTTTGGATTTTACATGTATGACTCTGTATATGACAGACAAACTTCTATGTTTATATATATGAGATTTCAGTTGCAGATTTTTCGCTTTTATTCTGTATCTGAATTGTGGGTGTTAGGAACCGAGTTCCTCTGTGTATGTTGCTACCTGATTGTTTGCATATCTTTATGAGTATGTTATTATATTTCATCATCGTGATGTGACGCTCCGTCTATGCCATGAATGTTTTAATTCTACTCTGATTATTTGTTATCGCTTTAATTACTCGGGTTATAGATTAGGGGTGTTACATTAGTGGTATCAAAGCAGGTCGGTCCGTCCGGCCAAGCTGTTGAGTCAGTTGGTGTGACAGTTCAATACTGTCGATGTTGTCTGTCCCTTAGTACGTGATATGTGTGTGAAACACTGTCAGTGCTTTCTGGTGTTTTAATCCTTTGTATTCAAGATTGAGAATGAGATAAGTGAGGGAGGAGATGGTGCTTCTCCAAGTTGCTTCGGTTGTGTGCCGTTGGTTGCAAGATTGTAAGCGTTGTTTGGATAGTGTTGTTCATGGTTCCGGAGGGAATGCGGAGGTAAGGTTTACGTCAACTAAGGATGTGTGCCTTAGGTAGTTTTATGCACAAGATGCAGGAAATGCTATTATAGTTTGGTAAAGATGGTTTATGCCCCATCATGATTGTCGGCTGTCTATTGACAAATTGAAGAACTGATCACCCTTAATCTCTTGTTGATAGTAGACGGAATTATGTTGGATGGAATAGACGTGTCTTTCTGGCTTTGATAGTGTGTGCAATGAATTGTTGGAATTAAGAAAATAATTACAGATTATTTTGTTGAGTCGATGAAGATTCTAATATCGGAAGATGAGACGGATTAGAGGTTTTGGTATGTTGGTCCAGTTGGGAAGTCATTGAGAGAGAACGATTGGGTATCGTTAATGGTTGTTCTCAGAGAGTAGAGTGTGAACTAAAATTTGACGAAGGTGAGGATTTGAGGTTTGGATCTGCTAAGTAAGTATAAGAACTTTTAGGAAGTGAAACTCAGATGTTTGTCATGTTTGTGATGATAGTGTTCTGGAAATTGGCAGGAAGCCACAGTGATGGGTCGTCAGTTGCGCATGGTTTTCATATGTGTTTTTGGATGGAACATTAGTGTGTTGACTTGAAGAGGTCCAGCATGGTTGGTAAGGAAAATGATGATAGCATGAGGTTGCGTGTTAATCAGTGAGTAGTATGGAAACTTGCGGTTGTGTTCTGGATAGCTTGAGTTTTGAATTGTGACGAATTGCGAACGATTTGAAGTTCCTTGATGGTATTACTTTTGTTATGGGTGGAGATCTCGTGTCAGCAGAAACCTTGAGTAAGTTGGAACCCTGTAAGAAGAATTGATATGGAATGTGGTAACCAAAGATTGTTAAGCTATTTTGGATAAATTGTTTCGAGCTCAGAATGAATTTTGAAGGTTGTATAGGTTATGGTTGTGGAGTATATGAATCGTATCTTCCATACTTGTTTGGATGAGTTTATAGTGATGTTTATTGGATGATATTCTGAGTTATTTTAAATTAAAGGATGAGTATGTAGAGTATTTGAGGATTGAGTTACAAGGGTTGAAAGAGAGGGAGCTTTCTGCTAAATTATCGAGTGAGATTTTTTATTGCAAGAGGTTAGTTTTCGGGGATATGTTATTTCAGATGAGAGTATGGTTAAGGATCCATCGGAAATAGACGCAGTTCTACATTGAGAGATTCCAAAGTCGGTTAAGGAGATTAGTAACTTTTGGGCTTAGTTGGTTGTTACTGTAGGTTATGGAAGACTTCGCTAAGTTAGTGCTTCCGTTATCTCATTTGACTTGCAAAGGGTAAGTCGTTTGCTTTGGATGTTCATTATGAGGAAAGTTTCAGAGAGCTGAGGGGGAAGTTGTCTACGGCTCCAGTTTTGATTCTGTGTGATCCTGATAAACCGTTTGTGGGGTATTGTGATGTGTCTTGGATGAGCTTAGTCAGTGTGTTAATGCAAGAGGGTAAAGTCATAGCTTATGCTTTACGACAATTAAGGATTCATAAGAGGATCTATACTATTCAGGATTTGGAATTGGTTGCGGTGGTATTGTGTTGGAAAATTTGGAGGTATTATCTTTATGGTTCTAGGTTCGAAGTGTTTGGTAATCACTAGAATATTGAGTACCTGTTTGGTCGGGAGGAATAGAGTAGGAGACAACGAGGATGGTTGGAATTTGTGATGAGTTATGACTTTAGCTGGAATTATCCTATTGGTGAGGTTAGTGTCGTGCCTGATGAGTTAAGTTGAAAGTTGTTACATATGTCTGCTTTGATGGTTAAAGAGTGGGAACTTTTGGAAGAATTTAGGGATTCGATTTTGGTGTGTGAATTGACATCTGATAGCGTGAGGCTTAGTATGTTAAGGGTCACTAATGATTTTCTGTTGACCGTTAGCGGGAAACAGAGGCTGGAAGTGAAATTTGTTGAATTAATGACGGTTGTAGATAAAGGTGTGAATGGTGACTTTAAAGTGGATGATCAGGGTGTTTTGAGATTCCGTGGTAGAATTTGTATTCCTGATGGTTTGAAATTGAAAAGATGATTTTAGAGGAAGGGCACCTGAGTAGTTTGAGTATACATCCGGGAGTTAATAAAATGTATCAAGATTTGAAGGAGATCTTTTGATGGTCAGAGTATTAGAATTATTCGAGCAGTCAGAGACTTGTGTCTGATGTGTGAGATAACTCAATGGAGTGTAAGGTTGGGTCTTTTAGAAATGAACTATGCTTTTTCGGGTGAATATTAAGGAAAGTCAGAAGTTGGATATGGAATTGGTGGATTTGATAGTTCGGGTAATCAGAATGTGCAGCGAAAGTGTGTTGTGGCACATTTCGTATATGCGTGTGTGACTTGTAAGAGTTCATAGGTTGAACATTGAAAACATGTAGGAATGATGAGAGCATTGGACGTTCAGAATGGAAGTGTTAGGTGAAAGGTTTAAATATTATTCATGGGCTACTATGTAGATGGATGTTTTGGTTGTATGTTCGATTGAGGAATCGTAGCATTATTGTCCTGATGTTGTGTGGCAAGGTTGTTGGTATTGTGGTTATGTAGAGGTTGTTGGAACGATGTTGGGTCGTGGAACTTTATGTTCTTGTTTGTGTGGTTGCCTCGTTTCCATCGTGATGGTTCGAGTGCGGGTAGCTAATTCCTGTGTGGGGAATTAGGGGAGTGTTACCTATGGTGAGGGTAACAATCTTGTTGTGTTTCGGTTCAAGAGTGAACCTGTGTGTGTTCGTACCTTGGGTATTCTTTGAGTCGTGGGTTGGTCGTCAAGTGCATTGTATGGGTATTGCACCTTGTCGTTGTAGTTGTCGTCGTTGTCGTGTCGTTGTTGTAGTCGTTGTTAGCGAGGTGGTTTGTTAGTTTGTGTTATTCGTGGTGTGCCTAGTGTTGGCATGTTAGTGGGTTAGTCGGATGCGAGAGTCGTATCCGGAGTTGTTCGTCTCAGTTATATTTTTGAGGATGAAAATGTCTAAGTGGGGGAGAATTGTAACGCACCGATTTTTGTTAGATTTATTTAATCGATTCGATTTAATTATTTTTGGTCTTTATATTATTTTATTCTTGGTTATTATGTTTTATCGAGTTTTGGGAATGTTTGCGAGAAAATTGAGTGTATGGGTATTTTGGTCTTTTTGGCTTGGTTAGATATTGTTTTTCATTTAAAATAGAAAACATAGAAAGAAAAAGAGAGAAAAAGAATAGAAGAGAAAAGGAAAGTGAGAAGAAGAAAAAGAGGAAAACTTGGAGTGTAAGAAACCGATTCAACCGACACTTCGAAGCGCGATTAATCGGGTAAGGGTGCGAAACTCGGTTATTCTATGCTTGTGTATGTGTGTGTTGGAATGTTTGTTGGTTTTTCCTAGCTTTTCAATTCTAGGTTGAATGAGAGAAAATGAGAGAAATCGATGTTTTCGCGGTTGAAATGCGATATAAATGTTGTAGAATACTTGTTACTATGATTTGGATATGTTCTGGTTGTTATGTTATGGTTTGAATGTGTGTTGGTGGATGAAATGTTGTGTTTGAGTGAACAACAGTGCTGCTGGGATTTCTGAATTTGCAGGTTCGCACTGCGAATAGGGCAGCGAAGGGAAAGCGAAGGTTCGTATTGCGAACTTTCTGCTGTTTTTTCTCTGCCACGGTTCGCAGGGAATTCGTATTGCGAAGGGGAAAGCGAAGGTTCGCGGGAGGTTCGCATTGCGAACTTTCTGCTGTTTTTTCTCTGCCACGGTTCGCAGGGAATTCGCATTGCGAAGGGAAAAGCGAAGGTTCACTGGGTGTTCGCATTGTGAACTTTATGCTGTTTTTTGTCTGTCATGGTTCGCTGGGGGTTCGCATTGCGAATAGGAAAGCGAACAGGGCAGATTTTCCATTTTGTTCTTGTCATAACTTTTGGGTCGTAAGTCGGATTGAGGCGCGGTTGGATGCGTTGGAAAGCTAATGAAATGTTCTTTCTTATAAAAATGGTTTTGAGACTAGTGGCCGATTTAATTGTGTCGGGAATTGGAATAGTGTCGTTTTGTCGACTTTTACCGTCGTAATTATGTGCGATTGATGTGTTATCATGTGGTACGCTTTTGATATATAACGTATAGCTTGTGTGTTGTTATATGATGTAAATGTATGTGATGAAATGTTGTGATGATGGTTTGTGGCCTAAGGGCAAGTAAATGCATTGTGTTATGTTTGATTGTATATGCATGATTATGGATGTTGAAATGGTTCACATGGTTGTATATGTGTATGCATTTGATTGTCATGAGTCATTGTATGCCAAACATCATGATATGCATTCTTATGATGTCGTGTGCCCTAGTGGGTGTGAGCGACGAAATGATTCCCGAGGGAATCTGCTATAACGGTCGTGAGCCTTATACAAAGAGGACCGAAAGCGACGTTATAGACGATCGTGAGCCTTATACAAAGAGGACCGAAAGCGATCGGATCGTGAGCCTTATACAAAGAGGACTGAAAGCGATCTATAAACGTCATGAGCCTTATACCAAGAGGACCGAAAGCGACGGCGAACATCGTTTGCTCGACGGGGAGTTACACTAAGTAACAAGCGATGATTCCAATAATTCCTGAGTGAATGAATGATGTGAATGATGGATGGAATGGTACCGCATTGCATTTGCATAGAGTCGTTGTGTCGGTCTCTTTGCATTTGCATAAGTCATGAATGGATTGATTATGTGGGAGAATTGTGAATGGAATTGATGAGTTGATATATATATGTTGGTGATAAATGTATTGAGCATGATTGTTATGCCTTTGTGAAGGATGTATGAGATATGAATTGTGTTGTTTTGTATTTGAATTATGGTGTAAGTTGCGGTGAGAATGTTTTACATTGTGTATTTTGTGTTGTTACATAATTGTATGCAACTATATTATAATTGTGTTTCTCACCCTTCTGCTATTTTGAATGCTCTATGAGGCATTACAGATTAGATGCTGGAGGTCTTTTTGTGAAGCTTATGTCTTCATTCTTTTGTCGGTCGGCTCTGATATGTAGCACCGGGTAGTCGGGGAGATCGTTATGTGACATTATGTATATATATCTTTTTTTTGGATTTTACATGTATGACTCTGTATATGACAGACAAACTTCTATGTTTATATATATGATATTTTAGTTGCATATTTTCCACTTTTATTCTGTATCTGAATTGTGGGTGTTAGGAACCGAGTTCCTCTGTGTATGTTGCTACCTGATTGTTTACATATCTTTATGAGTGGGTTATTATATTTCATCATCGTGATGTGATGCTCCGTCTATGCCATGAATGTTTTAATTCTACTCTGATTATTTGTTATCGCTTTAATTACTCGGGTTATAGATTAGGGGTGTTACACCCCCTAGAGTCAAACACCTTCTCTTGGCTTAACACTCTCTCTCTTAGTTTATCACAGTCCGTCTGTTGACACCAGCTTCTTTTCCTCGCCAGAGTCTTACTCTCTTTCTTCGGTTAACCACTGCCAGCCAGTTAATATACCGAGTCTCCTTTTTCTCTTGGTTTTGACACCATCCCTTCATTTGGATCCCCAACGGAGTTCCTTTCATTCTTGGTTTTGACACCATTCTTTTCCTAGTCCCTTGTGCAATCACTCTTACTTGGTGGTCTTCCCCATTAGAGTTTTTCTTGCTCTTGGTTTTGACGCCACTTCTTTCGTCTCCCTGTCCTTTTCTTGTTTTGTTTTCCGTTCGGTTCCCCGAACTACAGAAGCTCTGATTCTGCATTCTTTCGAATGTCAGATACGTAGGCACGAGACACGATGTCTTGGCAAGCACACTTCCACCTTTCTTCCATATTTCTCCTTCTTTCCTTCCCTTTCTGTCCCCTGGTTCCATGAACTACGACGCTCTGATTTCCTCATTGCACTATGAGGGTACGTAGGCACGAGGGCCACAATCCTCCGCGAGCACTTTCCTTCTTTTCTTTCCTTTTTCCCCTTTCTCTTCTCTCTCCTCTTTCCTTTATCTAGAAGCCTTTAGATAGATAACCCATCCAAGCCTAGAGGCAAGCAAAATGGTTCCCGTCGAGTACGACGAATGCGTTAGGTGTTAGTACCTTCCTTTCACGTAACCGACCCCCGTTCCCGTTTCTCTTCCCCTTGGGTTTTATCGATATTTTCCCCATCCTTTGGGACTAAATAAAGTTCGGTGGCGACTCTGTTGTTATCTTTGAGTGTGCGATTCACTCAGGATGTAAACCAACCATCTTCAACTGGCGACTCTGCTGGGGAGCAGCTTGCTTGCAGGTTGGGGTCTCACCTAGTTTTGTTATTTTTCTTGCTTGCTTGGGTGTTTATCTTTCGTGCTTTACTAGTTTTATTTTATGCTTTAGCTTTATGTTTATTTACTGCATTTCTTTACTGCTTTGAATATTCATATGCTGCATATTCTGGATATCTGCTTTTTTTTTCTGCTGTTGTTGGGATGGGTAGATATTATTGGAGAGAAAGGTCCTAACATCGGGCCTAGTATACACATAGGCTAGAACGTGGATAGTTGTGAGGCCTGCATTTTGCGCGTTGGGTTATCACGAGAGCCACATCCCAGATCGTGATTCGCTTGAGAATACTTCCGTCCTGTGAGAATTCACTACGGTGGGGGATTTTCATTCTGAGTCCTATGGTTTAGGCGGCCTTTCTAGGGACCACCTTGTTGTGTCTAGATCACACCTGTGAGGGGATGGGTTTTTGCAGGAAAATAAGCCACTTCATACCTTGGTTCTCTCACACGTCAGACTGGCACACACATCACTGACACAGAATAACATGCAGATATCCGGATTGTTCAGATTTGATTGTTCAGACTGTGCTGGCTTCTTGTTATTGTGTTGCATATCATATCATCATATAAACTAATTTTGCATGTGCATTTCCAGGTATTCGAAGGCTTATCTTTGTTGACATTATCATCGAGATGAGTATTGGTTGTCGTGGCATTTTCAGCTACAAGTTTGTGGAGCCTAAGCTGGGTATTTTGAGAGGTTTGACATCCTTGTTGGTTGGAGATCACAGAGGGGTTTTCATAGATGCTTATGGTAATCTGTTGTCCATCCTCAAAACCGAAGATAACCTCACTGCTATTCATACTCTGGTTCAGTTCTATGACCCGCCACTTAGGTGCTTTACATTTCAGGATTATCATCTAGCACCTACACTTGAGGAGTATGCTTATATTCTTGGGGTTGAGATCAAGAAGCAGGTTCCTTATGTTTACACTAGTGGTAGTCCGAAGTTTCATCTGATTGCTGATGCGTTTTGCATTAGTAAGAAGGATGTGGAGGATAATCTTAAGACCAAAGGGAAAGGCATTCGAGGGTTTGCTTCGAAGTTCTTAGTTGACAAGGCCACTTCCTTCGCCAAGGTTGGAAACTGGAAGGCTTTCAACGTCATTCTTGCTCTGCTGATATATGGGATTGTCTTGTTTCCGAACATGGAGGATTTCGTAGATCAGGCTGGCATCAACATATTCTTGTCTAAGAACCCTGTTCCGACGCTTCTTGCTAATACCTACCATTCTATTCATTCCAAGAATGAAAAGAAGAAAGGAACCATTGTCTGTTGTGCTCCTCTGCTGTACCGATGGTTCATGTCTCACCTTCCACAGAAGGGTCCTTTTGTTGAGAATAAGGGTAATCTCAAGTGGTCTCAACGAATCATGTCTCTGACCACTGATGACATTTCTTGGTATTCTCGAGTCTACGACGACATTCCGATCATTCTTCATTGTGGGAAATTCTCCAATGTGCCTCTCTTGGGTACAAAGGGTGGAATTAACTACAATCCAAGAATGGCTTTCAGACAGTTGGGATATCCTATGGTTGCCAAGCCTGATCCTGAGGTGGTGGAAGAGTTCATCTTTCATGAAGGGGTTGATGACATGGGTTTGCTGAAGAGGTTTAGTGCCGCTTGGACTCAGATTCATCTTGAAGGTTGAGCCGATTTGGGTAAGAAGAATTGCGTAGCCAAGGAAGCTTACACACTTTGGGTCAGAGAGCGCGTGAAAGAGATCTTGTTGCCATTTTCTTATGAGCCTCCCCTGAATGCCAAGCCTCATGAACTTACCATTGTTCCTCCATCTGAAGTCGATCAACTCAAGCTGATTATTGAGAAGTTGAAGAAGGAGAACGTCGATCTTCGTCTCAACCTTGATAGAGTCACTTCCGAGAAGGATAACCTACAGATTGAGCTCCGCCAGAAGCGCGAGCGCATGCTCAAAGAGGTGGAGGTTGAACAGAACAAGCATAGGAAGGTGGGTGATGCTTTGAAAAGCACCTATGAGGGACTTGCTTCAAAGAAGAGACAACTTGCCGATGCTCATTATCAAGCTTACAAAGAGGAGTTGAGCTACAAGAAACAACTTGGAGAACTTCGAGAGAAGTTATCAGAGTTCAAGACAAAGTGGCAAAACGAGCAAGATCGTGCTAAGCAGCTAGTAAAGGACCACTCTCAGTGTCAAGCCAAGCTCGACGAAGTCTTCGGTGAGATTCATAAGCTGCAGGATCAAGCACATCAGAGCCGAGAGCAGATCAGTCAGCTCAAAACAGAGAGTACTCATTGGGAGCAACAAAGCCGTCATCTGCAGAATCTCTTAGATCAGAAAGAGGCCTTTCTTTAGGATATGCTTCAGGGACCTAACCATTCTTTGCTGCGCAACCTCATGAAGGATGCGAAGTATTGGAGTGAGAGACATGGCCGTTTAGCCAAATTTGCTGAGCATGCACTGAAGGACTTACCTGGGTTGTTGAGGGATGCATTTGCTGATGTATTGCCACACCAGCTTCCTTGGGCTATTTTCCACTTCTTATCTATTTGCAGGGTGGTATTTGATAGGATCCATGCTGATTTTGTTGTAGCCCAAAAGGCAGATATTTGACTTGTACTCGACTTGTACTTCTTTCCTTTATTATTGAATGAATGAATGAAGTTGCTTGCCAATTTTATCTTTCGCACCTTTACTTGTATGCTTTATGATTTTGTCAACGAAGATAATTTAAGAATTCCTGGAATTTAAAACTTTATTTTTGCATGCATATCATACATTCATTTGCACACATATGCACGTCCTTTCATCAGAAACCGGTGCTCATCCTTGTCCACCTTCCTTGTAGCAAGACGACGACTCAACATCGGTATTTCACTCGATCAAGTAAATCCAGAATCATGGCTGACTTCGAAGCTGAGAACGCTACCTACAAGGAAACTCTGGCTCAATTCCAAGGTCGGATGGATCAGTTTCAGACGAACATGGATGTCATCATGGAACTCCTTCGCGCCAGAGGGACGCTTATGCTACTGCCACTGTTGTTGCAACTCCTTCTGATGAAACTGTTGTCACTCCTGTTGTGACCACTCCTCCTGTTGTTACGGCTACTCCTGCTGTTGTTCCTTCTCCTATTATGGTTGAAGTGTCGATCGAGCTTGTGAATCAGCCTGTTGTTCAGTCTAATGTGAACAAGATGCCTGCTGGTTTTCCTTGGGGTGTGCCTCCGAATTACACTCCTCAGATTGCAAACAATGGTAGCGCCTTCATACCATCTCAGCCTTTTGTTGCATCCCTGCCTAATGGGAATATGGCTGCATATCCATGGGGCATGCCTACTCCAGTTCCACCTCCAGTAGTGAGCGATAAACATGAGAATCTACAGGTTCAGGCTCATCAAACTGCTGGTGATACTCCTGATGATGAAGAGCATGTGTATAGGGGTCCTCCTATTCATGTTCCGGTTTTATCTCAAGCTGGTCAAACTGCTGTTCAGAATGTTCATCCTGGGATGTTCTACCCTGGGGCATCTTCTTCCACTGTTGGGGTACCTCCTCCGCATTATCCGTTTGGTGTTCAGATGGGTCCGAATGCTGGTCAGATGGTTAATCCGGGTTTGGTGTATCCTTCTCAGTTTGCTACTCCACAAGTTCATGCTCCGACCGCTTCTCAGCTGCCAAATCCTTAGATTCTTGTTAGGCCCAATAATCAGAGTAGGCCCGTTGACTACAAGTTGTTGGAAGATCGTATCAGAGCTATTGAAGGGTTCTCTGCTTTTGGCATGGAGGCCAAAGACTTGTGTGTGGTTCCAAATGTTGTGCTGCCGTAGAAATTCAAGATACCTGATTTGCCAAAGTACAAAGGCTTGAGTTGCCCGCGTAGTCATATCACTATGTACTGTAGGAAGATGGCATCCCATATTGATAATGATGAATTTCTTGTTCATTATTTTCAAGATAGTTTGTTTGGTGCTTCATTGGATTAGTACATGGGCATGGAACGTAGCAAGATCCGTACTTGGAGGGATTTGTCTGAAGCATTCGTGAAACAACACAAATACAATCTGGATCTGGAACCTAACAGATTGCAGTTGCAAAACCAATCTCAGCGCTCAGCTGAAACATTCAAGGAGTACGCACAAAGATGGCGTGAGATGGCATCTCGCGTGCGACCTGCTCTCTCTGACAATGAGTTGGTTGACATCTTTATGGGAACATTGCAAGGGTCCTACTATGAGAAAATGGTGGATAGTTCTTCATCGAACTTCGCTGACGTTGTGACCATTGGTGAACGGATTGAGAACGGGTTGAAGACTGGAAAGATTCCTGGAACTACCTCCCAACAGCCGGCCAGAAAATCTCAGAACAGTCAGTCCAAGAAGAAGGAAGGTGAAACCAATGCTGTGACAGCTCAAGTTTTGCCTCAATATCAAGCTCCCATGGCTCCCATGCCATTTTATCTGTATCCGTACATTGCTGCTGCTCAATATCAACAACCTCAGTACCAATATCATCCGCAACAACCAGCTCAGAATGCTCAGAATCAGCAACAGACTCAATAGAACAAAAATCAGTAGAATCAAAATCGTCAGAACAACAACAATCAAGGAGACTGTAAACGTCCGAATTTTGACAGAGTTCCGGTGTCATACACCGAGTTGTTTCCTTACTTGGTTCACCAAGGGGCAATTGTCCCCAAGCAGATTGCACCTGCGATACCTCCATTTGGCCCGAAGCATAATCCCAATGCATCTTGTGGCTATCATGCTGGATACACAGGACATGCAACAGAGGACTGTTTCGTTTTCAAAACCAAGGTTCAGGAACTCATTGATAAGAAGATTCTAACTTTCGCTGAGGAAGGCCCTAACATTCAGAATAATCCGTTGCCGGATCACAATGGACCTGCAGTTAACATGATTGAGGATAATTTAAGGGCTGAATTGATCATGGATGTTGACGAAGTAAAGACCCCGATGACTGTGGTTTTTAAGAGATTGAATGAACACGGGCTGGTGAAAGGGTTGCATGGTAAGTGTCAAATTTGTGACGATAATCCTAACCAGTGTCGAAGGCTGAAAGGTTGTGTCCAGATTTTGATGAATCGTGGTGAAGTGCAATTTGCCATATCTAAAGCTGTTAAGGAAGTTGCTACCATCGAGCCATTCACCATTGTCTATAGGAAGGTTCCTGTGGAATCCCCTAAACAGAAGAAAGTGCAACCCATCGTGGTTTGCCCACCAAAACCATTTCCGTATCAGAATTCTAAGGAGGTACCGTGGAAGTATGGGTCTTCTGTGTTTTCTGGAGGTCAAGAAATAAGGTTTGCGGAATCTGAGATCGTGAATATTACAGCCGCCGGAGGTATGACTCGTAGTGGATGGGTGTTTGCTCTGAAAGTCACTACAAAGTCTGTGCAAGTTCCAACCGTTGTTCCTCCCCAGGAGACGTCTGCATCTGCAATCCCTGTTGTTCAACAAGGGGCATCTACTACCATTCTAGTACCGAACATTCCGTCTGAGGATGTTTCAAAAAGCAAGGAGACACTTGATGATCAAGAGTTCCTTAAGCAGATCAAGAAAAGTGACTTCAAAATTGTGGATCAGCTGGGGCAGACTCCCTCAAGGATTTCAATCTTGTCCTTACTCATGAGCTCGCCCGCGCACAGATCAGCTCTGTTGAAGGTCTTGAACACTGCCCATGTTATGCATGATATATCTGTCGTCGAGTTTGATGATGTAGTGGCTAACATAATCACAAGTCGATATTTGGGCTTTAACAATTCAGAATTGCCTCCTGAAGGAGCTGCCCACAATAAAGCGCTGCACATATTTGTAACTTGCACAGACATCCTGTTATCTCATGTTCTAGTAGATACCGGTTCTTCCCTCAATGTGATACCTAAGGGCACATTGAGTCAATTACTGGTGGAAGGAAACGAGATGAGACCAAGTGCCTTAGTTGTCAGAGCCTTTGACGGGTCTCGAAGGCAAGTCATTGGAGAAGTGGACTTACCCATCAATATTGGGTCGCATTTGTTCACCATTACCTTCCAGGTGATGGATATCAATCCGGCGTACAATTGCCTATTGGGTCGTCCATGAATCCATGCCGCAGGGGCAGTTACCTCCACTTTGCATCAGAAGTTAAAGTTCATGTTTGATGATCAGCTTGTCATCGTCTGTGGTGAAGAGGATTTGATTGTAAGCGAGTTATCATCTTTTCGATACGTCGAGACCGAGGAAGGCATAGCTGAGGTGCCATTGCAGTGTCTCGAGTTCGAAAATGTCAGCTCTGCTTCAACTAGTCAAAGTAGATCACCACAATTGACTTTAGCGTCTGCTAAGAGTGCTAAGGAAACTATCCAGAAAGGTGCTTTGTCAGGCTGGGGGCATGTGATTGATGTGGTCGAGAAGCATAATCGTTTTGGATTGGGTTATCATCCTGGTCGTCAATCTGGTTCCTATGGTCAAAAGCAGTGCAACTTAATCAAGTTCAATAGCGCGGGTTTCCAGCAAGGTGACATCGTGGCAGCTATTGATGATGCTGGTCCCAGTAATCAGATTTCAAGCTTTGTGCGCAAGTGTCCGCCGGGTTTCAAGCTCAACAACTGGACATCTACCGTGATTCCTGTGGTTTTCCCATATAACATGTAATCCATTTTGCTTTTTCCTTTCCCTTGTCCTCGCCCGAGACGAGTGGATAGTTTGTAAGGGCCTCACTGTTTTTCAATATTATGTCATCAATAAATAAAAGTTTTTTGCATTCAGAATCATGCTCTATTTTCTTTCCTTTATTTTTACTTTTTCACAAAACAAATGGCAAAAGTTTCTTTTCTTTTCACTTTTCAAAATAGCTCATTCTAAACATATTCATAAACATGCAGAACTAATAAAAGCATTGATAACAACATGGCAAACATCCATTGTAATTCTGGAATTCCAATTAACCAAGCCAAAGAAGATGGTGAGGAAGACTGTGAATTACCGGCTGAACTAGCAAGGCTCCTTGAGCACGAGCATAAAGAGATTTAGCTGCACAAAGAGCCAGTGGAAGTTGTCAATCTTGGTACTGATGAGGTCAGAAGAGAAGTCAAGGTTGGCGCGGCCCTCGCGAAGCATGTACACTCCGAGTTGGTCAAGTTATTGAAAGAGTATGTTGATATCTTCGCCTGGTCCTATCAAGATATGCCTGGGTTAGATACCAACATCGTTGAGCATCACTTGCCACTCAAGCCTGGATGTCCTCCTGTCAAGCATAAGCTCAGGAAGACTAGACCCGATATGGCACTCAAAATCAGAGAATAGGTGAAGAAGCAGCTTGATGCTGGTTTCCTAGCCACTTCCGAATATCCTGAATGGATTGCCAACATCTTCCCAGTTCCAAAGAAAGATGGTAAAGTCAGAATGTGTGTGGATTATCGAGATCTCAACAAGGAAAGTCCGAAGGATGATTTTCCTTTGCTTCATATTGATGTCTTGGTGGATAACACAACGCAGTTCTCTGTCTTTTCATTTATGGACAGTTTCTCAGGATATAATCAGAATAAAATGTCCCCAGCTGATACGGAGAAGACTATTTTCATCACGCCATGGGGTACATATTGCTACAAAGTCATGCCATTCGGTCTAAAGAATGCAGGGGCAACATACCAGCGTGCCATGACAACCCTCTTTCACGATATGATCCATAAAGAGATTGAGGTTTACGTGGACGATATGATTGCCAAGTCCAAGACTGAAGATGATCACTTGGTTCATCTGAAGAAGTTGTTTGAAAGACTCCGAAAGTTTCGATTGCGGTTGAATCCTGTGAAGTGTACCTTCGGAGTTTGATCTGGTAAACTGTTGGGCTTTATTGTGAGCCAGAAGGGCATTGAAGTTGATCCTGACAAGGTTCGGGCAATTCAGAACATGCCGCCTCCCAAAACAAAAAAGGAAGTCCGTGGCTTTCTGGGTAGACTTAATTACATCTCAAGGTTCATTTCCCACTTGACGGCTAGTTGTGAACCGATGTTCAAATTACTAAGAAAAAATCAATCGGTTGAATGGAACAATGATTGTCAAGAAGCATTTGACAAAATAAAACAATACTTGTAAGAACCACCGATCTTAGTACCGCCGGTTCCTGGTAGGCCTTTAATCATGTATCTCACCGTTCTTGATGAATAAATGGGATATGTATTGGGTCAACATGATGAAATTGGCAGAAAAGAACATGCAATATACTATCTGAGCAAGAAGTTCACTAATTGTGAGACCAGATACTCACTCTTAGAGAAAACTTGTTGTGCTCTGGTCTGGGCTGCTCGACGCCTACGACAATACATGATTTGCCATACTACTTTGTTGATATCCAAAATGGATCCGATAAAGTACATATTCAAAAATCCTGTTGTCTCTGGAAGGATTGCTCGGTGGCAGATGCTGTTAACTGAGTATGATATCCAACATGTTACCCAGAAAGCAATAAAAGGGAGCGTCTTGTCTGACTACCTTGCCCATCAACTTGTAGATGGTTATCAACAAATGAAGTTTGACTTTCCAGATGAGGATGTTCTGTTTATCCGAGATTATGAGACTCCAGACCCTGATATAGGACCCAAACCAGGGGCGCGATGGATGCTCATGTTCGACGGTGCCTCTAATTCTAAAGGTCGTGGAATCGGTGCTATCCTTATTTCTCCAACAGGTTTTCACCTTCCCTTCACCGCCAGATTATGCTTTGCATGCACCAACAATATTGCTGAATACGAAGCATGTATCTACGGTATTGAAGCGGCAATTGACATGAGAATAAAGATTCTTGAGGTCTATGGAGATTCTGCCTTGGTCATCGGTCAAGTCAGAGGGAACTTTATGACTCGGGATTCCAAGCTGGTTCCATACCAGCAACACATAGCGAAGTTGATTCCTTACTTTGATGAGATTACTTTTCATCATATTCCCAGAGAGGAAAATCAATTGGCTGATGCTCTTGCTACTTTAGCATCCATGTTCAAGGTCAAGTGGAAGAATAAAGCTCCTCATATCCGCATTGATTACTTGAACGAACCAACACACTGTTTAGCAATCGAGGATGAGTTTGATGACAAGCCTTGGTTCTACGACATTAAGAGATATGTGGAAAAACAGGAATATCCCGAGGGTATTACTATCACTGACAAAAAAGCTCTTAGATGGCTCTGCGCCAAGTTTTTCTTAAATGACGGTATACTATACAAGAGGAATTATGATTCCGTGTTGCTCAGATGCGTGGATAGACCCGAAGCAAACACGATCATAAGGTCCATACATGAGGGCTGCGAGGGTGTACATGCCTAAGGTCCTGCTATGACCAAGAAGATCCTTCGGGCTGGGTATTACTGGACAACAATGGAGGTAGATTGTTACAACTTTGCCAAAAGATGTCACAAATGCCAAATCTACGGAGACAAGATTCATGTGCCTCCAACTCCATTGAATGTTTTGACTTCACCTTGGCCATTCTCCATGTGGGGTATAGATATGATTGGAATGATCGAGCCGAAGGCTTCCAACGGTCATCGATTCATTCTAGTTGTTATCGACTACTTCACCAAGTGGGTTGAAGCTGCTTCCTATGCAAATGTTACACGACAAGTGGTTGCCAGATTTATCAAGAAAGAGATAATCTGTCGTTATGGCATTCCTAGCAACATTATCACAGACAATGCAAGCAACCTGAATAACAACATGATGAAGGAGTTATGTCAAGAATTTAAGATCGAGCACCACAACTCTTCACCATATCGGCCCAAGATGAATGGCGCCGTTGAAGCAACAAACAAAAACATCAAGAGGATTGTCCAGAAAATGGTCAAGACTTATAAATATTGGCATGAAATGCTTCCCTTCGCACTACATGGCTACAGTTCACACTTCTACTGGGGCAACTCCGTATTCGCTAGTGTATGGTATGGAGGCAGTTCTACCCATTGAAGTCGAAATTCCTTCGCTCAGAGTCATCATGGAAGCAGGTCTTGATGAAGCTGAATGGGTTCAATCCAGATACGACCAGCTGAATCTCATCGAAGAGAAGCGCCTTACAGCCGTTTGTCATGGTCAATTGTATCAGAGACGCCTCAAGCGAGCTTTTGACAAGAAAACTCTTCCTCGAACATTCTGTGAAGGCGAACTCGTGCTCAAGAGATATTCACCTATTCACTCGGATCCACGAGGCAAATGGACTCCCAACTACGAAGGACCCTTTGTTGTCAAGAAGGCCTTCTCAGGTGGAGCCCTGATCCTCACCACCATGGATGAGGAGGAGTTGCCATCGCCCGTGAACTCCGATACAGTCAAAAAATATTATGGCTAAAAAAAATGGATAAGAGTCCGCTAGATTGACATCTGCAAGGACAATCTAGGCAAAAATGGACGTCCCGATGGACCAAAAAAAAGAAATGTCCATGCAAAAGTTAGGGATAATGAAGAAAAAAAAAAACAATAACAGCCCGCTAAGTCGAAAACCTGAGAGGGCGACTTAGGCAAAAATGGGTATCCCGATAGACGAAAAGAATGAAAAAAATGTCCAGGAAAAAATTAGGGATAAAGGCATTGACTGTGAACACTTGAGCTTCTTTTCATCACAGCTAGACCTCAGACGGTAACAGAGCAGTCAAATCGTCATCAACAGGCGCAAGGCGTTGGAACCTAGACTTCTAGTGGATGGGAGCCAATGTTGTAATCAATGCAAAGCATGATTTCCCTTTGCCATTTACACTTGTTTTTCAATTTTATTGCAAATTTCCTCATCAAGGATTTTTTGCATCCTTGTACACACTTTATGTACAGAATTTTCACATTCAATAAAATGCATCTCTTGTTTTCTCATTTGTTTTCATTTCAGTATTTTGTTTGCAAAATAAACAATTATTTGTGATCACATAATACTATAAAACATTGAGAACAATAAAAAGCTAAATCAATTGAGAAAGCATTATGCATTGCATATGTTACTGGTAATCCCTGCAGGATAATCAGTAATATCCCGTGGTAAGCCTAACACCCGGCTGGCAATAGGTTGATTCTTTGAAGAAGTTGTTGTTTCCTCAGTAGGTTCATCATTTCCCCAACAGATCCATAATGTCTCCAACAAATTGTCATGATGTGCCCGGAGAAGAGACGAATTTGTCCTTCTCCCCGGCATGGGTCGTGCTTTCTCCGCAGCATGTCAGCATGTCGCGCACCCGAAACCGTACGATTTGGTTCCTCGTCTTCCCCGAGCAGAGAGGATTCTTCGAGCCTTGTGAGTCCCCTAAGCAGAGGCAATCAGGATGTCCACAGCTGAGTCAGTGGCAGCGTAGATATCAGATTGGTCTGGTTTTATTCCACGCAGAGCCAGTCTTGGTAGGAAGGATTGATTTAATTCTTTCATCCCCAACAAAGACAACCATGGTGACTTAGAAACCTGAGATGTGGAAGTCATCCTTTGTGAACTCTCTCCTCCAGCAGAGATTGTCTTTATCTGCAGGTCCTCTCCTCGATCAAGGGTGTGGAAGTCGTTTTGCTACAATCATCTGCCTAATCGCTTCACACTGTGCCTTATCTTGCGCCTTTGCATTGCATGATATCAAGCATCATGTAGAAACACATACATAGCATATGCATCGATCATACTCCCTCTCCTTTTGCCCGACTTATCTCCCAGCAGATTTTCAGCCAGTTTTGCGCTTATCTTTTCTTGCTTAACACTCTTCTTTTGTCGTCGTCGGCCAAATTCTCGAGCTACTCTTTTATTTAATCCCCTTTTACCTCGAATCATCGAAAAGCTGGCGCAATTTGTACATTCAGGTCCAAGAGGATTAAATAGGGGCAGCTGTCGTAACCCTAGATTTGACCTCCCTCTTTTGCCTTTTGCATGAGCATAAGCATTCACATCGCTGGCATACGCATTCACATTTTTCCTCTTGTGTTTTGATTGCAGGAATATTCAGGTTTTCCAAGCCCGATTAATCATATCCTCACAAGGCCATCATATCATCAAAACAAGCACAAAATGAGGGTTTCTATGCCTATTCATCAATACGAGGAGTGGAAAATCGAAGTCGGGACCACATCATCCTTTTCAAGCAAAATTGGGCAAGTTTTTGACTGGTTAACCGGTTAACCATTTGGTTAATCGACTAACACCCTTTTACAGCGCCAATTTCAGCTTTTTAACAGCTGTTAATCGGTTAACCTGTTAGTTAATCGATTAACACCTGCTATTTCAGCAAAAATTCAACATTTCCATCATATTTCAGCAACTCTCTCCATTCTCTTTTGGTCTATTCTATTCTAGCATTGTGTGGAACATTCTAGACAGTTCAAGACCATTCAAAACATTTCCCTTACATTTATTCTATGCATCACTTTAAATCAAGTGCACCATGTTCCTTGTGTTCCAAGTAATGTGGATCTTTGGATGTTGGAGCTCACATTGGGATTGTTACCGAGTTGGTTCTAACTAACCGAGTTAACCGCCTTGACTCAGTGAGTCAGGCCTAACTAACTCCTACCCTAGTTCCAAACCCAAAGCTAAGCCCAAATCTAGTTCCAAACCTCTCACACTCCTAAACCAAAAGTCTATATAAACACACATTCACTCACTTTTCAGGATCTCAACCATTTTCACCATATTTTCACACAAATTCTCCACTTATCACTCTCAATTCTCTCACATTCTCTCTGATTTCTCTCTACTACATCTTCATTTTCATCCCAATTCTCTTCCAAAACCTCACCAAAGCTCATTTCTACTTTGAAGGATAATCACTTTTACACTAAAAGTAATTATTTCTTGAGCTTAACCTTCATCATTCTTGCTTTTATACTTGGATTTCTGGAGGTATTTCAGCTTGTGGATAAATCTTGAGTATTTTCTGCAACTTTCAACGGTTCGAATTCACATTTTGGAGCTTTATCGTATTTTGCTCGATTTAGACGTGTTTCACCATCAAAGTTGGAGATTCCTCTGGTTTTCTTTAATTTTCTGTGTCAAGAACACTTTGCAACAATCACCAAGGCACATCTCAGCTTTGTAGGTTGGTGGATCTTACTTTACTCTCTGTTTCGATTATTTCCATGCATTTCCGATGTAATTTTGATCGTTTTCGATTTGATTTGCCATACTCTTGATTGATCTTTGATCTCCATGATTGATGTTTGCAATTTGTGTTAATTGTGCTTACATGATGTAATTTTCTTGCACAAAATCATACCATAGCATGTGGAAGTTTGGATAAGTGATTATGTGTTGAAAACGACTTTTAAAAAGCTGTTTTTATTGTTATTTTTGCCACTGTCCCAGTGTTAATCGGTTAACCATTTGGGTTAATCGATTAACCAGTTTATTTTTCACCAAAAACGCTGATTTTCAAGTCGTTAACCGATTAACCATATGGTTAACCGATTAACACTGTACCAGAAGGTTATTTTCGTGCATTTTCAAGTGTGTTTGCCATGCTTTCTTCCTTCTAACTTCCATTGATTATCATGCTTGATTTTATGGATGTTTTAAGTGTCATTTCACTTCTGGTTGAAGCATATTCATGAACTTTCGATACACATTTTCGATTATTCGTTTGTTTCATATTCTTAGCATTGTATGAACATAATCCTTCTTGCACTATTTTTGGTCACATGATACATGATTTTGTGTGGCATTTTGATGATCATTTGGCACTGTTTTGCACCTTCCATTTCAGGTTTGTATTAAGTTTATTCTTCATGGATAAACTTAATCTTGTATAATCAATAATTCACACCTTTTTGCTTTAATGACTTTCCATTCTCTTTGGAAAGTTGTTAGCATGGTTCTCCCTTGATTAATTGATCAAAAATTTGTTTCGATTAATCGATCTTCCCTTTCCCTCTCTTTAGGCTTCCTTTAGAGATGGTTCTTTCTTTTCCCCCGAGGAGTTGAAGTTTCACGCTGCGCCTTGCACTGGAGCACTATACAACTTGGAGCTGTTGTGCTGTTCGTTTCAACTTCTGCATTACACTCTGTGTGTTAGAGAAGGAATGAGAAGGGAGAATTCCTACTCTCATTCTGACTACTTCAGGTAAGGGACGAATGACCCTGTGCTTGGCTTAGTCACCTCTATCCCCAGGCTGTAGTATATCCCCTTTCCCAGTCGAGTCGATCTTTGATCACTTAAATCTTTTTCAATCCCTCTTTTGATCAATCACCTTCTTGGTTAAGATCATTGTTTTGCGCTAGCAAACTCTCCTTGTTTCAATATTCCTTTCTTCTTGTGGTCAATCGTTGCTTCTTGATTCCTCAGAAGAGTCTCAATTCTGTTTCTTCGGTTAATCACAGTATGTCTGTTAAAACCGTTGATCCCCAGAGTTCGCAACCTTCTTTTGGTTCTTCTCCCTTTGTTTGGTTAATCACTGTCTGTCAGTTAAAACACCAATATTTGCACTCCTTCTCAGTTAACCACGACCCGTCTGTTAACATACTGAGTTTCCTCTTGGGTTAATCACCTATTCTTGGTTAATCACCCTCTTCTTCAGTTAACCACAGTCTGTCTGTTAAAATACTGAACCCCTTTTTGAGTTAATCACCTCCTCTTGGTTAATCACTCATGCTTCTCGGTTAATCACAGTTCTCCTGTTAAAACCGAACCCCAGCAGTTGGCAACCTTTATTGGTTCGAATACTTGCACCCTTGGGCTAGCAACCTTCTTTTGGTTCAATACCCTTCTTTTGTTGGTCCAGTGCTGTTTGTTCAGTCAATACCAACCCCCCTTTTGGGTTACGACCTTCGATCGGTCCCACACCCGTTCTTTTGGTTAATCACAGTGTTCTCTGTTAAAACCATTGCTTCTCTATCCCCTCAGAGTTGCAGTCCTTTCTTTCTTCGGTTAACCACTATTTATCAGTTAATATACCGATGCCCCCCCAGAGTTAAACACCTTCTCTTGGCTCAACACTCTCTCTCTTGGTTTATCACAGTCCGTCTGTTGACACCAGCCTCTTTTCCTCGCCAGGGTCTTACTCTCTTTCTTCGGTTAACCACTACATGCTAGTTAATATACTGAGTCTCCTTTTTCTCTTGGTTTTGACATCATCCCTTCATTTGGATCCCCAACGGAGTTCCTTTCATTCTTGGTTTTGACACCATTCTTTTCCTAGTCCCTTGTGCAATTACTCTTACTGTGTGGTCTTCCCCAGTAGAGTTTTTCTTGCTCTTGGTTTTGACACCGCTTCTTTCGTCTCCCTATCCTTTTCTTGTTTTGTTTTCCGTTCGGTTCCCCGAACTACGGAAGCTCTGATTCTGCATTATTTCGAATGTCAGATACGTAGGCACGAGACGCGATGTCTTGGCGAGCACACTTCCACCTTTCTTCCATATTTCTCCTTATTTCCTTCCCTTTCTGTCCCCTAGTTCCATGAACTACGACGCTCTGATTTCCTCATTGCACTATGAGGGTACGTAGGCACGAGGGCCAGAATCCTCCGCGAGCACTTTCCTTCTTTTCTTTCCTTTTTCCCCTTTCTCTTCTCTCTCCTCTTTCCTTTAGCTAGAAGCCTTTAGATAGATAACCCATCCAAGCCTAGAAGCAAGCGAAATGGTTCCCGTCGAGTACGACGGATGCGTTAGGTGCTAGTACCTTCCTTTCGCGTAACCGACCCCCATTCCCGTTTCTCTTCCCCTTGGCTTTTATCAATATTTTCTCTGTCCTTTGGGACTAAATAAAGTTCGGTGGCGACTCTGTTGTTATCTTTGAGTGTGCGATTCACTCAGGATGTAAACTAGCCATCTTCACTATGCACTTATAAATAAATAAATAAAGCGAAACATGAATAAAAAATATAGTATAGGAGTGCAAATTAGAAATTAGATTTTAATTAGTATGTTACTCTTTGGGTGTAATTGCATTTCAAATAACTATAATAGTCCGTTTGGAAGAGGAGTAGGTCTAAGAATTCTAAGGGAGAGTGTATGAGTTCAAATCCTACCTCTTCCACTTTTAGTATTTTTTTTCTTTACTACTAAATTTTTTTATTTTTACCTTTAAATCGTAAAAATCTCAAAAAATAGTTTTTTTTTTATTATTTAAATATTAATTTTCGTATTTTATTTAATGAATATTTTAAAAAATTGATTTTTTCATTAAAATCATGTTTTTATGAAAAAATCTCAAAAAATCAAATAAGTCAAAATAAAATCAAATCTTTTTCCATTTTTTATTATTAGGCTATTTCCTACATTTTAAAATATTTTTTATTTATTTAAGTTCACCAAGCCATGAATCCATCCAGAGTCATTGGCTTGGGATTTAAGAAATAAGGGAAAATCAGGTTAAATCAAATTGATCTAAAAATAGACAATCACATTCAATTTTTTAACCTGATTATTCCCTATAAATAGAACCTCCTACTCTCCTATTTTTTTCATCCACAATTCACAGAAGTATATCCAACAGTTGTTGCTCTTCACATTGAAGAACAACAACACAAAAAAAAGAATATCAACAGAGAAAAAAGGAGGACATAAATAATATAAAGAAAGGAATGGAGGAAGCAGCTAATTAGGGTCACGACACTTTAGGTTGGTAAATCCAAATCTCAAACATGCGACTTAATGTTTGTACATATAATTTGTGACATGTCAATTCGTGTTTGTTGGATCTAATTCTGCTTTAGGAATTGTTCTTATGTGTTATTGCAAAATCTTGTACAATTAACTAAACTTTTATATGCATGTATTTGATTCTGTTTTTTCGTAAGATGGGTGTTTGTGTGTTTATACATAAACGATTTTCAAATTAAATTTTAATTAGGAGGTTATTATGTAGATATTTCTTAATTAAATTCTTAAATAAAAGATATATACCAAAGATTTTATAATTAAAGTTATTAACAAATTATAATTTAATTTTTAATTGTTTTTAAAAAAAGGGACAAAAAATTTTATAGTTAACTGTAATAGTTATTGATAAAACCAAAACCAAAACAAGAAAGAACTGAACCAACTAATGAAAATTATTCAGAAAAATCCTCAATCACCGTAATAACTGTTAGCAACACAATAATAATATCTGTAAACACTTTTTTTCAAAACAATATCCAAATAATGTTTAAATAATTTCAAACCCCTATTGAATTTGTAATTTCAGCAACACAATAATATTCAGGAACCAATATTCACAACCATTAAAATTCAATAGGAAAATAAGAAGAACAATATCAAGATCCTATTTAAAATTAAAACCACATCCAATTTGTTTTTGAAACCAAAATCGGAACTTTGTCGGAAATCAAATCAAAGCCGTCCGTCTGTGACCGCGAAACCTCCAACACAGTGAGCCACCGTCAGCCACGGTAGCACCCTTGAAATTGCAGCGCGAGCGACAATAACTGCGACTCTCACCGGAGACGAACCCGTTTTCGCCGTAGGGGGGCTTTCCTCATTACGTTTTGCATTGATGGCCTGATCTTGTAGATCTAATTTGAGAAAGAATTCTGCAAAACAAGAGAACATGTGTTGCTTTACCTGTATGTTTTATTTTCTATTCCGTTTGTTTTTGTGTTGAAAAGTCAACATTAACTTTTATATGGTTTTAACTGGAAATAAAGAGGGTGAGATACTAGAGGGGTGACTCTCCATAACATAATCTTTTTGTTTATTTTTTTATTTCTTCATTTTAAGTCTAGTTAATTAGGATGACATGTAATGTTATTATTAGGAAAAACATGCAAGAGAAAATAACGGTAACAAATAATTAAACATATTTAGGATTTTATTAACAGGATAACTAGATTAATAAAGTAATTGAGTGATTAATTAGTTTAGTATAATTAATAACAAAACACAGAATTATTTATAATTAAATATTCAATTGGGTTTGTAGGATTAGGTTAGTATTGATCTTATTGGGATAGTTGAAAATAATTAGACTTATTTGGGTTACTTAAAATTATAGTTAATAACTAATACAGTAAAAAATTAAAACATAAAAACACAGTTAATATTAGTTAATTAGTAAGATTTAATATATTCTATTGATAATTAATAAAAAAATATACAAAATAAAATTACTTAAATAATGATCATAACTAATAAATTACAATTAGTATCATGAGTATAATTAAGGGTTATTCTATTTTTTAGGGTACTATAAAATTGTTTAATTAAATCATTAATTGTTATTCCTATAAATTAAATATTAGGATTTATTTTACATTTTTAAATAATGGGATATTTTATAAATATTTGAGATATTCTATGGGAATCATTTTATAAATTAGTTGGGATTTATTACATATTCTTTTTTAATAAGGGAGATTTTTTGTTTGGATATCACATGGTTTAACAATTGAGGTTTATGTTACACTTTTTTTAAATAATTGAGATAATTTTACATTTTTAGAATAATTGGGACTAATTTAATTTTCGGAATAAGATTTTAATTTTGGGATATTGTAAGATAATTTATTTTTTGGGATAATACAAATGATTTAATTAAATAATTATGACAATTTTTGGGATATTATAAGATTTTCATAATTAAATAAAGCGGAGAATTAATTTATGTTTTGGAATATTATTTTCTATATGTGAAATAAATCTTTGCTTTTGGAATTATTCAATTCACATTCTGGATTAAATCAAATACTATGTTTCTACAAGTAAGTTATGATGGAATTAGGGATAAGGACTCAAATTTACAAATTGTCAATTTATCTGCTAAGTACTTAAAAAAAAAAGGATATGGGATAAAACTCTTAAGATCCAAGAGTATAAATATAGGACTAGGGATATGGGATAAAACTCTTAGATCCAACGAGTATAAAATTTAGGATAAGGGATAAAAACGTGGGATAAAACTCGTAGGTCTAAAGAGTATAAAATTTAGGATAAGGGATAAAAATATGGGATAAAACTCTTAGATCTAAAGAGTATAAAATTTAGGATAAGGGATAAAAGTATGGGATAAAACTCTTAAGTCCAAAGAGTATAAAATTTAGGACAAGGGATAAGGAATATGGGATAAAACTCTAAAGAATCTGAGAGTATAAATAAAAGATTAGGGATAATGGATTAGGATAAGGGATAAGGGCTAACTACAACTTAAAGACAAAGGGGTAAGGGATAAAAAACATCAACCAACTAGGAGATAGGGGAGGTGAACTACGGATACTCTGATCCTTCAAATGTGAGGGTACATAGGCATAGGGTTGTAAACCCTAGCGAGTACAATAATAATAAAAAACTTAGGGTCCCCCTCTTACATCTAAGTTTTCTTTGTATAATAATAAGGATTTTTGTAAATAAATATAAACGATCGAGCATTCAAGTAGTAAGCAAACATATCCTAAAACTTAAGGAGGATCCCATTGAGTACAATGAAGGTGAGGGGTACCTAACACCTTCCACTCACATAACCTGCTCCCGAACTTAGCGTCTCTCCCTTAGGATTTAGGTTTTATCATTATTTTCCTGTCCCTTAGGACGAATAAAGGATGATGGTGACCCGATATTTTTGCCGGCCGCGACAGCTGGCGACTCTGCTGGGGAGTTCTTATACTTCCCTAAAAAGAGAGTCAATCCTAACCTTGGGTTTTAGGGTTCTTATTTGTTTGTCTTGCTTGTTTACGGTTTTTAAATATATATCTTCTATGTTTTTATATATTTTTGTTTATGTTTATTATATATATTTATATTATATATTCATAAATTGTAATCATACATTGGTTGAGATATTATTATGTGTGAAGCTAAAACCCAAGCTTGAAGTACAACCCTAGATTAGGAAGTAGAACGGAAATGTTTTGGGGGGATGTAACATCCCAACAATTCATTGATGCTACACTCAGAAGAGATCCTCAAAAGGTGTCTTCATGGTAGGGCTAGCCCCTAACATAGATGATGATTTGGATGTGGTCCATAACTCTGGGAACTTTTAGCCTACCCTTATCAACTCATGGGGACCTTACGTATTCATCCCTCAAGGGCTGTTACTAGGGTCCTACCTACATGAGACTTATCCCGAAGGATTACCGTAGGAAGGCTTGCTTCTTCGCATGGTAAAACAAGGGTATAGTATGTAAATTCTAGGGCTGTGATGCTGCCGAAAACTGTATATCCTACACGTGAGGGGATTGGGTAGATAAAACTTAGATCTAGCCAAGTTATAGGGAGCCTACCTTAGCTAGATCATGCTTGCACATCACCTTACCCTAATATATATATATATATATATATATATATATATATATATATATATATATATATATATATATAAATTTTCATTCATCATCCTCATGAAAATCCTGTTTGCATTATGTGTCACAGGAATCTTAAATATTCTTTCAAAAAAAAATCAAGTTAAAGATAATGGAATTCGGAAAGAAAAAGACTGTCGCAATCAAAGTAAGAAAGTCTGACATAGAGGGACTAAAGGTCTATGCCATGAGATTACCTCAAGAAAGAAGAAAGCCCATAATCCGTAAGTATGGGGACATATTGGATCTTGTAACCACTCATGTACAAGAAGAGGGTTTGACTGCCTTGGCTCAATTTTATGACACAAAATTAAGGTGTTTCCAATTCCAAGACTTTCAGATAGCCCCTACACTGGAAGAATTTCGTAGGATATTGGGTTTCCCTAAGAATAACAAAGGTCTGTTCAAGGCAATAAGATATCGTCCTTCCCTTAAAGAAATGGCTAGGTGTCTTCATATCTATGAGGATGACTTGCAAGCTAACTTTAGAATTCAAGAAGGGTTTCATGGATTTTCTAAAGGTTTCTTGGAGAAGAGAGCCGCTCATTTTGCTACCTGCAAAAATTGGGGAGATATGGATACTATTATGGTACTCCTTATCTTTGGGTTGGTTTTATTCCCAAGTAAGAAGAACTTTGTGGACATCGCTGCCGTTAATCTATTTTTGGCTGCGACTATTAGGGAAAAAGATCCTACACCGGCCCTCCTTGCTGACATATACTTTACCCTTCAACAGAGGTATGAAAGGAGGGGAGGGGTTATGTTATGTTGCACTCCGTTGTTGTACAAATGGCTTTGCTCACACTTAGTAAGGGACATAAAAGACATTGAACAAATGAAGGGGTATGCATGGTCTCAATACTTGGTTTCTCTCATTGATAAAGACATCCTGTGGTTCCCTCAAGTCCTTCACCGAGAAGATGTGATCCTAAGTTATGGGGATTTTCCTAACGTACCATTGATAGGATTGAGAGGATGTATAAGCTACAATCCTGTTCTAGCAATGAGGCAATTCGGGCATCCATTGGCCTACAAACCCTAGGATATGTTATTATAAGGTTTTGTCCAACAAGACGTAACTCAAAATCATCCTGATGTTCTCAAGATTGCTCAAGCTTGGAGACAATGTATCAAAGGGAAAAGCAGCCTCAAGAGACCAAGGGAAGAATCTATGGTACCCTATGTTCAATGGATGAGAGAAAGGGTGAGCATAGTCAAATTGCCTTTTACTCTAGATCGTCCTACTAAACCAAGGGTTCCCCCACCAGTTGCAATCTCCATGGAAGAGGGTGAAAGACTCAAAGAGGCTGTCTTACAATTGAGAAAAGAAAAAGAAGAATGGGAGGGTAAATTCTTCCATGCCACATGTGAAAATAGTCAATTGAGTATGAGCCTTGATGAAGCTTTGGAATGATCAAGGATCAATGAAGGGATAGCCCAAGTGGAGGAAGAAAAGAAAGAACGAGCTTATGCTGACCTTCAAGCCTTAAGTTCGAGTCTTAAGAACCATAAGGAGGAGCTAGATAGAGCCTGACATCAAAGAGACGAGTGGAAGAACATATGTCTAACATCTACTCAAAGAGGAGTCAAGGAAGGGTATGATAGGCGCGTTCAAAATCTGGAGGCTGAAGTCCAAAGCTTGGCCAATGCCCTTCTCGAGAGTAAAAGGCAAGCCATGGATGCAATGTTACAAAGGAGAGCCACTGAAAAACTTCTTGCTTTACGGCCACAGGAATGGAGGGAAACTCAAGAGGAGAATCGAGCACTTAAAAGACAATATGAAGTGCTTGAAGGGGCTTATGAAGAACTTAGGGATTGGGGCATCTATATTGAAGAGTATAGTTAACAATTGGAGCGTACCATCGAGGAAGACAATGAGATCATGGCGGAGCTTCAACGAAAAGAAAGGTACTACAGAGAAATATATCAGAAGCTGGTGACATTATCTAATGACCTAATCCACGAGATCCCTTGGAGCTTAGGAGAAGCAGACTACATGGCGGACATTTTCAAGCCTAAGGAAGAAATTGTTGACTTCCTCAAGCTATGCCGCTTCACGATGGAAGAATTTAGGGCTCGGATTAGGCTCTGATGCACATAGGGAAGCCCTACTGAAGATCTGATGCACATAGGGAAGCCCTACTGAAGATCTTGAATGAAGCACATGTCACCAAGGATATATCAGTGGATCAGTTCGATGAAGTAGTCGCTAATAGTCACCAATAACCCTTTATTAGCCGGTTTGTATCCCAAACAAGTGCTGGCGGGGATATTGGCGACTACTTCATTGAACTGATCCACTGATATATCCTTGGTGACGTGTGCTTCATTCAAGATCTTCCACCATGAAGCGACATAGCTTGAGGAAGTCAACAATTTCTTCCTTAGGATTGAAAATGTCCGCCATGTACTTTGCTTCTCCTAAGCTTTGAGGGATCTCGTGGATTAGGTCATTAGATAATGTCACCAGCTCCTGATATCTTTCTCTTTAGGACCCTTCTTTTCATTGAAGCTCCACCATGATCTCATTGTCTTCCTCGATGGTACGCTCCAATTGTTGACTATACTTATCAGTATAAATGCCTCAATCCCTAAGTTCTTCATAAGCCCCTTCAAGCACTTTGTATTGTCTTTTAAGTGCTTGATTCTCCTCTTGAGTTTCCCTTCATTCCCGTGGCCGTAAAGCAAGAAGTTCTTCAGCGGCTCTCCTTTGTAACATTGCATCCATGGCTTGCCTTTTACTCTCGAGAAGGGCAATGGCCAAGCTTTGGACTTCAGCCTCCAGATTTTGAATGCGCCTATCATACCCTTCCTTGACTCCCCTTTAAGTAGATGTTAGCCATATGTTCTTCCACTCGTCTCTTTGATGCCAGGCTCTATCTAGCTCCTCCTTATGGTTCTTAAGACTCGAGTTTAAGGCTTGAAGGTCAGCATAAGCTCGTTCTTTCTTTTCTTCCTCCACTTGGGCTATCCCTTCATTGATCCTTGATTGTTCCAAAGCTTCATCAAGGCTCCTACTTAATTGACTATTTTCACATGTGGCATGGAAGAATTTACCCTCCCATTATTCTTTTTCTTTTCTCAATTGTAAGACAGCCTCTTTGAGTCTTTCACCCTCTTCCATGGAGATTGTAACAGGTGGGGGAACCCTTGGTTAAGTAGGACGATCTAAAGTAAAATGAAATTTGACTATGCTCACCCTTTCTCTCATCCATTGAACATAGGGTACCATAGATTCTTCCCTTGGTCTCTTAAGGCTGCTTTTCCCTTTGATACATTGTCTCCAAGCTTGAGCAATCTTGAGAACATCAGGATGATTTCCAGTTACGTCTTGTAGGGCAAAACCTTCTAATAACCTATCCTCGGGTTTGTAGGCCAATAGATCCCCCAATTACCTCATTGCTAGAACATGATTGTAGCTTATACATCCTCTCGATCCTATCAATGGTACGTTAGGAAAATCCCCACAACTTAGGATCACGTCTTCTCAGTGAAGGACTTGAGGGAACAACAGGATGTCTTTATCAATGAGAGAAACCAAGTATTGAGACCATGCATACCCCTTCATTTGTTCAATGTCCTTTATGTCCCTTACTAAGTGTGAGCAAAGCCATTTGTACAACAACGGAGCTCAACATAACATAACCCCTCCCCTCCTTCCATACCTTTGTTGAAGGGTAAAGTATATGTTAGCAAGGAGGGCCGGTGTAGGATCTTTTTCCCCAATAGTCGCAGCCAAGAATAGATTAATGGCAGCGATGTCCACAAAGTTCTTCTCACTTGGGAATAAAACCAACCCAAAGATAAGGAGTACCATAAAAGTATCCATTGCTCCCCAATTTTTGCAGGCAGCAAAATGAGCGGCTCTCTTCTCCAAGAAACCTTTAGAAAACCCATGAAACCCTTCTTGAATTCTCAAGTTAGCTTGCAAGTCATCCTCATGGATATGAAGACACCTAGCCATTTCTATAAGGGAAGGACGATATCCTATTGCCTTGAACGGACCTTTGTTATTCTTAGGGAAACCCAATATCCTACGAAATTCTTCCAGTGTAGGGGCTATCTGAAAGTCTTGGAATTGGAAACACCTTAATTCTGTGTCATAAAACTGAGCCAAGGCAGTCTAACCCTCTTCTTGTACAGGAGTGGTAACAAGATCCAATATGTCCCCATACTTACGGATTATGGGCTTTCTTCTTTCTTGAGGTAATCTCATGGCATAGGCCTTTAGTCCCTCTATGTCAGACTTCCTTACTTTGATTGCGATAGTCTTTTTCTTTACGAATTCCATTACCTTTAACTTGATTTTTTTTAAAGAATATTTAAGATTCATGTGACACATAATGTAAAAAGGATTTTCATGAGGATGATGAATGAAAATATATATATATATATATATATATATATATATATATATATATATATATATATATATATATATATATTTATTAGGGTAAGGTGATATGCAAGCATGACCTAGCTAAGGTAGGCTCCCTATAACTTGGCTAGATCTAAGTTTTGTCTACCCAATCCCCTCACATGTAGGATATACAGTTTTCGGCTGCATAACAGCCCTAGAATTTACAGACTATACCCTTGTTTTACCATGAGAAGGAGCAAGCCTTCCTATGGTAATCCTTCGGGATAAGTCTCATCTAGGCAGAACCCTAGTAACACCCCTTGAGGGTTGAATATGTAAGGTCCCCATGAGTTGATAAGGGAAGGCTAAAAGTTCCCAGAGTTATGGACCACATCCAAATCATCATCTATGTTAGGGGTTAGCCCTACCATGAAGACACCTTTGGAGGATCTCTTCTGAGTGTAACATCAATGAATTATTGGGATGTCACATCCCCCCAAAATATTTATGTTCAACGTCCTAATCTAGGGTTGTACTTCAAGCTTGGGTTTTAGCTTCACACATAATAATATCCCAACCGATGTATGATGACAATTTATGAATATATAATATGAATATATATAATAAACATAAACAAAAATATATAAAAACATAGAAGATATATATATATTTAAAAACTGTAAACAAGCAAGGCAAACAAACAAGAATCCTAAAACCCAAGGTTAGGATGGACTCTCTTTTTAGGGAAGTATAAGAACTCCCCAACAGAGTCGCCAGCTATCGCGACTGACAAAAATATCGGGTCGCCATCATCCTTTATTCGTCCTAAGGGACAGAAAAATAATGATAAAACCTAAATCCTAAGGGAGAGACGCTAAGTTCGGGAGTCGGTTAAGTGAGTGGAAGGTGTTAGGTACCCCTCATCTATAAGAACAAGAGTTGTCTCTGCAAGTCATCTCTATGTTTTGATGATAACAATGAGTATTTGTGAAAGAACTATTTTTTGCTCTAATGTTTGTTTCTGTGCTGATCACAAATATTAAAGATGTTAGATCAAATAAACAACATCAAGATGAGCGTAAAAGACTACATACGAGTTACTATGTGTAACATAAGTCGCAAAAGTGCTGAAGAAGCAAGTTTGCTTCTGTATCTGATAACAATCAGAAAGATCCAAGGATGCCGATATTGCCATTGCAATGCTCTTGTGGATTCTATTCTAAAAGTGTCTCTGATTCTGAAGATAAGGGAAGCTCCTGAAGAAACAATCTTCTGAAGAACTAAGTGCTGAAGACTCTAATGACTTGAAGTTCTGAAGGCTGAAGGCTCTGAAGACCAAGTGCAGAAAGACTCTGAAGACTTAAGAGATATGAAGATTGAGGTTCTAAAGATCAAGGGTTGAATACTATGAAGACAATGTTCTGAGTGAACAAGGTTCTGAAGACTCTGAAGACTCTGAAGACTTGAAGACAAAGGGTTTCAAAGACAAGTGCTGAAGTGCTGAAGACAAGGTTCTATATGAACAAGTTCTGAAGACTGAAGACTTGATATTCTAAAGACCCAACTATCACGTCTCTACTCACGCTTCAATCAAATACTATCAGAAGCCTCTGAATATTAGAAGACAATGTTACCGTTAGCAAGGAAATTACACTGTACGAAGATGCTTTATCCCACTACCCCTCCACTGCCGTAAATTATGGAAAAAGGACAAAGGTGGCTGTACTATTTTTATTCTTGTGTAACGACTCTCTTCAACGGCCAACTGTCCTCCAACGGCTCTATTTTCTTTGGCTATAAAATGAAGAGAAGGCATTCGTATGTGTTGTTGGCTCAAGCACAATCAACCCATCAACTGTTGTTGGTGTCATCATCGGAACTCAACTGCAAATCATATACAACACATAAAATCATGTAGAAAGCAAGGAGTTGTTGCTCATATCTTGCTCAAACACTGTTGTGTAATTCTGTACTTAAATTAGGACAATTCTGCTTGCTGAGAAGCACTCATGTAACCTCTAGAAAACCAATTCTATTTTTAGAATTAGTTGTTCCTCAAGTGATCAAGTGAAGATCAGTAGACTTGAGATGAATGATAGTCATATCTCAAAGAGGATCAAGTGAAGGTCAGACTCTTGTGAGATCCCTGATGTATATCATTGAAATCCTGATAGGAGATCTTGCGAGATCGAATTCTTTCAGGTTAATGAACGTTATATCCAGTTGGATCACTGAACGGTTCATTAGAGGTTAGTCACCGACGGTTGCCCGTGCAAATTGTAATCGGTTCTGATTATAGTGGATTAAGTCCTTGAGTTCAAGGCGAAATCACCTTGGAAGGGTGGACTGGATTAGCTTGAGGATTGCTCAAGTGAACCAGGATATATCATGTGTTCTTTACTCTTGCTTATGCTTTACTTTATTGTTTGTATTTATGTATCATTTACCAGAACCTCACATAACAAGTCAGAACCACACAACTCTGATATGCTTCCGCATCGCAAGTCTGAAGTTTCTCAACGAAACTCTGATGTCTTAACGCAACAATTATTAAAGGCAAAAATTTAGAAAAAAGTGTAAAACCCAATTCAAACCCCCCTTTCTTGTGTTTTTCTCACTCCTTCATCATCTCCATTGTACTCAATGGGATCCTCCTTAAGTTTTAGGGTATGTTTGCTTACTACTTGAATGCTTGATCGTTTATATTTATTTACAAAAGTCCTTATTATTATACAAAGAAAACTTAGATGTAAGAGGGGGACCCTAAGTTTTTTATTATTATTGTACTCGCTAGGGTTTACAACCCTATGCCTACGTACCCTCACATTTGAAGGATCGGAGTATCCGTAGTTCACCTCCCCTATCCCCTAGTTAATTGGTGTTTTTTATCCCTTACCCCTTTATGTAAGTTGTAGTTAGCCCTTATCCCTTATCCGTAATCCCTTATCCCTAATCTTTTATTTATACTCTCAGATTCTTTAGAGTTTTATCCCATATTCCTTATCCCTTGTCCTAAATTTTATACTCTTTGGGCTTAAGAGTTTTATCCCTTATCCTAAATTTTATACTCTTTAGATCTAAGAGTTTTACCCATATTTTTATCCCTTATCCTAAATTTTATACTCTTTGGACCTAAGAGTTTTATTCCACGTTTTTATCCCTTATCCTAAATTTTATACTCTTTGGACGTAAGAGTTTTATCCCATATCCCTAGTCCTATATTTATACTCTTGGATCTTAAGAGTTTTATCCCATATCCTTATATTTTTAAAAAGTACTTAACAGATAAATTGACAATTTGTAAATTTGAGTCCTTATCCCTAATTCCATCATAACTTACTTGTAGAAACATAGTATTTGATTTAATCCAGATTGTGAATTGAATAATTCCAAAAACAAAGATTTATTCCACATATAAAAAATAATATCCCAAAACATAAATTAAATCTCCGCTTTACTTAATTATGAAAATCTTATAATATCCCAAAAATTGTCATAATTATTTAATTAAATAATTTGAACTATCCCAAAAACTAAATTATCTTACAATATCCCAAAATTAAAATCTTATTCCGAAAATTAAATTAGTCCCAATAATTCCAAAAATGTAAAATTATCTCAATTATTTCAAAAAAAGTGTAACATAAACCTCAATTATTAAACCATGTGATATCCAAACAAAAAATCTCCCTTATTAAAAAAGAATATGTAATAAATCCCAATTAATTTATAAAATGATTCCCATAGAATATCTCAAATATTTATAAAATATCCCATTATTTAAAAATGTAAAATGAACCCTAATATTTAATTTATAGGAATAACCCTTAATGATTTAATTAAACAATTTTATAAGAATAACCCTTAATTATACTCCTGATACTAATTGTAATTTATTAGTTATGATCTTTATTTAAGTAATTTTATTTTGTATATTTTTTTATTAATTATCATTAGAAGATATTAAATCTTACTAATTAACTAATATTAACTGTGTCTTTATGTTTTAATTTTTTACTGTATTAGTTATTAACTATAATTTTAAGTAACCCAAATAAGGCTAAGTATTCCCAATTATCCCAATAAGAACAATACTAACCTAATCCTAAAAACCCAATTGAATATTTAATTATAAATAATTCTGTGTTTTGTTATTAATTATAATAAACTAATTAATCACTCAATTATTTTATTAATCTAGTTATCCTGTTAATAAAATCCTAAATATATTAATTATTTGAATATTTACCGTTATTTTCTCTTACATGTTTTTCCTAATAATAACATTAGATGTCATCCTAATTAACTAGACTTAAAATGAAGAAATAAAAAATAAACAAAAAGATTATGCTATGGAGAGTCACCCCTCTAGTATCTCACCCTCTTTATTTCCAATTAAAACCATATAAAAGTTAATGTTGACTTTTCAACACAAAAAAAACGGAATAGAAAATAAAACATACAGGTAAAGCAACACATGTTCTCTTGTTTTGCAGAATTCTTTCTCAAATTAGATCTACAAGATCAGGCCATCAATGCAAAACGTAATGAGGAAATCCCCCTACGGCGAAAACGGGTTCGTCTCCAGTGAGAGTCGCGATTATTGTCGTTTGCGCTGCAATTTCAAGGGTGTTACCGTGGTTGACGGCGGCTCACTGTGTTGGAGGTTTCGCGGTCACAGACGGACGATTTTGATTTGATTTTCGACAAAGTTTCGATTTTGGTTTCAAAAACAAATTGGATGTGGTTTGAATTTTAAATAGGATCCGGATATTGTTCTTCTTATTTTCCTGTTGAGTTTTAATGGTTGTGAATATTGGTTCCTGAATATTATTGTGTTGCTGAAATTACAGATTCAATAGGGGTTTGAAATTGTTTAAACATTATTTGGATATTGTTTTGAAAAAAAGTGTTTACAGATATTGATATTGTTATTGTGCTGCTAACGGTTATTACGGTGATTGAGGACTTTTCTGAACAATTTTCATTAGTTGGTTCAGTTCTTTCTTGTTTTGGTTTTGGGTTTATCAATAACTATTACATTCAACTATAAAAAATTTGTCCCTTTTTTTTAAAAAATTAAAAATTAAATTATAATTTGTTAATAACTTTAATTATAAAATCTTTGGTATATTTATTTTATTTAAGAAATTAATTAAGAAATATCTACATAATAACCTCCTAATTAAAATTTAATTTGAAAATCGTTTATGTATAAACACACAAACACCCATCTTACGAACAAACGGAATCAAATACATGCATACAAAAGTTTAGTTAATTGTACAAGATTTTGCAATAACACATAAGAACAATTCCTAAAGCAGAATTAGATCCAACAAACACGAATAGACATATCACAAATTATATGTACAAACATTAAGTCGCATGTTTGAGATTTGGATTTACCAACCTGAAGTGCCGTGACCCTAATTAGCTGCTTCCTCCATTCCTTTCTTTATATTCTTTATGTCCTCCTTTTTTCTCTTTTGATATTTTTTTTTTGTATTGTTGTTCTTCAATGTGAAGAGCAACAACTGTTGGATAGATTTCTGTGAATTGTGGATTAAAAAAATAGGAGAGTAGGAGGTTCTATTTATAGGGAAAAATCAGATTAAAAAATTGAACGTGATTGTCTATTTTTAGATCAATTTGATTTAACCTGGTTTTCTTTTATTTCTTAAAGCTCAAGCCAATGAATTTGGATGGATTCATGGCTTGGTGAACTTAAATAAATAAAAAATATTTTAAAACAAAGGAAATAATCTAATAATAAAAAATGGAAAACGATTTGATTTGATTTTGATTTATTTGATTTTTTGAGATTTTTTTCAGAAAAACATGATTTTAATGAAAAAATCAATTTTTTAAAATATTCATTAAATAAAATACGAAAATTAATATTTAAATAATAAAAAAACTATTTTTTGATATTTTTATGATTTAAAGGTAAAAATAAAAAAAGTTAGTGGTAAAGAAAAAAATACTAAAAATGGAAGAGGTAGGATTCGAACTCATACACTCTACTTACAATTCTTAGACCTACTCCTCTACCAAACGGAATATTATATTTGTTTGAAATGCAATTACACCCAAAGAGTAACATACTAATTAAAATCTAATTTCTAATTTGCATTCCTATACTATATTTTTTATTCCTGTCTCGCTCTTTTTTATTTATTTATAAGTGCATAGAATATATATATATTTTAAAAAAGAAAATATTAAAAATATAAACTACTTATTATCACTATTTTTTTTTTTACTTATATAAGTAATAAAAAGGTGAAAAAAAGAAAAGAAAGGTGGTCAAAATTTGGGGTACGACTGCTGCCCCTATTTAATCGGTTTCGAATCAAAATGATGATGTCAGTGAGCCTTCATCTTCTTTGAGGAGGAGATGATTAAATACAAGAGGAACCCTAACTTTGACCGCGGAATTAATAGGTTTAGAGTCCGTGTGGACCGATCCCAGATGCTCCGTTAATATCCCTATATCCCTTGTGATATCCCTGATTGCAGAAGTCGGATAGGATTTTGATGATCCTTCGATTCCAATTTAGTAAACCCTGGTAGAACCCCTGATAAAACCCTTGGTAATATCTTGATGAAACCCCTTGTGACATCTATTGGTGGAACCCCTGATAATAAGAATCCTAGCCAAAATTGTCTTGCAAATCCGTGATGGAACCCCTTGATTAACCCCGATTATCCGTTTCAACCCTTCCGGGTGGATCTTGCCTATGATTCCTATGATCCTCTGATCATGCTACTGGAATCAGATAGGACTTTTAGTGATACCCTGATCACTCTAAATGAAACCCCTTTGCTAAAACCCTGGTGAATTTGATGGAACATATCCTGTGTGTTGGGATAGGTTACTGAGCTGGAAATGTGAGAGGTGGAGGTCTGCTCACTAGTTGAGGATGATCCTTAGGAAAACTAAGGGTGAATGAGCCTGTTGGGAAAAGCCGTTGTTGGAATGGTGCTTACTGGCTTATTTACCATGTGTGTGAATAGATAACAGGCTTAATGTGATTGCATTAGAATGAAAGAGAACAAAAAGAAGGATGAATAAGTTAGGCTTTGGCATAATAACATGATTCAGATTAGTTTATATAAGAGGGAGGTTTATGACCGCACAATTGCGGATTTGTGTTCTTACGATATCCTTAGTGTGAAAAATTAGTACCTATCGATACAATCTTGACCGAAGAACAGTTTGTAGCCTAGAATGAGTTTCCGAATGCTATTGTTTTTCATGATTCTTGATACTATTTTGCTCGGAGTGCAAAAGTTCAAGTGTGGGGGAATTTGATCAGTGCATTTTGATGCACATTCTCTCATGTTTGTACTTAGGCATTTAATTAGTTTGTTTTGTTTATTTTACTATTTTATTATGTTTTTATAATTAAGTCTTTGTTTGCCGTTAATCTATTTTCGCAGCTTATTTTCAGCTTTAGCGGTTATTTGATACCTGTCCACTGTTCGGATCATAATTGTAGCTACGAGAATCGAATTTGTGCATTCTACCAGTTGTTGGAAAGCTGAGACAAAGAGCTACAACTTTTATGTTTTACGTAAAAGTTGATTCGGAGTGTAGCAGACTCGAATAATTCGTTGAAGTCAGGACCCGAATTCTGCCTTTAGGAATATTTAGTTTTGGGCCGGGTTTTTTATGTTTTTCGACCCAGTTGGGTTAGAATCGGATTTTGTATGCTTCCCTATACCTAGTAGCAGCCGTGCTACTGTTGATAACCTTCTTTTCACTATTTTGTTTTTTTGTACGATTGTAATGGAGAACTAATTCCCGAAGGCAAATTCTGCTGCTTACGGGTTCCATCGCTTTGAGGTTATTCTAATACTAATTTAATTCGATTTCTGTTCAATTCTTTTCTATGAAGTCATTTGCTTAATTTGATTGTAATCGTTTGCTTAATTCGATTGTGTTCATAGGATATAATTGATTAAATTCGATTGTATGCATGTTCCTAAATTTAATTGTGTGTTATCGTTTGCTTAATTCGTTAACTCGTCACATTCTTAACCGTTTGCTTAATTCGGTAAATAGGAACATAATTCATTTGATTTTGATAAGCGCTTGTCTAATTGATCTCATAATCAAATAGAATCGAAGCCGCTTAGGGATTGGTGTTATAATAGCCGATGATAATTCGGAACCCGGATCAATAGGATTAGCCATTTTAGCTTAATTGATAAACACTTATTTTAATAAATTTTTCTCTTGTTTTCTAAAATCGTAATCCAACCCCCCATAAACCGTTACTATAGTTGGTTAAATTCAATATAAGAATCCTTGCGATACGACATCCGAGTGTCGCTTCCCTTTACTGGTTTTTAAAAAATACTTATTTTTGATCCATGCGCGACAACGGACCACCGGGCGAAGAGGGAGAATGGGGCCTACTATCTAGAATACCTCGACGGGGAAGTGTAGCATGCGATTTTTGTCGGTGACGTGACCATCTTACTGCAATGTTTGGAATTGGGTGCTACTTTCTGATTTCTTATTTATCCTATGAAGCTGGAAAGGAAAGTGAAGATATCTAAAACTAACCTTGCACGCAAATGTTTTCTTTAACAAATGCTAAGAGATTGGGGAACGAGGTCAGGTTATACAAAGGGAAGCTATTAACACCCAGTGTATATATGGTTATCCATAGACCTTTTATTGCATGTTTCTCTGTTAATTTAAAATGCTTTCTTGTGTTTATATGCTGTGGATTGGGAAATTTCTCCTTTGGAATCGGGATTTTCATCCTAGTACAAACGCGAAAGTGGCACCGAAACAGAGTCGCCAACAATGTGTATTTATCCCAAGAGAGGGAAAGGAAACACTGCAGAAACCTGGAGGAAAGATAGAGCATAGTCTTACGACCAAGAGAACTGGGTTCGGGAGTTGGTTACGCGAAGGGAAGATATTAGCACCCCCACGCGTCCATCGTACTCGATGGGATCCACGCTTGCTGCTTCAATCAAAGGATGTAAGGAAAGGATGCAGGAAAAGGAACGGATAGCTGGAGAACTGGAAAAGGAAAGGAGAGAGAAAGAGAAACAAATGTAGGGAAAATAAAAGAAGTGCTCGAATGGGCCCTACCCCACTGCCTACGTATCTCATCGGGAACATGAGAATCAGAGCGACGTAGTTCCCCTCACCTAGGGAAAAGTTGTTTATGTTTTTTAGGGAACGGCTAACGTTCTGGCTCAGGTGTTGCAGGCTCGCTGGTCCGAGTGCGTTACCATCTTGCAAGAGAACGAGGAGAAGCACGTTCGCACGCTGAGAATGAGTGAGATGAGAAAAGAATTCCCGAAGGAAAGACGTTATTGTTTGTTTTTTGTCTTTTAAGGAAGAAGTATTTTAGTTGTTTTGGTGTTTTGTAACATGTATTGTATTTAAGTCCTTCATGTAAGATCGAATGCCTCGCATATCGACCCAAGACGGGACGCATGCTAAACATTCCAAAAAAGTGAGAGAAGACCCCACACTTCCTTGTTCTCACCTGAAAGGCCTAAATACAATAGGTGTTATGCCTTTATTAAGTGTTTTTGACTCTTGTTTTAAGATGAGAAGAAGTGACTCAAAAAGAGGATCAAAGGTGAAAACTAAGAGGAGACTAAGACACACCCTAGTGTTAGCATGCTTTTAGATCCTATGGTTAATGTGGTTCAACAAACCTAATTCTAAAAGAAAGAAGAAGAAGAGCAAAAGACACAACTTACTTCCAAAAAGGAAGTTGAGTTGATCTTAAGGAGGGATGAAGAAGAAATTATTCAAAGAAAGCATGTAAATGCTTATCAAACACAAATTGAATTATTTAAAAGAGATAAGAGAGTATAAGAGAAAGAAATGTGTGTGAAAGCTTATCCACACACTTACTTACCTTTAGCACCTTCATGAAAATGTTAGTTCAAAACAATTTACAAGTAGTGCAATAAGAAAAGGAATAACAATTGGTGAACAAACAAGCTAAAAGTTAAAGTATAAAGATCCGAAGAGATGAAACTCAATTAAGATCAGAATCTATGCTCTAAGGGTATTCTCTAATGTTGAGATATCAAACACAAATGAATTATGCACAAACAAAGCACTAATCATTAAAGAAGTGAATCATGGAAGAAATAGATGAAGAATGAGTGGATATACAAGGTGATCATGCAATTATGCTTCAAATAATGTCCAAGTCAGAATGTGGATGACCTAAACATGTGCTTAAACATGATATACAAATGTCACATAAGGCAAGCAATCAAGTGTCCAAGCATTAGGAGTGATTAGGAGAAGAATTGAGAAGATGTGAACATGAATTAAACATGGAAAGAAACATTCATGGCATAAGTCAAACCTAAAAAGAAATCAAGATGAAACTCAAGTATCCCATTAAGAAGTGATATGACATGTTAAGATGAATATAATATGCACAAGCTAATCACATTCAAGCAATTACAAGTCATTTAGAAGCTAGAAGAAAAAGAAACATGCATTTGGATGAAACATGTTCAAGTATGCAAAGTGAAACATAAATGACATATGGAATGAATGCAACACTTTAAAGTCAGAGGCATACATCATATGAAATGCAAATGAATAATATGACATGGCATAAACAAACCAATTACAATTCAAGTTGGCACCTAGATGCAAAAGAAAGAAGAAATAGGTCAAAAGGAAACATGTAAAACAAGTATTGAACATGTACACAAAAAGACATCAACTTCAAACCAATGACCTATAATTTCAATCAACAGACCTATAATGATCTAAACCTGGCTCAAGAAGTCAAGAAGAATGATCCCATATAATGGCACAAGTGCCTTATCAAGCAAGTAACCAAACATGTCAAAGAAGTTCACAAAAAGGGACATCAAACAAGGGTCATCAAACAAATTCCAAACATGATTTAAAAATCATCAAATTAGGTCTCAAAAGACCTCAACCAGCAACAACCATCATACCAAAAACTCATGCAAAGGATCACAAAGAAACTCAATCAAACAATCATGGCAAAGTCATTAAGGTTTCACATGATCATGCACAAAGAAATGACTTAAAAATGATGTAAAGATGGTTTTAAAAATATAACAAAAATATTTTTATATGCTTCAAAGTGTCTTTTAAAATAGGCAAAAAGAATGAGGATCAAACTATGTACCAATGATGATAAACAAAATCAACAAGATCAAGTGTGCACAAATGAACCATTTCAAGAGAAAATTAAACCACAATTAATTCAGAGGCAAGAAATAATATAAAAATAAAAAATAAAATTTGAAATTTTTTTATAAAACTATGAGGATGATTCATGAATTAATTTGGAATTTTTAGAGGTCATTTACTATTTTTTAAAAATCAAAATCCAAACAAATGTGAAAAAGAAATTAAAAGAATGAAAGAAATGAGGGGGGTGTATCTAGAGTAATTTTCACGTTCAAAATTCACAATGGGCTTAGAATGGGGGTACAAACATCAAATTAAACCCAGTCCAATAAAAAAATTTGCGCGTGTGATGCAGTGTACAACCACTCACCATGAGGATGCAATCATAACCATGTAAGGAATCAAATCATATGATCCAACGCACCACATATTACGCGCACTAAAACAACCATGCACATGCACTCACCAGAATGCTCAGATTAAAAATAGATTGCACGTGTGACGCACATGGTTCATTAATGCGTTGGCAACATACAAAGCGTTGGATTGATCTTATGAGAATCAATCATACATGATGAACGTATCAGATTGAATACACACGATAGTAACCATAGAACACATACACTCAAGCATCCAAGTTATAACATGATTTTAATGTGCTGGAAATGTATTAACCACACGATGCACAGATCCAATGGTCACAATTCAAACATGCAAAAACCCTAAAATTAGAACCACCGGCCGGAGAAGGACCTCCGGTCATCTTCTCCGGCGAGAAACCACCGCCTGCAACCTCACATCTCACAGAAATGCACAATTCGCATACCAAAATGAAGAGGAAACAATTGAGATCAAGAATACAGAATTATTTCTCATAGATTATGCACACACAACACAAACCGAGCCAAAACAATTTGCCCTAAAATAACACCTAAGCTCCTAAAGAGCCTATCAACTAGCCAGGACTCACGCATAGCTTCTAATAAGCTCTAAACACCATGAAACAAGCTTAACTCACATTAATACGAAGCATCAAAGTTGAGTAAATCAAAACCTGAAAATGTAGAGAAACTTGAGGTGTTGAGAAAACCAGAGGTGTCTTGAGTTCTTAGTCTTGTTGTGCAAAATAAATGCAGCTGAATCTTGATATATTGAAGAGCAGAGACAAAATCAAATTTGCAATGGAGTTTCACTTGGATGAAGATGTTGATGCAATGTGTTATGGCTTCAAGAATGCTTTCTGATAATGATGATGATGGAAGATAGATGAAGATGACTGAAGATTCGTGCACAGAGAGAGAAAAAATTCAGAGAATGTTGAGAGTATGAGAGTGTTTTTGGGAGTGAAAATGAGAAAATGAAGTTGAGAAATCAAAATGTGAGTGAGATTCTGATTTATATGCTGAGTTTAAAAGGTTAACTCATGGTCAAGTGAGTGAGTTAGACTGAGTTGAGATAGTTAAGGTGAGTCATCCCTAACTAACTGAGTCAAGTTAGTTAGGGAGAGTGAGGAGAATGGAGCTATGGTGTGGAAGGTGCATGATGTTATGGTGGAGGTTAATGAAAGTGAATGGTGATGATGAGGTCACGGCTGCCACAGAAAATTATTCCACAAGTTTGGTTAGTTTCTTCTCTTATGTATGAAGCAACATGTGGAGTCCATCGTGCATAAGAGATGTTTGGCTTAAAGTGGAAATGAACATAGAGTGTATGCGTGTGAACACCAACAACATTTCATTTTCTGATTTTGTGGTAGCTTGGTTCCAATGGAAACATGGTGGTTTGGTGGTGAGTTTCTCCATGTTCAGTAGATGGGTTGATGAGTTTTTGAGGTCAATGGAAAGCTAGAACATCATAGAACATGATTGATGTTGATTTTGGATTGAATTAAGGCTTGGAAGTTAGTGAAAAATAGTTTAGAACACTAAGATTTGGAACTGACTTGTGGGCGTGTCAAGTGGTTGATTGGCAAGGCAAGCATGGCACGTGGAATTTCAGCATGATCACCCTAACTTGAGACCAACATATCTCCATCATAACTTGATCAATTCAAAATTTGTCCAACATCAACATTGAAGAGGGCATGGCAAGGAACAACTTTGATGTTGAAAAGTTTTTCATTTGAAGCTTTTATCTTGATGAAATTAAGCTTGACTTTTGGCACACCAGGTGTTTGTCAAAATTATGGCCGGTGGGTTTGGTCACGCTTGGTCATGACTTGATTTTGGACCTACTTTTCTCAAACTTTGATCAACCATAACTCACTCAATTTTTATCCAATGGAGGAGTTCTTTATATGGATTTGAAGCTTAGGACATGAAATTTAATTGGCTAAATTTGGGCCTGAGGTTTGGGTCTTTTATCTTGGAGAAAGAGAGCCTAAAAGTAGGGTGCAAAATGGTCCAAACTTACTATTTTTGGCAACCCTAAAGTTTCCATTTTTGGCAGTTTTGTGATTTCTTGATTTTTCATTATTCATCCATCATTTCTTGATCAAATTTTGTCCATTGAACATATATAACATGAATTTCATGAATTTGACCTTAGAAAGTCAAGAGTTAACTTTTTTCACTGCACAGTTGACTTTTTCCCCTATTTCTTGATTATCAAGCAACTGATCAATTGAGACTCCTCTGAAACCAATTGATGAGCAATTTTCCATCCATATACACTTACGAACATGAGGAATACCATGAGATCAACTTTTGTCCAAAAAATCAGAGATAAACTGATTTTAAGTCAAACCCTAATTTTGGCACCCTCTAGCTAGGAGGAAATAACACATCCTCCAAATCTAAATTCCTCTGAATATGATGTGTATCCTCTCAAACAATGATGAGATATGCCATTTGGAGATGATAAAAACTCAAAGAGCTTGCCCATTTGGGGGTCAAATCCCAAATTTTGATTGCCTTGTGTAGGAGATAATGCACTGCCCAATCTTCTTGATGGATTCTCCCCTTCCCATGCCTTGTGGATCAAAGTGAGATGAGATATGGCTTAAGGACCCTTGAACTTGTGAGAAACACTTGGCTCTTATTCTTTAGCTTTGGATGATCAACACCTCTGAAGAACCACTGATCACATGCCCTTATGCAAGATGCAATGCTAAATGCTTGATGCTTTGTTTTTCTATGCTTGAATGCAATGCAATGAAATGAAAGCTCATGCTAAATGATATGAAGAAATGAGAGGGCAAATTTTGGGGTATTACAGCTGCCCCTATTCAATCACTGTAGACCTGAATGGATGATAGCGATTGCTGTCAAACCTTCAAGGTATGGAGGGATTGAATACCAACATAACCAGAAAATTTGCACTCGATGGAGAAGAAGAAAAGGGATATAAACCCAACCAAAGGAACTCTGCTTGAATAAAACTCTGATGGGAAGAATAATACTGAAGGGCTGTCTTTTAGAACAACAGCAGATGACTACTGGCTTGCCACACTACGGGTGGACTTGGAAAACGTCTTTTAGAACAACGCCAGACAACTACTGGCCTGCCACACTACGGGTGGACTTTAACAATGTCTTTTGTACAACGCCAGGCGACTACTGGCCTGCCACACTACGGGTGGACTTTAGTAACGTCTTTTAACACAATGCCAGACGACTACTGACTTGCCACACTACGGGTGGACTTGGAAAACGTCTTTTAGAACAACGCCAGACGACTACTGGCTTGCCACACTGCGGGTGGACTGCCTTTTTTGAATAGAGTCAGAAGACTACTGACTTGCCACACTGCGGGTGGACTTTTGCCAATCTACGGTTGGACTGTAAGAATTTGCCACCCTTGGATGGTCTTTTGCCAATCTACGGTTGGACTTAGCTGCGGTCTTTTAAAGGGAGTCAGACGACTACTGACTTGCCACACTACTGGTGGACTTTTGCCAATCTACGGTTGGACTTTAAGAATTTGCCACCCTTGGATGGACCTTTTGCCAATCTACGGTTGGACTTTAAGAATTTGCCACCCTTGGATGGACCTTTTGCCAATCTACGGTTGGACTTTAAGAATTTGCCACCCTTGGATGGACCTTTTGCCAATCTACGGTTGGACTTTGAGAATTTGCCACCCTTGGATGAACCTTTTGCCAATCTACGGTTGGACTTTAAGAATTTTCCACCCTTGGATGGACCTTTTGCCAATCTACGGTTGGACTTCAAGAATTCCAATACTGGATTACTCTCTGCATCCGTGTCAAACATCTCTGCCGACTCTGCTGAGGAACAAAGATCAATGATTTGACTTCAGAGACTCCTGAAAGGATGATATCTCTGCTGGATAATGAATAAACAATCCATCTGCTTCGAATTGTCAAGTTTGCCAAAAATAAATTGGAATTTGGAAATTTAGGGGATTGATGATTCTGCCAGGAATTACTTCATCTGCTTGGGGATGAATTCTGGTCACAGTAACTCCGCTGGGGATGAGAATCCTTTTGAATGACGTCCTGCTAGGGAAGAAAAGTCATTAAAACTCTGCTTGAGGATCTACCAAACCTGAGATCCTTTGCGGGGAGAATCAACCTGCTATCCGGCTGGGGAAAGCATGTACTATCCCCTTGCTGAGGAATAAATTCTGTTGATCAATTAGTCTCTTGCAAGGAGAAAAAACAACAACTCAGCTGGGGAATGTTGTTGACAAGATTCAATGATGATCTCTGTGGGGATATCATTACCAGAGATACGATCTTGCTGGGGATCAAGGCTACTCTGCCGGGGATATGCAAACCCTAGTTGGAAGACCTTACGTTGCAACTTGCTGGGAAAGAGTCCTTAGATCTGCTGGGGAAACCCAAAACAATTCCACGGTAATCTGCTGAGGAATAAGACTGTCGAGCTTAGGATAAGTATCACAATGCCCCATGTTAGGCGAACTTTCCGTTTGACGACTCCTAAGGGATAATGAGTTTATAACAAACTCTGCTGGGGAGAAACGCTTCAACGCATCTCATGCTGGGGAACGTCTCTTGAGAGGATTTTACAGAAGACCAAACATCCTCAAACTCTACTGGTGATGATAGATCTAGAACATCTTCTGCCGGGGAAATTCAATATGCCCCATGTTTGGGAAGGTCAACAACTTGCTTTTTGCTCTATGATACAAGACTGATATGAAGAAAGTGTCCTAAGAGGATTTTACAGAAGATTAAGCATCTTCAAACTCCTGGCGATTTCACTGGGGATTGACCAACAACTTCTATGTCTGTGAAGCAACTCTACTGGGGAACTTGCAACCGTTATCGACACAGAAAAGCTTGTAGTTGTTGGAAGTACTGAATAGGAGAATCGACTTAATAAGATACAACACTATCCAGTTGAACTCCATTTACCGATATCGAAACGTCGTGACCGACCGCCGACCGACTGATGGATTCAATTAGTAAACGTTGTGACAAAAGGGTGACATGTGAGCCCTTCCCTGAACATGATTGCCCCAGTCTTCTGCATGGGGATAAGTGTTTACCCGTCTAGGAGAGATGCCTCTTGTGATCTTGGGATGACCTGTCCCTTTGTTTCAATCTTTTTGGCTGATTGACTGCATACGCGTGAACAATAGTTTTTTACTTGCCCAGACCGTCATGGTCCACCAAAAGAAATTGTCTCAAGGGGATCTTGTCACCTAAAACGCTTAAATGCCTAAAAACTCTTGTAGAGATTCGTCGGATCTCGACGTAACTGCCTCAGACCGTATGGTCTACAGAGAAATCTTAAAGTAATTGCCCCAGTTTGGCTGAACTCTGAAGAGATTTCTCGACGTGATTAGCTCAGACTGGCCACACCTTAAAGACATGATTCGACGTGACTGCCCCAGATCAACTACGTCTTAACACAAATTGTTGGGAAAGCTCCTGCTCAACAAAGTTTCCTGAGGAAGCACCACTGGATGTGGTTGTCCTTTGGGAGTTTCAGGATTCTCAACTCGGCAAGATTGAGCTTCTAGACTGAATTTCCATATGTAAACTTCTTTTGATGTCAAACAAAAGTATTCAAGCAGAAAATGTTTTATTCTGAGAATGAAAATTCTAATGCAACACACATGTTGATCTTGAAGTTTTACTGAAAAGATGTCGCAAACCCTTTGTGAGCGAATCACGGGTTAGGATACGACATTAATTTTTGAATGAAAGAAATGCAATGCACATGCAACACCAACAAAGATCTTTTAGCACAACTCATAGGAATCAGGAATGCTATCTCTTGGTAGTATGCTTTTGAAATAACCCTGTTTCAATTAGGACTTCTGAGGGTTGTATCGTGGCCTGGTTCACGGTTTTGAGAAAAATGGTTTATGGCTCAAAGTTTATCGGTGCCCACCCACTCTTCGTGATGTTCTCCAGTCCTACATTCAGCTAATTTGCACAAGCGTCCGCCTCTCAAAAAGATTTTGTGATCTTTAAGGAACCCATGCATCTGATGGTTTGCCACCTAATGAGGCTTTAGAGTGACAGTCACCCCTTTGTCTTTTGTTTGTAGTCACACGACTTTGTTCTTGCTCGAGGATTTTCTTTTGTAATCCTTTTCGTATCTCGCTTTCACATTCTTTTGCTTATCCCTAACTTTTGCCTGGACGGATTCTTTTGAATCTTTAGATTTTGAAGTCCAGCGAGATGCCCTAACTTTTGCCTAAGTTGTTTGTTTTCAAGTTTCAACTTAGCGAGCTTTTTCATTTCTTTTTTTTATTCTCTTTCTTTTTTTCTTGAACACGTCGTGTGACACCGGCTGGTCTTGACTTTGTTGAAAGGGTTGTGACTACCTCACTCTTTGATTGTTGATGGATAACCATTGTGGTTTCACATCTCTTGACCTCTTGATGGTGGAATAGAAGGTAATGGATCCTCAGATGCATACTCTTTTTGAAATTTGAACGCTCGATCAAGTTAACTGACACCTACCCTGCCCCTGGGTTAAATGTGAGGGTTTTTTCATACGAAAAGAAACTCCAACTTCAAGGCTCAAAGGGGTTAACGAGGGTCTATCTCCCTCATATCTCCAGTGTTTGGGGATTTGAAACAATGCTTGTACATCCTCAACAGGGTTCTGTTCAAAAGCACACAATTAGAGATTTTTGCATTTTCAAATCATCATCCTCCCTCAAGAGCTTAAGCAAGAAAATTGGTATTGCAGTGCACATTAGCATTAAATGAGTGAACACAAATGACATTTTTCAAGAAAACATATTCATTGCATTAAAATCATCATACCAAATACAAACAAGTTTTAACATGCAAACAATGTCTGAACAAACAAATAAAGACTACATAGGAAAATGCAGCAAAGAAAAGGAAGATTGCCATTGTTGAGGAGGCTTGGCTCCGACTGGACTGATTGTTTCTGGTGATGTTTTTTGTAGCTTTGAGCGCTCACCCTGATACAGAAGTTTCACCTTGTGGGGGTACCGTCTGGGGTGATGACCTTTGAGTCAATCAAATCTTGCACCTTATGATGAAACACATTACAATTATCAAGTGTGTGCCCGAACGTTCCTGAATGGAACTCACAGCTAGCGTTCATGTCATAGTCCGGAGGAATAGGGTAGGGCACTGACGTGGCATTCCTCAGCTGGATCAGCGAACTCTTGAGCAAGCGAGCCATCAACTGACTGTAAGGAATAGGAATAAGATCAAATATCCTCTTGGGCTTCCTTGGTCTGAGTTGCCTCCGCTGCTGATAATTCTGCTGCTGCTGATTCGGGCGCCCAGTCTGGCCCTGCACTTTCCTTTCCGCATTGGCTGAGGCACAAACAAGGGTTGCTGACATAGGTCTTCTGCAACATAGGGTTGTGGAAGAGATCCCTGACGCGAGGTAAATCCTTTGGAAAATGAGGGAGTCCTCAGTTCCTTTGCAACAATGGGAGTAACATCACTTTGTTTACCAGTGCCAACTGATGCAAACTTGACTGCCCCTGAATCAATGAGCTCTTGGACTTTATGCTTGAACCTTGTACAATTCTCAACATTGTGACCAAGTGCCCCAGAGTGGAACTCACATCTAGCATTAGCATTGGGTCCCAGAGGAAGCTTCGTTGGCAGCGGTCCCACACTAACACGGTCAACCAGTTTGAGCTCGAACAAGTAAGGAAGCAATTGCGCATACGGAATTGGAATGGGATCAAACTTCCTCTTAGGCCCCTCTGACTTAGGATCCTCTTGAGGAGCAGGAGGTGACTGATGATGAGAGAGCTCTGAACCTTTAGTTTGCGGAGGGGATTCACGAAGCAATCCATGATCTAGGGCAAACCCTAAAGAGATGGGAGGGGTAAAGACCTCTGTTGTGGAAGCGGGCACATGATCGTTTTCCTTTTTTAACACCTTATTCAAGATTTCCATGACCAGGCCCATTTGAGTCTTCATCTGGTTGACTTCTTCCTTCAGCAATTCCTGACCTCGAGACAACGCCTGAATGTCCACCATAAAATGCCCCAGTTGGCTTCGCATCTCCCTCAATTCTGCTTGCACTTGCTCCATTATACTTGCTTGATTTCTTCGAGTTGAGTATCGGTGTACGTGATTCTCAGCTATAATGCCTGAAACCAAATAAAGGTTAGAGATATCCTGCAACAAGTACCTGCAAAGCAACAAACAAAATGCAAAATGATATGCCATGCAATGCAATGCCATGTTTATTCATTTTGAGGCATTCCTTCCTTCGATTCCAGTTTGACCAAAAGGGAACAGTGCATACTCCTGCAATTGCTAACAGCGACAGAACATCAGAGGTGCATATTAATAATTTAGAATACCCATCATACGGCCCAGTGAGTGTGTGAATTATTGTATAATTTGACGAAGAATCCACCTCAATAATTACCAACAAAGCCAATAGCATAAATAATAAGAATCCACAGCCGGGTGTGGAACAGTCAAATACAAATTGTTCTTGAACAAATACAGCTGAATAACATGAATACAAACAAAATAAAACCCATCAACAAGCCTGGTGGTGATTCCCTAGAATAACAACACAACTCAAACACTGAGCCCATATAAATCTTCTCAGACCTCTTTGAGAAGCGCTTCAGTAACTGGATCATTTGGGCGCTCGGTAAGACTTCTGATCAATTGACTCCTTAACTTGACAACTTCTTCTAGCTTTCAGATTTGATCTTTGACAGCTAACTCTTTGGGTCTCTTTATTCCAGCGTGGATCTTCAGATCTTCGATCTCTTGATTAGCTGCACTTAGTTGCTGGAGAAATTCACTTTCTTTGCTCTTCAAAATTTTCCTCAACTCGTCATTTTCAGCCCTGATTCTCGCCTCGATCTCCCTCCGGCATTTGGAAAACTCATCCCATCTTTGTTGTCCTTTGGCCAGGGCATTCTCAGATTTGGTCAACTGCTCATTAATGCGCTTGCACGCCTCCTTTAGTGCCATCTCATTCTGTTTGACCTTGCGAATGTAGATGATGTCTTCAGCCATTCTTTTCTCGTTGGCCTCATGACGCTCAATCAGCTTTTGCAGTTCATATTCAACATTAAGCTTTTCACAAAGCGTCTTTCTGAGTCCTTCGCTTAGTTTCTTATTCATTTTGACTGTCTTATCCATCTCTGCTTTAAGCTTGTTATATTCAGCAATGCTTATCATGGTCACTGGTTCAACAACAACTGGATCGGACGGTCCTTCTTGAGAAAACGGCAAAAGAGTGATATGAACTCTTCTTTTCAACTAGGCGTCATATTGAGAAGAAGACACATTGTTTCACTTTCTGAAGACAACTTTACCCTTCGTTTGCAAATTGCCCCAAGCTCCAGCCGCTTATCTTACCAGCAAAAGATTATCCTTCACAGGGAAAAAGAAGGATTCTTCCAAATCACTGTCCCTCAGAGGCTCTATTAAGGCAAACCCTAACTGCCTCCTGAGAATAACAGGGTTATAATTGATGCAACCCTTTATTCCTAAGAGTGGCACATTAGGATGTCTTCCGCAGCTACTGACAAAATCTCCCCCCATCGTCCTTTGATTGAACCAACAAATGTCCTTTGCTGTCAACTGAATCATCCTCTTAGCCCAATTCTTTGCAGGATGAGGATCCAAAAAGGCCTCTGAATTTGGTAAATGACTCATAAGCCACTTATGGAATAGAGGTGCACAACATCTAACCAACCCTCCTCGTTTCTTCTTATTTTTAAAATGCACAGAATAGTACAAATCACCCAGGAGTGTAGGTATGGGATTCTTCATTACAAAAATATGGGTTGCGCTCATGTCCACAAGCTTACGTTCATCAACAAACAACATAATTCCATAGATGCTCAAAGCCAGGATTGCACAAACGGTTTCCCACTGAGACTTAGCAGCACATTCTTCAGCTTTGGCAACCAAGAAATTCAAATGAAAACCAGATAAACCTCCTTTGGTGGTGAGGTTATCTGCTATCACAGGTACACTCAAATGGAGGGCCTTAGCTATTTCTTCAGGCTTTGGAGGGCGCATATCAGAGTTGAAAGGAATTTGGTACTTGAGAGGCACACCCAGCAGCAGGGCATACTCTTCTAACGTCGGGGCCAACTGAAAATCTGAGAAAGTGAAGCACCTTAGCCGTGGGTCATAAAACTGTAAGCACGTATGGATGATACTCCTTTCTGAAGCATTCAAGTCAACAACCACAGTCATAATCTCCCCATAAGCCTTTCGGAACATACCCACATGGTCTGGAGTAATAAGAGAAACCATCTTTCGTAACTGTCCCACCTTTGCGTCAAAGAAAGTATAATGCACATTGTTCTTCCTGGGAGTCTCCATAACTGAACAAGGGAACTGTCAACTGGAACCGAAAGGAAGTATACCCTGCAAATGAATAAACATGAAGGTTAAATGCAAGAATGCTAATGATGATATGTATGCAAGGGCATGTGATCAGTGTTGCACAAATAAAGCTGAATCCACTGTACTGCAATCTGAATCTGGTGAGATATACAACACCAGGATAAGAAGTCCAATAACAAATCTGGAACAAATGTGAACTGATCAAAACCACAGATTCAGTAACAAATCCAGAACTCATAAGAAAACCGGGTATTCTGAAGGTCAAGGGTTCCTGCACACCTGTAAATAATCCCCCCATCTCACATGTATGTACTAGAAGGTGAGGATCCTCAAATTCGGGTCTCGGAATGAGAAGCAATAGCACATTCAGCCCGAAGGATACAATGCTACCGCCAAACAAAGAGATCATCCTATGATTCACCTCAAAATAAAGAGGGGTCATCCTAGAAGGTCATCCAGACTTAACAGCTCTTCCAGATAGCTCTACCATCGTGGAAGACCCACAACGCAGAATTCTCTAAAGAGAACCACATCCAGATTGTGTTTCATATTCCCTTCTCGAACCGAGATGGAACACGAGAGGACATGAAACACACTAATCATAAGTGCACTCAGGCCTGGGTATTGGGCCTATCTCTCAGAATACCCCATCCCGCCAAACAGAAAACAGCACAGTCCAGTATAACATAATATATGAAATGAAAATGCTAAAGTGCAGTAAATACAGTAATATACAGTAAATAGTAATGCAGTAACAATAAATACAGCACAACAGTAAACACCCAATGAAAGAAAACAGACAAGCGCTAGGATTGACTCGCTAAGGAAACCAGAGATTCTGGGTTCGTCCCCAGCAGAGTCGCCAGCTGTCGCTCCCGAGATTTTCATCCTAGTACAAACGTGAAAGTGGCACCGAAACAGAGTCGCCAGCAATGTGTATTTATCCCAAGAGAGGGAAAGGAAACACTGCAGAAACCGGGAGGAAGGATAGAGCATGGTCTTGCGACCAAGAGAACTGGGTTCGGGAGTCGGTTACGCGAAGGGAAGGTATTAGCACCCCAACGCGTCCATCGTACTCGATGGGATCCACGCTTGCTGCTTCAATCAAAGGGTGTAAGGAAAGGATGCAGGAAAAGGAACAGATAGCTGGAGAACTGGAAAAGGAAAGGAGAGAGAAAGAGAAACAAATGTAGGGAAAATAAAAGAAGTGCTCGAATGGGCCCTACCCCACTGCCTACGTATCTCATCGGGAACATGAGAATCAGAGCGACGTAGTTCCCCTCACCTAGGGAAAAGTTATTTATGTTTTTTTAGGGAACGACTAACATTCTGGCTCAGGTGTTGCAGGCTCGCTGGTCCGAGTGCGTTACCATCTTGCAAGAGAACGAGGAGAAGCACATTCGTACGCTGAGAATGAGTGAGATGAGAAAAGAATTCCCGAAGGAAAGATGTTATTATTTGTTTTTTGTCTTTTAAGGAAGAAGTATTTTAGTTGTTTTGGTGTTTTGTAACATGTATTGTATTTAAGTCCTTCATGTAAGAACGAATGCCTCGCATATCGACCCAAGACGGGACGCATGCTAAACATTCCAAAAAAGTGAGAGAAGACCCCACACTTCCTTGTTCTCACCTGAAAGGCCTAAATACAATAGGTGTTATGCCTTTATTAAGTGTTTTTGACTCTTGTTTTAAGATGAGAAGAAGTGACTCAAAAAGAGGATCAAAGGTGAAAACTAAGAGGAGACTAAGACACACCCTAGTGTTAGCATGCTTGTAGATCCTATGGTTAATATGGTTCAACAAACCTAATTCTAAAAGAAAGAAGAAGAAGAGCAAAAGACACAACTTACTTCCAAAAAGGAAGTTGAGTTGATCTTAAGGAGGGATGAAGAAGAAATTATTCAAAGAAAACATGTAAATGCTTATCAAACACAAATTGAATTATTTAAAAGAGATAAGAGAGTATAAGAGAAAGAAATATGTGTGAAAGCATATCCACACACTTACTTACCTTTAGCACCTACATGAAAATGTTAGTTCAAAACAATTTACAAGTAGTGCAATAAGAAAAGGAATAACAATTGGTGAACAAACAAGATAAAAGTTAAAGTATAAAGCTCCGAAGAGATGAAACTCAATTAAGATCAGAATATATGCTCTAAGGGTATTCTCTAATGTTGAGATATCAAACACAAATGAAATATGCACAAACAAAGCACTAATCATTAAAGAAGTGAATCATGGAAGAAATAGATGAAGAATGAGTGGATATGCAAGGTGATCATGCAATTATGCTTCAAATAATGTCCAAGTCAGAATGTGGATGACCTAAACATGTGCTTAAACATGATATACAAATGTCACATAAGGCAAGCAATCAAGTGTCCAAGCATTAGGAGTGATTAGGAGAAGAATTGAGAAGATGTGAACATGAATTAAACATGGAAAGAAACATTCATGGCATAAGTCAAACCTAAAAAGAAATCCAGATGAAACTCAAGTATCCCATTCAGAAGTGATATGACATGTTAAGATGAATATAATATGCACAAGCTAATCACATTCAAGCAATTACAAGTCATTTAGAAGCTAGAAGAAAAAGAAACATGCATTTGGATGAAACATGTTCAACTATGCAAAGTGAAACATAAATGACATATGGAATGAATGCAACACTTTAAAGTCAGAGGAATACATCATATGAAATGCAAATGAATAATATGACATGGCATAAACAAACCAATTACAATTCAAGTTGGCACCTAGATGCAAAAGAAAGAAGAAATAGGTCAAAAGGAAACATGTAAAACAAGTATTGAACATGTACACAAAAAGACATCAACTTCAAACCAATGACCTATAATTTCAATCAACAGACCTATAATGATCTAAACCTGGCTCAAGAAGTCAAGAAGAATGATCCCATATAATGGCACAAGTGCCTTATCAAGCAAGTAACCAAACATGTCAAAGAAGTTCACAAAAAGGGACATCAAACAAGGGTCATCAAACAAATGCCAAACATGATTTAAAAATCATCAAATTAGGTCTCAAAAGACCTCAACCAGCAACAACCATCATACCAAAAACTCATGCAAAGGATCACAAAGAAACTCAATCAAACAATCATGGCAAAGTCATTAAGGTTTCACATGATCATGCACAAAGAAATGACTTAAAAATGATGCAAATATGGTTTTAAAAATATAAAAAAAATATTTTTATATGCTTCAAAGTGTCTTTTAAAATAGGCAAAAAGAATGAGGATCAAACTATGTACCAATGATGAGAAACAAAATCAACAAGATCAAGTGTGCACAAATGAACCATTTCAAGAGAAAATTAAACCACAATTAATTCAGAGGCAAAAAATAATAGAAAAATAAAAAATAAAATTTTATAAAATTTTATAAAACTATGAGGATGATTCATGAATTAATTTGGCATTTTTAGAGGTCATTCACTATTTTTTAAAAATCAAAATCCAAACAAATGTGAAAAAGAAATTAAAAGAATGAAAGAAATGAGGGGGGTGTATCTAGAGTAATTTTCACGTTCAAAATTCACAATGGGCTCAGAGTGGGGGTGCAAACATCAAATTAAACCCAGTCCAATAAAAAAATGTGTGCGTGTGATGCAGTGTACAACCACTCACCATGAGGATGCAATCATAACCATGCAAGGAATCAAATCATATGATCCAACGCACCACATATTACGCGCACTAAAACAACCATGCACATGCACTCACCAGAATGCTCAGATTAAAAATAGATTGCACGTGTGACGCACATGGTTCATTAATGCGTTGGCAACATACAAAGCGTTGGATTGATCTTATGAGAATCAATCATACATGATGAACGTATCAGATTGAATACACACGATAGTAACCATAGAACACATACACTCAAGCATCCAAGTTATAACATGATTTTAATGTGCTGGAAATGTATCAACCACACGATGTACAGATCCAATGGTCATAATTCAAACATGCAAAAACCCTAAAATTAGAACCACCGGCCGGAGAAGGACCTCCGGTCATCTTCTCCGGAGAGAAACCACCGCCTGCAACCTCACATCTCACAGAAATGCACAATTCGCATACCAAAATAAAGGGGAAACAATGGAGATCAAGAATACACAATTACTTCTCATAGATCATGCACATACAACACAAACCGAGCCAAAACAATTTGCCCTAAAATAACACCTAAGCTCCTAAAGAGCCTATCAACTAGCCAGGACTCACGCATAGCTTCTAATAAGCCCTAAGGACCATGAAACAAGCTTAACTCACATTGATACGAAGCATCAAAGTTGAGTAAATCAAACCCTGAAAATGTAGAGAAACTTGAGGTGTTGAGAAAACCAGAGGTGTCTTGAGTTCTTAGTCTTGTTGTGCAAAATAAATGCAGCTGAATCTTGATATATTGAAGAGCAGAGACAAAATCAAATTTCCAATGGAGTTTCACTTGGATGAAGATGTTAATGCAATGTGTTATGGCTTCAAGAATGCTTTCTGATAATGATGATGATGGAAGATAGATGAAGATGACTGAAGATTCGTGCACAGAGAGAGAAAAAATTCAGAGAATGTTGAGAGTATGAGAGTGTTTTTGGGAGTGAAAATGAGAAAATGAAGTTGAGAAATCAAAATGTGAGTGAGATTCTGATTTATATGCTGAGTTTAAAAGGTTAACTCATGGTCAAGTGAGTGAGTTAGAGTGAGTTGAGATGGTTAAGGTGAGTCATCCCTAACTAACTGAGTCAAGTTAGTTAGGGCGAGTGAGGAGAATGGAGCTATGGTGTGGAAAGTGCATGATGTTATGGTGGAGGTTGATGAAAGTGAATGATGATGATGAGGTCACGACTGCCATAGAAACTTGTTCCACAAGTTTGGTTAGTTTCTTCTCTTATGTATGAAGCAACATGTGGAGTCCATCGTGCATAAGAGATGTTTGGCTTAAAGTGGAAATGAACATAGAGTGTATGCGTGTGAACACCAACAACATTTCATTTTCTGATTTTGTGGTAGCTTGGTTCCAATGGAAACACGGTGGTTTGGTGGTGAGTTTCTCCATGTTCAGTAGATGGGTTGATGAGTTTTTGAGGTCAATGGAAAGCTAGAACATCATAGAACATGATTGATGTTGATTTTGGATTGAATTAAGGCTTGGAAGTTAGTGAAAAATAGTTTAGAACACTAAGATTTGGAACTGACTTATGGGCGTGTCAAGTGGTTGATTGGCAAGGCAAGCATGACACGTGGAATTTCAGCATGATCACCCTAACTTGAGACCAACATATCTCCATCATAACTTGATCAATTCAAAATTTGTCCAACATCAACATTGAAGAGGGCATGGCAAGGAACAACTTTGATGTTGAAAAGTTTTTCATTTGAAGCTTTTATCTTGATGAAATTAAGCTTGACTTTTGGCATACCAGGTGTTTGTCAAAATTATGGCCGGTGGGCTTGGTCACGCTTGGTCATGACTTGATTTTGGACCTACTTTTCTCAAACTTTGATCAACCATAACTCACTCAATTTTTATCCAATGGAGGAGTTCTTTATATGGATTTAAGGCTTAGGACATGAAATTTAATTGGCTCAATTTGGGCCTGAGGTTTGGGTCTTTTATCTTGGAGAAAGAGAGCCTCAAAGTAGGGTGCAAAATGGTCCAAACTTACTATTTTTGGCAACCCTAAAGTTTCCATTTTTGGCAGTTTTGTGATTTCTTGATTTTTCATTATTCATCCATCATTTCTTGATCAAATTTTGTCCATTGAACATATATAACATGAATTTCATGAATTTGACCTTAGAAAGTCAAGAGTTGACTTTTTTCACTGCACAGTTGACTTTTTCCCCAATTTCTTGATTATCAAGCAACTGATCAATTGAGACTCCCCTGAAACCAATTGATGAGCAATTTTCCATCCATATACATTTAAGAACATGAGGAATACCATGAGATCAAGTTTTGTCCAAAAAATCAAAGATAAACTGATTTTAAGTCAAATCCTAATTTTGGCACCCTCTGGCTAGGAGGAAATAACACATCCTCCAAATCCAAATTCCTATGAATATGATGTGTATCCTCTCAAACAATGATGAGATATGCCATTTGGAGATGATAAAAACTCAAAGAGCTTGCCCATTTGGGGGTCAAATCCTAAATTTTGACTGCCTTGTGTAGGAGATAATGCACTGCCCAATCTTCTTGATGGATTCTCCCCTTCCCATGCCTTGTGGATCAAAGTGAGATGAGATATGGCTTAAGGACCCTTGAAACTTGTGAGAAACACTTGGCTCTTATTCTTTAGCTTTGGATGATCAACACCTCTGAAGAACCACTGATCACATGCCCTTATGCAAGATGCAATGCTAAATGGTTGATGCTTTGTTTTTCTATGCTTGAATGCAATGCAATGAAATGAAAGCTCATACTAAATGATATGAAGAAATGAGAGGGCAAATTTTGGGGTATTACAGTTGGGAGAGTGTTTTTGTTGTTTTCGGGTTTTCCGTTGTTTTTGGGAAGGTACTAGACCTAAAGTTTTTGATTTGTGTGCTCGCTAAGATTTCGCAATCTTATGCCTACGTATTCCCGCAAAGAAATCTGGGAAATCAAAGCAATCGTAGTTCCTCCTATTTCTATGGGAGGAAAATGTTTGGTGTCTTATTTAAAGCCCAAGATTGAAGCTGTTTGAGTATTTGTGTCTTGTTTAAAGCCCAAGATTGAAGCTAAAAGGGTGATTGAGAGAGAATTTGTCATCTCTAAAGGGAGAATATCTCACTTATTCATCACAAAATGTTGGGTAATTGATTATAAAGGAAAATTACTTTAACTAGGATATGTGAATCTAGCAATGCCATACTTTCCTTTATAAGGGGTATGTCATGAAGGAGGAAAGCTTTAACTCAGTGTAGAGCAATGCCACTTTTTCCTTTATGAATCTTTCATGCTAAGAGAGGGACATTGACTTGGATGTTAGGAATCTAGAGGCTTGCCACTTATAGCTGTTAGATGAAAGATGAATTTTATCCAGAATAAAGGAAGGACTCCAGCTTGGATTTTGAATAAACAAGTGTGCCACTTACAACAATTATCTGGGAAAAAGGTTTTGATTGTTTGTTTTGAAATGTGATGTATAGAAGAAATATCCTCCTACAGAGTGGACTCATGGTCTCATTTGAGGGGTGATAACGCGAAATTATATCGTTAAATTGACTTAACTTGCATGAATTATTTTATCGTTTTTGTTATTTATGTTTTATTTTGCAAGTGTTCAAGCTCATTTTCAGGTATTTCATCTCAAACAACTTGCATGAGAAAAGAAGAGAGAATAGGGAATAAAAGAGAAGAAAAGAAGACAGTTGACAGCAAAATGAAGATTCTGCACTCAAAAGAGCATGGCGACCGTCACAAGGCCTGTGGTGACCGTAACGCATCCTTAGTGTGACCCTCGTCACAAAGACCATGGCGACCGACACAGATGTTTTCCTCAGAATATAATTTAAATCGCGTGGACCACTCAGCATCACGCCACATTTCAAGCCACATTTCAACCCAGTCTTCCTGATTTTTCTCCACGAAGCCTCTTTACTTATTTCTCTCCACGCCTGGTCTTGTAACCACCCACTACAGCACTACTGGGAAGGTTTTCTCCCACTTTCTCCGTGACTCACACATGATCTTTGGGAGTTACCAGACACATTGTTACTCTATATATAGTAGTTTTTTTTTACATTTTGAAGGATCCAAGTTTTGTGCGCGGAAGCGCTACCGAAGTTGTTTCATAGTTTTAGGCAGAAATTACAATTGTAAAAGGGGTAGTTTCTCACATCGAGGAACTGCTCCACCATTAGTATTTAGGCCTATGTTCTATGTAACTTGCTTGGATCAACAATCTTGCTGTCATTATTGAAGTTAAAGTTAATTCAAGTTTCTTTATTTCCCGCATTTTACTTCAAGTCTTTACAGGTTCTTTATCTAATTGCTTATTATTATTGTTTATCGCTTTCCTAAATTAATTATCATGATGTTTTCAAATGCAATTATAATGTTTAATTTGTTTACGTTTAATTCCATGTCTTGCTAAATTGTCCTGAGTCCGGCGTATGAGGACCGTCGTTACCGGCGGGACTCGGTAGAAAATAATAGGTGCGAACTCATGATTAAAATTCTGTTTTGGTTTTAATTTCCAAGTCTAATTTAAATAGCTTTGTCACGAGAGTGAAGGTTATTTAACACGATTTTGTCACGAGAGTGAGAAATTAATTAAGGTTAGAGCAGGCACTACGAGAGCGTGGGGGTCGAACCGGATAGTGGAAATTAGGCAACATATCTAAATACAGCGAGAGCGCTTTAGATACGTTTAGGATATTATTGGCTTTCAAAATATATTTCCTAGTTATCGGGCGAGCGAGAGCAAAATCTTGGGATTAGGGAACATGACTTTAGTTAATACCGCGAGAGCGTGAGGAGGAGTTTTTAAGTCGGTATATTCTACGGAACTAAGTTATAGTTGTAATTAGTACCTGAATTCTACAAAGTCCTTTAGGAACGCGGAATCCATATTCCGGCCTCTCTTTATTATCATATTTTCTTAGTTTTATTTTAGTTTTAGTTTTGGTTTCCCTTTTATCAATTATCATTAGCCTTAGCTTTACAAAGCGACGATAGATTACGGTAGGTTGACATTGGTCTCTGTGGGTTCGACAATCTTTTATATTACTTCGATAAATCCGTGCACTTGCGGACGCATCAAGTTTTTGGAGCCGTTGCCGGGGACCAACAGTCAATATTGTTATTCCGTTGTTGCACCGTATAGACTAAGGCACTCATTACTATGTATCACCCAAATTTTTTCTACAATCACCACTCCCAGTATTTCGAGGAATCACAAGAATCCCATAATTCCAACCTTGAAATACAAATGGAGAATTTCAATGCATCACTAACTCATTCTCACCCAAATTGCCTATGCAACTACCAATCCCAACATTTTGAGGAGTCGCAAGAATCTCATAATTCCAACCTAGAAATATTAATGCAAAATTTCAATGCGACACTGACTCACTCCCAATATCTCGAGGAACCGCACCCAAATATCCTCTACGATCACCATTCTCAATATTTCGAGGAACCACAAGAATCTGTTAATTCCAACCTCGAAACATAGGATTTCATTGAAACAACAACTAATTCTAGGTTAGAATCTATGATGGAGCACTTTGTGGAGACATAAACTCTCCAGAATGAAGAGCTTAGAAGAAAACATCTCGATACTTATGAAACCCTTAGGCAGATAAACACTATGGTTGAGTCCCTCGCGACTCACACTGAGGCATTGGAGACTCAAATCTCTCTGCTTGCACAGACACCTATAGGACCCTCCCCTAAGGAGCATGTGGATGTTGTAACAACCATTAATGAAAAACAAATCGAGAATCCCGAGGAGAGTGATAATGAGGTTGAGGAGAGTTTTGGTGAGAAGAGAGTAGAGATTGAGAAAAATCCATCGACACCATCCGAAAGGGAGGTTGTCGAAGAGGTAGCGAAGGAAGCACCTAATGTCGTTCCTCCTCCATATACCCCACCAATTCCTTTCTCGCAATGGTTTGTGGAAGCTAAGGTAGAATCCCAATCCAAAACGTATGTGGAGATATTGGAAAATATCCACACTAATGCACCTTTGTCTGAGGTCCTGCATAAAAAGAGAAAATTAGAGGACTATGAAACTGGGGAAATCATTAGTGCTAAGAGGGTAAGGTTAGAATTTGAGGTGATGGATGAAATAACTAAGCCCAAACTTGAAAAACTAATAGTTAGGATAGATCCTGAACCACCACCACAAGTTCAAAAGAATGAACCACCCTACAGAAGGAAGAAAAGAAAAGGTGAGGGATATGTGAGATGGCTTGATAAGTGGCCATGGAAACCGAAAATTATTAGTCGTCGAGCTATCGACGTTAAACAAAGCCCTGCGTGGGAGGAAACCCACGAGCTTTTAATTTAATGTTTTCCTTTTATTGTGTGTGTTCGCAGAAAATAAAGAATTGTATCGCTTGTCACGTCTCAGCTATATTTAGGCGAAATATCTCTAGATGACAATCCCTTAAGATGAGTTGGTGCCCACGGACATTCCTATGAATGTCGCTGCTGGTGGTGACACTAATGATGAGTATGATAGGAGAGAGCATATCTCTCCCGTTCGTAACTTACATCCTCCTTGTTCTTTACATGGTCAGGTTCCACCTGCACACACCGCACCATATTTTTCCAACCATTTTTGCAGGTACTTCCTTCAGAAACAAATAGTATGATGAGCGGCTTCAGTAAAGTGAAGTTTCAGAAAATTTAGATAACTCGTAGTACAAGACACCGGAGTAGAAGTGGCCAGCGAAGACAGGGACAACATGGGAAGAATTAGAGCGAATTTGGTCGTGGCATTCATACAGGTTCTATCCTTCCTTTACCACCTTTTTTCAAAACATTGAGGACAATGTTTGGTTTAAGTGTGGGGGAGGAACTTTACCGCTTTCATTTTACCGCTTTCTAAATTTTACCGCTTTCTAGTTAGATTTACTGTTTTCTAGCATGATTTTAAATTTTTTTTTGTTTTAATGTTTCGTGTGTCTGTGCATGTGGTGTCGAGTCTCTATGCGTGATTTTATGTTGTTTATCGATCTCCCTATTCTCTTTAGCCATACCGAATATTTTGAAAATTTTTGAGTTAAAAATAGTGTTTCTTTTGAAAATCTTAGGTGTCGCTCCCGGGATTTTCATCAAGGTACAAACGCGAAAGTGGCGCGGAAGAAGAAAGAGAGTCGCCAGCCAGGCATTTTTATCCCAAAGAAAAGGAAAGGTAATGCTGCACAAACCCGGGAGAAAGGAAAGAACAAGGTCTCGCGAACCAAAGAGAACAGGTAAGGGAGTCGGTTACGTGAAGGGAAGGTTATCACACCCCTTTACGTCCGTCGTACTCGACGGATCCACGCTTGAAGTACTGCTCAAAGGGTGATAAACGAAAAGGAACTGGGAGAGAACGAGAAACAAATGTAGGGAAAATAAAAGAAGTGCTCGAATGGGCCTTACCCCACTGCCTACGTATCTCATCAGGAACATGAGAATCTGAGCGACGTAGTTCCCCTCAACAAGGGTTGCTTTGTTTGTGTTTTTTAGTGGAAACGTCAGAGTGCGCGTCCCAGCAGTTAGGTGTTGCAGCTCGCTGTATGGAGACTTAGGTGTTACCTGTTTACGGTAGAACGGACATGACGAGTCCTTAAGGAATAGAATGAAGGAGATGAGAAGAGAATTTGTTTGTTTTGGTATTTTAGAAAGAATTATTTTGATTATTGGTGTGTATAACGCATATTGCATTTAATTCTTTCACGTAGGATCGAATGCCTCGCATATTGACCCAAGACTGGACGTATGCTAAACATTCTAAGAAAATGAGAGAAGACCCCTCACTATCTTATTCTCACATGAAAGGCTCAAATGCAATATATGTTATGCCTTTATTAAGTGTTTTTGCTTTTGTTTTAAGATGAGAAGAAGAGAGACTCAAGGGTTAAGAAAGGCAAAATCTAATGAGGGAAACTAAGACTCAAACCCTAAAGTTATCATACATGGATGTTCCTAATGGTTAAGTGGGGTTTAGAAACCTAACTCTAAAAGAAAAGAGAAGAAGATTGAGTTCTAACTTACTTCAAAGATGGAAGCTAAGTTAAGAACTCAAAGGGGATGAAGGAGATTGAACAAAGAAGAATTTAATCAGGAATTAATCAGAAATTAATCAAGATAATCCAAGTTAGAATTAAAATGCTAAGAAAAAGTCAAGATTAAATTCTAACAAGAAAAGTTAATTTGATTGATTCTAAAATTAAACCTAAAGTTAATTCAAGTTAATTCTAAACTAAATCTAAAAACATTAATCCTAAAGTTAAATCTAGAATTAAAACTAATATTAATCCTAAAATTAATTCCAATTAACTTCTAATTGAAAATATAATTCTAACTAGTCAAATTCTAAAGTTAAATCTAACTACTAAAAGTGAGTTGACCCAAATTAGGATTAAGAATTACAACCAAAACCAAAGTTAAATTCTAATTCTCTAATTAAAACCTAATTTCTAAAATGATTATCCTAAGTTTATTAACTAAAACAATTAATAAAACCAAAATAAAAATCAAAACAATTAACAAAGAGGGGTGCAATTGATTCTGGGGGTATAAGCAACATTCTGGGCGCTTGGGCTGAAGTTGTCTAGGCCCAAAGGTTTTTATCCATGTCCAGGGGGGTGCAGTAAGCAAAATTGGGAGTGTGTGAAAGGAAGAGAAATCTGGGCGTGTGGGTTTCCAATGCCAGGCCCAAGACCTTTTCACTATGCAGACAAGGGGTGCGTGAATGGATGGAGGTGCGAACAGAAGACAAATGCGGCCTAAGGCCCACGACCCGGTTCAGTTTTAACATTACTGAAAGATAAACCTAAAAGCTAAAGCTCCAACCTCACAGTGATCTTCTCCTTCCACTTTCATCATGCCGTCACCGGGAACCTCCTCTCCGTTCAACCCTCTCCGTTCAACCCTCTCCTTCCGTTTACTTCGTTTCGACTCAACACATCCTCGCCGAAAACAAACCAACTCCGCCGTGATTCACCTACGTCAACTCCCTCCGTCTCAACTCAAACTCCTCCTCTCCTATTTTCCTCGCCGCCGTCATGATCTTCACTTAACCTTCAACCAATCGCCGCCACCAAAACGCCTCTCTCCATCCTCTAAACTCCATGATCCAAACCACGCCGCACGCTCGTCTCCAATCTATCTTCGCGCGATCCAAAACAACAGCGATCTTCGCCGCACCGTGGCCTCGCGTCGGCGGTGGCGAAAACTCGGTTGCTACATCAAACTCAACCTAAGCTACGTATCACAAGAAGATGCGCTCCGGACAAGAAAACGCGATTCGAACTACGTATCGAGTCCAAAAGTCACCAAGGCTACAAAAAATTCAACTTCAATGAAAACGCAAAATTCAACGGAAAATCCACGTACCTACCGGAGAACCGTCCGGTGCGTCTTCAGATCGGAGAATACGAAGAGAAAACCGGAGATAATTTTAATTCCACTTTGCTTCTGATTCTTCTCTTTCTCGCTGCGATTTCGAATTGCTTCTCGAATCTTCTTCTACTTTTTCGTGCGCGGATTTGAATTATCGTAGTTGTGAACGCTGCTGATTCTACAGGTTATCAATCGGAAGTTGGTGATTGATGGCGACGCTGAAATGTGATGACAAATTGGTGTGAATTCTTGCGCGAACTCTGTTGAACTCTTGCTCGTTCTTGTTGATGTATCAGGGAATCAGAGCAAAATCATGGAAGAACTAAGTTATTGATTGAAATTGAAGATGAAGTTGAGATGAATTCAAACGAAAGATGGTGAAGATGTATAACAGAAGTTAGTTACAGAGTGAAATTGAAGATGAAGTTGAAATATGGAGAACGAAGAATCCAGAGGAAAGTTGGAGTTCTTGAAGATGAATATGGAAAAATGAAGCCCCTCCCTCAATTCCTTGTGGCTGGTGTTTTATATGCAGGTTTGAGAGGGTAGAAAAGGTATTGCAGGTGAAATTCTGTTATGATTGAGCTGTGAATTCTGTTGTGAATTGGAGAATGATTTTGGAATTGTGGTTATTTTTCTGTTATGATTTGTTTTGGGAAATTCTGCTGCTATGAAAATTTTCTTTTTCCTGATGCGAACTTTTTTATTATTCCTTTTCTCTTTTTTGAAATTGCCACCGCGCCATGTATTTCCCTTTTAATTTTTCCTGCGCATGTTTGTATGAAATGGTTATGTGCATTGTAACTTGTTTTTGACAAGAACTCCAATAATAATAAAAATGGTAACATAAAAATAAAAGAACGGCTAATTGGAATAGGACAGGTGATTATGGATTGAAATAAAAAGATGGATAATAAGAAAGGGTTATTGGATATTTGGATAATGGGTAATTGAATTAATGGATACTAAAAAGTGGATTAAAACTTGGATGGATTTAAAATGGACATTAAAATGAAATGGATATGGACCAAAAAAGTGGTTTTGGATATTTGAATATGGATATTTAGGAAATGGACTCTTGCAATGGATTAATCAAAGAAAATGGTTTAAGAAAAGGTTATGAAAAAAAAGAATTTACAAAATGGATATTAGATATTGACTTTGGAATTAATGAAAAATGGTATTAAATGAATATGGGTTAGAAAGTGATTTAAAACGAATATCAAAATGGTTATGGGTTAGAAAAAGGAGTTGTGTCTCGAATTCCAAGTAAGTCACATGATCACATTCGATCCAAATCAAGCTTCAGATCCAATACAAACTCGTGTCCTTAATGGCTCCCCATCTTCAATAAATAAAATCAGTCGAATTAAACACATGTAATTCTAACCAACGATTTTCAGTTGACGACTGTCCACAAATTCAACCCTGAATGAGGAACCCTGATTCACCTTGCATGCACACTGATGAAATAAATGTCCTGAACAGAGAAGGAACCAGACCCTGATTCACACCCAAGAAAACCTGACCCCATGCCTCTGCTGAATCCTCTGAAATAGGAAAATCCTAGGCTCTTGATATACACTGATAAATCCTCCAATCTCGTGTCTTAGAAGACCAATGCAATGATATGATTATGAGTCATGACCTAAATGAGATGCAAAAAAGAGAAAGAAACATAAGCTAGAAAAAGGTAGGGCAAATTTTAGGGTGCTACAGCTGCTCCTATTCAATCAACTTGGACCTGAAAGGATGATAGCAACGACTTTCAGATATTCAAGGTAGAAGGTGATTGAATACCAAAAGAACCCATAAATTTGCACGCTGAATGAAGAAGAAAAGGGATATAAACCCTTTTGGAGGTATTAGCAAATAACTGCATAGACTGATATGACGTGTATCGACAAAGGGATACGGACGAGTATGGGAAGAAAACACGGACGGGTGTTGGCTAAAAGTTCAGACACAGACGAGTGTCAAAGGTCAATATGGACGAGTATTGGATGAAGGGTTTTGAATGAAGTGCCAATAGGGATTGGAATTTCAGTTTTAAAGGGAACGCCAATAGGGATAGGGCTTCAGGTTTTTGAAAGATGCCAGCAAAGTGGGTTGCGGATGGAGGTGTCGAGCAAGGTTGGGCTATAGATTTTCTGTTCGGTTTTACAAGGCTTCATGCAATGCTATGCGAATGATATGCGTGGTAATGATTATGCCATGATGTTTATGATATGCAACAGGACCACTCCAGCAAAATAAATGCTGAAGAGAAGAGGCCAACTCCGCTGGGGATAACAAACTGAACTGCCTTCAAGGTCATAACTGCTCGAGATCCCGACCAAGCCTCCATTCTGCAGGAAAGTATGAATAACAAACTTCTGCTGGAGGAAACATCCCAGGAATCTTGCTGAAGAAAAGTGCCAATGACAATCGACCTTTGACTTGCTGGGGAACATCCACCCCCACCCAAAAATATGCTTGGGGGACAATGATTGATGATATCAGCTCTGCTAGGGAACAAGATCAGATTTGGTCCTCTGTTGGGAATCTACCTTATACCTTTACTCCGTTGGGGAGACGGAAACAAATTTACCATAAACTGGTGAAGCATAAACCCAATATTTTGTACAGGAATATGAACTCTTGCTGAAGAGCAGTAAACTTCACCAACCCGGCTTAGGGAGAGCGAACTCCTGAATTCTTGCTAGGGAGAATGATTCACAATCTTCATAATGCTCTGTTGGGTGATAAAACTTCAGCCATCTCTGCCGAGGAGAGAAACTCTACTGGGGACGTCACGTGTTAACTATCAACGTGAACCCTGCAGATGTGATATAACCAAAAGAGGTTCCCCAATGCAGCATAACCTGTAAATAAACATGTCTTCAGGATGTCTCATGAAGATCCGACATATATTGCCCCATGGCTTTTGATTTACAGTTCTCCAGAGAGAATAACATTTTGTGCTCTTTGGGGTGGTCTTCCCCAGCTTGGAAGTGATTTTGCCCCTGACTGATTGATCTGTGAAGGAATACCTTTAACTGACCTTCGAGAGATTTGTTGAATCTCGACTTGATTGCCCCAGATTGGCTGAATCTTGGAATGTATTACCCATTTGATATGCCCTGCCCATGGCTCGACGAAGTACTCGGGCACTTTGCACCTTATATTAATCAATCTTTCAATTGTAGAAACTTTCCTGATGTCAAGTGCTTACTTGCAAGTAAAACAATTCATTTTGAAAAGATAATTTTGATGCAATGCATATGACAGTTTTGAAATCCAAGTGTGTTCACTGGAAAAATGTTATGACATGTGGTGAACGAATCACTGATCAGAATGTCACATCGATACCAACATGAATGGTAAGAGAAACCCTTTTAGGAGTCAGAACTGACGCGATTTTAACCGAAGTATGCTTTCGAAACAACTCTGCTTCAATTAGGTCTTTTGAGGGTTGTAACGTGGCCTGGTTCGCGGTTTAAGAAAGAAAGGATATAAGGCTCAAAGTTTTATTTTAACCCACCCATTCTCCTTGATGTTCTCCAATCCTACATTCAGTTAACTCGACACAGGCGCTCACCTTTCAAAAGGTTAGTGAATGGTACGAGGATGGAAGGAACCCACATAGTTTTCGGAGTGAAAGTCACCCCTTTTGTCCTTGGTGTCTGTATTCACACGATTTGTTCATTATTCGAGGATTTTTATTTTGTAATCCTTTTCGCTTTTTGTTCTTTTGTTTTTGAAATCCCTGATTTTTGTCTGGACTGATTCCTTTTGAATTTTTTGATTTTGAAGTCCAGCGGGATGCCCTAACTTTTGAATAAGTCACTTGTTTTCAAGTCTTGACTTAGCGGGCTTTTTTCTTTTGATTCCCTTTTCTATTTTTTTTGAACTAATCGTGTGACACAGGTTTGTCTTGACTTGTAAAGGGTTGTGACCGTCTCACTTTTCGGTTGGTGAGGGATAACCGTGGATGTAATTGATCCTCGAACGGAACACTCCTTTTGAAATTTGAACGCACGGTCAAATTAGCTAACACCTACCCTGCCCCAGGTTAAGATTGAGGGTTTTTCATTTTCCGAAATAAACTCCTACTACTAGGATCAACGGGTTTGCAAGGGATTATCTTCCTTATGTCTCCGGTGTTTAGGAATTTGAAACAATGCCTGTACATCATTAACAGGGTTTTTGTTCAAAAGCATACAATCGGAAGTTTTACGTCTTCAATTTTGTCATCCTCCCTCGGATCCTGCTTAAACAAGCATATGACATCGATAAAAAGTATGAGTGAACACAAATGGATTTAATCAAAACATGCATATTTATTTCATTATCATTATCAATCGAAAACAACAAGTTTTACAAATGAGTTTGTACATTTTACCAGAAAAGAAACTACAAATGCAAAGAACTGACATGATCTAAATGGTCGCCAGCTTCGAGGAACTGGGCCTTCCAAGCTTGATTTGTTAATGAGCTAGCCATCTTCAGTATTGCTCGTTGAAGTCAGTCTGATAATCATTTGCACCACTTCTCTCGGTGACTTCTTCCATAACCTGGACTGATGAACCCACCTGACTAGACGAAGGAGGATTACTGATTCGAATACCCTGAGGCGTGAACGAGAACATATTGGAGTCAAGAAGTGTTTGAATTTTTCTCCTGAGCACCTTACAGTCTTCAGTTGAATGCCCATGTGCCCCAGCATGATAGTCACAACGGGTGTCGACATCAAAACCTGGTGGGTACGGAGCAATTACCGGATCTACCTTCTTCGGCACTATCAATCCACCCTTGATTAAATCAGGCAACATCTGACTGTATGACATTGGCGACTGAGTGAAATTCCTCTCTGGCTTTCTTGGCCTTTGTCGGGCACGCTGACGCGGCTGACGGCGATATGATTGTTGACTCTGAGGAGGTCTCTGATTTGCAGAAGAATATAGTCCCTGATATGAAGACCCATAAGATTGTTGACTCTGAACAGTTGATATGTCTGAACACCGAGAACGAGGTGGTGAAGATTCCTGGATGGAACTATTTTCTTCCTCGAATTCTTCCTGAGAACTGACAATTGATTCATTTTCATTAGCTTGGAAGTTCGAGACGCCTTGGAACTTTCCACACTTGATCAGGCTCTCGATGCGTTCTCCCACCATTACCAGGTCAGAAAATTTTGCTGCCCCATTGACAATCATCTTTTCTAAGTACGGACCTTGCAAGGTATCCATGAACAAATCAACCAATTCTCTATCCGAAAGTGGTGGTTGAACACGAGCAGCTAACTCTCTCCATCTCTGAGCATACCCTCTGAATGACTCATTATCTGCTTGAGGCAAGTCTTGTAAATGCATTCGGTGGGGAGCCATGTCAAGATTATAGTTGTATTGCTTCACAAAGGCGCTGGCTAGGTCTGTTCATAATCGGATGCTACCACTCTGCAACTGCATATACCAAATCAGTGATGCCCCACTTAGACTGTCCTTGAAACAGTGGATCATGAGCTTGTCATTGTGGGCATGAGAGGTCATTCTTCGGCAAAACATCACCAAATGTAGTTTTGGGCAGCTATCCCCTTTGTATTGCTCAAACTTCGGCATCTTAAACTTCGGAGGCATTACAAGGCCAGGTACTAGACACATGCTCGAAGCATTCAAATCAAGAGTATCACGCCTCTCCAGGGCTTTAAGCTTTTCCTCCAACACACGGTATCTTTTGTCATCAACAGATCGTGGATCCTTAGGCTTCATCTTTGGAACTGCCCCTTGGACATCTGGAACAGAAAACGCAAAACTGTGATAATCAGCGGCATTAAGAGAAGATGAATGTCCGTCTTGGATGATGTGATGCTCTTGTACAACTTGATTCTCAACAGGGATCCTCACCGGTTGAGCTTGGGCAACATTGTTCACCGGAGGTGGAATGACATTCTCATTTCTTTGAATATTAGCATCTCCCCTTGTCATGGCGACCATAGCTTCCATAAGTTGATCCAACTGAGTTTTCATCAATTCAACATCGGCCCTAGTCACAAACTGATTCTGCTCCCTAGAGTTCATGATTATTCCAGAAGTTGATTCAAGTTCAATACGAAAGTCGGGAAATCAAACTGCAGTTCAGATAAAAGATGGATGAGCTCACTGGTCTGGCCTGGAGAAAGATATGCAAAATGATGCAAGATGCAAATGCAATGCAATAGTATGAATGCAATAAGACATGGGATCAAAGCTTCCATATAGTCTGAATAATGACTGTGCTGTGCCGATGAATGAATAAGCTCATAGGTCTGCTATGAGGAGAAATACGAGAATATCCGACTAATCAGAATACCAGGATGCCAGGATATCGGCATAATCAGAATACCAGAATGCCAGAATATCGGCATAATCAGAGTACCGACCTAATCAGAATACCGGGATAGTCAGAATGTCAGAATACCATAATACCAGGCTGATGAGTTCACACTGATAGGAAAACCAGGATATCGGGTAGGTTGAAGGTCAAGGTTACCTACACACCTGTAAAGAATCCCCCCAATCTCACATGCATGTACTAGAAAGTGAGGATTCTCAAATTCAGATATAGGAATAAGAGGTAATAACATATTCAGCCCGAAGGATACAATGCTATCGCCAAACAAAGAGATCGTCCTCTGATTCACCTCAAAATAAAGAGGGGTCATCCTAAAGGTCATCCAGACTTAACAGCTCTTCCAGATAACTCTACCATTGTGGAAGAGCCACAACACAGAATTCTCTAGAGAGAACCACATCCAGACTGTGTTTCATATTCCCTCCTCGCACCGAAATGGAGCGTGAGAGGATATGAAACACACTAAACATAAGTGCACTCAGGCCTGTGTACTGGGCCTATCTCTCAGATTCCCCATCCCGCCAAACAAAAACAGCACAGTCTAGTATAATAAAGAAATATGATGCAGTAAATACGGTAAATACAGTAATGTACAGTAATATACAGTAAAGCAGTAATACGATAAACAGCAAAACAGTAAAATAACACCACAACACAACAATAAACACCCAATGAAAGAAAAACAGACAAGCTCTAGGATTGACTTCCAAAAGCGATGGACCAGCAAGAGGTCAACCTGTCCCCAGCAGATTCGCCAGCTGTCGCTCCCGAGATTTTCATCCAGGTACAAACGCGAAAGTGGCGCGGAAGAAAGAAAGAGGGTCGCCAGCCAGGCATTTTTATCCCAAAGGAAGGGAAAGGTAATGCTGCACAAATCCGGGAGAAAGAAAAGAACAAGGTCTCGCGAACCAAAGAGAATGGGTAAGGGAGTCGGTTACGTGAAGGAAAGGTTATCGCACCCCTTCACGTCCGTCGTACTCGACGGGGTCCACGCTTGAAGTACTGCTCAAAGGGTGATAAACGAAAAGGAACTGAGAGAGAACGAGAAACAAATGCAGGGAAAATAAAAGAAGTGCTCGAATGGGCCCTACCCCACTGCCTACGTATCTCATCGGGAACATGAGAATCAGAGCGACGTAGTTCCCCTCAACAAGGGTTGCTTTGTTTGTGTTTTTTAGTGGAAACGTTAGAGTGCGCGTCCCAGCAGTTAGGTGTTGCAGCTCGCTGTATGGAGACTTAGGTGTTACCTGTTTGCGGTAGAACGGACATGACGAGTCCTTAAGGAATAGAATGAAGGAGATGAGAAGAGAATTTGTTTGTTTTTGTATTTTAGAAAGAAGTATTTTGATTATTGGTGTGTATAACGCATATTGCATTTAAGTCTTTCACGTAGGATCGAAGGCCTCGCATATCGACCCAAGACGGGACGTATGCTAAACATTCTAAGAAAATGAGAGAAGACCCCTCACTATCTTATTCTCACATGAAAGGCTCAAATGCAATATATGTTATGCCTTTATTAAGTGTTTTTGCTTTTGTTTTAAGATGAGAAGAAGAGAGACTCAAGGGTTAAGAAAGGCAAAATCTAACGAGGGAGACTAAGACTCAAACCCTAAAGTTATCATACATGGATGTTCCTAATGGTTAAGTGGGGTTTAGAAACCTAACTCTAAAAGAAAAGAGAAGAAGAGTGAGTTCTAACTTACTTCAAAGATGGAAGCTAAGTTAAGAACTCAAATGGGATGAAGGAGATTGAACAAAGAAGCATTTAATCAGGAATTAATCAAGATAATCCAAGTTAGAATTAAAATGCTAAGAAAAAGTCAAGATTAAATTCTAACAAGAAAAGTTAATTTGATTGATACTAAAATTAAACCTAAAGTTAATTCTAAACTAAATCTACAAACATTAATCCTAAAGTTAAATCTAGAATTAAAACTAATATTAATCCTAAAATTAATTCCAATTAACTTCTAATTGAAAATATAATTCTAACTAGTCAAATTCTAAAGTTAAATCTAACTACTAAAAGTGAGTTGACCCAAATTAGGATTAAGAATTACAACCAAAACCAAAGTTAAATTCTAATTCTCTAATTAAAACCTAATTTCTAAAATGATTATCCTAAGTTTATTAACTAAAACAATTAATAAAACCAAAATAAAAATCAAAACAATTAACAAAGAGAGGTGCAATTGATTCTGGGGGTATAAGCAGCATTCTGGGCGCTTGGGCTGAAGTTGTCTAGGCCCAAAGGTTTTTATCCATGTCCAGGGGGGTGCAGTAAGCAGAATTGGGAGTGTGTGAAAGGAAGAGAAATCTGGGCGTGTGGGTTTCAAATGCCAGGCCCAAGACCTTTTCACTATGCAGACAGGGGGTGCGCGAATGGATGGAGGTGCGAACAGAAGACAAACGCGGCCTAAGGCCCACGACCCGGTTCGGTTTTAACATTACTGAAAGATAAACCCAAAAGCTAAAGCTCCAACCTCACAGTGATCTTCTCCTTCCACTTTCATCATGCTGTCACCGGGAACCTCCTCTCCGTTCAACCCTCTCCTTCCGTTTACTTCGTTTCGACTCAACACATCCTCGCCGGAAACAAACCAACTCCGCCATGATTCACCTACGTCAACTCCCTCCGTCTCAACTCAAACTCTCCCTCTCATACTTTCCTCGCCGCCGTCATGATATTCACTCAACCTTCAACCAATCGCCGCCACCAAAATGCCTCTCTCCGTCCTCTAAACTCCATGATCCAAACCACGCCGCGCGCTCATCTCCACTCTATCTTCGTGCGATCCGAAATAACAGCGATCTCCGCCGTGCCGTGGCCTCGCGTCGACGATGGCGAAAAATCGGTTGCTACATCAAACTCAACCTAAGCTACGTATCACAAGAAGATGCGCTCCGGATAAGAAAACGTGATTCGAACTACGTATCGAGTCCAAAAGTCACCAAGGCTACAGAAAATTCAACTTCAATGAAAACTCAAAATTCAACGAAAAATCCACGTACCTACCGGAGAACCGTCCGGTGCGTCTTCAGATCGGAGAATACGAAGAGAAAACCGGAGGTAATTTTAATTCCACTTTTCTTCTGATTCTTCTCTTTCTCGTTGTGATTTCGAATTGCTTCTCGAATCTTCTTCTACTTTTTCGTGCACGGATTTGAATTATCGTAGTTGTGAACGTTGTTGATTCTACAGGTTATCGATCGGAAGTTGGTGGTTGATGGCGACGCTGAAATGTGATGACAAATTGGTGTGAATTCTTGCGCGAACTCTGTTGAACTCTTGCTCGTTCTTGTTGATGTATCAGTGAATCAGAGAAAAATCATGGAAGAACTAAGTTATCGATTGAAATTGAAGATGAAGTTGAGATGAATTCAAACGGAAGATGGTGAAGATGTATAACAGAAGTTAGTTACAAAGTGAAATTGAAGATGAAGTTGAAATGTGGAGAACGAAGAATCCAGAGGAAAGTTGGAGTTCTTGAAGTTGAACTCTTGCTCGTTCTGTTATGATTTATTTTGGGAAATTCTGCTGCTATGAAATTTTTCTTTTTCCTGATGCGGCCTTTTTTATTATTCCTTTTCTCTTTTTTGAAATTGCCACCGCGCCATGTATTTCCCTTTTAATTTTTCCTGCGCATGTTTGTATGAAATGGTTATGTGCATTGTAACTTGTTTTTGACAAGAACTCCAATAATAATAAAAATGGTAACATAAAAATAAAATAACGGCTAATTGGAATAGGACAGGTGATTATGGATTGAAATAAAAAGATGGATAAAAATAAAGGGTTATTGGATATTTGGATAATGGGTAATTGACTTAATGGATACTAAAAAGTGGATTAAAACTTGGATGGATTTAAAATGGACATTAAAATGAAATGGATATGGACCAAAAAAGTGGTTTTGGATATTTGAATATGGATATTTAGGAAATGGACTCTTGCAATGGATTAATCAAAGAAAATGGTTTAAGAAAAGGTTATGAAAAAAAAGAATTTACAAAATGGATATTAGATATTGACTTTGGAATTAATGAAAAATGGTATTAAATGAATATGGGTTAGAAAGTGATTTAAAACGAATATCAAAATGGTTATGGGTTAGAAAAAGGAGTTGTGTCTCGAATTCCAAGTAAGTCACATGATCACATTCGATCCACATCAAGCTTCAGATCCAATACAAACTCGTGTCCTTAATGGCTCCCCATCTTTAATCAATAAAATCAGTCGAATTGAACACATGTAATTCTAACCAACGATTTTCAGTTGACGACTGTCCACAAATTCAACCCTGAATGAGGAACCCTGAAACACCTTGCATGCACACTGATGAAATAAATGTCCTGAACAGAGAAGGAACCAGACCCTGATTCACACCCAAGAAAACCTGACCCCTCGCCTCTGCTGAATCCTCTGAAATAGGAAAACCCTAGGCTCTTGATATACACTGATAAATCCTCCAATCCCGTGTCTTAGAAGACCAATGCAATGATATGATTATGAGTCATGACCTAAATGAGATGCAAAAAAGAGAAAGAAACAGAAGCTAGAAAAAGGTAGGGCAAATTTTGGGGTGCTACAGCTGCCCCTATTCAATCAACTTGGACCTGAAAGGATGATAGCAACGACTTTCACACATTCAAGGTAGAAGGTGATTGAATACCAAAAGAACCCGGAAATTTGCATGCTGAATGAAGAAGAAAAGGGATATAAACCCTTCTGGAGGTATTAGCAAATAACTACGTAGACTGATACGACGTGTATCGACATAGGGATACGGAAGAGTATGGGAAGAAAACACGAATGGGTGTTGGCTAAAAGTTCAGACACGGACGAGTGTCAAAGGTTAATACGGACGAGTATTGGCTGAAGGGTTTTGAATGAAGTGCGAATAGGGATTGGACTTTTGGTTTTAAAGGGAACGCCAATAGGGATAGGGCTTCAGGTTTTTGAAAGATGCCAGCAAAGTGGGATGCGGATGGAGGTGTCGAGCAAGGTTGGGCTATAGATTTTCTGTTTGGTTTTACAAGGCTTCATGCAATGCTATGCGAATGATATGCGTGGTAATGATTATGCCATGATGTTTATGATATGCAACAGGACCACTCCAGCAAAATAAATGCTGAAGAGAAGAGGCCAACTCCGCTGGGGATAACAAACTGAACCGCCTTCAAGGTCATAACTGCTCGAGATCCCGACCAAGCCTCCATTCTGTAGAAAAGTATGAATAACAAACTTCTGCTGGAGGAAACATCCCAGGAATCTTGCTGAAGAAAAGTGCCAATGACAATCGACCTTTAACTTGCTAGGGAACATCCACCACCACCCAAAAATATGCTTGGGGGACAATGATTGATGATATCAGCTCTGCTAGGGAACAAGATCAGACTTGGTCCTCTGTTGGGAATCTACCTTCTACCTTTACTCCATTGGGGAGACGAAAACAACTTTACCATAAACTGGTGAAGCATAAACCCAATATTCTGTACAGGAATATGAACTCTTGCTGAAGAGCAGTAAACTTCACCAACCCGGCTAGGGGAGAGCGAACTTCTGAATTCTTGCTAGGGAGAATGATTCATAATCTTCATAATGCTCTGGTGGGTGATAAAACTTCAGCCATCTCTGCCGAGGAGAGAAACTCTACTGGGGACGTCACGTGTTAACTATCAACGTGAACCCTGCAGATGTGATATAACCAAAAGAGGTTCCCCAATGCAGCATAACCTGTAAATGAACATGTCTTCAGGATGTCTCGTGAAGATCCAACATATATTGCCCCATGGATTTTGATTTACCGTTCTCCAGAGAGAATAACATTTTGTGCTCTTTGGGGTGGTCTGCCCCAGCTTTGAAGTGATTTTGCCCCTGACTGATTGATCTGTGAAGGAATACCTTTAACTGACCTTCGAGAGATTTGTTGAATCTCGACTTAATTGCCCCAGATTGGTTGAATCTTGGAATGTATTACCTATTTGATATGCCCTGCCCCTGGCTCAATGGAGTACTCGGGCACTTTGCACCTTAGATTAATCAATCTTTCCATTGTAGAAACTTTCCTGATGTCAAGTGCTTACTTGCAAGTAAAACAATTCATTTTGAAAAGATAATTTTGATGCAATGCATATGACAGTTTTGAAATCCAAGTGTGTTCACTGGAAAAATGTTATGACATGTGGTGAACGAATCACTGATCAAAATGTCACATCGATACCAACATGAATGGTAAGAAAAACCCTTTTAGGAGTCAGAACTGACGCGATTTTAACCGAAGTATGCTTTCGAAACAACTCTGCTTCAATTAGGTCTTTTGAGGGTTGTAACGTGGCCTGGTTCGCGGTTTAAGAAAGAAAGGATATAAGGCTCAAAGTTTTGTTTTAACCCACCCATTCTCCTTGATGTTCTCCAATCCTACATTCAGTTAACTCGACACAGGCGCTCACCTTTCAAAAGGTTAGTGAATGGTACGAGGATGGAAGGAACCCACACAGTTTTCAGAGTGACAGTCACCCCTTTTGTTCTTGGTGTCTGTATTCACACGATTTGTTCTTTATTCGAGGATTTTTCTTTTGTAATCCTTTTCGCTTTTCGTTCTTTTGTTTTTGAAATCCTTGATTTTTGCCTGGACTGATTCCTTTTGAATTTTTTGATTTTGAAGTCCAGCGGGATGCCCTAACTTTTGTCTAAGTCACTTGTTTTCAAGTCTTGACTTAGCGGGCTTTTTTCTTTTTTCTTTTGATTCCCTTTTCTTTTTTTTTGAACTAATCGTGTGACACAGGTTTGTCTTGACTTGTAAAGGGTTGTGACAGTCTCACTCTTCGGTTGTTGAGGAATAACCGTGGATGTAATTGATCCTCGAACGGAACACTCATTTTGAAATTTGAAAGCACGGTCAAATTAGCTAACACCTACCCTGCCCCAGGTTAAGATTGAGGGTTTTTCATTTTCCGAAATAAACTCCTACTACTAGGCTCAACGGGTTTGCAAGGGATTATCTTCCTTATGTCTCCGGTGTTTAGGAATTTGAAACAATGCCTGTACATCATTAACAGTGTTTTTGTTCAAAAGCATACAATTGGAAGTTTTACGTCTTCAATTTCATCATCCTCCCTCGGATCCTATCTTCATAGGATCAAGAATGGCAAAGGATTCCAAGTGAATCTTTCCCTCCTAACCAGAGGGACCAAATTAGGGTTCTTAGGTTCAAAGAGCTTCTTGAGAAAACTTTGTGGATTCAAGCATGCTCTCATGGGTTCCATATGCTCACAAACATTCATAGAGGAAGGCTTGGCTAATGGTTCATTGTGGAAGATGTTCAGTGGATCAGTTGCTTGTGAACTAAGAAAAGTCAACTGTAAGGAGGAAAGTCAACCATGGAATTTTGAGGTCCTCTTCATGATTTTTAAGGTCTTATGCCCTCATATGGTCCTCAAATGTCAAGATTCATGTCATTAATCAAGAATCAAGCGTTTGTGCAAAAGTTATTATTTTTGGAAAATGACCTATAATTGAAACTTTCCATTTTTGGCAGTTTTTCCACCACATTCAACTTGACTTTTCATCATCAAAGAAGCTTCAAATGAATTGTCCTCAAACATGAAAGTTGAAGATCTCTCTCTCCCCTTTCCAAAAAGTACTAGATTGTCTCCATACCATTTGTGAAACTCAAGTTATGATCAAAAGAAGGCAAGGTGCTTTTTAGGGTTTTCACATGTATCCATTTTTCCACCTTTTGCATTTTGGTTCAAAATGACTTGTAATTGGTTCTAATGCTTCAAGTCACATTGCCATATTCAAGTACACTCCATGAGGACCATTTTTGACCCTTGAATCAAGGGAATCTGTGCCATGCACTTCACTTATTTCACAAAATGCAAATTTGCAAGATGGATCAAATCTCATGAATCAAGTCATTACAAAGCCCAAACCCAATTCCATTGTGATCAGCAAGTATAATGGAGATGAGTCATGCTTATTTCATGACCAATGCATGTGTGAACAAGGGTGTGCATCACAACTTGCATTTTTGCATAACACTTCCATTAGCCTTAATCAAGGGATTAACTAAACCCTAATCATGCTCAGAGCTCTAACCAAGTGTATATAAGGAGACTCACACGTTCATTCACACCTCATACACTCTCATTTGCTCAGAATTCCAATTTTTTCTCTCACTCTTTCTCTCTTCGAAACTCACTCTCCTTGGAGTTTCTTTGAGATTTTATTTCACATTCTTGATCAGTGAAGTAAATAGAGCAAGAATCAACCATTAATTGAAGCTGAGAGTGAGTTTTTAATCAGATTCAGTTTTGGAAGGTTCAAGTTCAAACCTCAAGATCTAGCATGATTCCAAACTCTAATTGCATTTATTTTGCAATAAGAGGTTCTAAGGAGTAGATCTGCAGCTTCCAGAGGGTTTTCTTGGTGTATTTTAAGCTCTGCAATTCTCAGGTTAGTGTGAAATTCATCATCATATAACTTAATTTTATGGTGTGCATTGTGTTCTTTGAGAGTTGCTGATCATCCTGATGTAATTTGATTTGATTTTGGACGTGTATCATGGTTGTATTGTAGATCTAAAGTTTTTAGATCTAAACTTTGTCTCTTCGATTTGCCTTGTGTGTTGATGATCTGTTGAAATGGTTTACATATTCTTAATCCTTGTGAAAATCTGAGTAAGATAGTGTACTTGTTCTTGATTTCTGGGAATTTTTAAGTTGATGGTCGCCGGAGAAGACGACCGGAGCTAGGGCTTCGGCGTCTGGTTCATTTGCAGGTCACCTGAGGTTTGGAGGAAGAAGATGCAATCTGGACCGTTGATGGTCCAGATCTGATGGTCCACGTTCAACCACGTCTTTTAAAATCTTCTTTTATTTTATTGATTGTGTGTTGTTAATCCATGATTGTTATTATGCACACACAGATCTGACCACACATCTTGTTTAATCTTTGATCTGATGATTTATTTGTGTGCGTTTGATTAATCTGATGGCTTATGTTGTGCCAACGCATTAAAATTGTCACATGCCTATCACGTGAGTCTTATTGGTGTCCAGAATAATCATTGTGTTTGCTTGCTCATCATTATTACCATGTGCGCGTGATCCTGACCCTTGATCTTGATTACTTTTGATTTTGTTGACTAAATGTGGAGTGTTGGATTAATCCTGTGGCTTGTGTGAGTCAATCATGTTGACTGGATCTTTTTTTGTTGGACTGCGCTTGCTTTTTTGTTTGTTGTGGACTGGGCTTGCTTTTTCCACCCCTCCTTGAGCCCATTTTATTTCTCCAACGCGATTTTCTTGCTTGTTGCACCCCCTTGGCTGCTTTATTTTCTTTTTATTTTATTTAATTGTTTCATTCTCATTTTTAATTGTTAAAAATAGATTTATGCATCTAAAAATCACCAAAAAAATCATGGATCATCTTTAGGATTTTATAAAATTTTGTCAAATTTTATTTTCTATTTTTATTTTATTTTCCATTTTTATTTTATTTTGTGCCTCTGAATTAATTGTTTGATTAATTTTCTTTGTGAATTGTCTCAATTGTGCACACCTTGCCTTGTTGATTTTTGTTCTCATCATTGGTGTATGATTTGCATCCCATTATTTTTGCATATTTCAGAGGACATTTTGAGGTCCTGAAAAATATTTTTCCTATATTTTTAAACTCTTTTCATATTGCATTTTAATCCCTCTATTTGTGCATTGTTCTTTTTTGTTCTTATGCAGCTTTGAATCATTGTTTGAGGTACTTAACTTGTGAGTTTTTGTGTGATCTTTTGGCATGTTGCTAGCTTCTGACTTAGGTCACTTGGGTTTTAATTTCACAATTTTTGAATGTCATTTGATATATGTTTGATTATTTGTGCTTAAGTGAATTATGCATGATCATCTCTTGACTTCTCTTAACCCTAATTGCTTTGCCATGCCTAATTGATTGAGTTTCTTTGTGATTCTTTGCATGAGTGTTTGATATGATGTTTACCCCTGGTTGAGGTCCCTTGTGACCAAAATTTTCAATTTATGGATCATGTTTGGGTATGCTTTAAGTGCTTGTGCTTTGATTTCCTTTTGTGGACTTTCTTTGGTACATAATGTTTCATGTTTTGATCTTCTCTTGCACATGAGAATTGTTGATGATGGTATGATCTTGGTTCTGACTTGCTTTCATCTTCATCTTTTTTTTTTTTCATTTCATCTTGATATGAAGTTCATTGGTGTTTAATTGTGCATCTCATATAAGTATGCTTGCATTCTTTCATGATTACCTTTGCATGCTTACTTGAGATATTTTGCATGATCGTTGAGACTTGTTTATTGAGATAAGTTGGATATACTTGATATGATGTGCTTGCTGCCCTATCTTGTTTCTTATATCATCATTCTCTTTCTCATTCTTCTCTTTCACTCTCTTCCTCCCATGAACCTCAAGACTTGTGTAAGTCTTGGATTCTCTCCCTTTAGAGCTACCTAGTCCAACTTAATTTTTGATTAAGCTTGGAGTAGGATTAGAATTAGGTTTTAGGTAGTCGTCTCTCCTAAGCCTCACTAACCATAGGTCATCCATGCATGATAACATTAGGACTCTTAGTTTCCCGTTTAGAGTTTCCTTTGGGTCTTCTCTCTTCTCACCTCAAAACTTCTTGAAAACACTTAATAAAGATAAAGTGTATTGCGCATGAGCCTTAAGCGTGGGGAATGAGAAATGAGGGGCTTAGAGGAAGACACTCCGATGAAAGACAACTTTGATCACAATTACTATGGCCCAATGGATGGTCTGCCAATGTGGCAACCTTACTGAGGAAACTTGGGGCAAGAAAGTCAGCTGAGTAACGAAACTCAGCTGAGCATCATTGAACAGAATACCTGTGTCCCCACCGTGTCATGGGATCAACACTCAGGTCATTCAGAAACTACTCAACATGAAGATGAACTCGCAACGTTCGCAGGACTTGAATTCATCAACTATGCTTTTCCTGAGGTCAACGTCATCGAGAGGGATGACTTCTCTAGTTCCAAAGAAGTTTGGGACACTTTGGGACAACCAAGTGGAAAATACGACTTTATGGTCAAGTACACTGCTCCCGAAAGCTCTCGTATCAGGCTCGAAGATATCCAATCAACTGGATGGGGAGATATAGCTGAGAGCACCAATGCTATGCAAAATGCAACAGAGGAATCCTCCTACGACAATTCTGCCTGGGAAACAGATTCCAACGATCCTACTCCACCAGAAATCAGCGTCATTTCTGAAGACAAATCAAGGAAGGTGCTAGACTTTGTGATTCACCGAGGAGTTCACCGCCAATGGGTTGCCGTCGAGGTTCCGAAGGTCGTTCATCAGTCAAAGTAAATGCCATCTTTAACCTTTCACCCTGCCCAGGTGAAACAGATGTTTTGATAGGGCTCGTTTTCTGTAAATTTCCCTCTTCGCTTTGCCCAAAGCGACAGAGTTTTATTTTATAGGGCTGTAGTTTCAAGATTCGACTTGTTCATTAATAAAATAACGTCGTTCTGTAATTCCTGCATTATTTGCTGTTTACTCTTTTTTGCTTTTTCAGAAAATGGTAATCCTAAAAAACAATTCAATCATAAAAACAAGCAGTAAAAATAAAAACACTGCACACACTTACATTTTCTCTATCTCTTCTAAACACAAATCATCACGTCATGCAGATTGCTTGTTTTATACCCAGTTGAAACATACGATCCGATGCCTTCTCCCAACTTTGAGTTCCCGGTATTCGAGGCTGAAGAAGAAAATGACAACGAAATTCCAGAAGAGATCTCCCGACTACTCAGACAAGAGGAAAGGTCCATTGAACCTCACAAAGAACCGTTGGAAACGGTAAACTTGGGTTCAGAAAAAGAGAGAAAAGAAATCAGGATCAGAGCACTGCTCAGTCCAACTGTCAAAGAAAGTTTGATAAAGCTTCTCAAAGAATTCCCCGATGTATTCGCTTGGTCCTATCAGGATATGCCAGGGTTGGATACCAGCATCGTGGAACATCACTTACCGTTGAGATCGGAATGTCCGCCAGTAAAGCAAAGGTTGAGACGCACTCACCCGGACATGGCCATCAAAATCAAAGAGGAGGTACAAAAACAGATCGACGCGGGTTTCCTCGCTACATCTGAATATCCTCAATGGTTAGCCAACATCGTACCCGTTCCCAAAAAGGACGGAAGGGTCAGAATGTGTGTTGATTACAGAGATCTAAACAAGGCAAGTCCAAAGGACGACTTTCCTTTACCACACATTGACATGCTGGTTGACAGCACAACAAAGTTCAAAGTTTTTTCCTTCATGGATGGATTCTCGGGCTATAACCAGATCAAAATGGCGCCGAAAGACATGGAGAAAACTTCGTTCATTACCCCATGGGGTACCTTTTGTTACAAGGTAATGCCGTTCGGTTTGAAGAATGCCGGGGCAACCTATCAAAGGGCCATGACTACTCTGTTTCATGACATGATACACAAAGAAATCGAGGTATATGTCGATGATTTGATTGCAAAATCAAGAACAGAGGATGAGCACGTTGAACATCTGTCAAAATTGTTCGAACGTCTAAGAAAATTCAAGCTCCGCTTGAATCCCAACAAGTGCACCTTCGGTGTCCGTTCGGGGAAATTACTAGGGTTCATCGTCAGCCAGAAAGGAATTGAAGTTGATCCTGACAAGGTCAAGGCCATTCAAGAAATGCCTTCTCCGAAAACTGAAAAACAAGTCAGAGGATTCCTGGGACGTTTGAACTACATCTCCAGATTCATATTCCTTATGACCGCGACATGTGCGCCGATTTTCAAATTACTGAAAATGAACCAGGATTGCGTTTGGTCTGAAGATTGCCAAACCGCCTTCGACAGTATTAAGGAATACCTGTTGAATCCGCCGATTCTATCACCTCCAATGGAAGGAAGACCACTGATCATTTACCTCACAGTCCTAGAGGACTCAATGGGATGTGTACTTGGCCAACAAGACGAAACTAAAAGGAAAGAGTCTGCCATTTACTATTTAAGCAAGAAATTCACCGACTGCGAAACTCGGTACACGATGCTCGAGAAAACTTGCTGCGCTTTGGCTTGGGCAGCCAAACGTCTTCGCCAGTACATGATTCGTCATACTACTTGGTTGGTCTCCGAAATGGATCCAATCAAGTACGTTTTCGAAAAACCTGCTCTCACGGGAAGGATTGCCCGTTGCCAGATGTTACTATCAGAATATGACATAGAGTACCATGCTCAAAAAGCCGTTAAAGGAAGTATTTTAGCCGATCATTTGGCTCATCAACCGATTGACGATCAAGAATCAATTGGGTTTGACTTCCCAGACGAAGATGTCATGTATCTAAAGATGAAAGATTGCGATGAACCGCTACCCAGTGAAGGGCCAGAACCAGGTTCCCAGTGGGGACTTATCTTTGACGGAGCAGTCAATCATTATGGAAACAGAATTGGGGCAATCATTGTTACCCCTCAGGGTTCCCACATTCCTTTCACCGCTCGACTTACGTTCAAATGTATGAACAACGAGGCCAAATACGAAGCATGTATCATGGGTCTCGAAGAAGCGATTGATTTAAGGATCAAAAACTTGGACGTATACGGCGATTCAGCATTGGTTATTAACCAGATAAAAGGAGATTGGAACACATACCAATCAGGATTGATTCCTTACAAAGACTATGCAAGAAGGTTGTTACCCTTCTTCAACAGAGTCGACTTTCATCACATCCCTCGTGATGAGAATCACATGGCTGATGCATTAGCCACACTCTCTTCCATGATTAGTGTAGGTCGATGGAATGACATACCTAAGATCGACATCGTGCGCCTTGAACGGCCCGCTTACATCTTCATGATTGAAGCAGTCATAGACGACAGACCTTGGTATCACGATATCAAATGCTTCCTTCAGAAACAAGAGTACCCATCTGGGGCACTCAGAAAAGACAGGAAAACCCTCAGAAGATTGGCTGGAAACTTCTTCCTGAGCGGTGACACTCTTTATAAGAGAAATTTTGACATGGTTTTGCTCCGATGTGTCAACAGACCAGAAGCGAACATGCTCATGAAAGAAATTCATGAAGGATCCTTTGGCACTCATGCCAACGGACACACAATGGCGAGAAAAATTCTCAGGGCCGGGTATTATTGGTTGACCATGGAATCCGACTGCTACAAGTACATGAGGAGGTGTCACAAGTGTCAGATATACTCCGACAAAATTCATGTACCGCCATCACATCTCAAAGTTCTTTCTTCCCCGTGGCCTTTTTCCATATGGGGAATCGACATGATTGGTATGATTGAGCCCAAGGCTTCAAACGGACATCGGTTCATTCTGGTAGCCATTGACTATTTCACCAAGTGGGTCGAAGCAGCGTCATTCGCCAGTGTAACCCGACAAGTGGTGGTCCGATTTATCAAAAACAATATCATCTGCCGTTATGGTGTTCCAAGTGAGATCATTACTGATAATAGATCCAACTTGAACAATAAGATGATGAAAGAGTTGTGTGCAGAGTTCAAGATTGAACACCATAACTCATCTCCCTACCGACCCAAGATGAACGGAGCGGTAGAAGCGGCTAACAAGAACATCAAGAAGATCGTTCAGAAGATGGTTGTAATCTATAAAGATTGGCACGAGATGCTACCCTTTGCTCTTCACGGTTATCGTACATCTGTCCGCACTTCAACAGGGGCCACCCCTTTCTCTCTAGTATATGGCATGGAAGCAGTGCTTCCTATAGAAGTAGAGATCCCGTCAATCAGGGTATTGATGGAAACTCAGGTCACCGAAGCTGAATGGTGTCAAAGTCGACACGACGAACTGAACCTGATCGAAGAGAAGAGAATCACGGCACTATGCCACAGTCAGTTGTATCAACAGAGAATGAAGAGGGCGTTCGACAAAAAGGTCCGACCTCGTGTCTTCAGAAAAGGAGACCTCGTGCTCAAGAAGATACAATCATTTCTCACTGACTCTCGGGGCAAATGGACCCCGAATTATGATGGCCCATATGTGGTCACGAGAGCTTTCTCAGGCGGCGCCTTGAGACTTGCAACCATGGACGGAGAGGAATTTGCCTACCCCACGAATGTTGATGTAGTCAAGAAATACTTCGCCTAAACTAAAAAAAAAAAAACGTCTCGGTGGATTGAAAACCCGAAAGGGCGGTCCAGGCAAAAGTTAGAGACATGAAAAAAAATCATCCCGATGGATTGGAAATCTCATAGTACAATCCAGGCAAAAATTAGGGATAATGGCAAGTAACTATGATCAACAGAGGCAAGTCCCTCAGCAGCAGTTACATCATCATCTATCGGAGGAAGTCTCCAGTCAAAAGTCATCTTCGACGGAAGCTCAGGATGCCCCGAATTCAAAGTTGGTAGAAGGATAGTGGTCGTTATGTTTCAACGTAGCCCTTTTCCCTGCAAATTACCATTTTCTAACTTTGTATATACTCTTTGGAATCACGCGTTTGGCTGATCTCCATCTTATCAATAAAATATGAGCCCTTGTGCTTTTGTTTGTAATTCTTTACTTGTTTTAGCTTTACAGAACGACGTTGTTTAAACTTAATCAGCGATTCTTGAAATAAAACAAAAATGAATTTACTTGTTAAAACTTTTTCTGCTTTTAAATTAAAGATGGCATTTCTTTTGACTGTTGGACATCAGAAGAATCTCGATCGCTTCTCCAAAGGTGTTTGAACTTCAAAGTGCAGAATCAAAGTACTCCTTCTAAACCAGTTCGCCTGAATGAAGGGATCAACTGTGTCAGAGACCTTGTTTCGTCTGACACCCTCGGCCGAGTTCTCATCTCCTAAGCCCGATCAACATAGCTCCCCGCGTGGACTATCTCTCCTAAGTAAGGTGGAATTGCTATTTTGAATCAACGGTACTTCTTCGCCCCGCGATGGCCGAGTATCCAATTGTGTTCATCCATTAGTCTGTATGTTACGTCAGTTTTGTCAGCATAAACATACATACTTCATGCATTCTATTTACGTTCGCATTTCGTATTGCATCACTATCACTTAAGTCGGTCTTGTCCCCTAGTGATAAACAGTTTTCTCAATCGAGTTTGTCAGTTCTTTCCTCGTCAGGAAGTGTTGCGTCTGCACAATCTCGCCACCAGTGTATCTTTAGATCAGAGTCGGCACTTGGCCACTTTGATAACTTGAACCTCTGAATGACCAGAGAAACCTTCAACAGATGTCACTCTTCGCCATTGAAGATGATATCCTTGCTTTCCCGGATTAAGGAAAATCCACAGAGAAAGCCTCGTGATCAGAGATTCGGCAGCACGCCAGTTTTGCTCCGAAAAACCGTTGATGAAAAGGTCATCGGCACCTTAAAATTGGATCCCATCATATGGCATTTCTCCGGGAAGATCCCGAGAAAAGTATGATGTAACCCCAAACGAAAACAGTCTCTCAAGAGACTCGCTTTCCCCAGTAGAATCGACAAATGGCGTCTCCAAAACAGAGAAGTTTGTGTACCTCTACAACTCAGACGAATGGGTTCCCCAGCAAGTCTGACTTCAAAACTTTTTCCACTCAAATGGCATCTCCCCAGGAAAATTCGGCGAGAAGTTTGAAGGAAAGCCGCTACGAATAGCGTCCCTTGTCAGTATAGTTTATTGACAAAAGAAACTAAGACCAGTTCTTGGTAAGAAACCAGGATCGAGGGGAAGTTTAAATCAGAAACTAAGACCAGTTCTTGGTAGGAAACCAGGATCAAGGGGAAGTTCAAATCAGAAACTAAGACCAGTTCCTTGGTAGGAAACCAAGAACGAGGGGAGGTTTATTTCAAAAGAAAACTGAGACCAGTTCCTTGGCCGAAAACCCGGATCGAGGGGAAGTTTACCTTTTCTAAGCATCATTGCTTAGTTAAAGAAGATGAATGTGTAAGCTACCATTCATAACCACCATCAAAATTTCGGATATTCCGATATTTAATCCTCTTGCACCCCGAATGCTCGAATACCTTCGTCATTCACACCTTCGGGTCCAAGAAGATTAAATAGGGGCATCTATAATACCCCAAATTTTGACCACTTAGATTTCCCATTATTGTGAAAATCATCATCACAATATGGATGAACCATCATGCTTCATTAGCCTCCCCAAAGATGGGTGAGCATCCAATACAATCAAAATTAGGGTTTCAAGCCCTCTTTGATTGCTTAGACAAAGGATCAATCAAGAAATGACATGATCTTCAACTTGTCTAATCTCTCAAACATCCACAATGGATCAAAAAGGACTCCCACTTCAAGGATTAAGCACAAAGCTGCTCCCTTCTAGGTGGATCAAGTCTCAAGATCGACAGTGTCACCAAATTAGGGTTTTGGTCGACCAGGGCCTCCAGATGGAAATTTTCATCTGGGCACAAGGCAATGATCCAAAACATGACCTAATATACTTCATGGAACCTCATGAACCCATGCATCAAGTCAATTTTGCCTCAGGCGATGCATTCATCAAAAATCAGGAATTAGGGTTTCTTGACCTAATTCACCCCTAAGTTGACTTTTGGGGAAAACCATGAGCCAAGACCTCAAGAGATGATTTGAGGGTCTCTAATACACCATATTGATCCATTTGGAACAATGGATTGATCCAAGAAGCTTGAGCAACAAGTTTCATTTTCATCTGCACCACAATTAGGGTTTTAAGGGAAAAGTCAACTGTAACTTTGACTTTTGACCTAGACATGCTCCCAAACCCTAATACATGATTGAATATACCCTATGACACCCATGGAACATGTCCATCAAGTTTGATTTAGGTCAAGGACATGATTTCCTGAAGAATTGCACAGTTCAGAATTCATCTGATAAAAAGTCAACTGTGCACAAAAGTCAACTTTGACTTTTTGAGATTTTTCACCAAAATGGATTTTTAACCCTAAAATGATGTTAATGTATGATTTGAATCATCATTCATCAAGAAAAATCAAGAAAAGTGAGATAACTTGTAAAAGGGGTAACCATAAAACTTAGAAATTTTTCTAAGTTAAAAATAAAGTGGCAAAGGTACCAACTTTGGAGGACCATAACTCCTAAACCACAAGGCCATTTTTTCTCATCCAAAGATGGATTTGTATCCCTCATTATCACCTACAAAAACTTCAACTACAAGTCATTCCAATTCATTAAGGATTTTGAGTTATGGAGTGATCAAAGTGGCTGAAAAGTGAAAATGTCACTTTTTCCAACACTTAGTGAAATTTTCACTAAGTCAGAATTCTGCTTCACTTTTTGCCAAATATAGGGGGATTTTTCACTTGGAATCAAAAGAGATCAAAACCAAACTTGTTCAAACAGTTGTTGTATCATGTAAGAGCTTTCCAAAATGGCCAAGAACATTGCCAAATTCAACCTACATCATGAGATACAACATTGGCAAGTTGCCTTGCTGAAATCTGTCAAAGCAAGGCAGAATTTGCATTTTGGCTCGATTTGCCAAAATCAGCCAATTGCAATTGCTCCAATCCACTTGGACACCTCAGAGGATTGAATCCAAAGGGGACAATCACTGAGCCAAGCCTCCAAGGTCCAAGGAACAAAGAATAGCATGTTGAACCTAGAATGGCCAAAATAGGGACAAGACTTCAAATTTGGAATGAGGCATTCAATGGAACCATCAAGGTGGCATGGACTGAGCCATTCTCATCTGAAATCAGTCAAGACTTATCCAAGACCAAGGGGACCAAAGCTCTGTGCCCTAACCTCTAGTCAATGGCTAGAGGAGACTTGGATTCTCATTGGCCAACATTGAGGAAACCTACTTACCAGCTGCCATGCACTATTCCTTGCAAAACAAACTTGCTCTACTATAAATAGAGCTCAATTGTGGTCAGTTTGAGTACACCAAAGCCATCTAACAGATGCTTTCCTCAAAATCTCTTTCTCTTGGCAAAAATGCCTTTCTTAGCAAGGTATCTATCGGGTTTTGAGTTTGAGAGCAATTCTGCACAAACCAACCACTCACACACCTCACATACATCACATATGAGCTGATCAAACACTCACATAACATATGGAACATCAAAATCTCAAAATCACTTGCCATCCACACAAGTTTGAAGTGAAGTTGCAGCTGAGATGCCATAAACTGATCCAGTCCATTTCAATTCAATCCAAGTGTTCAAACACACTCCATATGGTGTAGGGAAGCTGTTCAGATCATCACAACTCATCTGTAACACCTCCAACCCAGAATTTGATTTGCTCTTGCTGTCACGACTTGGAGGTAAGCCTAAACTTGGTCATCTCTCAATCTATGCATATTTCCTCGCACAATAATTTGGCCGTATGTTCATAATCATGCATGGAATGTTTTCCCTCAATTAATTGCATTGTTTGAATCATGTATCAAAAATCCTAGCCTTCATGCAGAAATTAGGGTTCTTGAGGTCTCTTCGTGATTTCTTGTTGTATGTTTAATTTAAATGAAATTAAAGTACATAGACATGATCGTGAGGTTGAGGTGAGCATAATGATATGTGGATTGCATGATATGGTTACGTATTCATGGAGATTGGATAGAAAATGCAAATCTGGGAAAACTGAAAAACGCGCGTGTTCTTGGTGTTGTTCTTGGCGCCATTTTCATATAATTTGAATATTTGAATTTTGTGATTTTGTTTAATTGATTCAAAAATTAATTTCTCTCTGAGTTTTAATGATTTTGAGTTGATTCTTTTTTTAATAATTCACAAAAATGTTAAAATATTTTATTTTATCAAAAAATCCCAAAACTATTATTTATTTCATATAATTGATATTTTTGTAAAGAATTAATATTTTGATTGTTTTTGGCATTTTAAATATTTTTTCTACATTGATTTTGCAACTTTTAATGCTTTCTAATTATTTTGTAGGTCAATACTTAATTTTTGAAGCATTAATCCAAGATCACAATTTGTTTTCCATGTGTTAAACAATTTTTGATCATTTTAATTGAATTTTTATTCAATTAAATACATTTTTGAAAATAAATTAGGGTTTTGGATTAATTCAACCCTTATAAATTATTTTCAAAACACTTTGGGCCTCTATTAGAGTGTAAGACCCAATCCTTTTTTGACCAAATCATCTTTGGGCCTCACTTATTGTATAAGTCCCGATACCGTAAAAAAAAAAACAAACGGCGCGATCGTCGCCTTTTCAAGAAACATCTGGGCCTCTCCTTGAGCTATAAGACCCATTCAAAACACTTAGGGCCTCTATTAGAGTGTAAGACCCAATCCCCCTTTTAACCAAAACATTTTGGGCCTCACCTATTGTATAAGTCCCTCTGCGTTAAAAGAAAACCTCGGCGCGATCGCCATTTTAAACGAAAAAATCATTTGGGCCTACCCTCGTGTTATAAGCCCCACATTTTTTTCTTTAAACCTTTTTGGGCCTCTTGAGAGAGTGTAAGACCCATCCCTTTGTACAGAAAACCATTTTGGGCCCCAGTCACTTGTATAAGTTCCGCTGTACAAAGTCAAACAGTGCGCTCACTGATAAAACCCTGGGCCTCTCCTTGAGCTGTAAGCCCCAGATCTTTCTTTTTCAAAGCACTTTCTCCTTTGATTTTGAATATACTGTTGTTTTTAATCTTTCTTTGTTGAACAACTAACCAAACAGCATGGAAGCACTACAACCGAGTAAGTGGTTATCGCTTTCATTTACTGTTTTCATATTATAAACTGTATTGTGGGGCTGCTCACTGTAAGTCTCCTTTCATAAACTCATATCTACTGTGTAATAATAGTATAGATATTTCGAGTTTCCCCGGCTACTACGTCTAGAACTAAGTGACGCCGTTTCATTTATTTGTAGAAATAGATGCCTAGATCCCCAATAGGAGCACCAGATACAGTCTTCTCTTCGGCTGTCCTCCTTAGGAATCGTCAAGAAATTCTATCCCCCAGAGATGAATTATTCTCGGTGAAACTTCTCTTGAATTTCTTCAAACCGCCGAATGGTTCAGACTCTCTCTAAAAGTTAAAGTCACTGGATAGTAAACCTCGCACGTTTACCAGTGGTTTTAACTCTAAAAGAGTTTTTCCTGAACTTTTCTTTGGTTTGGGACCCACGGGCTTCTTAAAAGCATCGGCCTCCTCTTGGGCATTATTCAAGGACCCTGCGGCTTCTTAGAAGTATTCACAGCCTCCTCTTAGGCTTCGTATAATGATCTCTTCCTTCGGGAATGATAGCCTCCTCTTGGGCTTCGTACAAGGACCCGTCGGCTTCTTAAAAGTTTCCAGCCTCCTCTTGGGCTTCGTACAAATTGTCCCGACGACCTCCTAGAGGTATAGGAACAGAACCTAGTCACCTTCATAGAACAGTCCTTTCATAGAGTCTACTACTGTTTCTCGAAGCATAGTACAAAAGATAAAACTCTAGACACGGACAGTCTAACTTCCTTGAGTCTCAAAGACATTCTCAAGCACCCTTCGTTAAATAGGAAGGAAACCCGCAGACTCGGACAGTCTCAATACCCTTTGGATTTCCCGTTTCCTCAAAGAAAAGGAAATACCCCTGATCCTCAAATTAAATCCCTGAGTACAACGTTGCTCATATAAGAACTGATTTTTTCTTTTAAATCAGTATATTGGATCTGCCACTCAACTGAAACAGTTACAATAGCCTCCATCTCGGGCTTCGTACGATATACCAAAATTCTCCCCAGTGGAGTCAAAACAACCTTTTAGCCTCTCTCTCAGGCTTTGTATGAGACACAAAAGATTCCCTCGTTGAGTCAATCACCCCTTTTTTTTCCTCCATCTCGGGCATCGTACGAGATATAAATCCCTTAAGCAAGAGTCGAACTCTTTGCTAGCCTCCTCTTAGGCTTTGTATAACGATATGCCCCACTGGGTCAAAAACTTTTAGCCTCTCTCTCGGGCTTTGTACGAGACACAAAATAGCCTCCTCTTAGGCTTTGTATAATGATTTTCCTAGCGGAAATTAGCCTCCTCTTAGGCTTTGTATAAGAAAACCACTGGTTGATCCAATCAACCTTTTAGCATCGAAGCTGTGCTTCGTTCACAGTACACAAACATCAATAACTCCTTTCCTTTCATCTAATCACTGTAAGCGGAAAGCCTCTGGATCATCTATATCCATGCCACTGTCCCTCTTTTAGCATGAGAAATTCATAAGGAAAGATGGCATTGCTCTACACTGAGTTAAAGTCTTCTCCTTCAGGTTAAAACCCTTTCTTCGGAAATTATGGCATTGCTCGGATCCGTGTATCCCAGTTAAAGTAATTCTCCTTCCCCCTCTTTAGAGATGACAAATTCTCTCTAAAGTCGAGGTCTTTCAGCTTCACGTCTTGGGCTTTGAACAAGACACAAATAGACCTTTCGCTTCACGTCTTGGGCTTTGAACAAGACACCAAAACACCAAAAACACCCGTTTCCTCCCATAGAATAGGAGGAACTACGAACGCTCTGATTTCCCTGTTTCGGTAAACGGGAATACGTAGGCATAAGATCGAAAGAAAAGATCTTAGCGAGCGCAATCAACAAAAAACCCAAATCCCATATCTCCATCAATTAAAAGCAGTAATTCAAAAGCATCAGTCCTAACATCCTAATCCGTGTTCCCCGCCAGAAACCCTTTGCCTAGAAAAAAGAAAGAAAGAACCGTATTGGCGAAATACGAATAACCAGTACAAAGGCCCCCCACATTGATAGCATCCGTAACCTAACAGACCGCTGTTTAAACTCAGTATGCAAGCAGGGTTAATTGGAGACATCTATTTCCCTTCCTTATTCAGCTCACAATAGGATAAAAAATGAATTGACCTGTAGTTTTAAGCTCAACCGCAGAGAGCGACCAGCGCTTGAGAACCGCGTCCAAAATCGCTTGCTACAGAAAAGTGGCGCCCACCGTGGGGCCATTTCATTTCATTTCATTTCATTTCATTTCTTTTTTTATTTTTTCCTTGTAAAATGGCGACTCTGCTGGGGAGTCTCCTTTTCTGCCTTAGGGCATCATCCCCGTTTTCTACGGAAAATGGGAACTCTACCGAAGAGAAAGATTGACCTATGCTGGTCCAACTCTTAGGCAGGGAACCACAGATTGGGGCTTCCGCCGGGGAACCCATTTTTGTCAGGAACTTAAGAATCATAGCTTTATAAGTCTAGGATGATTAGGACAAATATATATATACTGCTTTTCCTAATTGCTATACATGTTTATTTTTCTGCTAATGGGAATGCGGGTGATGCCGTATGTGGAAAGAATGAGTATACACCTAGAAAAGCCAAACCTTTTTCGTAGTGCGGAAGCTATCGGAAATAGCTGTTACGCGATACTACCCTCATTTGAGGCTGGTGATCTATTCTCGGTGAATAGCACTTACTCTAAGATTGCACACAACTCACTGGCGATCCGCTTGTTGTCTTGCTTTCCTGGGTGGAGCTGATGATAATGAGTACAGGTACAAAAATCACCCTAGTATAATCCTTTGGGGATGGGTAGAGCTTTGACTTCATGACAACGACCCTTTGACCCCATGTTTTTTCTATGTTTTTGTGTGCTGCATTCATGCATTCATTTAATAAAACATTAAAACATTCAAAAAACTTTCTCTTCTAGTCTCTCTATTTTTCAAATTAAACTAAGACTGTGATTGCAAATATCAGAGAAAAGGATTGCACTAATGGATTTCGGTAGAAGGAGAACTCACCAGTATACCTTCAAGGTTCCAAATTTAGGGGATTTGAGAAGGTTAGCAAGGATGATCGTTAACCCAGAGGCTTTCAGAGCCAAGCACGGTGGTTTGCTACCACTGTTAAGAGTCCATGTGATTGAGGGGATCATGGACGCGCTCATTCAATTCTACGATCCGGTTTATCACTGTTTCACATTCCCGGATTACCAGCTATCACCAACGCTGGAGGAGTATTCTCATCTGACTGATTTACATATCACTGATCGAGCTCTATTTTCTGGACCGGAAGAAATTCCAAAGAGTCAGACTATTGCAAGAGCAATTTATTTGGACGAGTCTAAGGTCAAGACTCACATGACCACTAAGGGTGGCATCCAAGGTTTGCCAGCCCAGTTCTTGACAAAGAAAGCTCTGTACTTCGATAGTATAGGGAACGAGACTGCTTTTGAAAGCATCTTTGTCTTGCTCACCTACGGGTTATTTTTGTTTCCCAACATCAATAACTTCGTCGATATCAACGCTATTAAGGTTTTTCTCATTGGAAACCCTGTGCCGACTTTGCTCGCAGATGCGTATCATTCTGTACACATGGGAAATTTGTACAGTGGAGGGGAGATCACATGTTGTGTACCTTTGCTTTACAAATGGTTTATCTCACACTTGCCCAAGTCTGTTGCTTTTTGGGATTGCAAGAGTGTCTTACGTTGGTCGCAGAAGACCATGTCCCTCACCAACTCTGATATAGATTGGTGTAATAGGATTTATGAGGGAATCATAATCATTGACCGTTGTAGAAACTTCCCCAGCGTACCCCTCATAGGAACTAAAGGAGGAATCAACTATCATCCGATATTGGTTCTTCGTCAATTTGGATACCCGATGAGACACATCCCACTGGGTGTTCATCTGGAAGGTCTTTTCTTCAAGGAAGGAGAAAACGACAGAGCACTAAAGATGGAAATAGTGCAAGCTTGGAAACATGTTCATAAGAAAGGATGAGAGTCTCTGGGAAAACCGGACTGTGTCTCGGTGGAGCCTTATCTCCATTGGGTACAAACTAGAGCTCTCAAGCTAAAGATGCCTTATCCTCGTTACGGAATTCTTCCGCCGAGGGAAATTGTCATGTACTTCATGACGGAAACTGAAAGGCTTCAGGTTACTCTCAACAAAGTTCAAAAGGAAAGAAGGTCTTGGAAGAACAAGTACCGCACCCTCAACATAGAGTGTATCCAAATACAGCAACTACTGAGAGAGAAAGATGTTCTGATTGAAATTTTAGAGCAGCATGCTGTAGAGAATCAAGATGACCAAAGGAATTTGCTCACTCCTTTCACTTGGCAAAGGAATGACAACCCGACAACTGCCCAAGAGCCCCGGTCAAAGAAAAGGAAGATATCAGAATCAGCACCCGATTTCTCCTCAGAGAGGACTCGGGACCCATTAGTTTAGGTTTCTGTTTCTGCACTTTGTAATCTACTGTATTTCCATTTCTGTAATCCTTTGGAATTCAATAAAAAGGGGTTTCCCCACTGTTTGATATTTGCAATCTAATTGTCGAAGTTTATTTTGCTTAAACCATTAAACAATTAATATAATCATTGCATTCATCATTCTCACATCGCGTATTCTCCTTACCTACGAATCTCACATTTGTGTCTCGATTCTAGAGTCAAACTGTCTCATTCGTATAATACTTGGGCCAATCGTCAGAAAAAGATGGATGATCTTGAGGAAGAAAACAGAGAGTTGAAAGAAGAGATCGACGCTCTGAGAGAGGATATGAGAAAGCTTCGTAATGACATGCAAGCCACGGCAGAAGCTCAGCTACAAAAAACTGTGATCTTAGAAATCACCTCAACGCCCATCATAGAAAAGTATGATCCTAGGTATTAGATACCGAAAGATCGTCCTTGGGGCATGCCTGTTAACTATATCCCGGAAGGATATGTTCCGCCGATCACTGAAGATCAGGGAATCGCAACAGAAGCCGCTGGGCCTGAAGGTTACAAACTTTGGGAAAGCGAAGATGCCAGGGGCATACTGAAGACTCCTGAAGGTTACAAACTTCGGGAAGCTCCAAGACTTACTGCCGTAGTCACGGTACCACCCCCTGTGGTGCACACTGTCCCAGAAGGACAGATTCCACCAACACCTTCTGGTAAGAAGGAAACTATGTTTGACAGAATGGAGGAATTCCAGGAACAGTTCTTGGAAATGCAGAAAGAGCTGCAAGCCATTCGTGGTCAGGATCTATTTGGAAAGGACGCCGCAGACCTCTGCTTGGTCCCAAATGTGAAAGTCCCGCACAAGTTCCAAGTGCCCGACTTTGAAAAATACAAGGGTAACTCTTGCCCTCAGAGCCATCTGGTGATGTACGCTCGGCGGATGTCAGCTCAGACAGAGAATCAGGACCTGCTGATTCACTACTTCCAGGATAGTTTAACCGGTGCCGCACTCAAATGGTACATGGGTTTAAACCGTACTACGATCAGTACATTCAGAGATCTTGGTACTGCCTTCGTCCAACAATACAAGTACAATTTGGACATGGCACCCGACAGAGATCAACTCAGATCAATGTCGCAAAAGGAAAAGGAAACCTTTAAGGAGTATGCTCAAAGGTGGCGTGAAATTGCCGCTCAAATTTGTCCACCTCTTGAGGAAAAAGAGATGACAAAAATCTTCTTAAAGACCTTAAGCTCGTTTTACTATGACCGAATGGTCGCCAGTGCGCCCAGTGATTTCACCGAAATGGTCGGCATGGGTGTACGTCTTGAGGAAGCCGTCCGAGAAGGACGTTTGGTAAAAGACACTGGATCAACGAGCGGTACTAAAAAATACGGTAGTGCTCTCCCTAAGAAAAAAGAGCAAGATATTGGGAATATCTCTCTCGGAAAGCAAAGACGACGTTATCAGCCAGTAGCAGCTGTTACTCCTGCTATCGGCCCCACGCCTATTCCTATGTATCAACCTCAGGTTGCGCAGAGCCAACCTGACCAACAAAGGACACAACAGCCTCTTCAGCAGGCTCGTCCTCCATATAACAACAACCGTACAACACGGCCACCAGGATTTGATCCTATACCCATAATGTACGCAAAGCTGTTTCCGTTACTGCTAGCCAAGGGGCACATTCAGACTAAGTCTCCTCTTTCAGTTCCGGAAAATTTGCCTTTTTGGTTTAAAGCGGATCAAACATGCCCTTATCATCAAGGAGGTTCAGGGCATAACATTGAGACTTGCCTCAATTTCAAGTCCGACGTGCAAAAGCTTGTTAGGAGCGGGCTCTTATCTTTCAAAGATACGAATCCCAATGTTCTTACGAACCCGCTGCCTCAACATGAGAAAGCTGCAGTCAATCTGATTGAGAAAGAGACTAACAATGTCTATCAAATTCATGATGTACTCTTATTGAAGACTAATCTGGTCAGGATGCATTGTAGACAGAGTGGATACGACCATGTGCCACCTCATAATTATCACCAGTGTGATATCTGCTCTAAAGACAACCAGGGATGTTCTGTAGTGCAAGCAGCTCTACAGGAACAAATGGATCTTGGATGGATCCAGGAGCACCGAGTTCATGGAGTTAACATGGTCTCTACGAATTCTAACGTCATTCAAAACCACGACATCCGTGCGATGAATGTCAACTTGGTGGCGATGCACTCAAGGCAAAGCCAGTATCATAATCTACCGCGACACGATTACGGTTCCTGTCTAATTTGCTCGGAAAACAAACAGGGATGCTCTTTCATACAAGAGGCCCTCCAACGTCAGATGGATCCAAGACTACCATGATAGGAATCCCTATCAAATCAATATGGTTCAGATCTTCGATATCCGCGTGATGAATACCAACCTGGTAGAGTTACATGCTGAGCAGGTCCGACTTGGATTCTTAATATCACATGACTATCAAAATTGTAAAGCGGGTTGCGAAAACGATCGAGGTTGTACCCTTGTCCAGGAGGCACTTCAGCACTTGTTAAATCACTGGTGGATGCCAATCTACATGGATGAAGATACTCAGCAGATTAGTATCAATCACAGGAATCCTACTCATCGTCAAAGTCAGGATGTCCGATCAATGGAAGGTAACCTAGTGAGGTTACATTGTATTCAAAGTGGGCGTGGCCAGATGCCACCACACAACTATGACAGTTGTAGCGTCTGTTCGGAAAGTAACCAGGGGTGTTACCTTGTGAGAGCATCTCTTCAGGATCAGGTCGATCATGGAGAAATTCGTCCATATCCAGGTTCAGGACCCATCATTTGGTCGCCAAACTACCTTGCCGATCAGGTTGAGGATGTTGTCACGATCTCTGGTCATCACAGGACCAGGGATGTTTTTGCCATCATCCCTCTACTTGACGAATCTAGAGTTCCCAACCGGGAACGGATCAAGGTTACTTATGATGGTCAGAAATATCAGAAGGTTCCCATAGTCATCTATCTACCGAGGCCACTACCGTATGAATCAGCTAAGGCGATCCCTTACAAATACGGTGCAATAATAATTGAAAATGGAAAGGAAATTCCATTACCCTCCGTCGTGAATATTGCAGACATTAGTCGTGTAACACGGAGCGGTCGAATCTTCAACCGAGGGGTTGGAGAATCTAACAAAGAAAAGGAACTTCAGGCGGAAATTCCTGATCCACCAGTCAGTCAATCTGGTAATCCCGACTGTTCAAAAGACAAAGATGAGATGCTAAAGCTCATCCAAAGGAGTGAATATAACATTGTTGATCAACTGTTACAGACTCCTTCAAAGATTTCAGTATTATCACTGTTACTCAGTTCAGAAGCACACAGAGAGGCTCTACAGAAAGTCTTGGAGCAAGCCTTTGTGGAACAGGATGTAACAATCAGACAGTTCGATAGTATTGTCTCTAACATCACTTCCTGCAATAATTTGGGACTTAGTGATGAGGAATTACCTGAAGAGGGTCGCCGTCATAACATGGCGCTCAATATCACAGTTAACTGCCAGGGCGATGCTTTAGCCAACGTACTGGTAGACACAGGGTCAGCCCTGAATGTTATGCCAAAGTCCACCTTGATGCAATTATCATTCAAGGGCCCTCCGATGAGAGTCAGCGAGGTCGTCGTCAAAGCATTTGACGGATCCAGAAAAACAGTTATCGGCGAAGTGAATCTTCCCATAACTATTGGTCCTCACACTTTCCAAGTCACTTTCCAGGTCATGGTCATCCGGGTAACATACAGTTGTTTATTAGGAAGACCTTGGATACATCAGGCTGGAGCGGTTACTTCAACCCTCCACCAAAAGCTAAAGTTCGTCAAGAACGATCAACTTGTCACGGTTTGTGGGGAACAAGCCTTGCTTGTGAGTAACCTATCATCATCTACTTGTGTGGAACCCGAGGAGGTTATTGGAACTCAGTTCCAAGCACTATCGGTGAGTAGGAATGATCAATCCGAAGAAGGAACTTCAATTTCTTCATACAAAGATGCTATCAAAGCGGTCGAGAGTACCGATACAAAAGGATGGGGACGGCTTGTCATTCCTATTGACAATAAAACAAAGAAGGGTCTTGGTTTTTCTACAACCCGTACCCAGACAGCCGCCAACGATGAAAGTCTTTATCCCCTTCAAAATTTCTTCCACAGTGGAGGTTTTCTTCACCCAGTGTCTCAGACAGTTCATGCTATCAATGAGGAAGATCCCTCTGACACAGATGAAGAATGGAAGTCCTACCTTAACAAGGACGGCTATATGTCTCAGGAAGAGGTACCTATGCCTTTTTGCTTTCCTACAGAAAGTCCGAGATTTATACCAAGATCAGATGTCAAAATGATCTACGGAGATTGTGATCCGGAAGGATGTCGTGCTCCACCAAATTCATTAGAGGAAGACACTCCAATGAAAGACAACTTTGATCACAATTACTATGGCCCAATGGATGGTCTGCCAATGTGGCAACCTTACTCAGGAAACTTGGGGCAAGAAAGTCAGCCGAGTAACGAAACTCAGCTGAGCATCATTGAACAGAATACATGTGTCCCCACCGTGTCATGGGATCAACACTCAGGTCATTCAGAAACTACTCAACATGAAGATGAACTCACAACGTTCGCAGGACTTGAATTCATCAACTATACATTTCCTGAGGTCAACGTCATCGAGAGGGATGACTTCTCCAGTTCCAAAGAAGTTTGGGACACTTTGGGACAACCAAGTGGAAAATACGATTTTATGGTCAAGTACACTGCTCCCAAAAGCTCTCGTATCAGGCTCGAAGATATCTAGTCAACTGGATGGGGAGATACAGCTGAGAGCACCAATGCTATGCAAAATGCAATAGAGGAATCCTCCTACGACAATTCTGCCTGGGAATTAGATTCCAATGATCCTACTCCACCAGAAATCAGCGTCATTTCTGAAGACAAATCAAGGAAGGTGCCAGACTTTGTGATTCACCGAGGAGTTCGCCGCCAATGGGTTGCCGTCGAGGTTCCGAAGGTCGTTCATCAGTCAAAGTAAATGCCATCTTTAACCTTTCACCCTGCCCAGGTGAAACGGATGTTTTGATAGGGCTCGCTTTCTGTAAATTTCCCTCTTCGCTTTGCCCAAAGCGACAAAGTTTTATTTTATAGGGCTGTAGTTTCAAGATTCGACTTGTTCATTAATAAAATAACGTCGTTCTGTAATTCCCGCATTATTTGTTGTTTTCTCTTTTTTGCTTTTTCAGAAAATGGTAATCCTAAAAAACAATTCAATCATAAAAACAAGCAGTAAAAATAAAAACACTGCACACACTTACATTTTCTCTATCTCTTCTAAACACAAATCATCACGTCATGCAGATTGCTTGTTTTATACCCAGTTGAAACATACGATCCGATGCCTTCTCCCAACTTTGAGTTCCCGGTATTCGAGGCTGAAGAAGAAAATGACAACGAAATTCCAGAAGAGATCTCCCGACTACTCAGACAAGAGGAAAGGTCCATTGAACCTCACAAAGAACCGTTGGAAACGGTAAACTTGGGTTCAGAAAAAGAGAGAAAAGAAATCAGGATCGGAGCACTGATCAGTCCAACTGTCAAAGAAAGTTTGATAAAGCTTCTCAAAGAATTCCCCGATGTATTCGCTTGGTCCTATCAGGATATGCCAGGGTTGGATACCAGCATCGTGGAACATCACTTACCGTTGAGATCGGAATGTCCGCCAGTAAAGCAAAGGTTGAGACGCACTCACCCGGACATGGCCATCAAAATCAAAGAGGAGGTACAAAAACAGATCGACGCGGGTTTCCTCGCTACATCTGAATATCCTCAATGGTTAGCCAACATCATACCCATTCCCGAAAAGGACGGAAGGGTCAGAATGTGTGTTGATTACGGAGATCTAAACAAGGCAAGTCCAAAGGACGACTTTCCTTTACCACACATTGACATGTTGGTTGACAGCACAGCAAAGTTCAAAGTTTTTTCCTTCATGGATGGATTCTCGGGCTATAACCAGATCAAAATGGCGCCGAAAGACATGGAGAAAACTTCGTTCATTACCCCATGGGGTACCTTTTGTTACAAGGTAATGCCGTTCGGTTTGAAGAATGCTGGGGCAACCTATCAAAGGGCCATGACTACTCTGTTTCATGACATGATACACAAAGAAATCGAGGTATATGTCGATGATTTGATTGCAAAATCAAGAACAGAGGATGAGCACGTTGAACATCTGTCAAAATTGTTCGAACGTCTAAGAAAATTCAAGCTCCGCTTGAATCCCAACAAGTGCACCTTCGGTGTCCGTTCGGGGAAATTACTAGGGTTCATCGTCAGCCAGAAAGGAATTGAAGTTGATCCTGACAAGGTCAAGGCCATTCAAGAAATGCCTTCTCCGAAAACTGAAAAACAAGTAAGAGGATTCCTGGGACGTTTGAACTACATCTCCAGATTCATATTCCTTATGACCGCGACATGTGCGCCGATTTTCAAATTACTGAAAAAGAACCAGGATTGCGTTTGGTCTGAAGATTGCCAAACCACCTTCGACAGTATTAAGGAATACCTGTTGAATCCGCCGATTCTATCACCTCCAGTGGAAGGAAGACCACTGATCATTTACCTCACAGTCCTAGAGGACTCAATGGGATGTGTACTTGGCCAACAAGACGAAACTAAAAGGAAAGAGTCTGCCATTTACTATTTAAGCAAGAAATTCACCGACTGCGAAACTCGGTACACGATGCTCGAGAAAACTTGCTGCGCTTTGGCTTGGGCAGCCAAACGTCTTCGCCAGTACATGATTCGTCATACTACTTGGTTGGTCTCCGAAATGGATCCAATCAAGTACGTTTTCGAAAAACCTGCTCTCACGGGAAGGATTGCCCGTTGGCAGATGTTACTATCAGAATATGACATAGAGTACCATGCTCAAAAAGCCGTTAAAGGAAGTATTTTAGCCGATCATTTGGCTCATCAACCGATTGACGATCAAGAATCAATTGGGTTTGACTTCCCAGACGAAGATGTCATGTATCTAAAGATGAAAGATTGCGATGAACCGCTACCCAGTGAAGGGCCAGAACCAGGTTCCCAGTGGGGACTTATCTTTGACGGAGCAGTCAATCATTATGGAAACAGAATTGGGGCAATCATTGTTACCCCTCAGGGTTCCCACATTCCTTTCACCGCTCGACTTACGTTCAAATGTATGAACAACGAGGCCGAATACGAAGCATGTATCATGGGTCTCGAAGAAGCGATTGATTTAAGGATCAAAAACTTGGACGTATACGGCGATTCAGCATTGGTTATTAACCAGATAAAAGGAGATTGGAACACATACCAATCAGGATTGATTCCTTACAAAGACTATGCAAGAAGGTTGTTACCCTTCTTCAACAGAGTCGACTTTCATCACATCCCTCGTGATGAGAATCACATGGCTGATGCATTAGCCACACTCTCTTCCATGATTAGTGTAGGTCGATGGAATGACATACCTAAGATCGACATCGTGCGCCTTGAACGGCCCGCTTACATCTTCATGATTGAAGCAGTCATAGACGACAGACCTTGGTATCACGATATCAAATGCTTCCTTCAGAAACAAGAGTACCCATCTGGGGCACTCAGAAAAGACAGGAAAACCCTCAGAAGATTGGCTGGAAACATCTTCCTGAGCGGTGACACTCTTTATAAGAGAAATTTTGTCATGGTTTAGCTCCGATGTGTCGACAGACCAGAAGCGGACATGCTCATGAAAGAAATTCATGAAGGATCCTTTGGCACTCATGCCAACGGACACACAATGGCGAGAAAAATTCTCAGGGCCGGGTATTATTGGTTGACCATGGAATCCGACTGCTACAAGTACATGAGGAGGTGTCACAAGTGTCAGATATACTCTGACAAAATTCATGTACCGCCATCACATCTCAAAGTTCTTTCTTCCCCGTGGCCTTTTTCCATATGGGGAATCTACATGATTGGTATGATTGAGCCCAAGGCTTCAAACGGACATCGGTTCATCCTGGTAGCCATTGACTATTTCACCAAGTGGGTCGAAGCAGCGTCATTCGCCAGTGTAACCCGACAAGTGGTGGTCCGATTTATCAAAAACAATATCATCTGCCGTTATGGTGTTCCAAGTGAGATCATTACTGATAATGGATCCAACTTGAACAATAAGATGATGAAAGAGTTGTGTGTAGAGTTTAAGATTGAACACCATAACTCATCTCCCTACCGACCCAAGATGAACGGAGCGGTAGAAGCGGCTAACAAGAACATCAAGAAGATCGTTCAGAAGATGGTTGTAACCTATAAAGATTGGCACGAGATGCTACCCTTTTCTCTTCACGGTTATCGTACATCTGTCCGCACTTCAACAGGGGCAACCCCTTTCTCTCTAGTATATGGCATGGAAGCAGTGCTTCCCATAGAAGTAGAGATCCCGTCAATCAGGGTATTGATGGAAACTCAGCTCACCGAAGCTGAATGGTGTCAAAGTCGACACGACGAACTGAACCTGATCGAAGAGAAGAGAATCACGGCACTATGCCACAGTCAGTTATATGAACAGAGAATAAAGAGGGCGTTCGACAAAAAGGTCCGACCTCGTGTCTTCAGAAAAGGAGACCTCGTGCTCAAGAAGATACAATCATTTCTCACTGACTCTCGGGGCAAATGGACCCCGAATTATGATGGCCCATATGTGGTCACGAGAGCTTTCTCAGGCGGCGCCTTGAGACTTGCAACCATGGACGGAGAGGAATTTGCCTACCCCACGAATGTTGATGTAGTCAAGAAATACTTCGCCTAAACTAAAAAAAAAACGTCTCGGTGGATTGAAAACCCGAAAGGGCGGTCCAGGCAAAAGTTAGAGACATGAAAAAAAATCATCCCGATGGATTAGAAATCTCATAGTACAATCCAGGCAAAAATTAGGGATAATGGCAAGTAAATATGTTCAACAGAGGCAAGTCCCTCAACAGCAGTTACATCATCATCTATCGGAGGAAGTCTCCAGTCAAAGGTCATCTTCGGCGGAAGCTCAGGATGCCCCGAATTCAAAGTTGGTAGAAGGATAGTGGTCGTTATGTTTCAACGTAGCCCTTTTCCCTGCAAATTACCATTTTCTAACTTTGTATATACTCTTTGGAATCACGCGTTTGGCTGATCTCCATCTTATCAATAAAATTTGAGCCCTTGTGCTTTTGTTTGTAATTCTTTACTTGTTTTAGCTTTACAGAACGACGTTGTTTAAACTTAATCAGCGATTCTTGAAATAAAACAAAAATGAATTTACTTGTTAAAACTTTTTCTGCTTTTAAAATAAAGATGCCATTTCTTTTGACTGTTGGACATCAGAAGAATCTTGATCGCTTCTCTAAAGGTGTTTTTACTTCAAAGTGCAGAATCAAAGTACTCCTTCTAAACCAGTTCGCCTGAATGAAGGGATCAACTGTGTCAGAGACCTTGTTTCGTCTGACACCCTCGGCCGAGTTCTCATCTCCTAAGCCCGATCAACATAGCTCCCCGTGTGGACTATCTCTCCTAAGCAAGGTGGAATTGCTATTTTGAATCAACGGTACTTCTTCGCCCCGCGATGGTCGAGTATCCAATTGTGTTCATCCATTAGTCTGTATGTTGCGTCCGTTTTGTCAGCATAAACATACATACTTCATGCATTCTATTTGCGTTCGCATTTCGTATTGCATCACTATCACTTAAGTCGGTCTTGTCCCCTAGTGATAAACAGTTTTCTCAATCGAGTTTGTCAGTTCTTTCCTCGTCAAGAAGTGTTGCGTCTGCACAATCTCGCCACCAGTGTATCTTTAGATCAGAGTCGGCACTTGGCCACTTTGATAACTTGAACCTCTGAATGACCAGAGAAACCTTCAACAGATGTCACTCTTCGCCATTAAAGATGATATCCTTGCTTTCCCGGATTAAGGAAAATCCACAGAGAAAGCCTCGTTATCAGAGATTCAGCAGCACGCCAGTTTTGCTCCGAAAAACCGTTGATGAAAAGGTCATCGGCACCTCAAAATTGGATCCCATCATATGGCATTTCTCCGGGAAGATCCCGAGAAAAGTATGATGTAACCCCAAACGAAAACAGTCTCTCAAGAGACTCGTTTTTCCCAGTAGAATCGACAAATGGCGTCTCCAAAACAGAGAAGTTTGTGTACCTCTACAACTCAGACGAATGGGTTCCCCAGCAAGTCTGACTTCAAAACTTTTTCCACTCAAATGGCATCTCCCCAGGAAAATTCGGCGAGAAGTTTGAAGGAAAACCGCTACGAATAGCGTCCCTTGTCAGTATAGTTTATTGACAAAAGAAACTAAGACCAGTTCTTGGTAAGAAACCAGGATCGAGGGGAAGTTTAAATCAGAAACTAAGACCAGTTCTTGGTAGGAAACCAGGATCGAGGGGAAGTTCAAATCAGAAACTAAGACCAGTTCCTTGGTAGGAAACCAAGAACGAGGGGAGGTTTATTTCAAAAGAAAACTGAGACCAGTTCCTTGGCCGAAAACCAGGATCGAGGGGAAGTTTACCTTTTCTAAGCATCATTGCTTAGTTAAAGACGATGAATGTGTAAGCTACCATTCATAACCACCATCAAAATTTCGGATATTCCGATATTTAATCCTCTTGCACCCCGAATGCTCGAATACCTTCGTCATTCACACCTTCGGGTCCAAGAAGATTAAATAGGGGCATCTGTAATACCCCAAATTTTGACCACTTAGATTTCCCATCATTGCGAAAATCATCATCACAATATGGATGAACCATCATGCTTCATTAGCCTCCCCAAAGATGGGTGAGCATCCAATACAATCAAAATTAGGGTTTCAAGCCCTCTCTGAGTGCTTAGACAAAGGATCAATCAAGAAATGACATGATCTTCAACTTGTCTAATCTCTCAAACATCCACAATGGATCAAAAGGGACTCCCACTTCAAGGATTAAGCACAAAGCTGCTCCCTTCTAGGTGGATCAAGTCTCAAGATCGACAGTGTCACCAAATTAGGGTTTTGGTCGACCAGGGCCTCCAGATGGAAATTTTCATCTGGGCACAAGGCAATGATCCAAAACATGACCTAATATACTTCATGGAACCTCATGAACCCGTGCATCAAGTCAATTTTTCCTCAGGGGATGCATTCATCAAAAATCAGGAATTATGGTTTCTTGACCTAATTCACCCCTAAGTTGACTATTGGGGCAAACCATTAGCCAAGACCTCAAGAGATGATTTGAGGGTCTCTAATACACCATATTGATCCATTTGGAACAATGGATTGATCCAAGAAGCTTGAGCAACAAGTTTCATTTTCATCTGCACCACAATTAGGGTTTTAAGGGAAAAGTCAACTGTAACTTTGACTTTTGACCTGGACATGCTCCCAAACCCTAATACATGATTGAATATACCCTATGACACCCATGGAACATGTCCATCAAGTTTGATTTAGGTCAAGGACATGATTTCCTGAAGAATTGCACAGTTCGGAATTCATCTGATAAAAAGTCAACTGTGCACAAAAGTCAACTTTGACTTTTTGAGATTTTTCACCAAAATGGATTTTTAACCCTAAAATGATGTTAATGTATGATTTGAATCATCATTCATCAAGAAAAATCAAGAAAAGTGAGATAACTTGTAAAAGGGGTAACCATAAAACTTAGAAATTTTTCTAAGTTAAAAATAAAGTGGCAAAGGTACCAACTTTGGAGGACCATAACTCCTAAACCACAAGGCCATTTTTTCTCATCCAAAGATGGATTTGTAGCCCTCATTATCACCTACAAAAACTTCAACTATAAGTCATTCCAATTCATTAAGGATTTTGAGTTATGGAGTGATCAAAGTGGCTGAAAAGTGAAAATGTCACTTTTTCCAACACTTAGTGAAATTTTCACTAAGTCAGAATTCTGCTTCACTTTTTGCCAAATGTAGGGGGATTTTTCACTTGGAATCAAAAGAGATCAAAACCAAACTTGTTCAAACAGTTGTTGTATCATGTAAGAGCTTTCCAAAATGGCCAAGAACATTGCCAAATTCAACCTACATCATGAGATACAACATTGTCAAGTTGCCTTGCTGAAATCTGTCAAAGCAAGGCAGAATTTGCATTTTGGCTCGATTTGCCAAAATCAGCCAATTGCAATTGCTCCAATACACTTGGACACCTCAGAGGATTGAATCCAAAGGGGACAATCACTGAGCCAAGCCTCCAAGGTCCAAGGAACAAAGAATAGCATGTTGAACCTAGAATGGCCAAAATAGGGACAAGACTTCAAATTTAGAATGAGGCATTCAATGGAACCATCAAGGTGGCATGGACTAAGCCATTCTCATCTGAAATCAGTCAAGACTTATCCAAGACCAAGGGGACCAAAGCTCTGTGCCCTAACCTCTAGTCAATGGCTAGAGGAGACTTGGATTCTCATTGGCCAACATTGAGGAAACCTACTTACCAGCTGCCATGCACTAATCCTTGCAAAACAAACTTGCTCTACTATAAATAGAGCTCAATTATGGTCAGTTTGAGTACACCAAAGCCATCTAACAGATGCTTTCCTCAAAATCTCTTTCTCTTGGCAAAAATGCCTTTCTTAGCAAGGTAGCTATCGGGTTTTGAGTTTGAGAGCAATTCTGCACAAACCAACCGCTCACACACCTCACATACATCACATATGAGCTGATCAAACACTCACATAACATCTAGAACATCAAAATCTCAAAATCACTTGCCATCCACACAAGTTTGAAGTGAAGTTGCAGCTGAGATGCCATAAACTGATCCAGTCCATTTCAATTCAATCCAACTGTTCAAACACACTCCATATGGTGTAGGGAAGCTGTTCAGATCATCATAACTCATCTGTAACACCTCCAACCCAGAATTTGATTTGCTCTTGCTGTCACGACTTGGAGGTAAGCCTAAACTTGGTCATCTCTCAATCTATGCATATTTCCTCGCACAATAATTTGGCCATATGTTCATAATCATGCATGGAATGTTTTCCCTCAATTAATTGCATTTTTTGAATCATGTATCAAAAATCCTAGCCTTCATGCAGAAATTAGGGTTCTTGAGGTCTCTTCGTGATTTCTTGTTGTATGTTTAATTTAAATGAAATTAAAGTACATAGACATGATCGTGAGGTTGAGGCGAGCATAATGATATGTGGATTGCATGATATGGTTACGTATTCATGGAGATTGGATAGAAAATGCAAATCTGGGCAAACTGAAAAACGCGCATGTTCTTGGTGTTGTTCTTGGCGCCATTTTCATATAATTTGAATATTTGAATTTTGTGATTTTGTTTAATTGATTCAAAAATTAATTTCTCTCTGAGTTTTAATGATTTTGAGTTGATTCTTTTTTTAATAATTCACAAAAATGTTAAAATATTTTATTTTATCAAAAAATCCCAAAAATATTATTTATTTCATATAATTGATATTTTTGTAAAGAATTAATATTTTGATTGTTTTTGGCATTTTAAATATTTTTTCTACATTGATTTTGCAACTTTTAATGCTTTCTAATTATTTTGTAGGTCAATACTTAATTTTTGAAGCATTAATCCAAGATCACAATTTGTTTTCCATGTGTTAAACAATTTTTGATCATTTTAATTGAATTTTTATTCAATTAAATACATTTTTGAAAACAAATTAGGGTTTTGGATTAATTCAACCCTCATAAATTATTTTCAAAACACTTTGGGCCTCTATTAGAGTGTAAGACCCAATCCTTTTTTGACCAAATCATCTTTGGGCCTCACTTATTGTATAAGTCCCGATACCGTAAAAAAAAAACAAACGGCGCGATCGTCGCCTTTTCAAAAAACATCTGGGCCTCTCCTTGAGCTATAAGACCCATTCAAAACACTTTGGGCCTCTATTAGAGTGTAAGACCCAATCCCCCTTTTAACCAAAACATTTTGGGCCTCACCTATTGTATAAGTCCCTCTGCGTTAAAAGAAAACCTCGGCGCGATCGCCATTTTAAACGAAAAAATCATTTGGGCCTACCCTCATGTTATAAGCCCCACACTTTTTTCTTTAAACCTTTTTGGGCCTCTTGAGAGAGTGTAAGACCCATCCCTTTGTACAGAAAACCATTTTGGGCCCCAGTCACTTATATAAGTCCCGCTGTACAAAGTCAAACAGTGCGCTCACTGATAAAACCCTGGGCCTCTCCTTGAGCTGTAAGCCCCAGATCTTTCTTTTTCAAAGCACTTTCTCCTTTGATTTTGAATATACTGTTGTTTTTAATCTTTCTTTGTTGAACAACTAACCAAACAGCATGGAAGCACTACAACCGAGTAAGTGGTTATCGCTTTCATTTACTGTTTTCATATTATAAACTGTATTGTGGGGCTGCTCACTGTAAGTCTCCTTTCATAAACTCATATCTACTGTGTAATAATAGTATAGATATTTCGAGTTTCCCCGGTTACTACGTCTAGAACTAAGTGACGCCGTTTCATTTATTCGTAGAAATAGATGCCTAGATCCCCAATAGGAGCACCAGATACAGTCTTCTCTTCGGCTGTCCTCCTTAGGAATCGTCAAGAAATTCTATCCCCCAGAGATGAATTATTCTCGGTGAAACTTCTCTTGAATTTCTTCAAACCGCCGAATGGTTCGGACTCTCTCTAAAAGTTAAAGTCACTGGATAGTAAACCTCGCACGTTTACCAGTGGTTTTAACTCTAAAAGAGTTTTTCCTGAACTTTTCTTTGGTTTGGGACCCACGGGCTTCTTAAAAGCATCGGCCTCCTCTTGGGCATTATTCAAGGACCCTGCGGCTTCTTAGAAGTATTCACAGCCTCCTCTTAGGCTTCGTATAATGATCTCTTCCTTCGGGAATGATAGCCTCCTCTTGGGCTTCGTACAAGGACCCGTCGGCTTCTTAAAAGTTTCCAGCCTCCTCTTGGGCTTCGTATAAATTGTCCCAACGACCTCCTAGAGGTATAGGAACAGAACCTAGTCACCTTCATAGAACAGTCCTTTCATAGAGTCTACTACTGTTTCTCGAAGCATAGTACAAAAGATAAAACTCTAGACACGGACAGTCTAACTTCCTTGAGTCTCAAAGACATTCTCAAGCACCCTTCGTTAAATAGGAAGGAAACCCGCAGACTCGGACAGTCTCAATACCCTTTGGATTTCCTGTTTCCTCAAAGAAAAGGAAATACCCCTGATCCTCAAATTAAATCCCTGAGTACAGCGTTGCTCATATAAGAACTGATTTTCTCTTTTAAATCAGTATATTGGATCTGTCACTCAACTGAAACAGTTACAATAGCCTCCATCTCGGGCTTCGTACGAGATACCAAAATTCTCCCCAGTGGAGTCAAAACAACCTTTTAGCCTCTCTCTCAGGCTTTGTATGAGACACAAAAGATTCCCTCGTTGAGTCAATCACGCCTTTTTTTGCCTCCATCTCGGGCATCGTACGAGATATAAATCCCTTAAGCAAGAGTCGAACTCTTTGCTAGCCTCCTCTTAGGCTTTGTATAACGATATGCCTCACTGGGTCAAAAACTTTTAGCCTCTCTCTCGGGCTTTGTACGAGACACAAAATAGCCTCCTCTTAGGCTTTGTATAATGATTTTCCTAGCAGAAATTAGCCTCCTCTTAGGCTTTGTATAAGAAAACCACTGGTTGATCCAATCAACCTTTTAGCATCGAAGCTGTGCCTCGTTCACAGTACACAAACATCAACAACTCCTTTCCTTTCATCTAATCGCTGTAAGCGGCAAGCCTCTGGATCATCTATATCCATGCCACTGTCCCTCTTTTAGCATGAGAAATTCCTAAGGAAAGATGGCATTGCTCTACACTGAGTTAAAGTCTCCTCCTTCAGGTTAAAACCCTTTCTTCGGAAATTATGGCATTGCTCGGATCCGCGTATCCCAGTTAAAGTAATTCTCCTTCCCCCTCTTTAGAGATGACAAATTCTCTCTAAAGTCGAGGTCTTTCAGCTTCACGTCTTGGGCTTTGAACAAGACACAAATAGACCTTTCGCTTCACGTCTTGGGCTTTGAACAAGACACCAAAACACCAAAAACACCCGTTTCCTCCCATAGAATAGGAGGAACTACGAACGCTCTGATTTCCCTGTTTCGGTAAACGGGAATACGTAGGCATAAGATCGAAAGAAAAGATCTTAGCGAGCGCAATCAACAAAAAACCCAAATCCCATATCTCCATCAATTAAAAGCAGTAATTCAAAAGCATCAGTCCTAACATCCTAATCCGTGTTCCCCGCCAGAAACTCTTTGCCTAGAAAAAAGAAAGAAAGAACCGTATTGGCGAAATACGAATAACCAGTACAAAGGCCCCCCACATTGATAGCATCCGTAACCTAACAGACCGCTGTTTAAACTCAGTATGCAAGCAGGGTAATTGGAGACATCTATTTCCCTTCCTTATTCAGCTCACAATAGGATAAAAAATGAATCGACCTGTAGTTTTAAGCTCAACCGCAGAGAGCGACCAGCGCTTGAGAACCGCGTCCAAAATCGCTCGCTACAGATCCCAATGAGTACGATGGATGCGTGGGGTGCTAACACCTTCCCCTCGCATAATCGACTCCCGAACCCGGACTATGGTTGCGATGACCATGTCTTTCCCCCTTTCTCTTCAGGTTTATGCAGTGTTTCCTTTCCCTCTCTCGGGATAAATACACATTGCTGGCGACTCTGTGTTTTCTGCGCCACTCCCGCGTTTGTACCATTGGATGCGAATCTTTCGGGAGCGACAGCTGGCGACTCTGCTGGGGATACCAATCACCACCAGACTCTGCTTGGGGATATGAGCACCTTTATCCTGCTGAAGAGTACTGATCATCATCGGCACATCTGCTTGGAAAATAGTAATTGTCAACATCCACTCTGCTAGGGGATAAACAAATGTTTCCTGACTAGCTGAGGAAAAATGACTGCCCCATATTCTGTGGGGAAACACCATCTTTGATCAAAGAAGATGCTCCATCAATCTCTTGTTGGAGAGGCTGCAGAAATGACAATTTCTGACTACTTGCCAAGGAAAGATGAGCCAAATCACAACTCTGGCTGGGGTTAAACCTCTTATATCCTGCTGAGGGGGACGATCCTCAACGACTCCCCTTGGGAATTACTTCTTTATACTCTGTTGAGGAAGACGATCCTCGATACTCTGACTGGGGAGAGCAGCAAACTGCTGAGGATGATCAGACTTCAAAGTTAAGGAGAGCAACTCTACTGGGGAGGTACAAACCTGTTATCCTGCAAAACCAACAGAAAGGTCTATGTGCAAAAATGATTACTTTGATTATCATCATAGTGAGTGACGCCTAAGCAATTGCCACTGTTTTCCAACTTGTTTCACAAAGCACAACATTTTAGCATGTAATGTTTATAAAAAATATCGGACATTTTCACAAACAAAACAGGTAAAACAAAAACAAAAGCTCTTTGACTGAAATGCAAACTTTATTGAATGAATCGGCCTGTAAATAGGCATTTACATTTGGAAGTAATTCCTGAAAAGAGGTAATTACGCAAAAAGTAAAAGAAAATACACATGTCGGCAATGTGGGGAACAGACATCCACCATGACCCGACTCAGCTATAACCCATATGACTTGTTTATCCGCAGATGCTTTGACCTTCGAAGAGACTGACTGGACTGATTCCTTTCCTTCGAATTTTCCAAGTGTGAATAGTGATCACAGATCGAACACGGATCGTAGTCTTTGCTTTTAAATCCCTAACTTTTTCCTGGATCGCCCTTTTCGGGTTTTCAATCCACCGGGATACCCATTTTTGCCAAAGTTGCCTTTTCAGGTTTTCAACCTTGCGGGTTTATTTCTTTTTCCTTTTTATCCCTAATTTTTGCCCGAACCTTTCCTTTTTATGGTTCGCCAGGATGCCCCATTTTTTCCTGAACCTTCTTTTTATGTTCAGCGGGTCTTTTTATGCAAAGTATTTTTTGACTACATCCGCGTTCATAGGGGACGTAAAATCTTCGCCATCCATAGTTGAGAGTAATAAGGCTCCACCAGAGAAAACCTGTCTTACTACATATGGCCCTTCGTAATTCGGAGTCCACTTGCCCCTGTGATCTGTTTGAGGAGGAGTGATCCTTTTCAGGACTAATTCACCAGTTTGGAAACACCAAGGACGCACTTTCTGATCAAATGCTTTTTTCATCCTGCTTTGATACAACCGGCCATGCGCAATGGCTTTCAATCCCTTCTCTTCAATGAGGTTCAGTTCATTTAGCCGGGAACGCACCCATTCAGCTTCATCAAGCTTCACGTCTGTCAAAATTCTCAAAGAAGGAATCTCAACTTCTAATGGCAGAACTGCTTCCATACCATACACCAGTGAGAAAGGGGTTGCCCCAGTTGATGTACGTACCAAAGTACGATATCCGTGCAAAGCGTAAGGCAACATCTCATGCCAGTCTTTGTATGTCACTACCATCTTCTGCACAATCTTCTTTATGTTCTTATTGGCCGCTTCAACAGCCCCATTCATCTTTGGGCGATAGGGACAAGAATTGTGATGTTCAATCTTAAAGCTCTGGCATAACTCCTTCATCATCTTATTGTTCAAATTTGAACCATTGTCAGTAATGATCCTCTTCGGGACTCCATACCGACAGATGATGTCCTTCTTAATAAACCGGGCTACCACTTGTCTGGTGACGTTGGCATACGATGCTGCTTCCACCCACTTCGTGAAATAATCAATAACCACTAGGATAAAACGATGTCCATTTGAAGCAGTCGACTCGATCTTCCCAATCATGTCAATGCCCCACATGGCAAAAGGCCAAGGTGACGACAAAACATTCAGAGGAGTAGGCAGTACGTTCACCTTATCAGCATAAATTTGGCATTTATGACATTTTCGGGCGTATTTAAAACAATCAGACTCCATAGTCATCCAATAATACCCCGCTCTTAACAATTTTCTTACCATAGCATGCCCATTGGCATGAGTACCAAAGGAACCTTTGTGAACTTCTTCCATTAACAGGCCTGCCTCGTGTTCATCAACACAACGTAGCAAGACCATGTCAAAGTTTCTCTTATATAACACATCGTCTTTGTTCAAAAAGAAGTTTCCTGATAACCTCCTCAATGTCTTCTTATCCTTGGAAGATGCCCCAGCTGGGTATTCCTGACTCTTCAAAAAGACTTTAATATCATGATACCAAGGCTTTCCATCTGATACGCCTTCAACCGCAAACACAAAAGCAGGTCTGTCCAAGCGCATGATTCTGATCAAAGGAGTTTCATTCCAACGATTCACTTGATACATTGATGACAACGTTGCCAACGCATCAGCCATCTGATTCTCTATCCGGGGAATGTGATGGAAGTCCACTCTGTCAAAGAAAGGTAACAACCTTCTGGCATAGTTGTTATACGGAACAAGATTCGCTTGACGAGTCTCCCATTCACCTGTAATTTGATTAATCACCAACGCAGAATCACCATAAACATCAAGGTTCTTGATTCTCAAATCAATCGCTTCTTCTAACCCCATGATGCATGCTTCATATTCTGCCTCGTTGTTGGTGCATACGAACGCCAATTGGGCAGTAAAGGGTATATGAGAACCCTTTGGAGTCATAATGATTGCCCCGATTCCGTTACCATATGAATTAACAGCCCCATCAGAAACCATCTTCCACTGAGATCCAATCTCAGGTCCTTCATATGGCAAAGGTTCTTCACAATCCTTCATCTTCAGATACATGATATGCTCATCCGGAAATTCAAACTTCATCGGTTGATAATCCTCAATTGGCTGTTCGGCAAGATATTCTGACAAAACACTTCCCTTAATGGCCTTTTGGGAAACATACTGAATATCGTATTCCGTCAGAACCATCTGCCAACGGGCTATTCTACCAGAAAGTGCTTGCTTCTCAAACACATACTTGATCGGATCCATCTTTGAAATCAAGAGGGTTGTGTGGTTTAACATATACTGCCTCAAACGCTTAGCGGCCCAAGCGAGTGAACAACATGTTTTCTCCAGCATCGAGTACCTTAACTCGCAATCAGTAAATTTTTTACTCAGGTAATAGATGGTGTGCTTCTTTCTACCTGACTCGTCTTGTTGACCGAGCACACAACCCATTGAGTTCTCAAGAACCGTGAGATACATAATCAAAGGTCGTCCTGGCACTGGCGGCATAAGGATCGGAGGTTCCTGCAAGTATTCTTTAATCTTTTTAAACGCCTTTTGACAATTTTAATTCCACCTGATCGCTTGATCTTTTCTTAGCAACTTGAAGATTGGTTCACACGTGGCTGTGAGATGCGAGATGAACCTAGCAATGTAGTTTAATCTCCCCAAGAAACCACAAACCTCTTTTTCTATCTTCGGCACAGGCATTTCTTGCATGGATTTTACCTTTGCAGGATCAACCTCGATACCTTTTTCACTAACAATAAACCCCAGCAATTTTCCTGATCTCACCCCAAAGGTGCATTTGTTTGGATTCAACCTCAGTCTGAATTTTCTCAATCTTTCAAATAGCTTCTGAAGATTCACCAGATGTTCTTCCTCCGTCTGTGACTTCGCAATCATGTCATCAACATATACCTAAATCTCTTTGTGAATCATATCATGAAAGAGAGTCACCATCGCCCGCTGATTGGTTGCCCCTGCATTTTTCAATCCAAAGGGCATCACTTTGTAGCAAAAAGTTCCCCACGGTGTTATGAATGTTGTTTTCTCCATGTCCTCTGGGGCCATCTTGATTTGGTTATACCCAGAGAAGCCATCCATGAAGGAAAACACAGAATACTGAGCAGTATTGTCAACTAACACGTCAATGTGAGGGAGCGAGAAATCATCCTTTGGGCTTGCTCTGTTCAAATCCCTGTAATCAACACACATCCTGACCTTCCCATCCTTCTTAGGTACAGGCACGATGTTAGCAACCCATGGAGGATAATTTGTTACGGCAAGAAAACCGACATCTAGTTGTTTCTGAACCTCTTCCTTGATTTTGACCGACATCTCCGGTTTAGTTCTTCTCAACTTTTGTTTGACCGGAGCACAACCTTCTTTAAGTGGTAGCCGGTGTACAATAATATCAGTATCGAGCCCAGGCATGTCGTGGTAAGACCAGGCGAAGATGTCCACATACTCATGGAGCATTTCAATCAATCTTCCCTTGACACTGTCTTCCAATGCATCCCCTATCCTTACTTCCTTTCTGGCGTCCTCGGTTCCCAGATTCACAATCTCAAATTCCTCCTGATGAGGTAGGATGACCCTCTCCTCTTGCTTTAACAATCTGGCTAACTCTTCAGGCAGTTCACAATCTTCGTCAGTCTCTTCTTCAGCCTGATATATTGGATTGTCGAAGTCATACCGAGCTATAGCTGAGTCATGATCGGTGTCATCTGAACAAAGAGACCTGCATGATTGATGAGGTATGTTTTATTATGTATGCAACAAAAGAAACACATTGCCATTTTGATGTGGGTTTTTAATGCATAAAAATAAAACAAAAAGACAGAGATCAAAATATTTGAGTGTGAAAAGTCCTTTATTGATGATAAAGCAAAACATGCAACAGTTAAAAGCCCTACAAATAAAATCACTACGTCTTGGGCAGAACGCAGGATTAACATAATAGGAAAACAAAGCAATTACTCGAAGCTAGTCACTTGAATGACTTTTTCAGAAGACCAGTTGCACAGACTTTCTCCTGGGACGCAAGGGCGGATCCAGCTATCCATGTCACAATCACTGTCCCCTTCTTCCTCAATGGCATTAACTCTGTCGAAGAAAACATCGACACTGGTGAAACGGACTGGGCCATAGAATTTGGGAGGATCCCTGGCTTTCCTGTGAGCTACCAGCTTCGACTATAGCTTCGGCTGAACTTTAATCACTTGGCCCCACCTCTGTGAGCTACCAGCTTCGACTATAGCCTTGGCGTCTTTAAACGAAGACATAGAAACTTCAGGTTGATCTGCCACTGCGGGCTGCTCTGTGGTCTCGGACTGATCCTCAAACTGAATAACCTCTTTAGACACCTTCACTTTTTCAAACCCCTGACACATTGTCTCATGGATTTCACCATCCACTTCCACGTATTTAAAGGTTGAAAACTGACTAATCATTATATCCTCCTCTCCGCACACTGTCACCACGTGACCATCAACCATGTATTTCAGCTTTTGATGCAAATTGGAGGTTACAGCGCCTGCACCATGGATCCAAGGACGACCCAACAGACAGCTGTATGCTGGCTGAATATCCATTATATTAAATGTTGCATCAAAGGTTTCCGGCCCAACCTTGATCGGAAGCACAATCTCACCAAAGACAGATCTCTTCGAGCCATCAAAAGCTCGCACCAGCAAGTCACTTGGTGTACAAATAAGTCCCCTGGTATCTAACTTCATTAATGCATTCTTTGGCAATACATTCAACGATGATCCAGTGTCAACCAACACATGTGACATCAGTGAACCACGACACTCAATCGAAATATGCAGGGCATTGTTATGATTCCTCCCAGCGGGAGTTAAATCAAGATCTGTGAAACCCAAGCCATTACCCGTATTCACGTGCGCTACAACCCCTTCAAGTTGATTAATAGAAATCTCTTGGGGAACATAGGGTATTCAAAACTTTCAAAAGAGCATTCCTATGAGCTTTAGAACACAATAGCAACGACAGAATAGAAATCTTCGACGGGGTCTGATGTAACTGGTCCACAATTTTGTAATCACTTTTCCAGATGAGTCTCATAAACTCCTCGACATTTTCAGAAAAAGCATCATCAACCGGCTTTACTGTAGAATTCACAATCCCTGGAGTCTGCACAGAACCATCGGCCACCTATTTTCCCTTATCTTGCTTAGAAGTACTGGGTTGATCATTAACAGGAGTAAGCACTCTACCACTTCTCGTTATAGCACCAGTCTCAACTTTAGCTTCTGAACTAGTACTCACTGGTGGAGTAGTCATTAATTCTTGCTTTTGCCCATTGACAAACACCTCTGCACCGTAATTCCAGGGAATAGCCTTAGTACTTTCATACGGAATGGGTCCTGCCCTTGTGATAATAATTGGAGGTGGCCTTGCCGGACTAGAAATAGTAATTGTTTTGAACGGAATAATGATAGTAGCAACCTTCTCACTAACAACTTCTTCTTGTTGATTACCTCTATCAAACTGTAAGCAACCCTCATTAATCATATTCTGGATACCCATCTTCAACGAATCACAACCATTATCCTTCGTCAAACAATCTGAACAGTTCTCATCACAACCCGGATAGACGCCACCCTTCAATAACCTGTTTTTAACCACAACCATCGGAGTCTTCAGCTTCTCAACATCCATGATCAAATTCAAAGCTTCACATTCCTCAATTATCGCATTCACCCTCGGCCCATTGTGATCAGGCATCGGGTTTTGAATAACATTGGGCCCAGCATTCGAGAAATTGATAGCCTTGGAGTCTACAAGGTCCTGCACCTTGTGATGAAACGCCCTACACTTCTCCACAGTGTGCCCCGGAGCACCAGAGTGAAAATCGCAGTGTGCGTTAGCATCGTAGCCTCGTGGGAGTTCCCCTGTTGGTGGAGCCAGGGTACGGAGCTCAACTCGACGCAACTGAAGCAAATGTTGCAACAACTGTGCATACGACATCGGTGGTTGCTCAAAATGCCTCTCTGCATTTCTTTGTCTATTCTGATACTGGCCCTGCTGCCTGTTCTGATTAGCATTATTCCTTTGTTGCTGTGGTGGAGGTAATGTTGCTGGGATAGTTACCGATGCTACTTGTTGATTGTTGTTCTAGCGCTGTTTCCCTTTTCTCTTGTAAGATGATACAGCATTGGCCTCTCCTTTCTTCTTATAGCCATCAAATGGCTTCTTTCCATGCCCGGAGAACGATCCGTCACCACTAGAAACTTTTCCAGCCTTAATTCTCGCCTCTACCTTCTGTCCGATCGCAATCACATCTGCAAACTTGCCTAGTGAACAAGGCAAAAGCTTTTCATAATAGTGCTTAGGCAGTGTGTCCATAAGCATATCCAACATCTCTTTCTCCAGCATTGGTGGTTGTACCCTAGCCGCCAATTCACGCCACCTTTGCGCGTATTCTTTGAAGCTTTCATCATTTTTCTGGGACATGCTCAATAGCTGAGTTCTGTTGGGAGCCATGTTTGTGTTGTACTGGTAATGCTTGATAAAAGCTGCAGCTAACTCTCTCCAAGTACGAACATCTCTACTTTCCAGCGCCATATACCATTCAAAAGACGCGCTGGACAGGCTGTCTTGGAAAAAGTGCATCATTAGCTTTTCGTCTTTGGCATGGGCAGCCATCTTCCTGGTATACGCCTTTATATGAGTTCTCGGGCAGGTAGAACCATTATACTTCTTAAGTGTAGGAATTTGAATCTTGTGCGGAATGACAATATCAGGGACCAACCCTATGTCGTCCAAATCTATTCCCAGATCATCCTGCTTCACAACCCCTTTCAGTTGCACCTCAATTAAACGGATCCTCTCATCACTAACCACAGGAGGGCCAGCGTCCAAGCTTCTGACCGAAAAAACATAATCCTGTTGATCATCAAAACGATGGCCATGGATAGCTCGAATAATGCTTCCTTCTCCAACCACTGAAGGAATCCCACCCTGTCCACCAGCACCAGGGATAGGAATGTTGGCACCAGCACCACCTCCGCCCGGAGGAATAACACGATTAAGAAGACCACCGTGTAAGATACCATTTTCATCAACCTGCGCCACCAAAGGCTGAACTAGAGTTCTGAATTCATTCTGGCTCTGCACCACACCTTGCATCATTTCCATGAATTGATCGATGCGAGCTTGCATAGCTGCCATGTCTGCCTGAACTTTGTCCATCACTCTGCTTTGATTAAGCCTGGTAGAATACAGATGAGCTGGTTGATCAATCCTGACTGTTAAAAAGAGAGAGCATAAGAAATCCAGAGAATCCAAGATAACCTGCTATGCAAAAATGAGATGATTATGCAAATGCAAATACAAACATGTATGAACATTATCAAGGCGATCTATCCCTTGATTCCAGTTTTAACAACAGAAGAGAACTGAATTCCTGATCAATAAAGAGAATAAGCATCTGTTACAACACAAGTCTGAATAAGCATAAACAAAGACCCCGACCAACAAGCCTGGTGGTGATCCCGGAAATACAAAGAAAACAACAGCAAGGAAACTAGGGCATATCATCAAGACTCAGCCGTGCTAGAATTCCCCATTCGTCATTATTTTTGCACCAATTCTGCACTTCCTTGAGAAGCTTCTTGGTATTAGGATGCTCTGGTCTCTGAATCAACTCCTGAATCAAAAGATCCCTCCGGTGCAAGATCCCTGTTAAATAACGACTATGCAATTCCCAATCATCTTCCCCAGAAGCTCCTCCTGAACTTGGACCTTCGCTTCTGGCTCTTTTCACTTCGGCTTGGATCTTCAGTTGTTCCATATATGCCATGGTTTCCTGGAACTTTTCCTCAATTGCTCTTCTCTCAAAGATCCCTGATAAAATCTCCTTATCCTTTTTCCGAAGCTTTGTCTTCAAACCTTCAATCTGCTCTAGATACTTGTCCTCTTTCAACCTGTTGGCAGTAATTGCTGTATTCCGACGGTCATGGAACCTGTGAATTCTTGACATAGCATAAGCCAACTCTTTCTTTTTTGACGAAAGGACCTTGCTAACACTTTTTAACGCTTGAGCCACTTTCTCTCTGGATGTGGCTTCTTTAGCCAATTCTTTCTCCTTCACAGCCAAAAGTTCTGATTTCAACCTGGCAACATGGATAGCTTCGCCTTTTTCGTGCTTCAACTGACCAACCTCTCTGCCCAGCTCACGATTCTCCTCTCGGAGTTTCTCCTTCTCAGCCCATAACTTATCATACTTTTCTATATCAACAGTCGTGGGAGCCTCGATCATCAAAGGATACAAAGGTGGTTCCACCGGGAAGGGAAAAAGCTCCTCTTCTGCTCTTTTCTTAATCCACTCTCCATAGGAAGGAAAAGCCCGGTTATTACATTTCCCGAATGCAGTTTTTCCCTTCTTGGTCACCTGCTTCCAAGCATTCACAATCTTCCTTATCATCTCTTGATCCCTAGTACCATTGAAGAATAAGGACTCTCTGATATCTCGCTCTTCAGGTGGACCTCTCAAAGGATAACCAAACTGCCTGATAACAAGGGAAAGATTATAGTTAATTCCACCTCTTCTCCCTATCAAGGGTACATTAGGGAATTCTCCGCACTTGCAAATAATCTCCATCCCTAGAAAGTCATGGTTGAACCAAACAATGTTGTCAGCAGTCAAGCCCATTAACCTCTTTGACCATTTTAGAGAATCTCTCGTATTGACGAAAGTGCCAGCTTCGGGGTGATGATTCAGAAACCAAGTAGATAAGAGTGGGGCACAACAACTCACAGTTTTTCCACGCATATTTTCATTCTTATAGTGGACTGAGTGATACACGTCACCTAGCAAGGTAGGTATAGGATTCTTTGAAATAAAGATTCTGACAGCATGCATATCCACCAGATCAGGAACATTGGGAAACAGGACAATCCCATAGATGCACATAGCCAGAATAGCTTGGAAAGCAGTCCAATTTCTCTCCTTAACATGTATGCAAGCTTGATCAAACAAGAACTTCAATAAGAAACCCTTAGCTCCTTGTTTCTCCACAATATTACTGCTCAGAGCGGATTCACCAATATGAAGAGCAATGGCCATTTCTTTTATCCCGGGACGTTCTTCAGAAAAGAATACTATGTCATGCCTGATGGGGATTCCCAAAATAAATGAGAACTCCAACGTTGGAGCCAAGATATAGTCTGGGAAAGTGAAGCAACGTAAAGACGGATTATAGAACTGAAGAAGTGTATGAATGGCATCCTTCTCATACTCGGAGATACTGTAGACAAACTTCAGAAGTCTCCCATACTCTCCACCGAATTCTGTACGAACTCTGGGACCAGCCATACTAATCAGCTTGTGAATCAACGTCAAGGTCGGGTCTAGGAACGAATAAGCAACAGTCTTCTTTCTCTGGACATCCATGCTAAGGCAACCTCAGAAAACCGGAATCAAGGGTAAGATGCAAGCCCTGAAAAATGTCAAACATGTTAGAATGTAAGAAAAATGATATGCACATGCAAGCATGGGATCAAGGCACCACTGCTGGATGTGCTGTGCTGTTAATTGAACGAGAACCACAACCCAGAAAACCAGAATTCTAGAATACCGAACCACTGAGATAACCAGAAACCCAGATAATCAAACACTGATGAGAAATCCAGAAAACCGGGTAGGTTGAAGGTTTTGGTTTCCTGCAGACCTGTAAACACCCATCCCCTCTTACATGTGGGTTCTAGAAAGGCGAGGATCTTCAATATCACAAGCTCTCAGGTCGAGAAATGATGATACGTTCACCATTTCTGGTTTGGCATCATCATCAATCGAGGAGGCCTCAACCGATTCCCCTCAAAAATAAGGTCATCCTATGCGAGTCCCTCAGCATTGGGTCCTCAGATCGACAAATGTAATGGGTTTGCCATTTCTGGTCTGCCATTATCACAGGTCGGGAGGAGAGGCGCAACTGAGGTATCGGAGAAACGGTCACCAGAGTCAACAATTCTCTAGATCAACACCCTGAAATGCGCAAGACACACACGTCAGAATGCGTCCCAAGATAGCCTCGTGTGGTTGTGAATTTCGTGAACACACAAACGCACCAAGATGGCACGTAGGTCCCACTACTCTCCACTCTAGTCCTAGGGTGTACTCAAGCCTGGGTATTGGGCTTATCTCTCAGAACAACCCAACCTGCCAAACAGAAACCAGCCAGCACAGCACAACAATATCCAGTATGACAGTAATGAAATGAAATGCAATGCAATAAAATCCGTAAAACAGTAATATACAACATAATAAAGCACAACAAATAAACACCCAACGAAAAAAACAAACAAGTGCTAGGATCGACTCGCTAAAGGGGACGGACCAGCAAGAGGTCAACCAGAGATTCTGGGTTCGATCCCCAGCAGAGTCGCCAGCTGTCGCTCCCGAAAGATTCGCATCCAACGGTACAAACGCGAGAGTGGCACAGAAAACACAGAGTCGCCAGCAATGTGTATTTATCCCGAGAGAGGGAAAGGAAACACTGCATAAACCTGAAGAGAAAGGGGGAAAGACATGGTCATCGCAACCATAGTCCGGGTTCGGGAGTCGGTTATGCGAGGGGAAGGTGTTAGCACCCCACGCATCCATCGTACTCGATGGGATCCACGCTTGTTGTCTAAACAGAGGGTGAGCTGTCCTACTATCTATGGATGAACAAAAGAAAACGGGGGTGGGGGTGACTAAGACGGACTCGATAGGACATAGTCGATGCCCTAGGTCTACGTACTCCCTCAGTGCAATGGGAAAGTCAGAGTCAATGTAGTTCGGATGGGAACTGTGAATTCTGATTCTTGACCTCTTGCTGGTCCATACCCTTTAGCGAGTCGATCCTAGCGCTTGTTTATTTGTTTTCGTTGGGTGTTTATTTGTTGTGCTTTATTATGTTGTATATTACTGTTTTACAGCTTTTATTGCATTGCATTTCATTTTATTACTGTCATACTGGATATTGCTGTGTTGTGCTGGCTGGTTTCTGTTTGGCAGGTTGGGTTGTTCTGAGAGATAAGCCCAATACCCAGGCTTGAGTACACCCTAGGACTAGAGTGGAGAGTAGTGGGACATACGTGCCAGCTTGGTGCGTTTGTGTGTTCACGAAATTCACAACCAGACGAGGCTATCTTGGGACGCATTCTGACGTGCGTGTCTTGCGCATTTCAGGGTGTTGATCTAGAGAGCTGTCGACTCTGGTGACCGTTTCTCCGATACCTCAGTTGCTCCTCTCCTCCCGACCTGTGATAATGGCAGACCAGAAATGGCAAACCCATTACACTTGTCGATTCGAGGACCCAATGCTGAGGGACTCACATAGGATGACCCTATTTTTGAGGGGAATCAGTTGAGGCCTCCTCGATTGATAATGATTCCAAACCACAAACGGTGAACGTATCATAATTTCTCGACCTGAGAGCCCGGGATATTGAAGATCCTCGCCTTTCTAGAACCCACATGTGAGAGGGGATGGGTGTTTGCAGGTCTGCAGGTAACCGATACCTTCAACCTACCCGGTTTTCTGGATTTCTCATCAGTGTTTGATTATCTGGGTTTCTGGTTATCTCAGTGGTTCGGTATTCTAGAATTCTGGTTTTCTGGGTTGTGGTTCTCGCCCAGTTAACAGGACAACACTTCCATCAGTGATGCCTTGATCCCATGCTTGCATGTGCATATCATTTTTCTTGCATTCTAACATGTTTGATATTTTTCAGGGCTTGCATCTTACTCTTGATTCCGGTTTTCTGAGGTTGCCTTAACATGGATGTCCAGAGAAAGAAGACTGTTGCTTATTCGTTCCCAGACCCGACCTTGACGTTGATTCACAAGCTGATTAGTATGGCTGGTCCCAGAGTTCGTACAGAGTTTGGTGGAGAGTATGGGAGACTTCTGAAGTTTGTCTACAGTATCTCCAAGTATGAGAAGGATGCCATTCATACACTTCTTCAGTTCTATGATCCGTCTTTACGTTGCTTCACTTTCCCAGACTATATCTTGGCCCCAATGTTGGAGGAGTTCTCATTTATTTTGGGAATCCCCATCAGGCATGACATAGTTTTCTTTTCTGAAGAACGTCCTGGGATAGGAGAAATGGCCATTGCTCTTCATATAGGTGAATCCGTTCTGAGCAGTAATATTGTTGAGAAACAAGGAGCTAAGGGTTTCTTATTGAAGTTCTTGTTTGATCAAGCTTGCATACATGTTAAGGAGAGGGATTGGACTTCTTTCCAAGCTATTCTGGCTATGTGCATCTATGGGATTGTCCTGTTTCCCAATATTCCTGATTTGGTGGATATGCATGCTATCAGAATCTTTATTTCAAAGAATCCTATACCTACCTTGCTAGGTGACGTGTATCACTCATTCCACTACAAGAATGAAAATAGGCGTGGAAAAACTGTGAGTTGCTGTGCACCACTCTTATCTACTTGGTTTCTGAGTCATCTCCCCGAAGCTGGCGCTTTCGTCGATACGAGAGATTCTATGAAGTGGTCAAAGAGGTTAATGGGCTTGACTGCTGACAACATTGTTTGGTTCAACCATGACTTGCTAGGGATGGAGATTATTGCAAGTGCGGAGAATTCCCTAATGTACCCTTGATAGGGAGAAGAGGTGGAATTAACTATAATCCTTCCCTTGTTATCAGGCAGTTTGGTTATCCTTTGAGAGGTCCACCTGAAGAGCGAGATATCAGAGAGTCCTTATTCTTCAATGGTATTGGGGATCAAGAGATGATAAGGAAGATTGTGAATACTTGGAAGCAGGTGACCAAGAAGGGAAAAACTTCAAAAGGGAAATGTAATAACCGGGCTTTTCCTTCCTATGAAGAGTGGATTAAGAAAAGAGCAGAAGAGGAGCTTCTTCCTTTCCCGGTGGAACCACCTTTGTATCCTTTGATGATCGAGGCTCCCACGACTGTTGATATAGAGAAGTATGATAAGTTATGGCCTGAGAAGGAGAAACTCCGAGAGGAGAATCCTGAGCTGGGTAGAGAGGTTGGTCAGTTGAAACACGAAAAAGGCGAAGCTATCCATGTTGCCAGGTTGAAGTCAGAACTTTTAGCTGTGAAGGAGAAAGAATTGTCTAAGGAAGCCATAGCCAGAGAGAAAGTGGCTCAAGCGTTGAAAAGTGTTAGCAAGGTCCTTTCGTCCAAAAAGAAAGAGTTGGCTTATGCTATGTCAAGAATTCACAAGTTTCATGACCGTCGGAATACAACAATTACTGCCAACAGGTTGAAAGAGGACAAGTATCTGGAGCATATTGAAGGATTGAAGACAAAGCTTCGGAAAAAGGATAAGGAGATTTTATTAGGGATCTTTGAGAGGAGAGCAATCGAGGAAAAGCTCAAGGAAACCATGGCAGATATGGAACAGCTGAAGATCCAAGCTGAAGTGAAAAGAGCCAGAAGCGAAGGTCTAAGTTCAGGTGGAGTTTCTGGAGAAGATGATTGGGAATTGCATAGTCGTTATTTAACAGGGATCTTGCACAGGAGGGATCTTTTGATTCAGGTGTTGATTTAGAGACCAGAGCATCCTAATACCAAGAAGCTTCTCAAGGAAGTGCAGAATTGGTGCAAAAAGAATGACGAATGGGGAATTCTAGCACGGATGAGTCTTGATGACATGCCTTAGTTTCCTTGCTGCTGTTTTCTTTGTATTTCCAGGATCACCGCCAGGCTTGTTGGTCGGGGTCTTTGTTTTTGCTTATTCAGACTTGCGTTGTAACAGATGCTTATTCTCTTTATATGATCAGGAATTCAGTTCTCTTCTATCGTTAAAACTGGAATCAAGGGATAGATCGCCTTGATAATGTTCATACATGTTTGCATTTACATTTGCATAATCATATCATTTTTGCATAGCAGGTTATCTTGGATTCTCTGGATTTCTTATGCTCTCTCTTTTTGACAGTCAGGATTGATCAACCAGCTCATCGGTATTCTACCAGGCTTAATCAAAGCAGAGTGATGGACAAAGTTCAGGCAGACATTGCAGCTATGGAAGCTCGCATCGATCAATTCATGGAAATGATGGAAGGTGTGGTGCAGAGCCAGAATGAATTCAGAACTCTAGTTCAACCTTTGGTGGCGCAGGTTGATGAAAATGGTATCTTACACGGTGGTCTTCTTAATCGTGTTATTCCTCCGAGCTGAGGTGGTGCTGGTGCCAACATTCCTATCCCTGGTGCTGGTGGACAGGGTGGGATTCCTTCAGTGGTTAGAGAAGGAAGCACCATTCGAGCTATCCATGGCCATCGTTTTGATGATCAACAGGATGATGTTTTTTCGGTCAGAAGCTTGGACGCTGGCCCTCCTGTGGTTAGTGATGAGAGGATCCGTTTAATTGAGGCGCAACTGAAAGGGGTTGTGAAGCAGGATGATCTGGGAATAGATTTGGACGACCTAAGGTTGGTCCCTGATATTGTCATTCCGCACAAGATTCAGATTCCTACACTGGAGAAGTATAATGGTTCTACTTGCCCGAGAACTCATATAAAGGCGTATACCAGGAAGATGGCTGCCCATGCCAAAGACGAAAAGCTAATGATGCACTCTCATTTGCTCAGAATTCCAATTTTTGCTCTCACTCTTTCTCTCTTCGAAACTCACTCTCCTTGGAGTTTCTTTGAGATTTTATTTCACATTCTTGATCAGTGAAGTAAATAGAGCAAGAATCAACCATTGATTGAAGCTGAGATTGAGTTTTTCATCAGATTCAGTTTTGGAAGGTTCAAGTTCAAACCTCAAGATCTAGCACGATTCCAAACTCTAGTTGCATTTATTTTGCAATAAGAGGTTCTAAGGAGTAGATCTGCAGCTTCCAGAGGGTTTTCTTGGTGTATTTTAAGCTCTGCAATTCTCAGATTAGTGTGAAATTCATCATCATATAACTGGATTTTATGGTGTACATTGTGTTCTTTGAGAGTTGCTGATCATCCTAATGTAATTTGATCTGATTTTGGACGTGTATCATGGCTGTATTGTAGATCTAAAGTTTTTAGATCTAAACTTTATCTCTTCGATTTGCCTTGTGTGTTGATGATCTGTTGAAATAAATTGCATATTCTTGATCCTTGTTGAATTCTGATTCGAATGGTGGTGGACTCGCTAAAGGATCGACAGCTGTCAAGAATTCACAGGTTCCATGACCGTCGGAATACAGCAATTACTGCCAACAGGTTGAAAGAGGACAAGTATCTGGAGCAGATTGAAGGTTTGAAGACAAAGCTTCGAAAAAAGGATAAGGAGATTTTATCAGGGATCTTTGAGAGGAAAGCAATTGAGGAAAAGCTCAAGGAAACCATGGCAGATATGGAATAGCTGAAGATCCAAGCCGAAGTGAAAAGAGCCAGAAGTGATGGTCCAAGTTCAGGAGGAGCTTCTGGAGAAGATGATTGGGAATTGCATAGTCGTTATTTAACAGGGGTCTTGCACCGTAGGGATCTTTTGATTCAGGAGTTGATTCAGAGACCAGAGCATCCTAATACCAAGAAGCTTCTCAAGGAAGTGCATAATTGGTGCAAAAAGAATGACGAATGGGGAATTCTAGCACGGATGAGTCTTGATGATATGCCTTAGTTTCCTTGCTGTTGTTTTCTTTTTATTTCCGGGATCACCGCCAGGCTTATTGGTCGGGGTCTTTGTTTATGCTTATTCAGACTTGTGTTGTAACAGATGCTTAGTCTCTTTATATGATCAGGAATTCAGTTCTCTTCTGTTGTTAAAACTGGAATCAAGGGATAGATCGCCTTGATAATGTTCATACATGTTTGCATTTTCATTTGCATATTCATCTCATTTTGCAAAGCAGGTTATCTCGGATTCTCTGGTTTTCTTATGCTCTCTCTTTTTGACAGCCAGGATTGATCAACCAGCTCATCGGTATTCTACCAGGTTTAATCAGAGCAGAGTGATGGACAAAGTTCAGGCAGACATGGCAGCTATGCAAGTTCGCATCGATTAATTAATGGAGATGATGCAAGGTGTGGTGCAGAGCCAGAATGAATTCAGAACTCTAGTTCAACCTTTGGTGGCACAGGTTGATGAAAATGGTATCTTACACGGTGGTCTTCTTAATCGTGTTATTCCTCCGGGCGGAGGTGGTGCTGGTATCAACATTCCTATTCCTGGTGCTGGTAGACAGGGTGGGATTCCTTCAGTGGTTGGAGAAGGAAGTACTATTCGAGCTATCTATGGCCAGCGTTTTGATGATCAACAGGATAATGTTTTTTCAGTCAGAAGCTTGGACGCTGGCCCTCCTGTGGTCAGTGATGAGAGGATCCGTTTAATTGAGGCGCAACTGAAAGGGGTTGTGAAGCAGGATGATCTGGGAATAGATTTGGACGACCTAGGATTGGTCCCAGATATTGTCATTCCGCACAAGATTCAGATTCCTACACTGGAGAAGTATAATGGTTCTACTTGCCCGAGAACTCATGTAAAGGCGTATACCAGGAAGATGGCTGCCCATGCCAAGGATGAAAAACTAATGATGCACTTTTTCCGAGATAGCCTGTCCGGCGCGTCTTTGGAATGGTATATGGCGTTGGAAAGTAGGTATGTTCGTACTTGGAGAGAGTTAGCTGCAGCTTTTATCAAGCATTACCAATACAACACAGACATGGCTCCCAACAGAACTCAGTTGTTGAGCATGTCCCAGAAAAATGATGAAAGTTTCAAAGAATACGCGCAAAGGTGGCGTGAATTGGCGGCTAGGGTACAACCACCAATGCTGGAAAAAGAGATGTTGGATATGTTCATGGACACACTGCCTAAGCACTATTATGAAAAGCTATTGCCTTGTTCACTAGGCAAGTTTGCAGATGTGATTGCGATCGGACAGAAGGTAGAGGTTGGAATTAAGGCTGGAAAAGTTTCTAGTGGTGACGGATCGTGCTCCGGGCATGGAAAGAAGCCATTTGATGGTTATAAGAAGAAAGGAGAGGCCAATGTTGTATCATCTTACAAGGGAAAAGGGAAACAGCGCCAGAACAACAATCAACAAGTAGCATCGGTAACTATCCCCGCAACGTTACCTCCAGCACAGCAACAAAGGAATAATGCTAATCAGAACAGGCAGCAGGGCCAGTATCAGAATAGACAAAGAAATGCAGAGAGGCATTTTGAGCAACCACCGATGTCGTATGCACAGTTGTTGCAACATTTGCTACAGTTGCATCTAGTTGAGCTCCGTACCCTGGCTCCACCAACAGGGGAACTCCCACGAGGCTACGATGCTAACGCACACTGAGATTTTCACTCTGGGGCTCCGGGGCACACTGTGGAGAAGTGTAGGGCGTTTCATCACAAGATACAGGACCTTGTAGACTCCAAGGCTATCAATTTCTCGAATGTTGGGCCCTATGTTATTCAAAACCCGATGCCTGATCACAATGGGCCGAGGGTGAATGCGATAATTGAGGAATGTGAAGCTTTGAATTTGATCATGGATGTTGAGAAGCTGAAGACTCTGATGGCTGTGGTTAAAAATAGGTTATTGAAGGGTGGCGTCTATCCGGGTTGTGATGAGAACTGCTCAGATTGTTTGACAAAGGATAATGGTTGTGATTCATTGAAGATGGGTATCCAGAATATGATTAATGAGGGTTGCTTACAGTTTGATAGAGGTAATCAGCAAGAAGAAGTTGTTAGTGTGAAGGTTGCTACTATCACTATTCCGTTCAAAACAATTACTATTTCTGGTCCGGCAAGGCCACCTCCAGTTATTATCACAAGGGCAGGACCCATTCCATATGAAAGTACTAAGGCTATTCCCTAGAATTACGGTGCAGAGGTGTTTGTCAATGGGCAAAAGCAAGAATTAATGACTACTCCACCAGTGAGTACTAGTTCAGAAGCTAAAGTTGAGACTGATGCTATAACGAGAAGTGGTAGAGTGTGTACTCCTGTTAATGATCAACCCAGTACTTCTAGGCAAGATAAGGGAAAACAGGTGGCTGATGGTTCTGTGCAGACTCCAGGGATTGTGGATTCTACAGTAAAGCCGGTTGATGATGCTTTTTCTGAAAATGTCGAGGAGTTTATGAGACTCATCCGGAAAAGTGATTACAAAATTGTGGACCAGTTACATCAGACCCCGTCGAAGATTTCTATTATGTCGTTGCTATTGTGTTATGAAGCTCATAGGAATGCTCTTCTGAAAGTTTTGAATGCGGCCTATGTCCCCCAAGAGATTTCTGTTAATCAACTTGAAGGGGTTGTAGTGCACGTGAATGCGGGTAATGGCTTGGGTTTCACAGATCTTGATTTGACTCCCGCTGTGAGGAATCATAACAATGCCCTGCATATTTCGATTGAGTGCCGTGGTTCACTGATGTCACATGTGTTGGTTGACACTGGATCATCGTTGAATGTATTGCCAAAGAAAACATTAATGAAGTTAAATACCAGAGGACTTATTTGTACACCAAGCGACTTGCTGGTGCGAGCTTTTGATGGCTCGAAGAGATCTGTCTTTGGTGAGATTGTGCTTCCGATCAAGGTTAGGCCGGAAACCTTTGATGCAACATTTTATATAATGGATATTCAGCCAGCATACAGCTGTCTGTTGGGTCGTCCTTGGATCCATGGTGCAGGCGCTGTAACCTCCAATTTGCATCAAAATCTGAAATACATGGTTGGTGGTCACGTGGTGACAGTGTGCGGAGAGGAGGATATAATGATTAGTCAGCTGTCAACCTTTAAATACGTGGAAGTGGATGGTGAAATCCATGAGACGCTGTGTCAGGGGTTTGAAAAAGTGAAGGTGTCTGAAGAGGTTATTCAGTTTGAGGATCAGTCCGAGACCACAGAGCAGCCCGCAGTCCATTTCACCAGTGCCGGTGTTTTATTCAACATAGTTAATGCCATTGAGGAAGAAGGGGACAGTGATTGTGACATGGATAGCTGGATCCGCCCTTGCGTCCCAGGAGAAAGTCTGTGCAACTGGTCTTCTGAAAAAGTCATTCAAGTGACTAGCTTCGAGTAATTGCTTTGTTTTCTTATTATGTTAATCCTGCGTTCTGCCCAAGACGTAGTGATTTTATTTGTAGGGCTTTTAACTGTTGCATGTTTTGCTTTATCATCAATAAAGGACTTTTCACACTCAAATATTTTGATCTCTGTCTTTCTGTTTTATTTTTATGCATTAAAAACCCACATCAAAATGGCAATGTGTTTCTTTTGTTGCATACATAATAAAACATACCTCATCAATCATGCAGGTCTCTTTGTTCAGATGACACCGATCATGACTCAGCTATAGCTCGGTATGACTTCGACAATCCAATATATCAGGCTGAAGAAGAGACCAACGAAGATTGTGAACTGCCCGAAGAGTTGGCCAGATTATTAAAGCAAAAGGAGAAGGTCATCCTACCTCATCAGGAGGAAATTGAGATTGTGAATTTGGGAACCGGGGACGCCAGAAAGGAAGTAAGGATAGGGGCTGCATTGGAAGACAGTGTCAAGGTAAGATTGATTGAAATGCTCCGTGAGTATGTGGACATCTTCGCCTGGTCTTACCAAGACATGCCTGGGCTCGATACTGATATTGTTGTACATCGGCTACCACTTAAAGAAGGTTGTGCTCCAGTCAAACAAAAGTTAAGAAGAACTAAATCGAAGATGTCGGTCAAAATCAAGGAAGAGGTTCAGAAACAGCTAGATGCCAGTTTTCTTGCCGTAACAAATTATCCTCCATGGGTTGCTAACATCGTGCCTGTACCTAAGAAGGATGGGAAGGTCAGGATGTGTGTTGATTACAGGGATTTGAACAGAGCAAGCCCAAAGGGCGATTTCCAGCTCCCTCACATTGACGTGTTAGTTGACAATACTGCTCAGTATTCGGTGTTTTCCTTCATGGATGGCTTCTCTGGGTATAACCAAATCAAGATGGCCCCAGAGGACATGGAGAAAACAACATTCATAACACTGTGGGGAACTTTTTGCTACAAAGTGATGCCCTTTGGATTGAAAAATGCAGGGGCAACCTATCAGCGGGCGATGGTGACTCTCTTTCATGATATGATTCACAAAGATATTGAGGTCTATGTTGATGACATGATTGCGAAGTCACAGACGGAGGAAGAACATCTGGTGAATCTTCAGAAGCTATTTGAAAGATTGAGAAAATTCAGACTGAGGTTGAATCCAAACAAATGCACCTTCGGGGTGAGATCAAGAAAATTGCTGGGGTTTATTGTTAGTGAAAAAGGAATCGAGGTTGATCCTGCAAAGGTAAAAGCCATACAAGAAATGTTGTGCCGAAGACAGAAAAAGAGGTTCGTGGTTTCTTGGGGAGATTAAACTACATTGCTAGGTTCATCTCGCATTTCACAGCCACGTGTGAACCAATGTTCAAGTTGCTAAGAAAAGATCAAGCGGTCAGGTGGAATGAAAATTGTCAAAAGGCGTTTGAAAAGATTAAAGAATATTTGCAGGAACCTCCGATCCTTATGCCTCCAGTGCCAAGACGACCTTTGATTAAGTATCTCACGGTTCTTGAGAACTCAATGGGTTGTGTGCTCGGTCAACAAGACGAGTCAGGTAGAAAGGAGCATACCATCTATTACCTGTGTAAAAAGTTTACTGATTGCGAGTCAAGGTACTCGATGCTGGAGAAAACATGTTGTTCACTCGCTTGGGCCGCTAAGCGTTTAAGGAAGTATATGTCAAACCACACAACCCTCTTGATTTCAAAGATGGATCCGATCAAGTATGTGTTTGAGAAGCAAGCACTTTCTGGTAGAATAGCCCGTTGGCAGATGGTTCTGACAGAATACGATATTCAGTATGTTTCCCAAAAGGCCATTAAGGGAAGTGTTTTGTCAGAATATCTTGCCGAACAGCCAATTGAGGATTATCAACCGATGAAGTTTGAATTTCTGGATGAGCATATCATGTATCTGAAGATGAAGGATTGTGAAGAACCTTTGCCTCATAAAGGACCTGAGATTGGATCTCAGTGGAAGATGGTTTTTGATGGGGCTGTTAATTCATATGGTAACGGAATCGGGATAATCATTATGACTCCAAAGGGTTCTCATATACCCTTCACTGCCCGATTGGCGTTCGTATGCACCAACAACGAGGCAGAATATGAAGCATGCATCATGGGGTTAGAAGAAGCGATTGATTTGAGAATCAAGAACCTCGATGTTTATGGCGATTCTACGTTGGTGGTTAACCAGATTACAGGTGAATGGGAGACTCGTCAAGCGAGTCTTGTTCCGTATAACAATTATGCCAGAAGGTTGTTACCTTTCTTTGACAGAGTGGACTTCCATCACATTCCCCGGATAGAGAATCAGATGGCTGATGCGTTGGCAACGTTGTCATCGACGTATCAAGTGAATCGTTGGAATGAAACTCCATCAATCAGAATCTTGCGTTTGGAGAGACCTGTTTTTGTATTTGCGTTTGAGGGTGTATCAGATGGCAAGCCTTGGTATCATGATATCAAAGTCTTTTTGAAGAGTCAGGAATACCCAGCTGGGGCATCTTCCAAGGATAAAAAGACATTGAGGAGGTTATCAGGAAACTTCTTTTTGAACAAAGACGGTGTGTCATACAAGAGAAACTTTGACATGGTCTTGCTACGTTGTGTTGATGAACACGAGGCAGGCCTGTTAATGGAAGAAGTTCATGAAGGTTCCTTTGGTACTCATGCCAATGGGCATGCTATGGCAAGAAAATTGTTAAGAGCGGGGTATTACTGGATGACTATGGAGTCTGATTGTTTTAAATATGCCCGGAAATGTCATAAATGCTAGATTTATGCTGATAAGGTGCACGTACCGCCTACTCCTCTGAATGTTTTGTCGTCACCTTGGCCTTTTGCCATGTGGGGCATTGACATGATTGGGAAGATTGAGCCGATTACTTCGAATGGACATCGTTTTATCCTGGTGGCTATTGATTATTTCACGAAGTGGGTGGAAGCAACATCGTATGCCAACGTCACGAGACAAGTGGTAGCCCGATTTATTAAGAAGGACATCATCTGCCGGTATGGAGTCCCGGAGAGGATCATTACTGACAATGGTTCAAATTTGAAAAATAAGATGATGAAGGAGCTGTGCCAGAGCTTTAAGATTGAACATCATAATTCTTCTCCCTATCGCCCAAAGATGAATAGGGCTGTTGAAGCGGCCAATAAGAACATAAAGAAGATTGTGCAGAAGATCGTAGTGACATACAAAGACTGGCATGAGATGTTGCCTTACGCTTTGCACGGATATCGTACTTCGGTATGTACATCAACTGGGGCAACCCCTTTCTCACTGGTGTATGGTATGGAAGCAGTTCTGCCATTAGAAGTGAGATTCCTTCTTTGAGAATTCTGACAGACATGAACCTTGATGAAGCTGAATGGGTGCGTTCCCGACTGCATGAACTGAACCTCATTGAAGAGAAGAGATTGAAAGTCATTGCGCATGGCCGGTTGTATCAGAACAGGATGAAAAAAGTATTTGATCAGAAAGTGCGTCCTCAGTGTTTCCAAACTGGTGAGTTAGTCCTGAAAAGGATCACTCCTCCTCAAACAGATCACAGGGGCAAGTGGACTCCGAATTACGAAGGGTCATATGTAGTAAGACAGGTTTTCTCTGGTGGAGCCTTATTACGCTTAACTATGGATGGCGAAGATTTTACGTCCCCTGTGAACGCAGATGTAGTCAAAAAATACTTTGCATAAAAAAGACCCGCTGGACACAAAAAGAAAGTCCAGGCAAAAAAGGGGCATCCTGGCGAACCATAAAAAGTAAAGGTTCGGGAAAAAATTAGGGATAAAAAGGAAAAAGAAATAAACCCGCAAGGTTGAAAACCTGAAAAGACAACTTTGGCATATATAGGTATCCCGGTGGATTGAAAATCCGAAAAGGGCGATCCAGGAAAAAGTTAGGGATTTAAAAGCAAAGACTACGATCCGCATTCGATCTATGATCATTACTCACACTTGGAAAATTCGAAGGAAAGGAATCAGTCCAGTCAGTCATCTTCAAAGGCCAAAGCATCTGCGGATAAACAAGTCATCTGGGTTATAGCTGAGTCGAGTCATGGTGGATGTCTGTTCCCCACATTTCCGACATGTGTATTTTCTTTTACTTTTTGCGCAATTACCTCTTTTCAGGAATTGCTTCCAAATGTAAATGCCTATTTACAGGCTGATAATTCAATAAAGTTTGCATTTCAGTCAAAGAGCTTTTGTTTTTGTTTTACCTGTTTTGTTTGTGAAAATGTCCGATATTTTTTATAAACATTACATGCTAAAATGTTGAGCTTTGTGAAACAAGTTGGAAAACAGTGGCAATTGCTTAGGCGTCAGTCACAATGATGATAATCAAAGTAATCATTTTTGCACATAGACCTTTCTGTTGGTTTTGCAGAATAACAGGTTTGTACCTCCCTAGTAGAGTTGCTCTCCTTAACTTTGAAGTCTGATCATCCTCAGCAGTTTGCTGCTCTCCCCAGTCAGAGTATCGAGGATCGTCTTCCTCAGCAGAGTATAAGGAAGTAATTCCCAAGCGGAGTCGTTGAGGATCGTCCCCCTCAGCAGGATATAAGAGGTTTAACCCCAGCCAGAGTTGTGATTTGGCTCATCTTTCCTCGGCAAGTAGCCTGAAATTGTCATTTCTGATAGTTCCTGGATTGGCTGGAATTTTGGTAAAACAAAGGTTATTCAATGTTGATGTCAAGGTGCTGATGTTGTAACATTGAAATCTTAACACTGGGCTGTGTTAAGTAGTTAATTGCTGAAGTTGGATGTCTGATGTCACACAGGTGATGTTGTAACATCAGATCTGCAGAATCAATAACAGCAGGATATGTTGTTAGGGTCGCGTATTAGCTAGAATTGTGGAGAGTGGTTGACTCATTGGATGAGAATATCTTGGGATAGATATTTTCTGTTACATGGGAGATTTGATTGCAGGTCTGTTGGAGAATTAAAAGGTTGAAGATTTAAAAAGATTTTGGGGATAAAATCTGTTTTGAAGATTCAGTTTTAATTAACAAATCTGATCAAATATTGTGACAAGTCCAAGCCCAATTCAGGAGCTATATAAAGCGCACAAGACCAAAGGGAAAAAGCGACAGAAAACAATCAGAAGATCAAGAGCAGGAGGCTTAGTGTCTAGTGTTTGTTTAAAGTGCTTGTATTTACACTATTCTAGGGTTTGAATAGGTGTTGAGTTTCTGTCCTCTCTAAAGCTGTGAAGCAAAGAGAGTTGTGTGATTTGATCGAAACTGTGAAGTAAGATCAAGGGTACTCAAAGTGGGTTCTTTGAGTGTTTGTAAGGGATTGAGTGGTGTTCTCATACCTAAGTGGTTTCTTAGGTAGGAAGTCATTAGTAGAGTATAAGTTTAGGAGATTGTCAACGGGTTGTTGAGTCTGTAAATTATATCTACAAGTAGTGAATTCCATCCCTGGCTTGGTAGCCCCCAGAGTAGGTTGGTTGTAACCGAACTGGGTCAACAATTCTTGGTGTTATTTTACTGTTATTGCTATCCATTGTGCAGAGTGTGTTGTTGTGACATCACACCTTAACATCACACGTCTGATACCAGAATTTCAATTGGTATCAGAGCAGGCATCCTGTCTGTCTCTGGGTGAGATCTAGGGAAGTTACTTTCTGGTGTAAAGATGGACAAAGAAGTTGGAGGATTCGTCAACAGACCCCCTATTTTGGATGGATCCAATTATGACTATTGGAAGCCAAGGATGACCACCTTCTTAAAATCCTTGGACAGTAGGGCTTGGAAAGCTGTTATTAAAGAATGGAAAGCTCCTGTCATATGTGAGAAGGATGATGCTGGCAAAGATAAAGAAGGCACCTCTAAGCCAAAGCCTGAAGAAGAGTGGACCAAGGAGGAAGATGAGCTTGCCCTTGGAAATTCCAAAGCTCTGAATGCTATCTTCAATGGAGTGGATAAGAATATCTTCAGGTTAATCAATACCTGTGAAGTTGCTAAGGAAGCGTGGGATATCTTGCAGGCTACACATGAAGGAACGTCTATAGTTAAGATGTCGAGACTTCATATCTTAACATCAAAATTTGAAAGCCTGAAGATGAAGGAAGATGAGATTATTCACGATTTCCACATGAGTGTTCTTGAGCTGGCCAATGCATCTAGTGCCCTTGGAGAGAAGATGTCAGATGAAAAGCTTGTGAGGAAGATCCTTAGGTCCCTACCTAAGAAGTATAAGATGAAGGTTACTGCCATTGAAGAATCACAAGACATTAGCAAGATGAGAGTTGATGAGCTCATTGGATCTCTTCAAACCTTTGAGCTTGGGTTGAATGAGGAAGAACCAGAAAAGAAGCCAAAGAGTATATCCCTGGTAACAAATGGTGAAGAGGAGAAAGGGAAGAAATCTGAATCCCAGGAGGATCTGTCTCAGGCCATAGTGATGTTGGGAAGACAGTTCACCAAAGTATTCAAGAGAATGAATAATAACTCCAGGCCTAATGTCAAGAACTTGACTTCTGACACCAGCAAGAAGGATGAAGAGAAAACCGCCCAAGACAAAGGAGTGCAGTGCTTTGAGTGTGAAGGGTATGGACATGTCAAGAAAGAATGTCCCACCTTCTTGAAAAAGCAGAAGAAGGGCATGACAGTTTCCTGGTCTGACTCTGATAGTGAAAGTGAAGCCGAGTTAGCAAAGCATGTGAGAGCTTTAACAGGAGCTGTTGTTTCTGATGATGATTCTAGTGATGGAGAAGTTACTTATGAGGAGTTGGCATCCACCTATCAAGAGCTGTGTTTAAAGAGTGCTGAGATTTGTCAAGAAAACAAGTGTCACAAGCAACAGATTGCTCAGCTAGAGAATGAAAAGACTGATCTTGAAAATGAAGTGGTGCTAGTTAGAGCTCATCTTGATCAAATGACCAAGTCTGTTAGGATGCTGAGCTGTGGTACAGACACACTTGACAAGATACTTCAGTCAGAAAAAGCTGCTGGAGATAAAGCTGGGATAGGTTATGTGGCTGAGGACAAGGGAACTTCAGAAGGAAGCACTTCAGGTTCAAAGAAGGAAGTATCACAACCTTCATCTCAACATCAGCCAAAGAAGCAGGATCCTACCCCTAAGAAAGCTGATGTTTCACAACCTAAGAAGAAGACTGGTCCCTATCATAAGAGAAAGCAGCCACAGGGAGCTAGTCAGTATATGCCCCCACAATACCATGAGAGCATGCAAGCTGCTCAGTTCAAACAACACATGTCTCATCAGATGTCTCAACATCAGGACAACTGGAATGGTTATGGGTATGGATACACCAATGCTGTTCCTTATGTATATGGAAGAAGAAAGCCACACCATCATGGGAGACAATCCAGGAAACAGCATTCTCAGCCGACTTATGGGAGAAGATATCAACAGAATAGATGGCAGGGCAGTTATGGTAGGAGGAGACCACATCATGGATGGCAGCATAGGCAATCTCATCATGGCAGAAGATTCAGAGATGGAAGGGTGAGATGCTATTATTGTGGAAGATTTGGACATATGCAGTACTCTTGCTACAAGCTGCATGGATACCCTCAGCCTCAAAACAGATGGAGAGAGCACAGGCCCAAAGTTGTTAAACAATGGGTACCTAAGGAGAAGGTGAAGTGCTTATTGGCTCACTTGGATGACAAAGAGGCTAAAGAAGGAACATGGTATTTTGACAGTGGGTGTTCCAAGCACATGTCTGGATGTAGATCCATGTTTGATGATCTTAGACCTTGTCCCTCTCATGAAGTCATATTTGGAAATGGAGGAAAAGGTGTTGTTGCAGGAGTTGGGAAAGTGCAAGGTGATGGTAGACCTGAACTTGACAATGTTATGTTTGTCAATGGCTTAAGTGCAAATTTGATCAGCATAAGCCAGTTGTGTGATGAAGGTTACAGGGTAAACTACACTAAGCATGAGTGTGTGGTTTCTGATGAGCATAATCAGATTGTTATGAAGGGTGCCAGAACCAAAGACAACTGCTATCAGTGGACCTTTCTTGAAGGGAATTCAACTAATGATGTTGATGTCATAACATCAGACTATGACATCAGGATGCTGAAAGGACACTCAGAGTTAACAAGTTCTAATGTGAGTGTTTTAAAAGGAAAGTTTTTGTGGAGGGAAAAAGTCATTGACATTCCAAATCAAGCTCCTAGCCTCAGAGCCCCCTTTTCCGGCACTACAACATCACGCGTCTTCAAAGCTCTGCTCTCGCAACGAATCAACTCCTTCGACTTCAAGAATCAACTCTCACTGAAAAGAGTCATGGCGTCTCCACCCAAGAAATCTGAGTGTCAGAGTTCCACAAAAGAAGGAGCTAGGGTTTCCCCTGACGAAGGTTCAGCATTCAATCCCATGGACGTTGAGCCCCTCTCAACCATTCTTCCTGAATCAGCACCCAGGTCATCCACTTCTCAAACTGTTGAGGAAAGGGTAGACGTGGATAAAAGCTTAGGTATACCTAGACCACTGAGACAAATGCCTGCGGAACATTCTGAAAGGGAAGAGAGCGACATGCAAAGTGCAGCTACAAATCTACATAGACTTGCTATGTCTGTTGTTGAGGATTCTGAAGTAAGAATAGAAGAAAATGATGTGCAGGAGGAATCAAATGTTAAGGAAGATGTTGGAACTTCACCGGCTGGGGAAGAAAGGAATGAGGATGTGATTAATGTGGTTGACTTATCTGATGATGAAATCATTGGAAAAGCTGTCCCAAGTATTGCTAAGAGACTAAAGACAAGGAAAGGAAAGACCATTGAATTCTCTCCAAAGAAGTCTGAAGGCAAGAAGAAAACTGCTGTTGGTCCAACCAAGCCATGGAGCAAAGTGGCTGTGAAATCCAAAAAGAGGAAAATGAGGGAAGACTCTAATTCTGACCGTGATGATGAGGATGATGTTCATAACATCACACCTATCAGAAGGACAATTTTGAAGAAAATCTCTGACAAAGTTCCTGAAGTTCCAGTCGACAACATTTCCTTTCATTATGCCAGCAGTGCATCATTATGGAAATATGTTTGTCAGAGAAGACTGGCCCTAGAGAGGGAGCTTGGGAAAGAAGCTTTAGAAATGATGGATATCATGGAGCTGATTAAGGAAGCTGGATTGGTAAAGACTGTGACCAAGTTTCCTAAGTGCTATGAAAGTCTTGTCAAAGAATTTGTTGTCAACATTTCTGGAAATATTACTGATAAAAAGAGCACTGATTTCATGAAAGTTTATGTGAGAGGAAAGTGCATTAATTTCTCTCCTAGTACTATCAATAAGTATCTAGAAAGAGATGATGAAGAGTATAGTGAACTTGAGATGATTGATAATGATATATGTAAAGAGATTACAGTTGGTCAGATAAGGGTTTGGCCATTGAAAAAGAAGTTGCCAGCCAGTAAACTTAGCATCAAGTATGCAATTCTTCACAGAATTGGTGCAGCCAACTGGGTGCCAACAAACCACAAGACGACAATCGCTGTTGGATTGGGCAGGTTTATCTGTACTATTGGGAAGAAGATTCAGTATGACTATGGCAACTACATCTTTGAGCAAGTGGTGAAACATGCTGGAACAAATGCTATCAAGTTACCCATAGCATTCCCATCTCTTGTGTGTGGTATCATCTTGGAGCAACATCCTGAAACTTTAACAAGCTCAGACATAGCGTTCCAGAGGAAGACAGCCTTGTCCCTACACCCTAAACTATTTTCAGGACATCATGTTCCAGACATTGTTCTAACATCAACTACTGAAGTCAAGAAGAAAACTACAAAGGCTGAACTGATCGAAGAATTGAAGACCATGTGCAAAGACCTTAATGAAGTCATCAGTACCAGTTTGGTTAGAAAAGAGAGACTTGAAAAGCTGATCCAGCAGTTAGAACAGAACAGTGGTGATGATCATGTTGATGGCTCTGAAGTTGATAAGTGTGGAAATGCCAATGAGGATAGCTCAGAGGAGGAGGAAGAGAATCCTGGAGAAAAAGCAAGCTCAGAAAAAGACTAGCTTATCGTCTCTTACCTGTTATAGTTTTGTTAATAGTTTAGTTTTTGCTATGCTTGGTTTTGTAATTTGAATATTGTGCTGTTTTATGCACGGTTTATGTTTTTCGTTTCCTTCTATGATTTGTTCTGCCTGTTTACTAACTGAGAGGCTAACAATGAGAGCTAGGGTGTACTGACTATAGTTAATAGGGCTTCTTATAGAAGCTTGCCTAATTGTGGCTAAAAAGGGGGAGAAAATGGCCAAGATAGTCAAGAGAATTATTGCTGCATTAAGAGGGAGTTTTGACTGAACTTTTGAAGATATCATGACATTTGAAGAGTGCAGCCAAGCAGACATCAAGGGGGAGTAAAGTGCTGCACATTGTGAGCTACTGAACAGCTGTGATGCTGGTTCATGTTCTTGAGGGGGAGCACCAATTGGCTGTTGTCAATAATGAAGATGGTGCTGCAGCAGATCGAGTGATGAAGATTGTCAATTGTCAAACTGCTGATTAATGAGTTTCAAATTGATTGAAGATTATTCCGCTGCTGAAATCTCTGAAGGTGCAGAGTGCAGAGATTGTTTTAGCCCAAATTAGCCAAAGGGGGAGATTGATAGTTCCTGGATTGGCTGGAATTTTGGTAAAACAAAGGTTATTCAATGTTGATGTCAAGGTGCTGATGTTGTAACATTGAAGTCTTAACACTGGGTTGTGTTAAGTAGTTAATTGCTGAAGTTGGATGTCTGATGTCACACAGGTGATGTTGTAACATCAGATCTGCAGAATCAATAACAGCAGGATATGTTGTTAGGGTCGCGTATTAGCTGGAATTGTGGAGAGTGGTTGACTCATTGGATGAGAATATCTTGGGATAGATATTTTCTGTTACATGGGAGATTTGATTGCAGGTCTGTTGGAGAATTAAAAGGTTGAAGATTTAAAAAGATTTTGGGGATAAAATCTGTTTTGAAGATTCAGTTTTAATTAACAAATCTGATCAAATATTGTGACAAGTCCAAGCCCAATTCAGGAGCTATATAAAGCGCACAAGACCAAAGGGAAAAAGCGACAGAAAACATTCAGAAGATCAAGAGCAGGAGGCTTAATGTCTAGAGTTTGTTTAAAGTGCTTGTATTTACACTATTCTAGGGTTTGAATAGGTGTTGAGTTTTTGTCCTCTCTAAAGCTGTGAACCAAATAGAGTTGTGTGATTTGATTGAAACTGTGAAGTAAGATCAAGGGTACTCAAAGTGGGTTCTTTGAGTGTTTGTAAGGGATTGAGTGGTGTTCTCATACCTAAGTGGTTTCTTAGGTAGGAAGTCATTAGTAGAGTATAAGTTTAGGAGATTGTCAACGGGTTGTTGAGTCTGTAAATTATATCTACAAGTAGTGAATGCCATCCCTGGCTTGGTAGCCCCCAGAGTAGGTTGGTTGTAACCGAACTGGGTTAACAATTCTTGGTGTTATTTTACTGTAATTGCTGTCCATTGTGCAGAGTGTGTTGTGTGACATCACACCTTAACATCACACTTCTGATACCAGAATTTCAATTTCTGCAGCCTCTCCAGCAAGAGATTGATGAAGCCTCTTCTTTGATCAAAGATGGTGTTTCCCCACAGAATATGGGGCAGTCATTTTTTCCTCAACTAGTCAGGAAACATTTGTTTATCCCCTAGCAGAGTGGATGTTGACAATTACTATTTTCCAAGCAGATGTGCCGATGATGATCAGTACTCTTCAGCAGGATAAAGGTGCTCATATCCCCAAGCAGAGTCTGGTGGTGATTGGTATCCCCAGCAGGTCTTAAGTCCAATCATTTTTGGCAGGCGTCAAATCCAAGTTCTGAAGTATTTGGTGATCCCCAGCGGAGGAGTTTCCATTTTCAGTATTTGGTTTCCATCCCCAAGCAGAGTTTGTTGGCGATTAGTATCCCCGCAGGTTTTGAATCCAGGTCCTGAATATTTGGTCATCCCCAGCGGAGGAGTTTCCATCTTTAGTTTTCAGTTCCTCCCCGATTGAGTGGGTTTTCTCTCGGAGATTCGTCCATCTCCAGCAGAATTGGTGATTGTGATCTTCCCTAGCAGGGTGAAGTTTTCCTCAACATGTTTCTTTGGTTTGATGACAATGTAGTTTGTCGTCCTCAGTGGAGCTGCTTCTGTTCTCAGTGTTTATTTCGCTGGGACGGTCTTTTGCATTGCATAAGCATTTTTTGCATGGCATCCTCCTAAATGCGTAGCATTTCCACTTCGCGTGGAGCATTACGGCAAAATTCAAACATATGCATCCGAAGCATAAGCCAGGTTTGAGTTTTTCCTTCATCAGGAAAACCGGATTTATGGGAAATATCATTCGACTTTACTCCACAAGTGTTGGGTTTAGTCATTCAAAGCAATATTTGACAGTCCCACGACAGAGTGTTTTGCCAAGATTGTAAACCCATGATCTCTTTTCACCCCTTTCGTCCAGGTGGTCTTTTGACTCATCCCTTCAAGGTTTTTACTTTGACACCCGTCTGTGTTTCCTTCGACACCCGTCCGTGTTTGAACCTTTGATTTCAATACCCGTCCGTATTGACCTGTTGATAACGCCCGTCCGTGTTCAGTTCATCATTTTAATCCCCAATAAGGCCAATCCCCAGTAAATTTAACCATTTTACACCCGTCCGTGTATCTTTTCAGTACCCGTCCGTATTGAACCTCGTTGCACCCGTCCGTGTATCTTTTCGATACCCGTCCGTATTGAACCTTTTTTACACTCGTCCGTGTACCTTTTCGATACCCGTCCGTATTGAACCTATTTTACACCCGTCCGTGTATCTTTTCGATACCCGTCCGTATTGAACCTCTTTACTCCCGTCCGTGTATCTTTTCGATACCCGTCCGTATTAAACCCTTTTTACACCCGTCCATGTACCTTTTCGATACTCGTCGATATTGATACTTTTTTACACTCGTCCGTGTATCCTTTTCGATACCCGCCCGTATTGATACTTTTTTACACTCGTCCGTGTATCCTTTTCGATACCCGTCCGTATTGATACGTTTTTACACTCGTCCGTGTATCCTTTTCGATACCCGTCCGTATTGAACCCTTTTACACCCGTCCGTGTATCTTTTCGATACCCGTCCGTATCTGATGTCTTTGATTCCTTGACACCCGTCCGTGTTTGTCCCCAGCATAGTTAACACTCGTTTGTGTTGTGATATTGCAGCATTTATTGCTTGTTCCCCAGTGGAGTCGTCCCTCCTTTGAGGATTGCAAATTTCAGGTTTCTTTTGGTATTCAATCTCTGTGAATCCTTTGAACGCGTGACAGCCGTTGCTATTATACCTTCAGAACCAAGTTGATTGAATAGGGGCAGCTGTAGCACCCTAAAATTTGCTATCTGGTTTTTAGCTAACTGGCTTATGTTTCTTTGCATTTCTTGCATTAGCATTTGTGCATGGCATTGGTTCTTAGCATGGGATCAGGGTACTTGGTTCATCTCAAAGGAGTCTCAAGCCTTAAGGTGTTTTGTGGGGGTCATCATATCTTCATAGGATCAAGAATGGCAAAAGATTCCAAGTGAATCTTTCCCTCCTAACCAGAGGGACCAAATTAGGGTTCTTAGGTTCAAAGAGCTTCTTGAGAAAACTCTGTGGATTCAAGCATGCTCTCATGGTTCCATATGCTCAGAAACATTCATAGTGGAAGGCTTGGCTAATGGTTCATTGTGGAAGATGTTCAGTGGATCAGTTGCTTGTGAACCAAGAAAAGTCAACTGTAAGGAGGAAAGTCAACCATGGAATTTTGAGGTCCTCTTCATGATTTTTAAGGTCTTATGCCCTCATATGGTCCTCAAATGTCAAGATTCATGTCATTCATCAAGAATCAAGCGTTTATGCAAAAGTTACTATTTTTGGAAAATGACCTATAATTGAAACTTTCCATTTTTGGCAGTTTTTCCACCACATTCAACTTGACTTTTCATCATCAAAGAAGCTTCAAATGAATTGTCCTCAAACATAAAAGTTGAACATCTCTCTCTCTCTCCCCTTTCCAAAAAGTACTAGATTGTCTCTATACCATTTGTGAAACTCAAGTTATGATCAAAAGAAGGCAAGGTGCTTTTTAGGGTTTTCACATGTATCCATTTTTCCACCTTTTGCATTTTGGTTCAAAATGACTTGTAATTGGTTCTAATGCTTCAAGTCACATTGCCATATTCAAGTACACACCATGAGGACCATTTTTGACCCTTGAATCAAGGGAATCCGTGCCATGTACTTCACTTATTTCACAAAATGCAAATTTGCAAGATGGATCAAATCTCATGAATCAAGTCATTACAAAGCCCAAACCCAATTCCATTGTGATCAACAAGTAAAATGGAGATGAATCATGCTTATTTCATGACCAATGCACGTGTGAACAAGGCTGTGCATCACAACTTGCATTTTTGCATAACACTTCCATTAGCCTTAATCAAGGGATTAACTAAACCCTAATCATGCTCAGAGCTCTAACCAACTGTATATAAGGAGACTCACACGTTCATTCACACCTCATGCACTCTCATTTGCTCAGAATTCCAATTTTTTCTCTCACTCTTTCTCTCTTCGAAACTCATTCTCCTTGGAGTTTCTTTGAGATTTTATTTCACATTCTTGATCAGTGAAGTAAATAGAGCAAGAATCAACCATTGATTGAAGCTGAGAGTGGATTTTTCATCAGATTCAGTTTTGGAAGGTTCAAATTCAAACCTCAAGATCTAGCACGATTCCAAATTCTAATTGCATTTATTTTGCAATAAGAGGTTCTAAGGAGTAGATCTGCAACTTCCAGAGGGTTTTCTTGGTGTATTTTAAGCTCTGCAATTCTCAGGTTAGTGTGAAATTCATCATCATATAACTTGATTTTATGGTGTGCGTTGTGTTCTTTGAGAGTTGCTGATCATCCTGATGTAATTTGATTTGATTTTGGACGTGTATCATGGCTGTATTGTAGATCTAAAGTTTTTAGATCTAAACTTTATCTCTCCGATTTGCCTTCTGTGTTGATGATCTGTTGAAATGGTTTGTATATTCCTAATCCTTGTGAAAATCTGAGTAAGATAGTGTACTTGTTCTTGATTTCTGGGAATTTTTAAGTTGATGGTCGCCGGAGAAGACGACCGGAGCTAGGGCTCCGGCGTCTGGTTCATTTGCAGGTCACCTGAGGTTTGGAGGAAGAAGATGCAATCTGGACCGTTGGTGGTCCATATCTGATGGTCCACGTTCAACCACGTCTTTTAAAATCTTCTTTTATTTTATTGATTGTGTGTTGTTAATCCATTATTGTTATTATGCACACACAGATCTGACCACACATCTTGTTTAATCTTTGATCTGATGATTTATTTGTGTGCGTTTGATTAATCTGATGGCTTATGTTGTGCCAACGCATTAAAATTGTCACATGCCTATCACGTGAGTCTTATTGGTGTCCAGAATAATCATTGTGTTTGCTTGCTCATCATTATTACCATGTGCGCGTGATCCTGACCCTTGATCTTGATTACTTTTGATTTTGTGGACTAAATGTCGAGTGTTGGATTAATCATGTGGCTTGTGTGAGTCAATCATGTTGACTGGATCTTTTTTTGTTGGACTGCGCTTGCTTTTTTGTTTGTTGTGGACTGGGCTTGCTTTTTCCACCCCCTCCTTGAGCCCATTTTATTTCTCCAATGTGATTTTCTTGCTTGTTGCACCCCCCTGGCTGCTTTATTTTCTTTTTATTTTATTTAATTGTTTCATTCTCATTTTTAATTGTTAAAAATAGATTTATGCATCTAAAAATCACCAAAAAAATCATGGATCATCTTTAGGATTTTATAAATTTTTTTAAAATTTTATTTTCTATTTTTATTTTATTTTTTGCATCTGAATTAATTGTTTGATTAATTTTCTTTGTGAATTGTCTCAATTGTGCAGACCTTGCCTTGTTGATTTTTGTTCTCATCATTGGTATATGATTTGCATCCCATTATTTTTGTATATTTCAGAGGACATCTTGAGGTCCTTAAAAATATTTTTCTCATATTTTTAAACTCTTTTCATATTGCATTTTAGTCCCTCTACTTGTGCATTGTTCTTCTTTGTTCTTATGCAACTTTGAAACATTGTTTGAGGTACTTAACTTGTGAATTTTTCTGTAATCTTTAGGCATGTTGCTAGCTTCTGACGTAGGTCACTTGGGTTTTAATTTCACAATTTTTGAATGTCATTTGATATATGTTTGATTATTTGTGCTTAAGTGAATTATGCATGATCATCTCTTGACATCTCTTAACCCTAATTGCTTTGCCATGCCTAATTGATTGAGTTTCTTTGTGATTCTTTGCATGAGTGTTTGATATGATGTTTACCCCTGGTTGAGGTCCCTTGTGACCAAATTTTGCAATTTGTGGATCATGTTTGGGTATGTTTTGAGTGCTTGAACTTTGACTTCCTTTTGTGGACTTTCTTTGGTGCATAATGTTTCATGTTTTGATCTTCTCTTGCACATGAGAATTGTTGATGATGGTATGATCTTGATTCTGACTTGCTTTAATTTTCATCTTATTTTTCTCATTTCATCTTGATATGAAGTTCATTGGTGCTTAATTGTGCATTTCATATAAGTATGCTTGCATTCTTTCATGATTACCTTTGCATGCTTACTTGAGATGTTTTGCATGATCTTTGAGATTTGTTTATTGAGATAAGTTGGATATACTTGATATGATGTGCTTGCTGCCCTATCTTGTTTCTTATCTCATCCTTCTCTTTCTCATTCTTTTCTCTCACTCTCTTCCTCCCATGAATCTCAAGGCTTGTTTAAGTCTTGGATTCTCTCCCTTAAGAGCTACCTAGTCTAACTTAATTTTTGATTAAGCTTGGAGTAGGATTAGCATTAGGTTTTAGGTAGTCGTCCCTCCTAAACCTCACTAACCATAGGTCATTCATGAATGATAACATTAGGACTCTTATTTTCCCTTTAGAGTTTTCTTTGGGTCTTCTCTCTTCTCATCTCAAAACTTCTTGAAAACACTTAATAAAGATAAAGTGTATTGCGCACGAGCCTTAAGCGTGGGGAATGAGAAATGAGGGGCTTCCTCTCATCTTTCTAGAATGCTTAGCGGGCGTCCTGTCTTGGGACGATTTGTTAAGTATTCGTCCCTGTGCCCTAGACTTTGGTGCAATGTAAGTTATGAACTAACTTAAAAGACACTTCTGTCTAAAAAATACAAAACCAATTCAAATCTTTTTACCCTTCGGGATTATTGGGTTTCAAACTTCATTTTCAGAAAAGAGCTCGTCGATCACGTAAAAAACACTTACCCATTCGTGGTCGTACCCACAAACTATATTAGCTCTGATTCCTCTCTCTCATCCGATTGGGGATATGTAGGCACAAGACAGCGATTGTCTTGGCGAGCAACCTTCTCCCACAGTTCCCGTCCGAACTACGTTGACTCTGACTTTCCCATTGCACTGAGGGAGTACGTAGGCCTAGGGCATCGAATATGTCCTAACAAGTCCGTCTTAGTCACCCCCATCCCCATTTTCTTTTGCAGCCATAGATAGTAGGACAGCTCACCCTCCGTTTAGACAACAAGCGTGGATCCCATCGAGTACGATGGATGCGTGGGGTGCTAACACCTTCCCCTCGCATAACCGACTCCCGAACCTGGACTATGGTTGCGATGACCATGTCTTTCCCCCCTTTCTCTTCAGGTTTATGCAGTGTTTCCTTTCCCTCTCTCGGGATAAATACACATTGCTAGAGACTCTGTGTTTTCTGCACCACTCTCGCGTTTGTACCGTTGGATGCGAATCTTTCGGGAGCGACACCACCTGACTGGACGAAGCAGGATTGTTGATTCGAATACCCTGAGGCGTGAACGAGAACATATTGGAGTCAAGAAGTGTCTGAATTTTGCTCCTGAGCACGTTACAGTCTTCGGTTGAATGCCCCTGTGCCCTAGCATGATAGTCACAACGGGCGTCGACATCAAAACCTGGTGGGTATGGAAGAATTACCGGATCTACTTTCTTTGGCACTATCAATCCACCCTTGATTAAATCAGGCAACATCTGACTGTATGACATTGGCGACTGAGTGAAATGCCTCTCTGGCTTTCTTTGCCTTTGTCGGGCACACTGACGCGGCTGACGACGATATGATCGTTGACTCTGAGGAGGTCTCTGATTTGCAGAAGAATATAGTCCCTGATATGAAGACCCATAAGATTGTTGACTCTGAACAGTTGATATGTCTGAACACCGAGAACGAGGTGGTGAAGATTCCTGGATGGAACTATTTTCTTCCTCGAATTCTTCCTGAGAACTGACAATTGATTCATTTTCATTAGCTTGGAAGTTTGAGACACCTTGGAACTTTCCACACTTGATCAGGCTCTCGATACGTTCTCCCACCATTACCAGGTCAGAAAATTTTGCTGCCCCATTGACAATCATCTTTTCCAAGTACGGACCTTGCAAGGTATCCATGAACAAATCAACCAATTCTCTATCCGAAAGTGTCGATTGAACACGAGCAGCTAACTCTCTCCATCTCTGAGCATACCCTCTGAATGACTTATTATCTGCTTGAGACAAGTCTTGCAACTGCATTCGGTGGGGAGCCATGTCAAGATTATAGTTGTATTTCTTCACAAAGGCGTTGGCTAGGTCTGTCCATAATCGGATGCTACCACTCTGCAACTGCATATACCAACTCAGTGATGCCCCACTTAGACTGTCCTGGAAACAGTGGATCATGAGCTTGTCATTGTGGGCATGAGAGGTCATTCTTCGGCAAAACATCACCAAATGTAGTTTTGGGCAGCTATCCCCTTTGTATTGCTCAAACTTCGGCATCTTAAACTTCGGAGGCATTACAAGGCCAGGTACCAGACACGTGCTCGAAGCATTCAAATCAAGAGTATCACGCCTCTCCCGGGCTTTAAGCTTTTCCTCCAACACACGGTATCTTTCGTCATCAACAGATCGTGGATCCTTAGGCTTCATCTTTGGAACTGCCCCTTGGACATTTGGAACAGAAAACGCAAAACTGTGATAATCAGCGGCATCAAGAGAAGATGAATGTATGTCTTGGACGATGTGATGCTCTTGCACAACTTGATTCTCAACAGGGATCCTCACCGGTTGAGCTTGGGCAACATTGTTCACCGTAGGTGGAATGACATTCTCATTTCTTTGAATATTAGCATCTCCCCTTGTCATGGTGGCCATAGCTTCCATAAGTTGATCCAACTGAGTTTTCATCAATTCGACATCGGCCCTAGTCACAAACTGATTCTGCTCCCCAGAGTTCATGATTCTTCCAGAAGTTGATTCAAGTCCAATACGAAAGTCGGGAAATTAAATTCCAGTTCAGATAAAAGATGGATGAGCTCACTGGTCTGGCCTGGAGAAAGATATGCAAAATGATTCAAGATGCAAATGCAACGCAATAGTATGAATGCAATAAGACATGGGATCAAAGCTTCCATATAGTCTGAATAATGACTATGCTGTGCCGATGAATTAATAAGCTCATAGGTTTGCTCTGAGGAGAAATACCAGAATATCCGACTAATCAGAATACCAGGATGCCAGGATATCGGCATAATCATAATACCAGAATGCCAGAATATCGGCATAATTAGAGTACCGGCCTAATCAGAATACCGGGATAATCAGAATGTCAGAATACCATAATACCAGGCTGATGAGTCCACACTGATAGGAAAACCAGGGTACCGGGTAGGTTGAAGGTCAAGGTTACCTGCACACCTGTAAACAATCCCCCAATCTCACATGCATGTACTAGAAAGTGAGGATTCTCAAATTCAGGTCTAGGAATGAGAGGTAATAGCATATTCAGCCCGAAGGATACAATGCTATCGCCAAACAAAGAGATCGTCCTCTGATTCACCTCAAAATAAATAGGGGTCATCCTAAAGGTCATCCAGACTTAACAGCTCTTCCAGATAGCTCTACCATTATGGCAGACCCACAACGCAGAATTATCTTGAGAGAACCACATCCAGACTGTGTTTCATATTCCCTCCTCGCACCGAAATGGAGCGTGAGAGGACATGAAACACACTAAACATAAGTGCACTCAGGCCTGTGTACTGGGCCTATCTCTCAGATTCCCCATCCCGCCAAACAGGAATAGCACAGTCCAGTATAATAAAGAAATATGATGCAGTAAATATGGTAAATACAGTAATGTACAGTAATATACAGTAAAGCAGTAATACGATAAACAACAAAACAGTAAAACAACACCACAACACAACAATAAACACCCAATGAAAGAAAAACATACAAGCGCTAGGATTGACTCACAAAAGGGATAGACCAGCAAGAGGTCAACCTGTCCCCAGCAGATTCGCCAACTGTCGCTCCCGGGATTTTCATCCAGGTACAAACGCGAAAATGGCGCGGAAGAAAGAAAGAGGGTCGCCAGCCAGGCATTTTTATCCCAAAGAAAGGGAAAGGTAATGCTGCACAAATCCGGGAGAAAGGAAAGAAAAAGGTCTCGCGAACCAAAGAGAACGGGTAAGGGAGTCGGTTACGTGAAGGGAAGGTTATCGCACCCCTTCACGTCCGTCGTACTCGACGGGGTCCACGCTTGAAGTACTACTCAAAGGGTGATAAACGAAAAGGAACTGAGAGAGAACGAGAAACAAATGCAGGGAAAATAAAAGAAGTGCTCGAATGGGCCCTACCCCACTACCTACGTATCTCATCGGGAACATGAGAATCAGAGCGACGTAGTTCCCCTCAACAAGGGTTGCTTTGTTTGTGTTTTTAGTGGAAACGTCAGAGTGTGCGTCCTAGCAGTTAGGTGTTGCAGCTCGCTCTATGGAGACTTAGGCGTTACCTGTTTGCGGTAGAACGGACATGACGAGTCCTTAAGGAATAGAATGAAGGAGATGAGAAGAGAATTTGTTTGTTTTTGTATTTTAGAAAGAAGTATTTTGATTATTGGTGTGTATAACGCATATTGCATTTAAGTCTTTCACGTAGGATCGAAGGCCTCGCATATTGACCCCAGATGGGACGTATGCTAAACATTCTAAGAAAATGAGAGAAGACCCCTCACTATCTTATTCTCACATGAAAGGCTCAAATGCAATATATGTTATGCCTTTATTAAGTGTTTTTTCTTTTGTTTTAAGATGAGAAGAAGAGAGACTCAAGGGTTAAGAAAGGCAAAATCTAATGAGGGAGACTAAGACTCAAACCCTAAAGTTATCATACATGGATGTTCCTAATGGTTAAGTGGGGTTTAGAAACCTAACTCTAAAAGAAAAGAGAAGAAGAGTGAGTTCTAACTTACTTCAAAGATTGAAGCTAAGTTAAGAACTCAAAGGGGATGTAGGAGATTGAACAAAGAAGCATTTAATCAGGAATTAATCAGAAATTAATCAAGATAATCCAAGTTAGAATTAAAATGCTAAGAAAAGGTCAAGATTAAATTCTAACAAGAAAAGTTAATTTGATTGATTCTAAAATTAAACCTAAAGTTAATTCAAGTTAATTCTAAACTAAATCTAAAAACATTAATCCTAAAGTTAAATCTAGAATTAAAACTAATATTAATCCTAAAATTAATTCCAATTAACTTCTAATTGAAAATATAATTCTAACTAGTCAAATTCTAAAGTTAAATCTAACTACTAAAAGTGAGTTGACCCAAATTAGGATTAAGAATTACAACCAAAACCAAAGTTAAATTCTAATTCTCTAATTAAAACCTAATTTCTAAAATGATTATCCTAAGTTTATTAACTAAAACAATTAATAAAACCAAAATAAAAATCAAAACAATTAACAAAGAGAGGTGCAATTGATTCTGGGGGTATAAGCAGCATTCTGGGCGCTTGGGCTGAAGTTGTCTAGGCCCAAAGGTTTTTATCCATGTCCAGGGGGTACAGTAAGCAGAATTGGGAGTGTGTGAAAGGAAGAGAAATCTGGGCATGTGGGTTTCCAATTCCAGGCCCAAGACCTTTTCACTATGCAGACAGGGGGTGCGCGAATGGATAGAGGTGCAAACAGAAGACAAACGCGGCGGTGGCGAAAACTCGGTTGCTACATCAAACTCAACCTAAGCTACGTATCACAAGAAGATGTGCTCCGGACAAGAAAACGCAATTCGAACTACATATCGAGTCTAAAAGTCACCAAGGCTACAGAAAATTCAACTTCAATGAAAACGCAAAATTCAACGGAAAATCCACGTACCTACCGGAGAACCGTCCCGTGCGTCTTCAGATCGGAGAATACAAAGAGAAAACCGGAGATAATTTTAATTCCACTTTGCTTCTGATTCTTCTCTTTCTCACTGCGATTTCGAATTGCTTCTCGAATCTTCTTATACTTTTTCGTGCGCGGATTTGAATTATCATAGTTGTGAATGCTGCTGATTCTACAGGTTATCGATCGGAAGTTGGTGATTGATGGCGACGCTGAAATGTGATGACAAATTGGTGTGAATTCTTGCACGAACTCTGTTGAACTCTTGCTCGTTCTTGTTGATGTATCAGTGAATCAGAGCAAAATCATGGAAGAACTAAGTTATCGATTGAAATTGAAGATGAAGTTGAGATGAATTCAAATGGAAGATGGTGAAGATGTATAACAGAAGTTAGTTACAGAGTGAAATTGAAGATGAAGTTGAAATGTGGAGAACGAAGAATCCAGAGGAAAGTTGGATTTCTTGATGATGAATATGGAAAAATGAAGCCCCTCCCTCAATTCCTTGTAGCTGGTGTTTTATATGCAGGTTTGAGAGGGTAGAAAAGGTATTGCAGGTGAAATTTTGTTATGATTGAGCTGTGAATTATGTTGTGAATCGGAGAATGATTTTGGAATTGTGGTTATTTTTCTGTTATGATTTGTTTTGGGAAATTCTGCTGCTATGAAATTTTTCTTTTTCCTGATGCGGACTTTTTTATTATTCCTTTTCTCTTTTTTGAAATTGCCACCGCGCCATGTATTTCCCTTTTAATTTTTCCTGCGCATGTTTGTATGAAATGGTTATGTGCATTGTAACTTGTTTTTGACAAGAACTCCAATAATAATAAAAATGGTAACATAAAAATAAAAGAATGACTAATTGGAATAGGACAGGTGATTATGGATTGAAATAAAAAGATGGATAAAAAGAAAGGGTTATTGGATATTTGGATAATGGGTAATTGAATTAATGGATACTAAAAAGTGGATTAAAACTTGGATGGATTTAAAATGGACATTAAAATGAAATGGATATGGACCAAAAAAGTGGTTTTGGATATTTGAATATGGATATTTAGGAAATGGACTCTTGCAATGGATTAATCAAAGAAAATGGTTTAAGAAAAGGTTATGAAAAAAAAGAATTTACAAAATGGATATTAGATATTGACTTTGGAATTAATGAAAAATGGTATTAAATGAATATGGGTTAGAAAGTGATTTAAAACGAATATCAAAATGGTTATGGGTTAGAAAAAGGAGTTGTGTCTTGAATTCCAAGTAAGTCACATGATCACATTCGATCCACATCAAGCTTCAGATCCAATACAAACTCGTGTCCTTAATGGCTCCCCATCTTTAATCAATAAAATTAGTCGAATTAAACACATGTAATTCTAACCAACGATTTTCAGTTGACGACTGTCCACAAATTCAACCCTGAATGAGGAACCCTGATTCACCTTGCATGCACACTGATGAAATGAATGTCCTGAACAGAGAAGGAACCAGACCCTGATTCACACCCAAGAAAACCTGACCCCACGCCTCTGCTGAATCCTCTGAAATAGGAAAACCCTAGGCTCTTGATATACACTGATAAATCCTCCAATCCTGTGCCTTAGAAGACCAATGCAATGATATGATTATGAGTCATGACCTAAATGAGATGCAAAAAAGAGAAAGAAACATAAGCTAGAAAAAGGTAGGGCAAATTTTGGGGTGCTACATTAGGTTACAAACAAAATTGAGGTTGAATTGTGAGACTTGGGAAAATTCCGCAAGATTGGTATCGTTCTAACACCGTGAGCCTCCCAATTATGCAAATCAATTTAAGTACATGTTATGCCATAGCCTTAAGTTCTCGCCCCTTTAATAGTCCCTAAGTAGTTTATTTAGCAGTCAGCACTATCCTAAGCACGCGCTATGTAGGAAGCCGATGCAAATAAGTGTATGATCTCAGGCTAAAAAGGTAAATTAAGAAAAAAAATGAATGAACGAAAGGAAATGCTCCTTCTAAGTTAGGTGATCCTCACCCGATCATTTAGCCCACCGGTGCAAACTTCTTTATTTTATTGATATTTAAGACAATGTGCAAAAAGAAAAAAAAATTATGATAATGAGATCATAGTCACTAATAGGCTATCCTACCATGAGTGTGAAAGGATAACGGGCTTAATGTGATTGTGCCAGAATGAAAAGGGATAAAAGAAGGATGAGTGAGTTAGGCTTAGGTATAATGACATGATTCGGATTGGTTTGTATAGGAGGGAGGTTGATGACCGCAAAAGCAAAATCGTGTTGTTACGATATCCTTAGTGTGTGAGCAAGTACCTATCGACACAAACTTAATCGAAGTAGAGTTGGTAGCCTAGGATGAGTATCTATATTCACTATTTTTCTCGCGAGTCATGGTTTGCTTGAGGACAAGCAAAGGTTTAAGTGTGGGGGAGTTTGATAACGTGAAATTATATCGTTAAATTGACTTAACTTGCATGAATTATTTTATCGTTTTCGTTATTTACGTTTTATTTTGCAAGTGTTCAAGCTCATTTTCAGGTATTTCATCTCAAACAACTTGCATGAGAAAAGAAGAGAGAATAGGGAATAAAAGAGAAGAAAAGAAGACAGTTGACAGCAAAATGAAGATTCTGCACTCAAAAGAGCATGGCGATCGTCACAAGGCTTGTGGCGACCGTAATGCATCCTTAGTGTGACCCTCGTCACAAAGACCATGGCGACCGACACAGATGTTTTCCTCAGAATATAATTTAAATCATGTGGACCACTCAGCATCATGCCACGTTTCAACCCAGTCTTCCTGACTTTTCTCCACGAAGCCTCTTTCCTTATTTCTCTCCACGCCTGGTCTTGTAACCACCCACTACAGCACTACTGGGAAGGTTTTCTCCCACTTTCTCCATGACTCACACATGATCTTCGGGAGTTACCAGACACATTGTTACTCTATATATAGTAGTTTTCTTTACATTTTGAGGGATCTAAGTTTTGTGCGCGGAAGCGCTACCGAAGTTGTTTCATAGTTTTAGGCAGAAATTACAATTGTAAAAGGGGTAGTTTCTCACATCGAGGAACTGCTCCACCATTAGTATTTAGGCCTATGTTCTATGTAACTTGCTTGGATCAACAATCTTGCCGTCATTATTGAAGTTAAAGTTAATTCAAGTTTCTTTATTTCCCGCATTTTACTTCAAGTCTTTACAGGTTCTTTATCTAATTGCTTATTATTATTATTTATCGCTTTCCTAAATTAATTATCATGATGTTTTCAAATGCAATTATAATGTTTAATTTGTTTACGTTTAATTCCATGTCTTGCTAAATTGTCCTGAGTCTGGCGTATGAGGACCGTCGTTACCGGCGGGACTCGGCAGAAAATAATAGGTGCGAACTCATGATTAAAATTATGTTTTGGTTTTAATTTCCAAGTCTAATTTAAATAGCTTTTTCACGAGAGTGAAGGTTATTTAACACGATTTTGTCACGAGAGTGAGAAATTAATTAAGGTTAGAGCCGGCACTGCGAGAGCGTCGGGGTCGAACCGGATAGTGGAAATTAGGCAACATATATAAATACAGCGAGAGCGCTTTAGATACGTTTAGGATATTATTGGCTTTCAAAATATATTTCCTAGTTACCGGGCGAGCGAGAGCAAAATCTTGGGATTAGGGAACATGACTTTAGTTAATATCGCGAGAGCGTGAGGTGGAGTTTTTAAGTCGGTATATTCTACGGAACTAAGTTATAGTTGTAATTAGTACCTGAATTCTACAAAGTCCTTTAGGAACGCGGAATCTATATTCCGGCCTCTCTTTATTATCATATTTTCTTAGTTTTATTTTAGTTTTAGTTTCCCTTTTATCAATTATCATTAGCCTTAGCTTTACAAAGCAACGATAGATTACGGTAGGTTGACATTGGTCTCTGTGGGTTCGACAATCTTTTATATTACTTTGATAAATCCGTGCACTTGCGGACACATCAAGGGGATGTTGATTTTTGTGTGTCTTGATCAAAGCCCAAGGCTGAAGCTAAAAGAAACTGACTCCACTGGGGAGGGTTTTATCAGTCTTGTACAAAGCCCAAGATTGAGGCTGACTGACTCCACTGGGGGAATTTCTTATATGAAGCCTAAGAGAAGGTTATCTCTTACTGAGGATATATGGAAATCCAGGAGCAGGTCCAAATGGTATTGGGGAATCCAAAGGTTTTACTCGTTCTGGGGATCAGGGAAGCGTTGAGATATCAGATGCCATGAGGCTCTGATTCTCTTGGGGCATTTGTGGATGGTAAATTAACTTTGGTTAGGGATTTTTAAGGTAAAAGTTTACACCTTGTTGGGGGTCGGAGAAGTTTAAAAGATTGAGTTTGAAAACCTATGAAGGTTTTAACTCTGCTGGAAACTCAGTGTATTGGTGTAATGATCAGGGTTTTTCCTGTGCTTTTAGGAGACTTGAAGGTCTCTGTGTGAGATCCAAGAGGAGATGAGACTTTCCAGGTCTACTTGTATAAAGCCCAAGAGGAGGCTGAGATTGTCCAAGTATCTCCAGAAGTGGTAGGCTCTGGTGTGGAGAGGGGTCTTTGTATGATGCCCAAGAGGAGGCTGAGGTTTTAAGGGATGAAGATCAACTCTAAAATGGTTTGATGTTTTGGAATTCTGACACTCCTGAGGATTGAACTAGTAGAGATGACTAATTTCTATCCTATGCCTCTAGGAGGCCTTTGGGTCCTTGTACTAAGCCTAAGAGGAGGCTGAGGAAATTCCAAGAAGCCTGTTAGTCCTTGTACTAAGCCCAAGAGGAGGCTGGGGATGCTTTTAGGAAGCTTGTGGGTCCAAGCCAAAGAAAAGTTCAAGAAAGGTTTCACCGGGAATTAGTCTTTTCTTTGTTGAACAGTTCTAAGTTTAAATAAATTCAAAAGAGGTTTCACCGGGAATTAATCCTCTCTGGGGAAATGAATTTCTTGTACACATATATTTCTAAGTTTTGACAGTGTTGAGAAAAGTTTCACCGGGAATAATGCCTTTCTCTGTTCCATATTGTATAAGCCCAAGAGGAGGCAAGACTGTATAGGGAATTTCCTATGAGGGAACTAGTTTTGACTATGTTGAAAATTAACCTCTGGTTTGACCTATACTTAGACCTAACTGTTGGGGAAACTCTAAGCAATATATGCACAAGTATATACAGACAATTATATTGACATATTGTGGGGACTTACCTTCTGAGAAGAAGCCTAAGCATATTGTGATCTGTTGTATTGACTACAACTATATTCCCTCTTTTAGGGTTTCAAGAAATTGAAGAAAGTTTTAAGGAAACTTTGAGTTTGAATATGAATTAAAAACAAGTTGTTTTAAAAGAAAAGAAAGTTTTGGGGCTTATACAATAACTGAGGCCCAGATGACTTATTTGAAAACATTGATCGCACTGCGATACTGACAGATGTTGTGGGACTTATACTATAGCAGAGGCCCAAAATTATTTTTGTACAAAGAGGGGTTTAGGTCTTACACTCTATTAGAGGCCCAAAAGTTTATTTTTTATACAAGATATGGGGCGTACAGCTCAAGGAGATGCCTAGATAAGTTATTTGAAAAGGCGACGAACGCGCCGTGATTTTGAAAACCACAGAGGGACTATACAATGATTGAGGCCTAAAATTATTTGTATAAGAAGGAATGGGTCTTACACTCTAATAGATGCCCAAAAGTTATTTTTATACAAGAGACGGGGCTTTCAGCTCAAGGAGATGCCCAGATGAAAAACAACGATCGCACCGTTTATTTTGAAAATCGTATCGGGACTTATACAATGACTGAGGCCCAAAATTTTGTATTTACAAAGGGGATGGGTCTTACACTCTATTAGAGGCCCAAAAGTGTTTCAAATGAAGTTTGAAAAGATCAAAATTAAGAGAAAACCCTACTTTTAATATAATTTTCAAAGGAAATTAAATAAAATATGATATAAAATATCAAATATATTTAAAAACAATTTGTCAACTTTGAAAAATATTTTTAAAAATCATGTTTAATCACATGAAAGCTTGGAATCCAATTGAATTTGAAAATTCAAGGTGGAAATCTAATTTTAAAAATGTTTGAAAACAAATAAAATAAAATTAATTACAAAAATTCAAGCTATCTTAAATAAATAATATTAATTTAATTTTTTTGTAGAATAAAATATTTCAACATTTTTGTGAATTTTGAAAAAAAGAATCAATAAAAAATAATTAAAGTTGAACGAGAAATTAATTTTGAGATTAATTAAGAAAATAATGAAAAAAGTGAAAAATAGCAAAAAAAGGAGAGGGAACCAAAAATGGTCTGGGTGGGTGTTGAACCCACGCCCTCTAACCAAACAAACACACGCTGCTACCACTGGGGTGGTGATACATCCGTGTATCAAAACCACCCCATATGCATATAAGGGTGACCTAATTTCTAGGTCCGGCCAAGGCAAAAACCAGATTTTGGGGCATTTGCAAGAAGGCCATAACTTCTTCATTTCTCCATGAAAATGGATAAAATTTAGATGGATCCCTAGAATTTCATGAGGAATCCAATGGTGGTCTCAGAATTTTCTAAAGATGCCTACATTTTAAAACCCGGTAGTGGTTTCAAAATAGGCCAAAGTTTGCAAGTTCTATGCTACCATTTCATACAACCAATAATAGCATGGTAAATTGGTTCAAACATAGCACATATGATATGTATGACATGTTCATGATCAATTGACATCAAAGAAATGCTTATTTTAAAGAGTTTAAGTTGTTATGCACTTACCTCTTGAAGCTCCTTGTGCTATCTTTCAAAATACTTGTACCAGAAGTAATCTAATGCCTTAGACACTCTTGATAGATCCCTTAGAAGCTTTTAGGATGATCAAAACCAGCTGGAAACCTCAGGAACAAGAACTGGCTCTTTCTTGCAAAAGTGGCAAAAGTGACCAAAATGGTAACTCCCTCAAATGGTGTTACAGTTGAGGGACATTTATTGGAACAGTTTAAGGATGATATTTGGAGAGTATTTGAAGTGTGGTTTGGCTTTGAAAATGACTGGATCAAGACATGGCTTGAAAAATACAAAAAAGTCAAAATTTGAGGTTTTGGAGGTTGACATTCTGATTTTGGTGTTGTACAATGAGGATGAAGGTTTGAACACCCCCAATAGATGATTTATGACGTGTTTGGATAATTATTTGAGTGGTTTTTGCCCTGGTTTCAAGAATCCCCAAATTGCTCCATTGTGACTTGAAATTGAAGTAAGAGAGGGAGAGGGAGAAAACAAGGCTTTGATATTGTTTTGGTGTGTTTTGAAACATCAGAAATGACCTCTATTTATAGTAGAGGAAGTCTGTTTTTGAAGGAATAGTGAGTGGATGAGGGAGCATGCTATTATCCAATGGATTTTGTCATGTAACACTTTCTTAAATGCCAAGATACCAAGTCTCCTCTTATCTTGACTTCAACCAACTTTGCAGGTTTGAACACTCATGTTTCTTGACTCCTTTTGGCTGGTTTGTAACTGATTCATGCCACCTCTATGCATTGTAACGCCCCAGTTTTGATCGTTTTATTTAATCGAGTCGATTTAATTATTTTGAGTATTATATTATTTTTACTTATGACTTTGGTGTGATAATATGTTGTTTTGTACTGTTATTATATTTTATCGCATTTTGGGATCGTTTGGGAGATAATTGAGAGTAAGGGTATTTTAGTCTTTTCCCTAATTATTTACTAAGTTAGTAAAGAAAAGAGAATAGAAATAGAAAGGAGAGAAAAATAGAGAGAAAGAAAAGAGAAGAAGAAAAAGGGAAGAAAGAAAAGAAGAGAAAGGAGAAAAAGAGAGAAAAAGAGGAAAAGCTTGGAAACTCAAGAATATCACTTCTAGGAATCGATTTCATCGGGTAAGGGTGTGAAATATTGTTATCCTAACTTTGTGTATGATTATGTATGTGTGATTGTGTGAAGGTTTTCTTGTTTTCCCATAGTTTTCCAATTCTAGGTCGAAAGGAGAAAAATGGATAGAAATCGATGTTTTCACGGATGAAATTCGGAATAAATCGCGTAGTAGAGTCGTGTGATGTTGGGCCTTGATTTAGTGTGATCGTTTGATTGAATCGAGTTGAATTTATAACTTTTGAGTTTTTGGTATATATTGAGGTTTTTGTGTAAATTGAGGTTGTGATCGAGTGAGAGTGTTTGGATATGTCTGGTAACATTGGTATAGGTTGATATTTCATCGGGTAAGGTTTGGGTTTAATCGGGAATGGTTATTTGCGTGTTTTTCCGCGGTTTCGATCGAGTTCGAATTTAGAATTCAATGATAAAATTATGTTTTAAAATATTTCAAAAATGGAAAATTTGTTAGATGGATTTTTAATGATGGAAATATTGTAGTATGTCGAATTCTGAGATCGCAGCTTTTTACGGAATCGAAATCGAAGGTCCGGAAGGCTTCCGACGATGAAAAATGCAATTTCTGGGCCCTGACACGGCCCGTGTCACACTACACGGGTGGCCGTGTCAGCCCACTGACTATGGAGGGTGGAAACGTGAAAAAATGAGAAATTTGAGTTTTTGAGTGACACGGGCCGTGTCCCACAACACGGGCGGCCGTGTCAGGCCTACTGTAGGTTTTTCTTTCAAAATTGTTTCGATCGTAACTTTTGAACCGTAAATTCGTTTTGGTCCCCGTTTGAAGCGTTGGAAAGCTTATGAAATATTCTTTCTAATAAAAATGGGTTGGAGGTCAGTAGATGATTTATTTAAGTCATGATTTTGAAAAAGTGTTGTATTGTTGGATTTTTACCGTCGTAGTGGTATGTGAATGATGTGTTATCATGCTACATGCTTTTGATATGTAACGTATAGCTTGTGTGCTGTTATATGACGTGAATATATGTGATAAAATGTTGTGCATGATTGATATGTATTGGTGATGGATGTATGATGTCTGAATAGTGTGTTTTGTCGACTTTTAAGCGACTTTTCCGGTAAACCGTAAATTGATTTGTTTGGATACATGTGTATGTTGTTATACCATTGATGTGAATGTAGATGGATTATATGTGATGAATGCATGACTATGTTGTGAATAAGTATGCATTGCATGAGTGTATTGGTTCATTTTGTAAGTGAAGCATCATGATATGCATTCTTGTGTTGTGGGATTCTAAGATGAATCTGTTGTAACGTCGTATGCCGATATGCGGTTGAAGCGATCATTACAAACGATTGTATGCCCAAGTGTGGTTGTAGCAATCCGTAAATATTGTATGCCGAGGTGCGGTTGTAGCAATCCTTAAACATTGTATGCCGATGTGCGGTTGTAGCAATGATATTGTATGCCGATGTGCGGTTGTAGCAATCCGTAAACATTGTATGCCGAGGTGCGGTTGTAGCAATCATATTGTATACCGATGTGCGGTTGTAGCAATGGTTCCAATAAGTTCTTCAATTGAACTTGAGATGATGAGTCGGTACCGCATGCATCTGCATAGAGTCGTGAGTCGGTCTCTATGAGTTGCATTTGTCATCATTGTATTTGTGCATTGATGAATACACATATATATGTATATGTTGATGTGGAATGAGTAGAATTGTGCAGGTGTGCATGGATGGATAAACATGAATATGTGTGTTTATGTCGAATGATAAGCATTATGAGGAATATGCTTGGTTTTATATATATATGCCTTGCGATGTATATTGAGTGAGATGTGATGATTGTGACATAGTAAACATAATATGTATGTTTATGCGGTATGATGGAATGGTGAGAATATGTGGTATATGTGTATTTTTATGTTGAGATATATAATTATATGCATTGTTATTATGATAATATTTCTCACCCTTCTGCTGTTTTATGATGCTCTATGAGGCATTGCAGATTAGGTATCTGGCGGTCTTTTTGTGAAGCGTGTCTTCATTTTCCTTGTTGGTCGGTTGGCTCTGATATGTAGCACCGGGTAGCTAGGACGTTTTGATCTTTTTGTGATACATTTGCATATGTATCTTGCTGATGAATTTGTGTATATAAACATGATGTTGCTTGTGATCCATATTGGATGATGTATATATATGTTGATGTATATATGTGGTTGTTATTCAATATTTTAGATGTTTCCGCTTTTATTCTAAATATTGAGATGTGGGTATAAGGACTGAGATCCTTTGTTGTTTGAAAGTTACCCCACTGTTGCATATCTTTGTGAGCAGGTGTTGTATGTGTTTAATTTCATGCATAATGTGACATTCTCTTTTTATGCCGTAGTTACAATTATACTCTGATGAAATTTTCAATACGTGCCTAAATGATTTAATTGATTATTTAGGGGTATAGAAAGGGGTGTTACATGCATCACATAAATGCTTGATGCCAAATTTGAAATTCAAGGTTCATGTAAATGATGATTTTGCACATGCCAAGTTGATTTCTTGACTTAATCGTCAAAAGTTGAAACCATCAAGTGATTCATCAAGATTCTTTCTGGTCTTGGAAGAGGACAAAGCTTGGAAGATGACAAAATTGGAAATGGAAATCCTGTGGCACAAGAAATGCACACAATCTGCCAAATGCTGTCATGAAATTTAGTTTGAGCAAGGCATGTTGTGAGGTTCATAAGTCCTTGCTCAAGTTGAATTAATGGATGTTATTGTACTCTTTGGAAACCCACAATAACATAATTCAACTTTTATGTCCAACTTTGGTCTTGAATCATCTTGGATCTAATGAAAAATGGCCTCAAAGTTGGACAAATCATGAGACAAATTCTGTCTCAAATTTTTCTAAGTTTTGGAAAAGTGTCCATTTTCACATTTTTGTGATTTTGATTAATCCATAACTTAAAATCCATGAGGATTTAGAATCTGATGTAGTTGATAATCTTGAAGTATGTAATGAGAGCTTTCATATGAGCTTTGGATGGAAGAAAAAGGTTTCTTGGATCACAAGTTATGGCCTTGCAAAGTTGGGTATAAATTACTTTTTTTCATAACTTAGTGAAATTTCAAGTTTCTTATGGTTGCCCCTTTTGCAAGTAACCCCACTTTTCTTGATTTTTCTTGATGGATGATGATCCAAACCATAAGTTAACATTGTTTTTTACTCAAGGAAGCTTTGTTTGTCAAGAAATTCAAAAAGTCAAACTTGGTTTTTGGCACAGTTGACTTTTTATCAGATGAATTTCAAACTTTGTGATCTTATATGAAATCAAGTCCTTGACCCAATTCAAACCTAATGGATGGATTCCATAGGTGTTTTATAGTGTCTTGAATCATATCCCAAGGTTTGGGATCATGTCTTGGTCAAAAGTCAAAGGTACAATTGACTTTTCATCAGAAAACCCTAATTGGTCCAGATGAATTTGAATCCATGTACTGCTTATGAACCAAGTTCTTTGGGTCAATCCAATCTTGTGAATGGATCAATATGATGTGTTGGAGGTCTTCAAAACACTTCTTGAGGTCTTGGCTCATGCCTTGCTTCAAAAGTCATCTTAGGGGTGAATTAGGTCAAGAAACCCTAATTCCTGATTTTTGATGAATTCATCCCCCGAGGCTATTTTGAACTTGTGATTAGATCCATGAGGTCCTTTTGAGGTTATTAGATCATGTTTTGAAGTATTGGCTCATTCCCAGATGAAAATTTCTCTCTGGAGGCCTTGGTCGACCAAAACCCTAATTTGGTGACACTGATGATCTTGAGGCTTGATCAACTTGAAATGTTGAACTCTCATGCTTAATTCTTGATGTGGGAGACCTCTTAATACTTCATGGATGTTTGAGAGGCTTGACAAGTTGAGGATCATGTCCATTCTTGATTGATCCTTTGTCTAAGTACTCTGAGAGGGCTCAAAACCCTAATTCTTAGTTGAAGTGAATGCTCAACAATCTTTGAGAGGATTGATGAGGCATGAAGGTACATCCATATTGTGGTGATGATTTGCACAATGATGGGAAATCTTGTGGTCAAAATTTGGGGTATGACAGAAAGAACTTGCTCGACCATGGAACGCCGAAAAGCTAAAACAATATTATAGCTAAGGCACTAATCGTCTATTTGCTTCGTCGACGCGACGAGCATAGCGTCCCGACTACGGATGCGCGTCCAGGTACAAGAGCTACATACAAACTAAGGCAGACTTTCTCTCAAGAATAAGCTAAACCCATTTCCGATGGCGGTTCCTCGACTAAGCCTGCCCTCGTCAAAGTACCATGATAGGCAGAACACCCAGCTCGCGATGGAAAGTTCACGTCGCGAACTCAGGCCTCAAACATGACCTGAGCTTCGCTCTCATGCCCGGTAACTACCCTGGCCGTTCGATTAGTCCCCCTTACTGACCAACATATCTAAGTCGAGTAAACCGCAAAACAACAAACCATTCAGTCACCCTTATTACGGGCATACACTCTCGTCGAGCAAAGTTACTACACTTAGCAAAAATAAAAGCAGATAAAGCCATGCGCGAATGTAAATCATACAAAACTGACCAGAACGGCCGGAAACATACATATCACAATAATAAGTCATCACGAGGACCACATATTGTACTTGTTATATAAAAAAAGGGGCCATGCCCCATGCAAAACAATAAATTACATAAACACTGCACGCAGGTCGAAGGTACAACAAAAAGTAACACTTCTCCATCTGCTGAGACTCCTCGGGGATAGTCTGCATCTACGGAGGCTCCTCCTGGAGAATCTGAGCATGCTCCTCTCAGATCAGGAGAAAGTCAGGGATGAAGATCTTTCCCCTCAGTGGACAGTTGGGCACCGGGGTTCACAAGTTTCAGCTGCGCCACAACGTTGTTGAAAGAATCCTCCTCAATGGCTTCGACATCATCCTCCGCCTGCACAATGCGAGCAGCCAACTCATCCCGAGTCTTCAGCTCCTTTAGACTCTCGTACTTGTCTTCAGCAGGGGCAGTAACAGATCTTATTTGCTCGACGAAATCCTCCACGACTTTCTTCTCCGCGGCCAGGGTGTCTTTCTCCCCTTGGATCTTGGTGAGCTCCTCCTGAGATCTTTTCCTCGCCTCCTCGGTAGCTTTAGCTTCCTCCTCAGCCTTCTTCACCTTCTCCTCCAGGGCCAATATTGCGGCTTGGGCCTTCTTCAGCTCAGACTCATGAGGGGAATCTTCCTCGGCATAGACCACCGCCATCTCCAGGACCCTAATTAAGGCGGAAGCATCCTGCGCCAACATCGTCCTCTTGCTCGGGAGGTCCATCCCTTCGAGCTTTAGAGACTCTGCTCGAGGAACTGTCAAAGAAGAGCCTTCAAATAACTTTTTTTTGTGAAGGCATGGAGGCAACTCGAACTTGCTCTTCTCCCCTGCCTGGCTGAGGTCCACCAACTCGTTCTGCCAGAAATAATTAAACCTCGAGGTTCCAGGCACTGGGGAACCCTGGACAGGCGGCGGAGTCGGCAAGGAGGTCCCCGACCCCGTCTGTGGAGGTGGCACTCGTTGGGTAAGCCGGCCGTTCGTAGTTGTTGCGCCGCCCTTGCCATTCGCCTGGGCATTTTTTACCATCCGCCTGTGCGCTGAAGGCATTTCACCTGCAAAAACATTACGGGCACGTTAGCAAACATGGAAGACAATAATCTAAACAAGCTAAAAAATAAAGACTACCCAGCAGTTTAAGAGCACCAGCATGAGTCCTGCACTCAAGGAGCCCCTTCGTGTTGATGTAACGACTCTCCACCTTCTGCCTGCCATCTTCCTCGAAGATCGGATCCCCGGTCTTAGTCCAGCACTCCGCAGGGGTAAAACCGTTGACAAAATTCACCAGCGCTGCGTAGCCGGCTTTGTCATCATCTTCCAGCATCTTTAGCTGGGCAAGATACTGGTCAATTCCCTGGGAAAAATGAGACCCACTCCAGCAGAAGGGGAACTTCAGCAACCTATCTGCCACTACTTTGCCCTGCTCATCATGGACATCCTCCCGGTTTTCATCCATCGACACCTCCCAGACGTACGCAGAATCCCAGGCCTTCTTCGACAAGGGCTCGATGACGTAAAACCTCTCCTTAAAAGTCCTTATAGACTCGGAGAACGGTTTGAACAACTTTCTCGCCCGCTTCAACGAGACCCAGCCGAACTTCCTCCCCAAGACTTGCCTCTGGAGATAGAAGATTGTAAAGAATAAGGGAAGGTGGCTCCTATCTTCAAGAATTCACACGTTAGTTCAAATAAACAGATAAATGCCAAGGAATTGAGGTGCAGCTGCGAGGGGGCCAGGTCCAAATGCACGAAGACAGATCTCTGGAAGTCAGTAAAGGGTAGTCTCAACCCAATGTCCTTGAAGACGTACTCATACATCGGGAAGCTCTCCCCGTAATTCGTGCAGATACAGTGGTCTTCACCAGGAAAATGCACCTTCCATTCCCCTTCAGTCCCCACGGTCATGAAGGCATCCCCATGAAACAAGGAAAAAATGGAGGCATACTCCGCGGGCTCTACAACTATCCATTCCTGCACGAAGGTCCCCTCAGGTGGAGTCTCGTCGACATCGCTGGGAGTGGTTGTAACTTCTGTGTCGCTGCTTTTCGAGGAGCTCTCCTTGCACGAATCTATTAGAATTTCTTCTTCAGGTTCACGAGCCATCTCCTCCACTAGAAAAGCAGAGGACAAAAGTGAATTTTATGACAAAATCAAATCCACCCTTCCACCGCTAGTCAAGTGAAAAGGCGCACGAAGGCCCGAGGACGGCATCCCTGACCTAAGCCCTACTCAAATGGCACAAGTGGGGCGCGAGGAGATGCCCGGGCAACCCCTCCAATGCACACGGGGAGATTCTCTCGGGTTCGCTACCCAGAATTTCGTTTGAAGGCCTACCGGAAAACTCATAGGTACACCGGAAAATTCATGAGCTCCGCTGGCGACAAACGCGTCCGTGGTTGTAACGGCGCCAGAAGCGACCTATACCCCTAAGCTCCTAAAGTTCCTGCGTCCACGACAGCGACAAAAAGTGGCTAACCCACCGTCTGCCACCTACAGTCGTCGGAAACTGCTACTGTACTACCTAGAATTAACCTAACTGCATGTATTCTAGAAAAACAGAAATAAAAAGCTTGAAACTAGAGCAAAGTTGAGCGACTTACATGGTCTAGGAAGTATTAGAGGGTCGAAGACGGTGCTCGGAGCTGGTACGACGGATGGACGACGGTTGACGGCGGCGAATGAAAGAGTTCAAACAGAGAAGCGAAAAGTGCAAATGAGCAGCTTCTCCCTCTATTTATAGGCATTCTGAAGGCACGTGCACGAGCACGCGCAATTAGGGGCATCATCATGACCCTAGCCTAGCCATCATGACACATTTAATGCAGCATAGGGCTCAAGGTACACGTGGCGTCCAACCTCTTCAAATCACATCAATCGTTGGGCTCCCCATACAAAGGGCACGTCATACAACATTACGTATCCCGCAGGCACCAACTCCTTTGGGCATCGTAGAGCAACTCCATCTTGTCGGCAAGCGACAACCCTTTTTAGATCTCCTCTGGACTGCAAATTACCCTTAAGTCATCACTCTGGTGCTCGGAGCAACGACTTGGGGGGCTCCTGTTCCGGACTGGACCAATGACTAGGCATGGCCTAATCCACTTCTGCTCCCAGAACGACCCAATTGCCTAAGTCTAGCCAATTTGGGGCAGCATTTACCTTTATGCCCCTCTACCGGGAAAATATGGTCGGATGACCCCAATGGTCACTTGCTCCTCCTCGGTATTTCCTGCCTGTTACGCACGACTCCACCATCCAGAAATAGTTGCAATGCCCGTGCCCGGAACTGCATCCTTGCTCGTAGCAACGGCTAGTTTCGGGCACCTCTGCCCGTCCTAACGGCTAGTTTCTGGCAGTTACCTATTCTTCAGAAAACGGTTATTTCGTCCCGAAAATAGGGACCGTTGGCCACTCGCTGGGGGCACGATAAAAACCCTCTCATATGAAAGGGTCATGTATTCCAAATCATGCTACGAAATACACACTTTGTACTTGCCTTTCTCTCTCTCTCTCTCTCTCTCTCTCTCTCTCTCTCTCTATTCTTACTTTAGCATCGGAGTTCCTTGCAGGTACACCCCCTCCTCATCTTTCAGACCCAGCATCGTAGACGTCATCATTGGCCCACTTCAGGTTCTGATCAGCTGTTAAGTAGGGATGGCAACGGGTCGTGTCGGGTGCGGGTTTCACACTACCCAAACCCGCACCCGAAATCACCACCCGAACCCAAAGGCTATTCGGGTGGCAAAATAACATCCACGCCCACACCCGTTAGGTTCGGGTTTTTCCACCCAAACCTGAACCCGTAGCAAAAACACAAAAATACAACAACAACATTGAAATTTGAAACACAAGAATTCCATCAAGGTATCTCAAAGAAATTAAGGAATTAAATTACAACTTTGCATCAAGTTTGGTAACATTACAATTAAAATTAAGGTCTTCAACATCTTAACATTACAATTAAAATTAAAGTCTACAGTCAAAGCGGGTGTAGTTTCGGGCGCGAGTGTCACACTACCCAAACCCGCACCCGAACCTGAACCCAAACCAAGTCAACTCGGATTTTCACCCGTTGACTCGGGTTCGGGTGGGGGTGGGCCCCGCGGGTTTGGGTCTGCCTGCCATCCCTACCGTCAAGATCAAAATGCAAGTATTGTAATAAGCTTGGTCATTTAGAAGCTTTATGTTATTCGAAATTGCATGATTTAAGATGGTCAAATGGAAATACCTCAAGACCTCTTTAAATCATTAACATTCAAGAACTCAAAAAGATTTAGGTACTAAATGTGAAAACCTAATTTTTTTTGCATGAATGTTTTGCACCTTCGAGGACATAATTTTAAATTAAGAAAAGTTTCACAAATCATGAGTTTGAAGGTTCCATCAAAAGATGGTTTTGTTGATCTTGATGGTTGTGAAACTTTTTGAAATAACTGTTGTGAAAAGTATTTGTCAAAGTTATCATCATTGGAAATGTATGAACCAACTCTCGTACCAAGCAATTTTGAGAGATGGAAAATCGACGGCATTACGTGATTCTCTTAAATGAGGGAGACTTAAAAAGTATTTGAAAATTTGAGATAAAACACTTGATAGAGAATAAAAAATCGGAAAGCCCCAATTAAATCCTATAGCAAGTGGCATTGATGTGCTTAGTAAATTCATTTTATTACTGAAATTCTGGCCCATGCAGACAACAGATGTCCTAACACATGTCAAGACATTGTGCTACATAATCATTTAAACAAGAACAGAACATCACACAGTTGATACTCTGTATATCAACATAAAGTCACAACAAATGTTACAACATCTGCTACGACATGTTTATCAAGAGTAGATACAGAACTTTAAAAACTGCTGAATGATAAACAACACACGATATGTTAACCCAGTTCGGTGCAATTCACCTACATCTGGGGGATACCAATCCCGGAAGAAGACTCCACTATCTGTAGTAAAATTATAAAGTTAAACTCCCCCATTTACAACTTTATCTCCTAAATACTACCCAATGAAACCTTTAGCAAAGAACAACCTCTTTGATATGAGAATCACCACTCACTTCCCTTAATCACAATCTGTGATATCTAACAGTTACAAACTCCAACAACTATATCATTCTACTTGAAAGACACCTCTTTCAAAGTTCAACCAAGACTCTTGACTAACAACAATACTCGGTTTTGCTTAAAAGCTTCAACCAAGAACAACACTCAACTCTTGCTTCAAAGCTTTGAGTGAGAATAATATACAACAACCTATGTCGACCACATAGTATCAAAAGATACATGGGTGACTTACAAACTACACAAGAGACTCTTAAAACCCTTATGTTGCACCAACGGCTTGTTGTTGTGTGTACTACCTCTTTTAGGTCTAGAAAGTCCTTATTTATATACTCTTGCAGTATGGGCTTGGACTCTTCAATCAGATCTAATCTTCACATTTTAATTCAGCTGCAAGATCTTCTCCACAAAAATAGGAACAAATCTCCAAATAGTTTCCTAAAAAGTCTCCAAGATCCTTTTTATGAAATCTAGTCAAATTTGCACTTTGTTCCTAATAAATCTCCTTGGCCTGCGTATAATGATGAGGTATATCCAAAAAGATCTCATCAAATCAAATCAAATCCGTCAAGAGATATACAATAGCAGCACCTGCTGTATCAGACAAAAATGTCGTGACATATCCTTCGACATCTTGATTAACCATCACATGACAGCAAAACAGCAACACCTGCTGCACCAGACTAAGATGTCATGATATCTGTCTTCGACATCTGTCTGAAACACATAACACCAGTACCTGATAACACGATTTTACACTACATATTTGGCTCGATTTACATTGAATTATTTAATCGTTTTCGTTTATTTACATGATATTTTGCAAGTGTTAAGGTTATTTCCAAGTATTTTATCTCAAGTGACTTGTATAAGAAAAGAAGAGAAAAGAGAAGAAAAAGAAAAGAAAATAAGGCATTTGACAGCAAAAACCAGATTCTGCACTCAAGGCGCGTGGCGACCGTCACAGGTCTATGGCGACCGTCATGGTACCTTAAGTTGTGACCCTCGTCACAGGTGCATGGCGACCGTAACGCAGCTTTAGTGGTGACCGTCATCACAACTTCATGGCGACCGGCACAAGTATAATTCTCATAATATAATTTAAATCGCGTGGGCCACTCAGCATCACGTTTCAAGCCACGAAGCCTCTTTCCTTATTTCTCTCCACGCATGGTCTTGTAACCACCCACTACAGCACTACTGGGAAGGTTTTCTCCCACTTTCTCCATGACTCACACATGACCTCGGGAGTTACCAGATACATTGTTACTTTATATATAGTAGTTTTCTTTACATTTTGAACGATCCAAGTTTTTATGCGTGAAAGCGCTTTTCATAGTTTTAGGCAGAGAATTACAATTGTAAAAGGGGTATTTTCTCACATCGAGGAACTACTCCACCATTAGTATTTAGGCCTATGTTCTATGTAACTTGCTTGGATCAACAATCTTTCCATCATTTTATCGAAGTTATTTCCAGTTTTGTTTAATTCAAGTCTCCATTTATTATCCCGTATTTACAGGTTCTTTATTTTATCGCTTTATTATTATTGTTATTGCATTTCATAATTGTTTAAGCATGTTGTCCTTGATTATATTTACCATGTTTCTGTTGTTTTCATTTAATTCCATGTTCGGCTAAATTGTCCTGAGTCCGGCGTATGAGGACCGTCGTTACCGACGGGACTCGGTAGAAAATAATAGGTGTGAACTTATGATTAAAATTCTGTTTTGGTTTTAATTTCCAAGTCTAATTTAAATAGCTTTGTCACGAGAGTGAGAGGTTATTTAACATGATTTTGTCACGAGAGTGAGAAATTAATTAAGGTTAGAGCCGACACTGCGAGAGCGTGGGGGTCGAACCGGATAGTGGAAATTAGGCAACATATCTAAATATAGCGAGAGCGCTTTAGATACGTTTAGGATATTATTGGCTTTCAAAATATATTTCCTAGTTATCGGGCGAGCGAGAGCAAAATCTCGGGATTAGGGAACATGACTTTAGTTAATACCGCGAGAGCGTGAGGCGGAGTTTTTAAGTCGGTATATTCTACGGAACTAAGTTATAGTTGTAATTAGTACCTGAATTCTACAAAGTCCTTTAGGAACGCGGAATCCATATTCCGACCTCTCTTTATTATCATATTTTCTTAGTTTTATTTTAGTTCTAGTCTTAGTTTTCCTTTAATCAAATATCATTAGCCTTAGCTTTACAAAGCGACGATAGATTACGGTAGGTTGACATTGGTCTCTGTGGGTTCGACAATCTTTTATATTACTTCGATATTTCCGTGCACTTGCGGACGCATCAAGTTTTTGGCGCCGTTGCCGGGGACCAATAGTCAATATTGTTATTTCGTTATTGCACCGTATAGACTAAGGCACTCCCATAAAATAATAATAATAATAATAATAATAATAAAAAATTAAAAACTATGTATCACCTAAATTTTCTCTATGATAACCACTCACAATATCTTGAGGAGCCGCACCCAAATTTTCTCTACAATTACCAACTGCAATACTCCCAATATTTTGAGGAACCGCAACCAAATTTTTCCTATGATTACCATTCCCAAAATTTCGAGGAACCGCAAGATTCTCATAATTCCAACCTAGAAATATTAATGCAGGATTTCAATGCGACACTGACTCACTCCCAATATCTCGGGGAACCGCACCAAAATTTTCTCTACGATCACCATTCCCAATATTTCGAGGAACCACAAGAGTCTGTTAATTCCAACCTCGAAGCATTAATGGAGGATTTCATTGAAACAACAACTAATTCTAGGTTAGAATCTATGATGGAGCACTTTGTGGAGACACAAACTCTCCAGAATGAAGAGCTTAGAAGATAACATCTCGATACTTATGAAAACCTTAGGCAGATAAACACTATGGTCGAGTCCCTCGCGACTCACACTGAGGCATTGGAGACTCAAATCTCCCTGCTTGCACAGACACCTATAGGACCCTCCCCCGAGGAGCATGTGGATGTTGTAACAACCGTTAATGAAAAACAAATCGAGAATCCCGAGGAGAGTGATAATGAGGGTGAGGAGAGTGATATTGAGGTTGAGGAGAGTTCTGGTGAGGAAGAAGTAGAGATTGAGAAAAATTCACTTGAACCACCCGAAAGGGAGGTTGTCGAAGAGGTAGCGAAGGAAGCACCTAATGTCGTTCCTCCTCCATATACCCCACCAATTCCTTTCTCGCAAAGGTAGAATCCTAATCCAAAATGTATGCGGAGGCATTGGAAAATATCCAAACCGATGCATCTTTATTTGAGGTCACGCATAAAAAGAGAAAATTCGAGGACCATGAAACATGGGATATCATTACCGCTAAGAGGATAATGTTAGACTTTGAGATGGTGGATGAAATAGCTAAGCCCAAACTTGAAAAACTAATACTTAGGATAGATCCAGAACCACCACCACGAGTTCAAAAGAATGAACCACCCCACTGAAGGAAGAAAAGAAAAGGTGATGGATATGTGAGATGGCTTGATAAATGGCCATGGAAACCGAAGATTAACATTCCTAACCGTCGAGCTATCGACGTTAAACAAAGCCCTGCATGGGTGGAAACCCATGAGATTTTAATTTAATGTTTTCCTTTTATTGTTTGTGTTTGCAGAAAATAAAGAATTGTATCGCTTGTCACGTCTCAGCTACATTTAGGCGAAAGATCTCTAGATGACAATCCCTTAAGATGAGTTGGTGCCCACGGACATTCCTATGAATGTCGCTGCTGGTGGTGACACCGATGATGAGTCCGATAGGAGAGGGCATATCTCTCCCATTCGTGACTCACCTTCTCCTTGTCCTTTCGCATGGTCAGGTTCCACCTGCACACACCGCACCGTATTTTTCTAACATTTTTTTTGCAGGTACTTCCTTCGGAAACAAATAGTATGATGAGCGGCTTCAGGAAAATGAAGTTTCAGCAAATTCAGATAACTCGTAGTACAAGACACCTGAGTAGAAGTGGCCAGCGAAGACAGGGACAACAAGGGAAGAATTAGTGCGAATTTGGTCGTGGTAGCACGCAATGGCATTCATACAGGTTCTATCTTTCCTTTTTCACCTTTTATCAAAACATTGAGGACAATGTTTGGTTTAAGTGTGGGGGAGGAACATTTACCGCTTTCATTTTACCGCTTTCTAGTTAGATTTACTGTTTTCTAGCATGATTTTAAATTTTTTTCTGTTTTAAATGTTTCGTTCGTCTGTGCACGTGATGTCGAGTCTTTATGCTGATTTTATGTTGTTTATCGATTTTCCCATTCTCTTGAGCCATACCAAATATTTTGAAAATTTTTGAGTTAAAAATAGTGTTTCTTTTTAAAATCTTAGGTTACAGGCGAAATTGAGGTTAGATTGTGAGACTTGGGAAAATTCTGCAAGATCGGTATCGTCTTAACACCGTGAGCCTCTAGATTATGGAAATTGATTTGAGTACTTGTTATGCCATAGCCATAAGTTCTCACCCCTTTAGTAGTCCCTAAGTAGTTTATTTAGCAGTCAGCACCATCCTAAGCACACACTAAGTAGGAAGCCGATGCAAATAAGTGTATGATCTCAGGCTTAAAAGGTAAATTAAGAAGAAAGGAAAAAATAAATGAATAAAATGCTCCCTCTAAGTTAGGTGATACTCACCCGATCATTTAGCCCAACGGTGCAAATTTCTTTATTTTATTGATATTTAAGCCAATGTGCAAAAAGAAAAAAAAAATGAATGATGATAATGAGATCATAGTCATTAACAGGCTATCCTATCATGTGAAAGGATAATAGGCTTAATGTGATTGCGCCATAATGAAAAAGGACGAAAGAAGGATGAGTGAGTTAGGCTTAGGTATAATGACATGATTCAGATTGGTTTGTATAGGATGGAGGTTGATGACCGCAAAAGCGGAATTGTGTTGTTACGATATCCTTAATGTGTGAGCAAGTACCTATCGATACAAACTTAACCGAAGTAGAGTTGGTAGCCTAGGATGAGTATCCGTATACACTATTTTTCTCGCGAGTCAAGGTTTGCTTGAGGACAAGCAAAGGTTTAAGTGTGGGGGAGTTTGATAACACGATATTACACTACATATTTGGCTCGATTTACATTGAATTATTTAATCATTTTTGTTTATTTACATGATATTTTGCAAGTGTTAAGGTTATTTCCAGGTATTTTATCTCAAGTGACTTGTATAAGAAAAGAAGAGAAAAGAGAAGAAAAAGAAAAGAAAATAAGGCATTTGACAGCAAAAACCAGATTCTGCACTCAAGGCGCGTGGCGACCGTCACAGGTCCATGGCGACCGTCATGGTACCTTAAGTTGTGACCCTCTTCACAGGTCCATGGCGACCGTAACGCAGCTTTAGTGGTGACCCTCGTCACAACTTCATGGCGACCGACACAAGTATAATTCTCAGAATATAATTTAAATCGCGTGGACCACTCAGCATCACGTTTCAAGCCACGAAGCCTCTTTCCTTAATTCTCTCCACGCCTGGTCTTGTAACCACCCACTACAACACTACTGGGAAGGTTTTCTCCCACTTTCTCCATGACTCACACATGACCTCGGGAGTTACCAGACACATTGTTACTCTATATATAGTAGTTTTCTTTACATTTTGAACGATCCAAGTTTTTATGCGCGAAAGCGCTTTTCATAGTTTTAGGCAGAGAATTACAATTGTAAAAGGAGTATTTTCTCACATTGAGGAACTACTCCACCATTAGTATTTAGGCCTATGTTCTATGTAACTTGCTTGGATCAACAATCTTGCCATCATTTTAATTTCCAGTTTTGTTTAATTCAAGTCTCCATTTATTATCCCGTATTTACAGGTTCTTTATTTTATCGCTTTATTATTATTGTTATTGCATTTCATAATTATTTAAGCATGTTGTCCTTGATTATATTTACCATGTTTCTGTCGTTTTCATTTAATTCCATGTTCGGCTAAATTTTCCTGAGTCCGGCGTATGAGGACCATCGTTACCGACGGGACTCGGTAGAAAATAATAGGTGTGAACTTATGATTAAAATTCTGTTTTGGTTTTAATTTCCAAGTCTAATTTAAATAGCTTTGTCACGAGAGTGAGAGGTTATTTAACAAGATTTTGTCACGAGAGTGAGAAATTAATTAAGGTTAGAGCCGGCACTGCGAGAGCGTGGGGGTCGAACCGGATTATGGAAATTAGGCAACATATGTAAATATAGCGAGAGCGCTTTAGATACGTTTAGGATATTATTGGCTTTCAAAATATATTTCCTAGTTACCGGGCGAGCGAGAGCAAAATCTCGGGATTAGGGAACATGACTTTAGTTAATACCGCGAGAGCGTGAGGCGGAGTTTTTAAGTCGGTATATTCTACAGAACTAAGTCATAGTTGTAATTATTACCCGAATTCTACAAAGTCCTTTAGGAACGCAGAATCCATATTCCGACCTCTCTTTATTATCATATTTTCTTAGTTTTATTTTAGTTCTAGTCTTAGTTTTCCTTTAATCAAATATCATTAGCCTTAGCTTTACAAAGCGACGATAGATTACGGTAGGTTGACATTGGTCTCTGTGGGTTCGATAATCTTTTATATTACTTCGATATTTCTATGCACTTGCGGACGCATCAGTACCTGCTGTAACAGATCAAGATGTCATGACATCTGTCATGACAGTAATGCTGTCATGACTGTTGATGATGCTTCAACATCTTACTCGACATCCTACCAAGTATTATAACCACATATGTACTGATGTATGATCAACCATGTCAGGCATCTTACCCAACATCTTGCTGTAAACTTGTTTTAGCCAAAATGTAGCCAATCAAAGACCTAACAATCTCCCCCTTTGGCAAATTTTGGCTAAAACAACCTTTGGATAACACAACCAGCTCCCCCTCAAGGAAACAACCAAGGAACACTACTACTACTTACTTCTCCTCGTTTTTAGCCATAATATGCCAAACCAAGCAATTATGCATTTAAGGGAAAACAAGCAAGTCAATAGTAGAACACATCCAACTCAGAATATTATACAATCTAATAGGTTACAGTACTCCCCCTATCATAGATAACCAGTGCTCCATTGCAAGAAGAACACCCAAAATAAATGGAAAACATAAGACGCATCTTCATGTCTTCAAGAGCGCACCCTCTGTTCAACACACATGCTGAACACATTCATCAACTGCTTGACCTTCAAGCAACCCATGTACCATACCATTATAAAATCAGAGATAAGTTCTCCCCCTATCTCTCTCAATTGATGCTTCTTCATCAAGAACCACCCCAAAACCACTACATGATATCCCATGACAGCTTCATGATCATATAGTGAGAGTACCAGGAACACATCCTTGTACCATAACTAACAAACTCTTGGATTGAGACCAAAGCTCCATTGATCCCTCTCGTCCAGAAACTATCCATACACCACACGAATTCCTCCTTAATTCTCATGTATAGATCTCCTTGTTCCCTGAGATACAACCCAATTGAATCGGAATGCTTCACATTCCTCAAAGAGACGCATATGGCCCCTTAGTTTGCTAGCTCACCCATATGTTCTTCACACTTGAAGGACATCAAACACATGCTCCAGAAATTTTCAGCCCATTTGCTCCACAAACACCAAACTGATCCACTTCTAGCATGTCCCATTCACATCAGGCTTCCAAGACAATCCTTTACCCATCATTCTCCCGTATGACAAGATAAATACCTCTTAGATAAGATGTGAACTCAGAATTCTACTCCAAGGATAACTAACCTCGAAAATGTTCTAACATCTGTTAGGACATTCTTCACACATCACAGACACCACACACCATGGTTCTTGATATGCTCCACCACTAGACTTACTATCAGGATAGTAATCCAAACTGAAGATCTTCACACAACACTGCGTCACCAGCTTGAACAAAGAGAACTTCAGAAACCCAGAGAATAATAAACTCTCATCCACAAAAAGAAGGTATACTTCCATCCTCAACCCAGAACTTCTGCCACAAGCTCCAAGAGAACCAGAACCTCCTTACATTTTCAACTAACTACTCTTCTGCACAAGAGCAATCAGTTTCAAGCATCCTGCTTGAATGCACACAATGAAACTAACCAAATGCCACTTTTTGATTGATCTCAATCTTCTTCAGAACTCCCACAAGATATATTGATCCACCAATGAAATCTGATTTTCAAGTCACATGAACTACTTGCTCCATAGCAAGACATCTTGGACTCACCAAGCCTCTTAGTCATGTAACATCTTCCCATTCACAGATCCCGCAAACTGCATGAGATAGACCTTTTTGAAGCATCCATAAATTCCATTCTCTTGTAGATCACCTTATCTTAAGCTGATGTGCCACATCACCAGCTGAGACCTCTGATGTTGAGCTAGATGTCAGAACAATCTGATATGACATCCAACTGTTGGATTCAGCTCCTCCTTCTGCCACTTAGAAGAACCTCCTCCCTTTGCAGAACAAGATTTCCATGCTCTCATAGACTTGATTTAGCAACCAAGTTTGAGTAGACAACCTCCATCCTGCTTTAGAACTCCAAAGACTTCAAACCTGCCACGTCTGAATCTTTAGAAAATAAGTAGTCTAAGACTACACCATAGCCATACCAAAGAATGCCACTTTCCTCAATAGAGCAGACTATAGAAAGTCAGATATATCTGCCACTTAACTTTAACTTCAACAAAAAGAGCAAGATCCATGCTCCAAAGCACCTAGATCAGAAATAAACTGATCCAAGTTGTAACCATCAAGAATATGATGTCTTCATCTTTATCTTCAATAGCATCAAAGTCCAGACTAGTTTCTTGCCAGGAAACTCTCCAGAGAACACATGCTTCTGTTACACCCGACTGAAGCCACTTCTTAGGTCACCACCTAAGACTAAAACAGATGCTAAAGCGTATGCAGTACCCCTCCCATGATTCTACACAAACTCAGATGATGAGATGTTCCAACATCTTGTTGAACATCAGCAATCTTGACTTTCAAGGATAATCAATTAAATACTTGTGGATTCCACAAATAGCAATTGATCTTAAATCCTTGTCCAATAACCCTTCTTCACTGTTGTAGCTGAGCTCCACCAGATCATGTCATGAACACTTATAAAGTATTCAATCTTTTTGCAAGTATCTTCTTCAAAGGACAATGTTAAGATACCAAGGCTGCCACCCTTGACTCAAGTAACTAAGACTTTCTCTGAACAAATCTTATTTACCTCAATAATTCTTCAATCAGATTGGATCCACTCTTAGGGTCAAGAGAGATGAATCCTTCCTTGCTGTTTTTGGACGGTGAAAATAAATCACCTCCACTTTCTTCAGATTGTGTTTCAAAGAAACACCTTCTAGTCAGAAGAGTAACTAGAAGACTCCAGATACACGACATAGATGCCTTTATGAGTGGACGTGAGAGAATTCTCAAGTATCTTTGACAACCTAGCCGATCAATCATTTATCAAACTCCTAGAGAAAGAACCTGATAAACTTAAACTCAACTCCTCTCCTCTTCAACTGACTTCAACTGCACCAAGAAACCAAGCTTCCAAGTACCAAGTCATCATACCAGATATCTAACCACAACTCCTTTCACTCCATCGCTCCCGACTTTGGAATAAAAGAATTCAGATATCTTCAAATATAGAGGCCGACGATTGAGACCTTCCACCAACTGTCTTCAGTAACAACTCCAGAATCCCATAATTCTAGAGCTCTTCCATCAGAAACACAAGCAGCATAACCACCAAGGAACAGATCCTGCTTGCCCTAATAAGATGTCACAACATCCTATAAGACACACCAACAAGGGAACTAACCACTTCTTCTGTAGTTGTTGTAGAACCTCCTCAGCAACTTGAACAACCTCCGGGTTGCTCCCTTCGATCCAAACCATCCATCTGATCCATTAATACCCTTGAGTATGTCTGAGTTGACTGATCTGATCTTCAAAACTCCTCCTTGTTTAAACGCCAGAAAGTATCTCCCAAAGATCTCATCCAGAACCAGACAGGATGTCTGCTCTGATACGAATTGAAATTATGGCCTATGCAGACAGCAGATGTCCTAACACATGTCAAGACATTGTGCTACATAATCATTTAAACAAGAACAGAACAACACACAGTTGATACTCTGAATATCAACATAAAATCACAACAGATGTTACAACATCTGCTACGACATGTTTATCAAGAGTAGATACAGAACTTTAAAAACTGCAGAATGATAAACAACACACGATATGTTAACCCAGTTCGGTGCAATTCACCTACATCTGGGGGATACCAATCCAGGAAGAAGACTCCACTATCTGTACTAAAATTATAAAGTTAAACTCCCCCGTTTACAACTTTATCTCCTAAATACTACCCAATGAAATCTTTACCAAAGAACAACCTCTTTGATATGAGAATCACCACTCACTTCACTTAATCACAATCTGTGATATCTAACAGTTACAAACTCCAGCAACTGCATCATTCTACTTGAAAGACACATCTTTCAAAGTTCAGTCAAGACTCTTGACTAACAACAATACTCGGTTTTGCTTAAAAGCTTCAACCAAGAACAACACTCAACTCTTGCTTCAAAGCTTCGAGTGAGAATAATATACAACAACCTATGTCGACCACATAGTATCAAAAGATACATGGGTGACTTACAAACTACACAAGAGACTCTCAAAACCCTTATGTTGCACCGACGGCTTGTTGTTATGTGTGCTACCTATTTTAGGTCTAGCAAGTCCTTATTTATATACTCTTGCAGTATGGGCCTAGACTCTTCAATCAGATCCAATCTTCACATTTTAATTCAGCTGTAAGATCTTCTCCACAAAAATAGGAACAAATCTCCAAATAGTTTCCTAAAAAGTCTCCAAGATCCTTTTTATGAAATCCAATCAAATCTGCACTTTGTTCCTAAGAAATCTCCTTGGCATGCGTATAATGATGAGGTATATCCAAAAAGATCTTATCAAATCAAATCAAATCTGTCAAGAGATATACAGTAGCAGCACCTGCTGTATCAGACAAAGACGTCGTGACATCTCCTTCGACATCTTGATTAACCATCACATGACAGCAAAACAACAACACCTGCTGTACCAAACTAAGATGTCATGACATCTGTCTGAAACACATAACACAAGTACCTGATGTAACAGATCAAGATGTCATGACATCTGTCATGACAGTAATGCTGTCATGACAGTTGATGATGCTTTAACATCTTACTCGACATCATGCCAAGTATTATAACCACATATGTACTGATGTCTGATCAACCACGTCAGGACATCTTACCCAACATCTTGCTGTAAACTTTTTTTAGCCAAAATGTAGCCAATCAAAGACCTAACAATTACTAACATTTTGGTTTGATGTAAATATAAGTTTACCCAAAGGGTGTCAATCCAAAATGAGAAATTGAGCAAGATGTGCAAATTTGATTAGAAAGGGATGCAAAAAGAAGAAGAAGTCAAGTCCAAAGCCCATCTGAGGCCCAAACAGATCAAAATAGGCTGGAAATATGCATTTAATTGATTAGCCCTAAAGAGCTAATCGATTAGGCACTTGTGAAATTCAAAATTCATGCCTTATAATTAATTAACTCTAAGGGCATAATCAATTAAATGACCCTAGGACGGTCGCTGCCATCAATCAATCATCAAAGTTAATTATACTAATTACCATAATCGATTAAAAGCTCGTATAATTGATAAGATCGAGCTTATAAAAGGTAATTCGCTCCTCTCCCTCTTCATCTCATATGTTGTTCCCTTCTCATCTTATTTGATTTGTCTTCAAATATTCTTTGAGAGTTTTTGTGCACTACTTTAGTGTTTCAATTCATCATATATTCTCTTTTTCTCTTTTCCTCTTATTTGCATCTATCGTAACTTGGTTACTAAGTAACAAGGTTGAGGCTAATTGGGCTAGTTCAATTATCCATCACATTATGAGGAGCAAGAGAAATGGGATTATGTGATTGCCATACAGTAACTAGATAATGAAAATCTTGGGGCACATTGGCTTCAATGCTAAGGATGAGGAATCCTTGGAAAATACTACAAGGACAAGAAATGACGCATTAATGAAGATGCAAATACTAATCAACAATGGAGTGTTAATCCCAAAACCTCCCAAATCAAATAAGTCATTATGCATTAAGGAGAGCCTTAGAATCTAGAGGATTTCGATTACAAAATTCCTCAGAATTCTCATATTAAAGCTCTCCTCAACATCCTCGCCAAAGAACAGAGAATAACCAACAAGAATATTAACAATCTAGAGCGTTAACTCACTCAAATATTGTTTCCACCTTAGTTGTTTTATGGTGATGATTATGGAAATGAGTAGTCATCACTTGCTTGATTGTTTTCTTTGCATGTTGCCTATTTTCTTTTCCTTACCTATTTTCCTTTTGTAATCGTATTATCAATTTTAATTAATGATGTTTTATAGTTGTTTATTAAATGAATCCTTCCTTTTCCTTAATCTTTCTTGATTATGTGTGTGAATTCGTTTTCCAGCCTCCATGTTTATTTACTTATTATTCTCGCCTTTTTTATAATGTCAAAGGGATAAAAATATACTCTCATGGGAAGCAGGATATATACTCTTTATATTTGTGAGGGGATGTTTAACCATTCCAATATTTTACCTTTCTTTGTTTGTTTTATCCACCTCTCTGAGAAATGTGTTGGCATCATCAAAAAGAGGGGGAATGTGGTCCGTGTGCTTGTAGATACAACTATTTGTTGTGGATCTATGTGCTTGCAGGTATAAAGTTGATAATCTCGCAAAAGATACTTCTTGATCTTTTGATGATGACAACAGTTGTTAATGTCTGAAGTCGGTGGAAATAGCTTTCAACTCTCTGATGATGGTAACCAAACTAGAAAAAAATCTCAAGTCTCATTAAGAAAATAGACTCAAGATTGAAGTATGATCGATGTATTTGACAAAAAAAATCTTGTAGTCTCAAAATAATGAAAGAGAGGAAGTGTGAAAGTTCGTCAGATTGTGTCTATTTGAGTGACCATAGTTTTGTTAAATTAAGGAAGTAGCTCTTAAGTTTTAAGGCAACTCACACACACACTTAAAAGTATTTTTATATTTGTTTTATATCCTGAAAATGTTTTCAAAACTAAGCAAAGTGATTAAGAAGATGTCCAATACCGTTAAAAAAATGTTTAACTACCCAATCGATGGAGACTTTTTCCAATCGATTGGAAATACTTTTTCGAACCACCCAATCGATTGGAGCATTAAGTTAATCGATTGGAAAAGGCCTAAACGATTAGCCAAAATATTAGGACAACATCTTAATGACTTATAACGACTGTCTATCAAATATTTCCATATTAGGCAAGGCAATCAATTAAAAACAGATAATCCAATCGACTGGGCACTACGCCAATCGATTGGCTCATCAATTTTGTCCATGGATCATTTCCATTTTAGGTTTTTCCTTCTCCGATATAATGGAGGCTCTCCTCCTCTTCAATACACCACCAATTTCCAAAGCTTTTCATTTTCTTTGAATTTTTTCTCTCTATTTTCTCTGTCCCTCTATATAAATATTTTTTCCTTTTCACTTAAAAATAACATCGATGAAGAATGTGTAAGTCGTTATGTTGTTGTTTTAATTCTTGAGAGTGTGATACTCTTAGGAAATTAAGTTTGTTTCATGAGATAAACTAGTCATAAAATTTTTGTTTAGTTTCTTGAACCTTGCCGAATAAAGTTTTTGTTTTGGTTATTGAGATAAACCTGAAAATATCTAAAAAGATTTGTTAGCTTAGCCCGTGGTAAAAGTTATCTTTGGTTGGGGATAAGCCTGTAAAAATATCAAGATCAAATTATATTAAGATTTGTAGGCATAACCTGTTAAAAGCTCAAATTATAGTCAAAATCTCAAGAAAATATCTTTAGGACATGACTAAGCAAGCGTTCGGTCAAACCTGAATAACTAGCTAGTAAAATCTTTATAACCCTTATCATATTTAATTTCTACTATTTACTTTTCCTGTTTTTATTTCCGCTACTATTTACTCTACTCATAATAAATGACTAACATTATTTAAAGTAAAATTGAAAATCTCACTATAGTAATCGTAAATTTTAAATCCCACGATTTACTCTACTCATAATAAATTGCTAACATTATTTAAAGTAAAATTGAAAATCTCACTATAGTAATCGTAAATTTTAAATCCCATGATTTATGCTTTTGTTATGCTTGAAGTCACTTGTCCAACATGTAAAACCTAACTAATATTAAAGACTAACGTGGCATCCAAGTGGATTTTTTTTAATTTATTATATAAAATCAACATGGAATTTATATATATATATATATATATATATATATATATATATATATATATATATATATATATATATATATATATATATATATATATATATATATATATATATATATATATATATATATATATATATATATATATATATATATATATATATATATATATAACTTTTTTATATTAATTTTTTTTATACTTTTTCTTAAATTATTTTTATTATTATTTTTTTTTTTTGTGAAAATCTCTTTATAAATTAATAAGTAAAATATTACTTTTAGCCTTAAAACCCATTATATTTCCCAAAGCCCAATACATATCTCAAATAGGTATTTGTTTTTGGCTTAGTAAGTTTTTTTTTTTTTTTTTTTATATAGAGTGGTATCCTTCCTTCCGTACCGACGAATCCACCCGAGAGCTTTCGTCCTGCGTAGCCTCCGAAAGTTTGACCTAGACTCCTTCGAACTCAAGACCTCAAGGGGAGCAAACCCTTGAGACCCAAAGGCCAACCCTCTCGGGTTTCTTAGTAAGTTATATAAACACTTAATGCTACTCTACTAAAATCGATGTATATCCATTGCAACATACTAAAAGCCAAACATAATACAAAACCATCTCGTCAGCACCATCATCTTGAAACCCAAAAAGCATTGCTGAGGGTATGTCTTTCATAATATCACTCTTTTCATGGCTAATGAGTTTCAAGTTCCTCTTCCCTCATTTTCAACACCATGCATTTTCCCCACCATGAATTTCTTAAATTCATGCATTTTTTGTTTTCTTAAATATGGTGAATGGAATAGTGTCATCCTCAGACAATGTCTTCCACCACAAACTCATGGTATCCTTACATCAGTTCAGGTATTTTGCCTCTAACATTCACTTATATTGCCTTCTCCCTATAATTAAGCCACTTATGTTTGATTACAAATATCATTATTTAATACTTAACATTTTGTTATGGGCTTACAATTACAATGATGTGATCAACTTAATTTGAAATGTCTTGTAAATCATTGTGCTTGTTTTGATATTGTTGCTACTCTTATATTGTTCTAATATTATTAGTTACTACATTTCAAAAAGTATTATAAGTGATAATCTCTCCACCTATTGAAATTTTTATTTTCTTGTGTTCATAGACATGTTCCAATTTTGATATATATTGTTGTTCCAGTTTTGAAAATGGCTCTCCTTAGCTTGATATTATTATTATTATTATGAGGTGTGCATATTGTTGTTCCAGTTGTGAACAAAATCGAATTCATTATTTTTTTTCTTCTTAAATAATCTTTACGTGTTCTATCTAATAAAATAGATAATTTTGTTTGAGTAGGAATATGGATGAATCCTAACCAAATACTCAGTCACATCTTGTGATATTACTCGGTGGTGTGGTTCTTTGGCGGAGAAACAGTCATAACATATTGTGGTTCAGTTCCTTGTAAAGTTGAAGGTTTCATGTGTAATTCAACAATAAAGAGAACAAGCATCACCATATATAAAACATTTATGTCCAACCAAATTCCTATTGTCTTTCTCTCATGTAGTGTCCAACCAAATTTTCGATGTCGAAAACGTAAGAGATGTTGAAGACAGATTGTCCGACCAAATTTTCGATGCAGTTCCTCTTATCAATTTTTCTTCAGCATGCAGTTCCTCTTGAGAATCATGCTATATCAGTCATTATATATGTGTTTTTGTAAGGATGAATTTGTGAAGATCATGGACCTGAGTTGAAGAATTTTATGTTTGTATCATACTCACAAACCATGCATAAAGCAGGGTGATAGTAAGTGGCTATGTTGATCCAAACAAGGTGTTAAAGAGGATAAAGAGTATTGGGAAAGTAAGAGCTCAAATAACAAAAAAAAATAATAAAAAAAAAAAAAAAAAAAAAAATATATATATATATATATATATATATATATATATATATATATATATAAAATAAAAAAATAAATTAAAATTCCACGTGGATTTTATATAAAAAATAAAAAAATCCACCTGGACCTGGATTGCCACATCACTGGTACGTGGAATTTTATATAAAAAAATAAAAAAAATCCACCTGGACCTGGATTGCCATATCACTGGTAATCAAACCTAGGTTAAAATAGTGCGCTCGGGGGTCTTACACACAAAATAAAAATAAATGGTTCGATCACCTGGTTTGGAGGAGTCTCATGTTCAGAATGTCGAAGAAGTTTACACAACTCAACACTTCGATAAGGGTCGAGTTCAACACATCTATCAGATGTTGGGGACTTAGTGTAGTTTTTAGTCTATAAGTCATCCAAACTAAGGGTGTTGAGAAAACACTATAGTGGTCGACCAAAGACTTTCTACAATAGGCATTTAGAGGTTTCAAAGGCAGTTATTATCATACTTCCCTTCCATAAAATGATGCACCAAATATAGAAGAACAACCAAGAAAAGGACGGTTTGTGGTGTGAGGACTTCAACATCCGTTGAAGTAACCGCTCTTGTTATAAGCCAAATATCGATTTCGACGGTATCACCAAAAGTGGTAGTTTCCCCACCACAAGTAACAAGTGTTCCCGTTACTCATAGGGTTACATAACTAATTTTGGGAGATCATAGGCCTTCTTTTCTTCCAATTTTTACCTTACCCTCTATTGGTAAGGAATACCGATATGACATATCAATTGCAATGATGTCAGACCTATAAACAATGCATCTACGTATGCATATAACGTAATAATTGTTGCATCTCCTCTCAATCTATATTTAGCATTAATATCTACTATAAATAATCCTAATCAAATGACACAACTACAAAGGGGGTTAAGATATATCCCTCATGTTATGTCAGCCTTAACCACTAGTTCCCACCAGTTTGTGTGGCAATAGATGGATGGTAGTAACCATGAGATGGTAAATATGCTTGCACAACAAATTGGTATTGTGTTTAACCCTTTGATTCAAAACACTAACCATAGTTACCAGCAAGTGGCGCACCAAATGGGTCAAATTCGTGATTTCTTTGGTGTTTTGCAAGCGCCTGTACAACAAGTGCCTAATAACCAAATACCACAGCAGGTTGTACCTGTCGAACAACCCGTACCAAGGGTAGTCGAAGGTAACGCATGCCAAAATGACCCTGCGGTAGTATTGGTGCATATAAACCAGGATCCAAAATGACCCTGCTGTAGTATTGGTGCATATAAACCAGGATGCAAATTAGGTGGTTATGAATGTTCAACAAAATAGTTTTGGGAGGGAAAATAATATAACTAATATGGCCGAATAAATTTTGGCCCAGAATGGCCTCAATGTTGGCCTCCATGGGCCAAATTTTGTCTTAGCTTTGTTTGAATATGTGTTGCAAACAGAACTTCCAAGAGGTTGGAAAATCCCTAAGTTCACTAAGTTTATAGGGGGATACCAACAAATCCATTGTCAAACATATTACTAGGTATTAGTTTGAGGCAGGAGACTTGGCAAATAATGAGAACGTAAAAATGAAGTATTTCCTAAATTCTTTAACCAAGAATGCTTTTACATGGTTTACGACTTTTTTTTTCTCCTCAAATTCCTTATGTAATTGGAATTAGTTGGAAGGAGTATTCCATGAACATTTTATATGGGTCAGTCGAAGATTAACATAAAAGACATGGCCAGTGTAAAGAGAAAGTTCTTTGAATCAATAGATGATTACCTTAACAAGTTCACTACAACAAAAATGACTTTTGGCAACAACATAAAACTGCGGCCTAAAGTGTAAAAACCGTAGCTTAAAGGTTTAAGGGACGGTTTTACAGGTGTGGAATAAATGGTTGTTGCCTATTCCAATATGCTACGGTGTTTTAACTTTTTCCCACCAAAGTCTATCAGCGTTGTCTATATACGTGAATAGGCTACAATTTTTGAATTAATTTTATACAGCGGTTTTGAATAAATTACACATTTATAACAATTGTTGTTTAAATAGACTATGGTTTTGTAAGCCAGCTTTAGTCACGGTTTTCATTTAGGCCACATTCTATAACTCTTGCATAATGTTCAAACCACAAATTTTTAATAGTTTTGTTTACACCTTTTATTTATTTGATAATTAGATAATATATTTATTTGAGTATTGATAATATTATGTTTATCCAAAAATATTATATTAAAGTAATGATAAAAATTATTTTTTATTTAATTCAAAGAATTCCACTATATACAATATAGTATATAATGTTAAGCTCTATTTAAAGCAAAATATACAACAACAACATCAACAAGAATAACAACAAAAACAACTTTCTAACGACATCTTGAAAACTCTTAATAAATTTTTTTTCCAGTGAACTTTCTTATTTTTATATATTTATAAGTGCATTGCTTCAATATCATTTCTCCCTCTCCATTTTCCATTAAAACCGATTCACATGCCCTACAAATTTAAATCAAACACACATATGTCAAAGTAAAAAAAAATCATAAAGCAAGAATTCAAAATCTAGTTATTTTCTTTTACCATGATAATATTACAAACTCATCCGAGCATAAGACGAATCCAATTGCACTAGAACCATACTAAAAACTTCTAATCATGTGGGTTCATCTTCAATTATTGACTGCAAAAAAAATAGTCTCAATTCCATTGATGAAAATACTTGTGTGAAACTTCTATGAAGTGAAACAGTTTATAACTTTTAAATAGTTCAATATAACCTCTAAAACTAGTTCTTTCTTACTGAGTGATGCAAAATACTAGTTATAAAAAATATTTGTCCAACAGAAACAGAGATATTGCATAGTAATAGAAAGAAAGTTGAGCAACAACTATTGATTAAAATCTACAACAACCATATAGAGAAGAATAGAAGAAATGAAATATGGTTAAAACTTAAAATTACAAACCTTGTGATTTCAAGGGAGAAAATCACATAGAATAATCTAGGGATTGAATTAGGGATAATGCAGAACGAATATAAAACACTGATAAAAGGAAACAAATAAATTTGCGACGTCTTACGAAGTGGTTGTTAGAACAAGATCTGGTCATGCATCTGGCCTTTAGTTTTGATTATAACAATGCATTGTTTCTTATATAACAATTTCATATACTAATGGTTTTGTGTCTAGTGTGTAGCTTTTGCTTAACAGGTTCTGACTCTAAAGCTTTGATGTGTGATGTCATCAGATCCTGGAATCAAAACACTCTGACTTTGAAGAGACACAAGTGTATTACAAGATGCTATCAAGTTCTACAAAACTCTTAGGCAAAGGTTATGAAGAACGTCTGTGCTAAAGCTTATGACTGTGACTCTGATTGAAAAGCCTTCGAAGGATTGTCTACCTTCAAGATTATGCGATAAAAGTGCGAAGATTCTGAAGAACAAGATCTAAAGACTTTGAAGACCAGGTTCTGAGGAATTGTGTCAAGACTCTGAAGACCGTAGGTTCTGAAGATTCTCTCAATTGTCTCTTAATCCTTCTAAGCATGCTTCAACATCATTTTATCAGAAGGCTATGAATATTATAACATAAGTTCAAAAGGTACTGTGTCAGGAAAATAATACACAGTACAATATGCCCCTTCCCTCCACTACCCTGATTTTATAGGCTAAGGACAATATTATTGTACCATTTACCTCCCATTTGTAAGCTGCTATGAAAGAGACAGCTGCATTGTGTTATTCCAATTCTACCCTCCAACAGATCTTTTAACTGCCTATATAAAGGAGACTTGAAGATTGGAAGAAGTTCCTGATACTAATCACGTTATTGAACGTACACACTTTGTTGGAGTAAATATTATTTTCTGTGTATATTCTTTGTAAACACACAAAGAGTTTTTGCTCATTATTTATGTGAGATATTCACTGTATTAACGTGTGTTAATCTTCTTTCTAAGAAGCATTCCTTGTAAACACAACTTGTAAATCTCAATATTGTTTGAGTGGTTTCCTTGAGTGACTAGGGTTTAGTCAGATATACTTGAGAAGACAAAGATGGTTTATCTTTGTGGTGTCTGTAATCAGTTTTAGTTATAGTGGATTAAGTCCTTATTAAGAAGGAAAAATCACCTTGGTTGGGTGGAATAATGGTAGCTTCATTAACAACAAATCAGTAGAAAAATAACTTGTTATTTTTATTGTTCATGTTTTTGGTTGTTGAGTTTAGGGGTGGCAAAACGGGTCGTCCGCCCCTCCCCTCGACCTTAAGCTCTAAAAAAAAGGCGAGGCAGGCAAGTCCGCCAAGTGGAAATGGGCATAAAAATCTAGCTCGTCCCGCCAAGGTGGAGGGTAGGCGGGCGGCAGGCTTGACCACCTACTTTTTTATTTATTTATTTTCATTTTTTAATAGATTAATAGGTTTGTTTTTAAATTTTCAATTATTATTTTCACTTATTTTTTAGAAAATTTTTTATAAAACATATTTTTAACAAATTTTACTTCAAAAAATATTGCATATATTCTCAAATAAATGTATAGAATAAAACCATCAAGAATTGGAATTACTATAATTGATTTAAAAATTGTGGGTTTAAGGTGGGACAATTTGAACGAATAAGTGCAACAGACTTTCGCGGGCGGTAGGTTTTGGCGGGGCAGGCTTTGGTGGGTGGCGGTCTTTAGCAGTGAGGGCTTTGGTGGGAGGCGGGCTTAAAATTCCAACCTAACCCGCCATTTTTTGGCGGGTGCGCGGGCCGGCCCGACGAGCCACGTCCCGTTTTGCCACCCCTAGTTGAGTTGGTGTTGAAAGAACTTTTGTTTTTAGAAATCCAATTCAACACCCCCGCCCCTTTCATGTGTTTCTCGCCACCTTCAGTTGTTGAAGACGAAAGAGAAAGTTGTATAGGCATTTGAGGAGGAGGAAGATGAATACAGAAAAGTTGTTACAAGCCTAAAGCTATGGTTCTTTTGAGAAACATCAAACGGTGAGAGAAACTTTTTTTTTATAATTATTGAAACACGTTTTTTTTAAAATATTAAAATAATCATAAAATTAATTAATAATTTATTTATTAAATAAAATTATAAGTAAAATTTATATTTTATTAAATTAACAAAAAGAAGGAAAGTATAAATTTAGAATGTAAAAGTATTTCTTTTTTGCTACATTTTTTATTAGTGGTTGAAATTCATAGGCTACAGTAATTAGTTGTGGTCTATTTCACAAATATATGCTATTTATGTTTAAGCGAAGTTTTCTAATTGAAAGATAAAAGGCCACGGTTATAGTGTGTGGCCAAAAATATCCACGTCTAAAAAACCGCACTTCAGACGTGATAGGCTACGATTATAGTACACCCACATTTTTAAAACCGCGACGTAAAGTGAATAGCCAACGGTTATTTACAAAATTTTTGAAACTTGATAGCGCGTAACAAACCGCAATCTATTCCCCTTTAGGCTACGATTTTTTTACTTTTGTCTATTTATTCGTTGCCTAAAGTAAAAAATGGTGTAGTGGTTAATGCTATTGAATGCAAGATGCTTTACAAAAATGCCCGAACATAAGCTGGTGGAATTGGTTGTCGGAGGTCTCGACTATTATATTAGGAAGAAGTTAGATACCCAATACTTGAGGGACATGACCCATTTAGCAGATAGAGTTCGACAAGTCGAACATTTGAAAGCTGAGAAGGCCATGTCAAATAAATATAATAAAAAAGAAAAATTCGCCTATGATGAGGTGGATGAAAATGAACAGGAATCTGACATAAGTTGTGAATATGTCGAAGAAATTGAGGTTAATCTGGCAGAATTAAAGTCGGAACCTCCTTACATTTTTAAGGTTTAAAAACCTTCAAATGGGAAAAATCATGTAGAACCAAGTAAAAACGAGAAGTTCGTTACAAAAACATATACCTTTGATGTAACCAAGTGTGGAGAAATTGTTGACTTGTTAGTTTTTTATGACCAAATCATAGTCCCAAAAGGGCTCAAGATGTCACCATTAGAACAAAGAAAGAAAAAAGGTTTTTGTGAATTTCATAATTTGTTGGGTCACAAAACTTCTCAATGTGTTCTTTTCAGGGATCTGGTGCATAATGCTCTGAAATATGGAAGGCTTAAGTTTGTTGACAAACAGAAGCCTCAAGTGGAAAGTGAATGAGGCATCTTGAAGGTTTAAGAAGCCTCTTTCATCGATTATGTCGATGTGATGATGGTCGATGCTATTGGAGACCTCGACAGAAAGGGGGACAAAGTCACCATGCTTGACTACGCTGAGCAAATGAAAGTGGTTTACCCCAAAGCTGAGGAATAATTGATCGTCTTCCTAAATAGGTGTAAGATTAGGGGCTCAGAAGTGATGCTTTATCCATATAGCAGTGCAGTGTTTGACAAAGAGGTTGTAGAAGAACTAGAGAAGGTAGTACCTCAGTAACCAAGACAGGTTGCTAGAAACAACAAGAAGGACAAATTTTTATTCGACAAAAGAGGAGTCCCTCACAGGACACATCAAAGCAAGACTTACGTCCCACCCACCAATGTTCCCCTGGGTGAGTGGATCAGGCCTGCAAAACAAACTAATTTGGATCGATGAAAATAGAGATCGATCGAAGTGGGTGCAAGCTCATCTTACCAAGATCATTCACAAGTATCCAAGAAGTATTCTAATACTTCTAAAAACTATGCAGCGGAAAAACATTTCATAGCAACTTCATAAATAAAGTACTAAACTATAAAGCAATAAAATTATTGTCAGCATAAGCATAACAACACTCGTGCCTGATGAAGCTATCAGAAATATACCTGAGCGCATCGCACGCTCGGCACTACGACCGAGTCACCACCGAACTTTATCTATTCCAAAAGGAAAGGGAAAATATCGATAAAACCCAAGGGGAAGAGAAACAGGTAAGGGAGTCGGTTATGCGAGAGGAAGGTATTAGCACCCCACGCATTTGTCGTACTCGACGAGAACCATTCTACTTTTTTCTAGGATCGACGGGTGTTCTATCTAAAGGTTACTCGCGAAGGAGGGAAGGAAAAGGGACAAAGAAAGTGCTCGCGGAGGATTTGGGCCCTCGTGCCTATGTATCCTCATAGTACAATGAGAAATTCAAAGCTCAGTAGTTCATGGAACCAGGGAAGAAAAAGGGGAAGGTGGCTCGCCAAGATTTCACAATATTGTTCCTACGTATCCTCATAGTGCAATGAGGAATTTCGAGCCTACGTAGTTCGGAGAACTAAGACAGAAAAAAGAGAAATAAGGAAGCGGTGTCAAAATCAAAAGCAAAAGACCAAGGAGATGATGTCGAAACCAAGATAGTGGCGAAAGAGGTAGGAATAAAAGAAGAGACAAGGAATAGGTGTGAGGAGTAAGGGCAACGGTGTTTTAACCGAGACTCGGTGGTTAACCCAAGGGAAAGGAAAATTGTCTTTACTGGGGAAAAAGGGAGTGACCCTAGCTGACGAAAAAGGAAAGGAATTGGTCTTTTTAACTGATAGGCAGTGGTTAACCAAGAAAAAGGTTTGACTCTACTTGGGAGAGGGAGAATAAGAAATTGGTCTTCTAACTGACGGATGGTGATTATCCAAGGAAATGGGTGCTCTAACTAAAGGAGGTGTTTGATCCATAGGGAATTCGATATTCTAACAGACAGATTGTGGTTAACTGAAGAAATGAGAGAAGTTGGTCTTTTAACTGACAGACAGTGGTTAACCAACGAAAAGGGTATTGAACCTAGGGAATGTATTAACCCAAAATAAAACTCGGTATGTTAACAGACGGACTGTGGTTAACCGAAGAAATGAGAGAAGTTAATCTTTTAACTGACAGGCAGTGGTTAACCAACGAAAAGGGTGTTGAACCAAAGGAAGGTGTTAACCCAAAAGGAAACTCGGTATGTTAACAGACAGACTCTGGTTAACAGAAGAAATGAGAGAAGTTGGTCTTTTAACTGACACACAGTGGTTAACCAACGAAAAGGGTGTTGAACCAAGGGAAGGTGTTAACCCAAAAGGAAACTTGGTATGTTAACAGACGGATTGTGGTTAATTGAAGAAATGAGAAAAGTTGATCTTTTAACCGACAGGCAGTGGTTAACCAACGAAAAGGGTGTTGAACCAAGGGAAGGTGTTACCCAAAAGGAAACTCGGTATGTTAATAGACGGATTGTGGATAACCGAAGAAATGAGAGAAGTTGGCCTTTTAACTGACAGGAAATGGTTAACCAACAAAAAGGGTGTTGAACCAAGGGAAGGTGTTAACCCAAAAGGAAACTCGATATGTTAACAAACAGACTATGGTTAACCGAGAGAAAAGAGGTAGTTAGTCTTTTAATTGATAGGCAGTGGTTAACCAACGAAAAGGGAGGTTAGAACCAAGGGAGGTTTGTTAACTTCACTAAGGATTCGGTATTTTAACTGACAGGCAGTGGTTAACCGAAAGAAAGAAAAGTGAACCAAAAGAAGATTGCGACTTCGCTGAGGAAGAAGAAAATGGGTGTTTTAATCGACTGACGGTGATCAACACAAGGAATGGGTATTTTAACCAAATGGTGATTAACCCAACATGAAAGAGAGAGGTTGGTTTTAGAAGACAGATTGTGATTAACCAAAAGAACGAGTATTGAACCAATATAAAGTTGTTAACCCAAACAGTAAGAGGAAGATACGAGGCAGGAATGAGTGACCAAGGATTGACTCAAGAGACACTACGGTCTGGGGTAGAGATGACTATCCCTGGCATAGGGTCATTCTTCCCCTACCAGAAATATTCAAAATGAGGGTAGGAATTCTCCATTCTCATTGCTTCCCTAACGCTTAAAGTGTAATGCGAAGATTGAAATTGATAGAGTAGTGACGCAATTTGTACAGAGCTCCAGCTTATTATGTAGACGTCCATCTCAGAACATGATCAAGAAATAAAGACTTTTAAAGATATCCTAAAGAAAAGAGCGGAGAGAAATTAATCAATCAAAACAAGGTTTTGATCAATCAATCAAAGGGAAGAAAAATGCCAATAATCTTTCAAGCAGGTCGAAAGATCGTCAAAGCAAGTATGGGAAATAAAGTTGAACAAGATTAAACTTTCTCAAGGAAGAAAAAATCTAATGCATCAAGTAGAATTGCAAAGCATTAACAAGGACAAGCTAGCATGCATTAATAAGCATTTTCATGTTAACATATACGAAAAAATGTGCAAAAGTGCTTCGACATGTGATAAAATTGCAAAATAATCAAGAAAAATCATGCAATTAATCAAACAACAATTATTGCAAGTAGGTACTGATCTAAAATAGTGGCATTGGCATTAATATAGGTAAGCATGGGAAAGTATACAAGAAAAGCATGCAAAACATTCCCAAAATAGCAAGTTATTGGCAAAAAACGTCAGCTGTAATCGATTAGCATAATGCTGTTAATCGATTACATCATACAAAAAAAATGGATTCTGAGGCACAGACAAGGGTGTTATTGATTACACCACGGGCGTTAACCGATTACACCTGCAAAAATAGCAGAAACAAATTTTCGTAAAGCACTTTTTGGAATAACTTATCGCATGTAATCACAGTTTAACAAAGCATAGAAGTAGATGCAAAATTCATGTCAATTCATAGCAATCTAGAGCTAATAGAATCAAACATGCAAAGCAATTATTCATGTAGCAAAGCATCAATTAAGAAATACATTATGAAAACGTGAAATCGATCAAAAACGATAAAATAAGAAAGATTCACCAACCTACAAGGTGTCATACCCCAAATTTTGACCACTAAGATTTCCCATTATTGTGCAAATCATCATCATAATATGGATGTACCTCCATGCCTCACCAATCTCCTCAAAGATGGTTGAGCATTCACCATAATCAAGAATTAGGGTTTTGAGCCCTCTCAAAGTGCTTAGACAAAGGATAAATCAAGAAAAGACATGATCTTCAACTTTCCTAGCCTCTCAAACACCCATAAAGGATCAAGAGGACTCCCACATCAAGAATCAAGCACAAGGTTGCAGCATTCCAAGTGGATTAAGCCTAAAGATCGCCAGTGTCACCAAATTAGGGTTTTGGTCGACTGAGGCCTCCAGATGAAAATTTTCTTCTGGGCATGAGCCAATGCTTCAAAGAACAGCCCAAGATACTCCAAGGGACCTCATAAACCCAACCATCAAGTCAATTTTACCTCAGGGGATGCATTCAACAAAAATCGAGAATTAGGGTTTCTTGACCTAATTCACCCCTAAGTTGACTTTTGGGACAAAACATGAGCCAAGACCTCAAGGCATGATTTGAGGGTCTCTAATAAACCACATTGATCTATTTTCAATGATGGATTGATCCAAGAAGCTTGATCCACAAGTTTCAATTTCATCTGGACCACAATTAGGGTTTTAGGGAAAAAGTCAACTGTACCTTTGACTTTTGACCAAGGCATGCTCCCAAACCTTGGGACATGATTCAATACACCCTATAACACCTATGGAACATATCCATCAAGTTTTATTTAGATCAAGGACTTGATTTCACAAAGGGTCGCACAGTTTGGAATTCATCTGGTAAAAAGTCAACTGTGCACAAAAGTCAAAGTTTGACTTTTGAGATTTTTCATATTTATGGTTCTTTAACCCTAAAAAAAATGTTAATATGTGATTTGAATCATCATTTATCAAGAAAAATCAAAGAAAGTTGGATAACTTGTAAAAGAGGTACCCATAAAAACTTAGAATTTTTCTAAGTTATGGAACAAAGTGGCTAGGGTACCAACTTCCAAGGATCATAACTTGAGATCCAAGCAACCATTTTGGATGGTCCAAAGATGGATTTGTAGCTCTCATGGCATACTTTAAAAGTGTCAACTACACCTCATTCCAATTCCTCATGAATTTTTAGTTATGGAGTGATCAAAATGGCTGAAAGCACAAAAGTGACATTTTTCCAACACTTAGTGAAAATTTCACTAAGTCAGAATCTACCTTATTTTTTCCCAAAAGTAGAGGCATTTTTCATTGTAAATCATGCTGGATCAAAACCAAAGTTGGACATCATATTGAAATAGGATATATCAGCTTTCCAAAATGTCCAAGAACTCCATCAAATTCCATCTGAGCTAAGAGTTATGATGACTGCAATATGCCTTGATGCAAACTGTCTTGCAAGATAGATTGGTGCATTATAGCTCAATTTGATCAATTTGTGCAAACAACAAACAAGTTTATTCACCTGCACACCTCAGGGGGAGACCAAGGAGGAACAAACACTAATCCATAAGCCTCCCAAGTCTTTGGAACTACATATAGGTTTGGCACCCCTAAAAGCTAAAGATGCCTCAAGATTCCAATTTTGTTTTGGAGCATTCAATGGATGCTTAGAGGTGACATGTATCAGAGCAAAGAGGAACACTTCAGTCAAGCCTTATCCTTGAATCAGAGAACCATAGGCCTGTGCTCTAATCTCAAGTTAATGGCTAGAGGAGACTTGAGATTCCATTTGATCCACATTGGCCAACAGCCTGCTGTAGTTCCCATTCCGTATTCCTTGCAAAACAAACTTGACACACTTTAAATAGACCTCATTTCTGATAAGTTTAAGTACACCAAAGGCCTACAACACTTGCCTTTCTCAAAATCACCTCTTCACTTCCAAATTTTCCTTCTAAAGCAAGTCACTATCGGGTTTTGAGTTTGAGAGCAATTCCAACCAAACCAATCACACACACACCTCATAAACATCATATAGAAGTGATCCAAACACTTAAACAACATCTGGAACACCAGATTCTCAAAATCACCAGCCATCTGCATAAGCCTTTGACATATTCGCAGTTGAGGTGCCAAATCAAGTTCCAGCTCAAGTCAATCCACTCCAAGCATTCAGACACACTCCATTGCACCTAGGGAAGCTGTCCAAATCATTGGAACCAAGCTGTAACACCTCTAACCCAAAACACGATCACCAGCTGCAAGAGGTAAGCCTCAACTTGGTCATCTCATGATTCATGCATATTTCCTCACCCAATAATTTTGCCATATGTTCATAATCATGTTTGGAATGTTTCCACTCAATTAATTGCTTTGTATGAATCGTGTGTGGAATTTCCGAGCCTTCATGCAGAATCTAGGGTTCTTGAGGTTTCTCTTTGATTTCTTATTCCATGCCTAAAATAAATGAAATTAAAGACCATAGACATGATCGTGAGGTGAAAACGAGTAGATTGATATGTGGATTGTGTGATTTCATCAAGTATTCAATGAGATTGATGAGAAAACGCAAATCTGGGCAAAATAGAGCACGCGAGCAAGGTCAAGATGTTCTTGGCGCCCTTTTTCAAATATTTAAATATTTGAATTTTTGTGAATTTATTTAATTGATTAAAAAATTAATTTCTCTCTGATTTTTAATGATTTTGAGTTGGTTCTTTTTTTAATAATTCACAAAAATGTTAAACATTTTATTTTACCAAAATTTCCCAAAAATATTATTTATTTCATATACTTGATATTTTTGCAAAAGAATTAGTTTTTATTTGTTTTTGACATTTAAAATATTTTTTCTTTCTTGATTTTCCAAACTTAAATGATTTTCAATCATTTTGTGGATAGAAACATGACTTTTGAAACATTGATCCAAGATCACAACTCATTTCTCACATGTTTTCAATAATTTTTATTAATTTTTAAACAAAATTAATTCCATTTTAGATAAAATTAGGGTTTTGATTAATTCCACCCTCATCAATCTTTTTCAAACACTCATGGGCCTCTAATAGAGTATAAGACCCAACTCCTTTTTGAAAACAAAAATAATTTGGGCCTCAGTCATTGTATAAGACCCACTGTACTTTCAAAAACCTCGGCACGATGGCCGTTTTCAAATAAATCATTTGGGCATCTCCTTGAGCTGTAAGCCCCATCACTTGTACAAAAATAATCTTTGGGCCACTAATAGAGTGTAAGACCCAATCCTCTTTTAACCAAAACCATTTTTGGGCCTCAGATATTATATAAGTCCCTCTGCGTTAAAAGGAAAATCTTGGCGCGATCGCCGGTTTAAAATCAAATCACCTGGGCCTACCCTTGTGTTGTAAGTCCCATTTCTTTTCTTTAAATAATCTTTGGGCTTCTCCTTGAGTTGTAAGACCCAACCCTTTTGTAAATAAACCTTTTTGGGTCTCAGTCGTTATATAAGTCCCGATACGATCTTTAAAACAACGGTATGATCACTGTTAAACCTAGGGCCTCTCCTTGAGTATAAGCCCCACAATCTTTTCAAAACAATTCCCCTTTTGATTATGATTCAAATATACAGTTGTTATCAAAACTTTCTTTAATTTCTTTTGAACAACTAACAAAACAGCATGGAAGCTTGCTCACCTGTAAGTTTTATCCGCTTTCATTTACCCGCTTTAATATATATAATTGTATTGTAGGAAGCGACGCATGGTTAGTCTTCTTTCATTCTTTTAAATACATGTCATATATACATAACTGTAATGTGGGAATCTACGTATGGTTAGTCTTCTTTTATAATCTTTTAAATACTCGTCATATATCAACTGTATATATACTAGTATAGTTATTTAGAGTCTTCCCCGACAACTAGGTCTAGAACTAGGTAAAGCCATGTTGGTCTCTCTTAAATACAAACAAAACTATATCCCCATAGGATTTCCATATAAAATCTTTCCTTCTCTTGGGGTTAAACAATATGGAACAAAGAGAAAGGCAGTATTCTCGGTGAACCTTTTCTCAGACTTTCACCCCTAGAAATTGTCAAAGAAATTCTACTCCCCGGGGTTGATCTATTCTCTGTGAATAGCATATCTTGAGTTTCTTCCAAACCCTAGAACTTTCCTAGAATGATCTCTTCTCTGTGAATTGCATTTCTTGAACTTCTCTTGGTTTGGGGACCCACAGGCTTCCTAAAAGCATCCCCGCCTCCTCTTGGGCTTTGCACAAGGACCCTTCGGCTTCTTAGAAGTTCTCATGCCTTCTCTTGGGCTTAATACAAGGACCCTAACGACCTCTTAAAGGTATAAGACAAAACTTAGTCATCCTTTGCTAGAGCAGTCTTTCCAGTGTCAAACCTCAGGCTACTTTAGGGTTGATTCTCATCCCTTAAGGCCCTTGCCCTCTTTTGGGCATCCTACAAAAGATAAAACTCTTCAGCACCAGTAGACTTGGATAGTATAAACCCCCCTGAGTCTCAAAGACATTCTCAAGTTCCCTACGAGTGTAGGAGGAATCCTGATCATCCGATCCATTCCCTAGCTGAGTTAAAACCCGATCTCTCTCCTAAAAATTCCCCGACCAGGGTCAACACTATCTTAAATCAGAACCTCAAGGCATCTGATACCTCAACTCTTCTGTAATCCTCAGCAAGAGTTGATTCCCCCACTTGGACCTGCCTAGGGATCTCAATTATCCCCAGCAGTAAGATAGCCTCCTCTTAGGCTTTGTATAAATGATCTTTCCTCAACGTAGTCAGCCTCCTCTTGGGCTTTGTACAAAGATTCTCCCCAGCGGAGCTAACCCTTTCAGACTCTCTTGTTGAGTTAACACCTTTTTAGCCTCAATCTCGGGCTTTGTACGAGACAGCAAATCACTCTCTTGTTGAGTATAAAGGACTCTTTTGTTGAGTCAATCAACTTTCGGACTCTCTTGTTGAGTCAATCACCTTTTCAGACTCTCTTGTTGAGTCAATCTTTTTCTAGCCTCAATCCTGGGCTTTATACAGGACAGATAAAAACAGAGTTAACCCTTTTAGCCTCCTCTTATCTTTGTATAATGATTGTCCTCAGCAGACGCCCATACAAGCACTCTCTTGTTGAGTCAATCTTTTTCTAGCCTCAATCCTGGGCTTTGTACAGGGCAGATAAAACACTCTCTTGTTGACTCAAACCCTTTTAGCCTCAATCTTGGGCTTTGTACAAGACATAAATCTCCCTCTCTCCAGCTTGGGACATATACCTTCCCAAGCAGATTCATTCCCTCCCAGCCTTCCTCTAGGCTTCGAGGACTGATTTTCCCCAAGAAGAGTCAAACTCATTTCAGCCTCAATCTTGGGCTTTGTACAAGACACATAAAATATCCTCACCAGAGTCGATTAAATTTTAGCCTCAATCTTGGGCTTTGTACAAGACACATACGGACCTCCCCAACGGAGTCAAAACCCTTTTTGGCCTCCTCTTAGGCTTTGTATAATGATATCCCCAAAAGTCAGTCTCTTTTTTGCCTCAATCTTGGGCTTCGTACAAGACACCTATATCTATACTCTCTTGTTGAGTCGGTCATATTTAGCCTCCTTTCCGGCTTTATATAGGGAAATCCCCTCGCCGAGTCAATTACTCTTTTAGCATCAACCTTGTGCTTTGATCAAGGCACACAAAAATCAACAATCCCTCTTTAGAGATGAAAAATTCTCTCTCAGTCAAACCCTTTTAGCTTCAATCTTGGGCTTTGAACAAGACACAAATAAACCCTTTTAGCTTCAATCTTGGGCTTTGAACAAGACACCAAAACATCTTTTTCCTCCCTTAGAATAGGAGGAACTACGATTGCTCTGATTTCCCTGTTTCATTTAAACGGGAATACGTAGGCATAAGATTGCGAAATCTTAGCGAGCATACCAATCAAACACTCTAGGTCTAGTACCTTCATATCAATCAAAACCCTTAGGTCTAGTACCTTACGAAAAACAATCGGGAAAGAACCCGAGCATCAACAAAAACTCACTCACTCTCTCATCTTTCCCAAGAAACTTTCCCAACCCATTAACAGATAAACACCATCAATTACAAAGCAAAACCTAAAGCTAACATCCTATGGATAACCACATATAGGATGGTTAATTGACGACTACCCATTGTATAACCTGACCCCAGACCCCCCAATCTCTCTTAAGCATTTTGTTCAGTTAAACATTGCGCGTGCAAGGTTAGTTTTAGATAGCTGCCCTTTCCCTTCCAGCTTCACGGGATAAATAAGATATCAGAAAGTAGCACCCCCTTTCTCTATTGAGGAGAAAAACCCCAGTGATAAGGTGGTCGCGTCACCGACAAAAATCGCTCGCTACAGAAAATTGGCGACTCTGCTGGGGAGTCATTTTATTTGTTAGGACTAGGATTATTATAGCTCTTAAGAGGTCTAGGATGTTAGTTTTAGGAATGAATATATATATATCGCTTTTCCTAATTGATATCTGTGTTTATTTTTCTGCTAATGGAACTGCGAGTGATGCCGCATCTGGAAAGATTGAGTATACACCTAAGATAATTGATGGCACTATACGTGTAATCTTACAAGGAGTGACTCCCAAATAGGAGGTCCCGGTCGACCATCGAATCAGTGGAGATGCCATTTGCGGATTCAATGCCTATACGACTTCGGTTATTGAAAGCAGATTGTTCGATTGGGTTATCTGAGAAGCTGAGGATTTTAGTAGACTGAAACCATGTTACTATTTTGTAGTGCGGAAGCTATCGGAAATAGTTGTCACGCGATACTACCCTCATTTGGGATTACTCTAAGATACTGCAGCTCGCTCGGGTGAACCAGCGTGTTGTTGTTATCCCAATAGGGGTCAATGATTTTGAGGACAGGTACAAAAAATCACCAGTATAACCTTTGGGGATGGGTAGAGCCTTGACTTCATGACACCGAACCTTTGACCCCATGTTTTTTCTATGTTTTTGTGTGCTGCATCCATGCATTCGTTTCATTAAAAAAACTTTAAACAAAGAAAAAATCTTCTCTTCTAGTCTCTCTTTTTCAAATTAAACTAAGACAATGATTGCAAATGTCAGATAAAGAGATTGCGTTATGGATTTCGGTAGGAGGAAGACTCACAAGTATACCTTCAAGGTTCCAAAACTAGAGGATTTGAGAGGGTCGGCAAGGATGATCACCAACCCTGATGCTTTCAAAGCTAAGTATGGAGGTCTGTTGTCTCTGTTGAGGGTCCATGTAATTGAGGGAATCCTGGCTACGCTCATTCAGTTTTAAGATCTAGTCTATCACTGTTTCACATTCCCAGATTATCAGCTGGCACCAACACTAGAGGAGTACTCTCACCTGACTGATTTACCCATCACTGACCTAGCTCCCTTTTCCGGACTAGAAGAAATTCCAAAGGATCAAACCATTGCAAGAGCCATTTATTTGGACGAGTCAGAAGTCAGGACTCACATGACCACTAAGGGTGGAATCCAAGGTTTACCATCCAAGTTTTTGGTAAAGAAGGCTCTGTACTTTGCTAGTATAGGGAACGTGGCCGCTTTCGAGAGCATCTTTGTTTTGCTCACCTACAGGTTATTTTTGTTTCCCAACATTGATAACTTCGTTGATCTCAATGCCATTAAGATTTTTCTGATTGGAAACCCTGTACCGACCTTGCTCGCAGATGCTTATCATTCTGTACACTTAACGAATTTGTACAACTGAGGAATGATCACATGCTGTGTACCCTTGCTATACAAGTGGTTCACTTCTCACTTACCCAAGTCTGTTGCATTTTGGGATCAAAATAATACTTTACGTTGGTCGCAGAGAATCATGTCTCTTACCAACTCTGATATCGATTGGTACGATCGAGTCTATGACGGGATAAGGATCATTGTCCGTTGTGGAAATTTCCCTAATGTACCCCTCATAGGAATTAAAGGAGGAATCAATTATCATCCAGTTTTGGTTCGTCGTCGATTTGGATACCCGATGAGGCATGTCCCGCGTAATGCTCTTCTGGAAGGTCTTTTATTCAAGAAAGGAGAAAATGATAGAGCACTAAAGACAGAAATAGTGCATGCCTGGAAACATGTTCACAAGAAAGGAAGAGGGTCTCTAGGAAAACCGGACTGTGTCTCTGTGGAACCTTATCTCCACTGGGTACAAACTAGAGCTCTCAAGTTGAGGATGCCTTACCCTCGTCAGGAAGTTCTTCCGTTAAAGGAATCTATCCTTTACTTTATGTCTGATACGGAAAAGCTTCAAGTTACTCTCAACAGAGTTCAACAGGAGAAGAAGTCTTGGAACAACAACTACCGTATTCTCAATGTGGAGTGCAAGAAAATACAGTAACTATTAAAAGAAAAAGACGCTCTAATCGAGATTTTAGAGCAACATGCTGTAGAAAATCAAGAAGACCAAAGGAATTTGCTCGCTCCTTTCACTTGGCAAAGGAATGACAAACCGACAACTGCTCAAGAGCCCCGATTAAAGAAAAGGAAAGCACCAGCACCTGAGCTCCCCTCAGAAAGGACTCAGGATCCATTAGTTTAGACTTTTCCTTTTACAACACTTTGTAAATGACTGTATTTCCATTTCCGCAATTTTGAATTCAATAAAACGGGGTCTTCCCCATTGTTTGATATTTGCAATCCAATTGTTGAAGTTTATTGTGATTAAACAAAAAATAAAAATATATATAATCATTGCATATCATTCATCATTCTCACATAACACATTCTTCTTACCTACGAATCTCATGTTTGTGTCTCGATTCTAGAGTCAACTTGTCTCATTCGAACAATACTCGGGCTAGTCAACAAAAGAAAATGAATGATCTCGAGGAAGAGAACAGAGAGTTGAGAGAAGAACTCGATGCTCTGGAAGAGGATTTGTGAAAGCTTCACAACGATATGCAAGCTCTGGCAGCAACTCAAATGCAGCAACAAAGGACTGTGATCTCAGAGATCACATCGACCCCCATAGTGGAAAAGTATGATCCTCGATATACCATGCCTAAAGATCGTCCTTGGGGCATGCCACTCAACTATATCCCGAAAGGATATATTCCGCCGATCACTGAAGATCCAGAAACTACAGCAGGACCTACTGGGCCTGAAGGTTACAAACTTCGGGAAAGCAAAGATGCCAGGGGCATGACAGTAACTCCTGAAGGTTACAAACTTCGGGTGAGGGAAGCAACAAGAGTCGCGGCCGTAATGACTATACCACCACCCGTGGTACACACTGTCCCGAAAGGACAGACTCCACAGATACCGTCTGGTGAAAATGAAAGTATGTTTGATAGAATGAATGAGTTCTAGGAACAATTCCTGGAAATGCAGAAAGAGTTGTAGCCATTCGTGGCTAGGATCTATTTGGAAAGGACGCCGCAGACCTTTGTCTGGTTCCCAATGCGAAAGTTCCGTACAAATTTAAGGTGCCCGAATTTGAGAAATACAAGGGTAACTCTTGCCCTCAGAGTCACTTGGTGATGTACGCTCGGAGGATGTCAACTCAGACAAAGAACCAATAGCTATTGATCCACTACTTTCAAGATAGTTTAACCGGTTCCGCACTCAAATGGTGCATGGGGTTAAATCGCACCAAGATCGCCACCTTCAGAGATCTTGGCGATGCCTTCGTTCAAAAAAATAAGTATAACCTGGACATGGCCCCGGACAGAGACCAACTCAGAGCCATGTCGCAGAAGGATAAGGAAACCTTTAAGGAATACGCTCAGAGATGGCGTGAAATTGCCGCTCAGATCTGTCCCCATCTTGAGGAGAAAGAGATGACAAAAATCTTCTTGAAAACCTTGAGCTCATTTTACTATGACAGAATGGTCGCAAGTGCGCCCAGTGACTTTACTGAAACGGTAGGCATGGGAGTTCATCTGGAGGAAGCAGTCTGAGAAGGACGTTTAGTAAAAGATGTTGGATCATCAAGCAGTGCCAAAAGATACGGTAGTGGTCTCCCTAAGAAAAAAGAGCAAGATATTGGTAATACCTCTCTCGGAAAGTAAAGGCGACGGTACCAACCAGTAGCAGCTATAACTCCTGCTATCAACCCTGCGCCTGTTCCTACGTATCAACCTCAGGTTGCTCAGAACCAACCGAATCAACAACAATATCAGCAAATGACACAACAACCTCTTCAGCAGGCTCGTCCTCCGTACAATAGCAACCGTATAACGCGACCTCCGGGGTTTGACCCTATACCAATGTTGTACGCAGAACTGTTTCCGATACTACTGGTCAAGGGACACGTCCAAACCAGGGCTCCTCTTACAGTACCAGAAAATCCGCCTTTTTGGTTCAAAGCGGATCATACTTGTCCGTATATTCAAGGAGGACCAGGACATAACATAGAAAACTACCCCAGCTTCAAATCCGATGTACAAAAGCTTGTCAGAAGCGGGGTTTTATCCTTCAAGGATACTAATCCGAATGTTTAGACGAACCCGCTGCCCCAACACGAGAAAGCTGCAATAAATTTGATAGAGGGAGAGTCTAACCATAACTATCAAATTCATGATGTACTCTTATTGAGGGTCAACCTGGTCAAAATTCATCACAGACAGAGCGGAATGGTCATGTACCGTCTCAAAACTATCACCAGTGTAATACCTGCTCTAAAGACAATCAAGGATGTTCTGTGGTACATATCCCTACAGGAACAGTTGGATCTCGGATGGATCTAAGATCACCAAATTCTTGGGGTCAACATGACTTACACAAATTCCAACGTCATTCAAAACCACGACATTCGTGCGATGAATGTTAACTTGGTGGCAATGCACTCAAGGCAAAGCCAACATCATAATCTGCCACAACATGATTATGATTCGTGTCTGACTTGCTCGGTAAACAATCAGGGATGCTCTTTTATACAAGAGGCCCTCCAACATCAGATGGATCTTGGATGGATTCAGGATTACCGCGATAGAAATCAGGATCAAGTGAATATGATTCAAATATTTGATATTCACTTGATGAATACCAGCTTGGTAGAGTTACATGCTAAGCAGGTCCAACTCATTTTTCTGACTTTGCATAATAATCAGAATTGTAAGGGATGTCGTGAGAGCGACCAAGGATGTGCTCTAGTTCAAAGAACTTTGCAACACTTGTTAAACCACTGGTGGCTTCCGATCTATCTAGATGAAGACACACAACAAGTCAGCATGATTAATGGGAACCCTACTAGGCATCAAAGTCGGGATATTCGATTAATGGAAACAGATCTAGTGAGGTTACACTGCATACAGAGCGGACGTGGCCAGGTGCCACCACACAACTATGAACGATGTCGAGTTTGCTCGGAAGATAATCAAGGATGTTACCTCGTGCGAGCAGCCCTTCAAAGTCAGTTGGACCACAAAGAGATTCGACCGTGTCAAAGTTCTGGGTCAATCAATATGATGCCAGACTATTTCGCTGATCAAATCAAAGATGTTGTCGTAATATCTAATCATAAGAGGACCAAAGATGTTTGTACCATCATCCCTTTACTTGACGAATCGAAAGTTCCCAACCGGGAACTGATTGAAATTACTTACAATGGTCAGAAGAATAAGAAGGCTCCTGTAGTTATCTATCTACCGGGACCATTACCATATGAATAAACTAATGCTATCCCTTAAAAATACGGTGCAACAACAATTGAGAATGGAAAGGAAATTCCATTACCCTCCGTCGTGAATATTGCAGACATCAGTCGAGTAACACGGAGTGGTCGAATCTTCAACCGAGGAGTTGGAGAACCTACCAGAGAAAAGGAACCTCAAACGGAAGTTCCTGATCAACCAGTCGGTCAATCCAGTGATCCCGACCTTTCAAAGAACAACGATGAGATGCTGAAGCTCATCCAAAAGAGTGTGTACAACATTGTTGATCAGTTGTTGCAAACTCCTTCAAAAATCTCTGTATTATCTCTTTTACTCAGTTCCGAAGCTCACAGGGAAGCTCCACAAAAAGTCTTAGAGCAAGCCTTTATGGAACAAGATGTGTCAATAAGACAATTTGACAGCATCATCTCCAACATCACTTCCTACAACAACTTGGGGTTTAGTGATGAGGAACTGCCGGAAGAAGGCAAAAGTCACAACATGGAACTCAAAATTACAGTCAACTGCCAGGGCGATGCTTTAGCCAGCGTACTGGTTGACACAGGATCGGCTCTAAATGTTATGTCGAAGTCCACTATAATGCGACTATCATTCAAAGGATCTTCGATGAGAGGCAGTGAGGTCATCGTTAGAGCATTTGACGGATCCCAGAAAACGGTTATTGGCGAAGTCGACCTTCCCATAACTATCGGTCCCCACACTTTCCAAGTCACTTTCTAGGTCATGGACATCGGGGCAACATACAACTGTTTGTTAGGAAGACCTTGGATACACGAGGTTGGGGCAGTCACTTCGACACTTCACCAAAAGCTGAAGTTTGTCAAGAACGACCAACTCATCACAGTCTGCAGAGAGCAAGCCTTGATTGTGAGTAACTTATCATCGTCCACTTGTGTAGAACCAGAAGAGGTTATTGGAACCCAGTTCCAAGCACTTACAGTGAGTAATGACAACCATTCAGAAAGATGAGCGTCGATTTCCTCGTACAAAGATGCTCTCAAAGTGATCAAGAGTAACAATGCAAAAGGATGGGGACAGCTTGTCATTCCTACTGACAACAAAGTGAAGAAAGGTCTTGGTTTTTCTTCAAACTGTACCCAAACAGCTTTTAACGATGAAAGTCTTCATCCCATTTAGAACTTCTTCCACAATGGAGGTTTCCTTCACTCAGTATCTCAAGAAGTACATACCATCAACAAGGGAGATTCCTCCGATACAGAGGAAGAGTGGAAATCCTATCTTAACGAGGACGGTTATATGTCTCAGGAAGAGGTGCCTACACCATTTTGCTATCTGGCACAAAGTCCGAGATTTATACCGAGATCAGACGTCGAAATGATATACGGATATTGTGATCCAAAAGGATGCCATGCTTCAACTAACTCATTAGAGGAGGAAACTCTGATGAAAGAAAACTTTGACTACGACTACTATGGCCCAATGGATGGCCTGCCTATTTGGCAGCCGTACCCAGGAGACTTAGGGCAAAAGAGTCAGCCCAACGATGCATATCAGTTGAGCATCATTGAAAAGAATACCTACGTCCCCACTATGTCATGGGATCAACACTTAGGGCATTTAGAAAATATCCAGTACGACGATGAATTTGTAAAGCTTGCAGGACTAGAATTCATCAACTATGCTTTTCCCGAGGTTAGCGTCATCGAGAGAGATGACTCCTCCAGTTCCAAAGAAGTGTGGGACACCTTAGGACAACCAAGTGGCAAATTCGATTACCTGGTTAAGTACACCGCTCCTGAAAGCTCTTGTATCAGGCTCAAAGACATCCAGCCAACTGGATGGGGAGATACACCTGAGAGTACAAACACTGTGCAAGATACAGCCGAGGAATCCTCCTGCGACAACTCTACCTGGGAGACAAATTCCAACGATCCTGCTCCACCATAAATCAACATTATTTCTAAGGAAAAATCAAGAAGGAAAGTACCAGACTTTGTGATTCACCGAGGAGTTCGTCGCCAATGGGTTGCTGTCAACATTCCGAAAGTTGTTCATAAGTCAAAGTAATGGCCATCTTTATTTTAACCTTTCACCTTGCCCATGTGAAACAGATGTTTTGATAGGGCTCACTTTCTGTAAATGTCCGTCTTCGCTTGGCCCAAAGCGACAGAGTTTTGTTTTATAGGGCTGCAGTTTCAAGAATCGACAAAATCATAAATAAAATAACGTCATTCTGTAATCTCCGCATTTATTTTTTGTTTTCTCTTTTCACTTTTTCAGAAAATGGTAATCCTAAAAAAACAACTCAAATAATAAAAACAAGCAGTTTTCCAAAGAAAATACACTGCACACACTCTTGCATTCTCCCTATCTCTTCTAAACAAATCATCACGTCATGCAGATTGCTTATTTTAAACCCCATTGAAACATACGATCCAATGCCTTCTCCCAACTTTGAATTCCCGGTATTTGAGGCTGAAGAAGAAGATGACGACGAAATTCTAGAAGAGATCTCCCGATTACTCAGGCAAGAGGAAAGGTCCATTAAACCTCACAAAGAACTGTTGGAAACAGTCAACTTGGGTTCAGAGGAAGTGAGAAAGGAAGTCAAGATTGGGGCACTACTCAGTCTAACTGTCAAAGAAAGTTTGATAAAGCTTATCAAAGGGTTTCCCAATGTATTCGCTTGGTCATATCAGGACATGCCAGGGTTGGATACCAGCATCGTGGAACATCATCTACCGTTAAGATCAGAATGTCCTCCAATAAAGCAAAGGTTGAGACGGACTCACCCGGACATGGCCATCAAAATCAAAGAGGAAGTACAGAAACAGATTGACGCGGGTTTCCTCGCCACATCAGAATATCCTCAATGTCTAGCCAACATAGTACCCGTTACGAAAAAGGACGGAAAGGTCAGAATGTGTGTAGACTACAAGGATCTGAACAAAGCAAGTCCAAAGGATGACTTTCCCTTACCGGACATCGACATGCTGGTAGACAGTACCACAAAATTCAAAGTCTTCTCCTTCATGGATGGATTCTTGGGCTATAATTAGATAAAAATGGCGCTGAAAGATATGGAGAAAACTTCGTTCATCACCCCTTGGGGCACCTTTTGTTACAAGGTAATGTCGTCCGGTTTGAAGAACGCCGGGGCAACTTATCAAAGGGCCATGACTACTCTGTTTCACGACATGATGCACAAAGAAATCGAGGTATATGTCGATGATATGATTGCTAAATTCCAAACAGTGGAGGAGCATGTGACCCACCTGTCAAAACTATTCGAGCGGTTGAGAAAGTACAAACTCTGCTTGAATCCCAACAAATGCACGTTCGGTGTCCGTTCAGAGAAATTGCTAGGGTTCATCGTCAGCCATAAAGGAATTGAGGTTGATCCTGACAAGGTCAAGGCCATTCAAGAAATGCCTTCTCCAAAGACTGAAAAACAAGTCAGGGGATTCCTGGGACGTTTGAACTACATTTCCAGATTTATATTCCTCATGACCGCGACATGTGCGCCGATTTTCAAATTACTCATAAAGAATCAGGACTACATTTGGACAAAAGATTACCTGACTGCCTTCGACAGTATCAAGGAATACCTTTTGAACCCACCGATTCTATCACCTCCAGTGGAAGGAAGACCACTAATCATCTACCTAACAGTCTTGGAAGATTCCATGGGATGTGTACTTGGCCAACAAGACGAAACCAAAAGGAAAGAGTCTTCCATTTACTATTTAAACAAGAAGTTCACTGACTGCGAGACTCGATACACTATGCTTGAGAAAACTTGCTGTGCTCTGGCTTGGGAAACCAAACGTCTGCGCTAGTATATGATTCGTCACACTACTTGGTTAATCTCTGAAATGGATCCAATCAAGTATGTCTTTGAAAAACCTGCTCTCACAGGAAAGATTGCCCGTTGGCAGATGTTGTTATCAGAGTACGACATCGAGTACCATGCTCAGAAAGCCATCAAAGGAAGTATTTTAGCCGATCATTTGGCTCATCAATCAATTGACGATCAGGAATCAGCCGGATTTGACTTCCCAGACGAAGATGTCATGTACTTAAAAATGAAAGATTGCGATGAACCACTACCCAGTGAAGGGCAAGAAGCATGTTCCCAATGGGGACTTATCTTTGACGGAGCTGTCAATCATTATGGAAACAGAATTGGGGCAATCATCATAACACCTCAGGGTACCCACATTCCTTTCACCGCCTGACTGACATTCAAGTGTACAAACAATGAGGCCGAATACGAAGCTTGCATCATGGGTCTCGAAGAAGCGATCGACTTAAGGATCAATAACTTGGATGGATATGGCGATTCAGCCCTGGTTATCAATCAGATCAAAGGAGATTGGAACACATACCAATCAGGATTGATTCCTTACAAAGATTACGCTAGAAGGTTGTTACCATTCTTCAACAGATTCGAATTTCACCATATTCTTGAATGAATACAAAGCTTGCTTCAGGTAGAGTCGATTCACCAGAGATTTGGTCATGTACAAACTTTCAAGTTTCAACCATAACCCCGATGTCGTAGTCTCCTTTGATACCTGTCGAAGAACCTTATCACCAAGGCTCGACAATATTGCGTTGTGGGCTTTCTCTATCATGGTTGTCTTTTATTTTTCCGTTAATGCAGCATCCATGGCTGCCTCTCCCTTCAACGCTTCTAAACAACCCTATTGAACTAGTAGGGCTTTCATCTTCAAGTGCCACTGACCGAAGTCGTTCACTCCGGTGAAATTCTCAATCTCATACTTTGTTGAAGGCATCTTCTCCATGCTCACCGCACCAATTATTGTGAAAAAGGATGCTTTAAAATAAAATATACTCGGTTTCTTTATAGGAAAGAAACACACAAGAGTTAGGGTTAACAAGGAAAAATAAGGAAAAACAACAGGGATTGGTTATCACTGCTATTCTTTACTTTCTCTTCAAATCAGATTACAAGTACTCAAAAATAACAAATAACTCTCTCACCCTAATTAAGATTTGCCACACCACTTCTTATGATGAGAGACTAGTATGCTATTTATAATAAAACCTAATATACTAAACTAATGGGCTTTTTAACAATTACCCATTACAAGCTAACTTAGGGTACAAGCTAACTTAAACAATTGGATCCTTAACACAAGGCCCAATTCGACAACTACATACTAGAACACAATTCGACTACAGCATGTAGGTCTTCGACAACAGCATGTGAGCAAACTTCGATGACATGCTTAACTAGAGTACGATCCAATATCTCACAACAAATGATATAGAAATTGGGTGTTCGGGAGGGTTGTATAAAAGAGAGGAATGACCACCATTTTTGTGGTCTTTTTGGTTCTTCTCTGTTTCCCTCTACCCCCCCTTTTATATTCTATTTGAAGCCTCTTATATAATCTTCCCTTCAACCCTCTGACTTCTTCCACAATGGGCCATAATGAGTTGCCCCTACATTTCCCATGCTTAAATGCTCAAGGAAACATATGTTGTCTCACTAATGACTACTAATCATGAGTTATAACAGTTCAAACATCAATTTCGTAATCTCCATGTGACCCTTTATATGCCTCTTAACCATTAAGGTGGGCCACTAATCCGACCATCTGACATTTATCAGGGGCCGACCTATATGTTCCGTCCGGGCTCCTGCACGAACAGCTCTGTAGCGGTAAAAACTGTGAGTGTAAGCTATTGATTAACTTAACTTATAAATGGAAGAGTCGCCACCGCACTTTTATTTTATCCAAAGGAAGGGAAAAAGAGCGAACAAAATCTAAACAAAGTTCTAAAACAAGAACAAATAAACAAAAACAGAGTAAGGGGCTTGGTTACACTAAGGGAAGGTGCTAGCACCCAAAACGTCTATAGTACTCTGTAGGAGCCCTTTGAAATATCTACGCTTTTTAGTTTGAAAAGGTTTGTTTGAAAAGAGATTGGGGAGGTGAGAAGAGAAATATTTTTTTATATTTTTGTGTTTGGAGAGACTTCTTGAGCCTCATGCCTACGTACCCACAAAGTGCAATATAGGATCAAAACCCTGTAGTTCGTGGTAAAAATAACAAAAATGGATTTGTTATGGTTCATTTTAAATGTAAAGACAAGTCGTCATTTTAAGGAGAAAACTATGACTAGTCGCCCACAAGTATAAGAAAACAACATTTGCATCATCTTAAGATGGAGGATTTTGCTTGGATTAAAATCAACAAGTCTATCACTCAACATCTAAGTGCAAAATGTCAACATCTTAAATACTATGGGGAATAGGAGAATTACATCTCAACTATGAAAGTGACTCATGTCTAAACTTTTTAAAAGTTTTAAATGAAAAAGTGCACAAAGGCACAAAAGGTTTGAATGAGTTTTTGTATATTTTTTAAGTCTTTTTGAAATTTGTCAAAGTATGATTAGCATTGATTGACATTTATTAAAGAAAACAAAGTTTGAAAATCACTTGACCGAAGTCAAGGTTTTTTATGAAAGAGGTTTAAGTTTTGAAAAACAAGAAGGTTTTGAAAAAGATAGAAGATTTTGAAAATTAAAGAAGGGGTGGAGAAGAAGCGGCTATCCTAAAGAAAAATAAAATCTAGAGATAAGAAAGATCTAACCACAAGAAAGCTTCCTAGCATAAACCAAGCAAAAGTATTATTTCCTTTAGACCATGATCATAATAAGTCTTCATAAAAGTCTTCAAGGTACCAAAATTCAAGGTTTAACATCACAAGCTTCCAAGCATAGGTTAAGATCCTAATTCTAGGTCCAAAACTCCAAATCCAATGCAAAGGATAAGAACCATAGTCCACCATTAAGAGAACACGTTTTTTAGAGGTTTAAACCTTTATTAATGTTTTTGGTCCAAATGGACAAAAGAAAAAGAGCATAAACAAAAACGAATGGTCCAAGTGGACAAAGGAAAAATAGAGGAAACAAAAACAAATAATATGATATGATATGATAACATAAAGCATAAAAAATAAAGAGAGTTAGGGAGCAAGAAGGAAGCATAAACATAGCACAATTAATATAACAATGTAGAGCAATGGTGATCCAAAATAAGAGAACATGTTTTGTTGTTTTTTTGGAAATGCTCAACCAATCATCCATGAGAATGAAAACATGGTCTCATACATTACCATGGGGAGGGCTCCAACTCGGATAAAATCAACTACTATGCCAACTAACCCCCACGAGTAATAAGAGAAATCTAATCTATTTCAAACTACGCCATGGAATAATAGGAGACTGATAATTCGCTTACAAATCCCAACGGTTTTCTGATTTTGGGACAATTTAGCGCTATGTTAAGCAATCGTAATCAGACTTATGTAGAAGCCATGACTATCTGAGGCCGACCAATAACAATATTCTTATTAATACAAGCTAGAGAAGTGACATATAAGTCACTCTCCTAAAGCTTGTCACACTAAAAGAAAAGAGGTAGCGGTCTTATCCTTAATCATGATTTTTATCAATTAATCAAAGGTAATCTATCACTATTCCAAAGTACGGAGAATGATCTCAATGATCATTCATCCATAGATTTGAAATAATGATGATTAAAACATCCTTGACAATCAACAATCCATGATCCATAGATTTCATCGACCAAAAGAAAAAGAAGAAGAAGAAGCAAGAGAACCGAAATGAATCTCAATTCGATTAAATCGTCATTAATATCAATCACCTCTCTTGGAGGATTTGGAATTTCTCCTATCAACACCCATGGTCCATTGAGATTAACAAGATCATACTCAAAATTTAAGATCCAAATAACAACCAACAATTAGACCAATCAACAATCAATCAAGAAATCACAAGAAACATAATCAAGAACAAATCAATTCAAAATATTTTAAGAAATTTAACACAAAAGACGATCAAAATATCAAAAACAAAGACAACACTAATCAGGATTTTAATCAAAATAGAAAATAACTTTCATATCAATAATTAAAAAGAACTAGAAAAGATATAGTAAAAATATTTTTGAATAAGAAAAAAAATGGTAGAAGCCTTTTTTAAAATAAAGTAAAAGGAAAGGAGGTTTGTAAGAACTAATATGGTGAGGATAGTAAAAAGGTCACGGCTGGCCCAAATTCAAAATTCGTTTAGCATTAAAAAAAATAATGGAATCAGAACAAAAACGTTCATCATCTTCCTCAAAATGTAACATATGTGAGAAAACAAATGGTAAGCTAGCACTTTCTCCGCCGCGCCAGAGCTCAAAAATCATATCAAAACGATCGCAACGCGAAACACAACACAATGGTACCAACAGTTCAAAGAATCACAATGGAAAATAACGGATCGAAAATGATAGAAACGCTTTGAACTACTTTCAAAGTCACAGGTAAGAATCAATTTGAACTTCCTCTTGCTCCTCTTCTTCTTCTGAATGATTTCTAGTTCGAAATTGGTTTGAAATGGAGGTTAATTTGGAGGATGAAAAAAGGAGATGAATTAAATGAAACAACTTTTACAAAGTGAGAAAATGGGAAAGAATTTATGCAGAATTTTGGTGGATTTGAAGATTGAAGAAATGAATGAGTGATGAGTTGTATTTATAGATGGAGAATGTATGAAAAAAATTTTCCGTTTTGGAAATTTTCACCGCGTTTCATTTCCTTGTGCATTGTACGTGACTGTTTTGAAAATTCTTTTCATGTTGTTTTGCTACTTTTAAAATTTCAGCTCATTTGCAAACTACATGATGTGGATCATGTGTGACTCGTGTTGCAACTCGTGTTGTCGTTTTGAACTTATTTTTGTAGCTCACCTTTGATGTGTGACTTGTATTATTTGCTCACATGATGTATTACTGAAGCTTAAGTTTCAAAGGTGGTGTGGATTAACAACTTACTTAATGTAACACAAATTGCTTTACTATAGGGTGACACACATGAAGAAAGCCTTGAAAGCATGTTGGTGCCAATGAGGGCGTTTATTCTGGCTTCAATAACTGATGATGGGGCATACTTGCATATTTTATGTTCTTTGAGTCCTTTTCTGCAGTTACAACTGAATAAATAGGTGTAGGAGATAAGCATTCATCAATTTGAAGTACTGGTGGCTGATTCTCTAGTGTTTCCTTAATTGAACAAGTTCTCAAGGAACCACCAGGTAGTTGACTATCAACCGACCTTGGATACACATTGTCGTAACCCGAAATTTAACCTCCCTTTTTGTTTTTTGCATAAGCACGTGAACTCACATCGATAGCATAAGCATTTGCATTTTCCCTTGGTGTTTTGATTACAGGCATGTTCAGGTTTTCAATCTCGATTAATCGTATCATCACAAGGTCATCACATTATCAAAACAAGCACAAAACAAGGGTTTCTATGCCTATTTATCAAAGCAAGAGGTTGAAAATCGGAACCGTGGCCACAACACCATTTCCAGGCAAATTTGGGCATTTTTGGCCTGGTTAATAGATTAACCATTTTGCAGTGCAATTATGTTAATAGATTAACCAGTGTAAATGTGCTGTTTTTTTATGTGTTAATCGATTAACACTTTGCAGTGCAATTATGTTAATCGATTAACACGTGCAAATTTTGCATAATTTGCTGTTTTTTCAAGACAACAACTTTCCCTCCACATTTTGAGATTCTACATTGGTCTAGTAACATGTGAAACATTCTGGAACCTTCAAGAATTCACCTACGTTTGTTCCAATGCATTATTTCCAAATAAGTGCACCATATTCCTTGTTTTCCAAGCATCTCCACCTTTGAATGTTGAAGTTCACATTGGGATTGTTACCGAGTTGATCCTAACTAACCGAGTTAACTGCCTTGACTCAGTGAGTTAAGTGTAACTAACTCCAACCCTAACTCCAAGCCTCCCAAAGCTAAGTCCAAAGCTAGCTCCAAACCTCTCACACTCCATACCTAAACTCTATATAAGCCAAGCTTCACCATTTTGCAAATCCTCCACAACCATTCACATAATTTCACACTTTCTTCACTCTCAATTCTCTCATTCTCCTCTGCATTTTTCTGCAATTTCTACACATTCCTCTTCATCTTCTTCACCAAACCTCACTAAAGCTCTTAATTCTTGAAGAATAATCACTTTTCACATTGAAAGTGATTATTTCTTGAGCTTAACCTTCATCATCTTTCCATTCTACTGAATTTTGTGGAGCTTCAGTAGCTTTTGGATTCATTTCAAGCGATCACTTCAAGCTTCTTCGGTGATAATTCTCATTTTGGAGTTTTCGTCGAAGTTTGCTCGGTTTCGCTACAATTTGAATTGCAATTGAGGAATCTCTAGTTTTCTTTGATTATCTTTATTATTTTAAAATTATTCTTGAGTTTTTGGAGTTCTATTGGATTTTGAATTCATCTCAAGTGTTTGCTTCAAGCTTTTTCGGAGATAATTCGCATTTCGGAGTTTTCGTCGAAGTTTGATCGGTTTCGCTACAATTCGAAGTGCAATTGAGGAATCTCTAGTTTTCTTGGATTTTTCTCTCTACATTTCATTCACAACAATTACTAAGCCAAACCTCCGGCTTGTAGGTTGGTAGATCTCACTTTACTCACAGTTTCGATTGTTTCCGCGTGTTTATGTTGCAATTTCGATCGTTTTCGGTTTAATTCATCATGCAATTGCTTGATCTTTAATGTCCATGATTAATGCATGTAATTTATGTTTATTTGCCTTTACATGATGTAATTTTAGTGCACAAACTCATGTCCTAGCATGTGGTGGTTGGCATAAGTGATTAAGTGTGGAAAATCACTTTTGAAATGTTGTTTTTTCAGTTATTTTTGCCACTGTCGCAGTGGTAACCGGTTAGCAGTTATGCTGTAACCGGTTACACAGTGCAATTTTCACTAAAAACGCAAGTTTTCCAGCATGTAACCGGTTAACAGATATGTTGTAACCGGTTACCACTGAACAGAATGGCCAATTTTGAGCATTTTCAAGTTTGTTTGACATTCTTTCTTCATCTAACTTCCATGAATTGATATGCTTGATATTTATGGACGTTTTAAGTGCTGTTAACCTCTGTTTAGAGCATATTTACATTAATTTAATGATTGATTTATCAATTCTTGCAATTATGTGTGTTCTTGATTTTTGTTTGAACATGCTAATTCTTGCACAATCCTTGATCACTTGATACATGATTTGTGATACATGCTAATATTTGTTTGGCACTATTTTGCATTTCCAATTCTTGATCACATTAAGTTTGTTCTTTATTGAGCAAATTAATCATGCTTAATCAATAATTTACACCTTTTGCTTTAATGATTTTCCATTCTCTTTGGAAAGTTATTAACATAATATTCCCTTTTGATTAATTGATCGAAACAATGTTTCGATTAGTTGATCCTCCCTTTCCCTCTCTTTAGGCTTCCTTTAGAGCTTTTTCTCTCTTTTCCCCCCACGGAGTTGAAGATTCATACGACGACCGATGCATGACACTGGAGCACTGTACAACTTGGAGCTGTTACGCTGTCCGTTTTACCGTGCGGGAGCACTATATAACTTGGAGTTGTTACGCCATCCGGTTCAACTTCTACATTACACCCTGTGTGTTAGAGAAGGAATGAGAAGGGAGAATTCCTACTCTCATTCTAACTACTTCAGGTACGGGACGAATGACCCTGTGCTTGGCTTAGTCATCTCTACCTCGAGGCGGTAGTGTGCTTTCCTTCCCCAGTCGAGTCGATCCTTGATCACTCTTTTCTCACTCCAATCTCTTTCGATCTTAGATCACTCTTTCCTGTTTGCAATCTCTTTCGATCTTTGATCACTCTTATCTCTTTCAATAAGTCTTTTGATTTATCACCATTCCCTTGGATCACGATCATTAGCAATCTTCAGAGGATCAATCTCTTGCTCTTATTCAATACCTTTCCCTTGTTCCCTTCAGGAGAGTTTCAATTAACTTTTCTTGTGGCTAGTCATTTCTTTTGCTGATTCCCCATGAGAGTTGTATTCATTCTTCCATTGGTTGATCACAGGCATACTGTTAAAACTAATACTCTAATCATCTACAATCCCGCTCTTTCTTTGGTTAAACACAGTTTTCTTGTTAAACACCGAAACTCTTGTGGAGTTCGCAATCTTCTCTTGGTTCTTCTCCCTTTGTTGGGTTAACCACTGCTTATCAGTTAAAACACCAATTTGCATTTCTCCTCAATTAATCACAGTCCGTCTGTTAATACTGAGCACCTCTTGGGTTAATCATCTTCTCTTGTTTAATCACCCATTTCTCCAGTTAATCACAGTCTGTCTGTTAATACTGAGCACCTCTTGGGTTAATCACCTTCTCTTGGTTAATCACCTGTCTCTTCAGTTAACCACAGTCCGTCTGTTAAAATACTAAACCCCTTCGAGTTAATCACCTTCTCTTGGTTAATCACTCGTTTTTCTCTTTGGTTAATCACAATCCGTTTGTAAACACCGAATCCCCAGCAGTTGGCAACCTCCTCTTGGTTCAAATACTTGCATCTTTGGGTTAGTAACCTTTCTTTGGTTCAAATACCATTTCTTCGGTTGAGTACTGTTTGTTCAGTCAGTTTACCGAATCCTTTTGGGTCACGACCTTTGATCGGTCATACACCCGTCCTTTTGGTCACGACCTTTACTCGGTCCTACACCCGTCCTTTGGGTCACGACCTTTGATCGGTCCTACACCCGTCCTTTGGGTCACGACCTTTGATCGGTCCTACACCCGTCCTTTGGGTCACGACCTTTGCTCAGTCCTACACCCGTCCTTTGGGTCACGACCTTTGATCGGTCCTAGACCCGTCCTTTGGGTCACGACCTTTGCTCGGTCCTACACCCGTCCTTTGGGTCACGACCTTTGCTCGGTCCTACACCCGTCCTTTGGGTCACGACCTTTGATCGGTCCTACACCCGTCCTTTGGGTCACGACCTTTGCTCGGTCCTACACCCGTTCTTTGGGTCACGACCTTTGATCGGTCCTACACCCGTCCTTTGGGTCACGACCTTTGATCGATCTTACACCCGTCATTTGGGTCGCGACCTTTGCTCGGTGCTACACCCGTCCTTTGGGTCACGACCTTTGCTCAGTCCTACACCCGTCCTTTGGGTCACGACCTTTGCTCGGTCCTACACCCGTCCTTTGGGTCACAACCTTTGATCAGTCCTACACCCGTCCTTTGGGTCACGACCTTCGCACGTTCTTTGGTTAATAACAGTTTTCTCTGTTAAAACCAATGCTTCTCTATCGCCACAGAGTTGCAGTCCTTTCTTTCTTTGGTTAACCACTGCCAGTCAGTTAATATACCGAGGCCCCTTCAGAGTCAAACACCTTCTCTCGGTTCAGCACTCTCTCTCTTGGTTTATCACAGTCCATCTATTGACACAAACTTCTTTTCCCCACCAGGGTCATACTCTCTTTCTTCGGTTAAGCACTGCCAGTCAGTTAATATACCGAGTCTCCTTTTTCTCTTGGTTATGACACCGTCCCTTTATTTGGATCCTCAGCGGAGTCCTTCCTATTCCCTTTGCTCTCACCTTCTTGGTTATGTCACTATTTCTTTTGCATCCCCAGCAGATCTTTCTCTATCTCTTATTCTCTTGGTTTGGACACCATTTCTCTCTTACTCTCTTATTCTCGTGGTTTGGACACCGTTTTTCTCTTATTCTCTTATTCTCTTGGTTTGGACACCATTTCCCCTTTATTCCTTTATTCTCTTGGTTTCAACACCATTCTCGTACTTTGTTCTCAGTACAGTTTCTATTTCTTTCCTTTACACTTTTTTTTTGGTTTTGACACCATTTCTTTGGAATCCCCTGTGGAATTTCCTTCTTTCTTTTGCTCTTGGTTTTGACACTACTTTCCTTTCATTTTCCTTTTCCGTTAAGTTCCCCGAACTACGGAAGCTCTGATTCTGCATTCTTTTGAATGTCAGATACGTAGGCATGAGATCGCAATGATCTCGGCGAGCACACTTCCACCTTTCTTCAGTCTTCCTTCTTTCCTTCCCTTTTCTCTGTCCCCTGGTTCCATGACCTACGACGCTCTGATTTCCTCATTGCACTATGAGGGTACGTAGGCACGAGGACCTTGTTCCTCCGCGAGCACTTTCTTTCTTTCTTTTCTTTTCCCCCTTTCTCTATCTCTTCCTTCTTTTAGCTATAAGCCTTTAGATAGATAACCCATCCAAGCCTAGAAGCAAACGAATTGGTTCCCGTCGAGTACGACGGATGCGTTAGGTGCTAATACCTTCCTTTCGCATAACCGACCCCCCGTTCCCGTTTCTCTTCCCCTTGGGTTTTATCGATATTTTCCCTGTCCTTTGGGACTAAATAAAGTTCGGTGGCGACTCTGTTGTATCTTTGAGTGTGCGATTCACCAGGTAGAAACCAGCCATCTTCAGCTGGCGACTCTGCTGGGGACAGATTGACCTCTTGCTGGTCCATCCCTTGAGGGGTTTAGCCTAGTTTTGTTTGCTCTCTTGCTTGCTTGGGTGTTTATCTTTCGCGCTTTACTCGCTTTATTACTTGCTTTAGCTTTATGTTTATTTATCGCATTTCTTTACTGCTTTAAATATTCATATGCTGCATATTCTAGATATCTGCTGTTTTCTGCTGTTGTTGGGATGGGTAGATATTATTGGAGAGAAAGGTCCTAACACCGGGCTTAGTATACACATAGGATAGAACATGGATAGTCGTGAGGCCTGCGTTTTGCGCGTTGGGTTATCACGAGAGCCACATCCCAGATCGTGATTCGCTTGAGAATACTTCCGTCCTGTGAGAATTCACTACGGTGGGCGGTTTTCACTCTGAGTCCTATGGTTTGGACGACCTTTCTCGGGACCACCTTGTTGTGTCTAGATCACACATGTGAGGGGGATGGGTTTTTGCAGGAAACCAAGCCACTTCATACCTTTGTTCTCTCACGCACGTCAGATCTTCCCGTCTACACAGAGTTACATGGGCAGATTATCCAGAAGCTGTTGCATCTCTAACTTACATTATTGCATAATGTTATTGCATAATATTATTGCATCATCCTGTATGCCGAACTTTTGAACTTGATCACCATGTGTTTGTGGAACCTTTGCATCATCTAACCTTTGCATCATTGGGTGTTGCATATCTCATTTGCATTCCACCTGCATAAACAATATACGCATACATACCTTTGCATTCCATTGCATACAAACCAGAAAAAGCTCACTTTCTTCCCTTCATTAGCCCAAAGACAACGATTCTCCGACGCCGAAAGCCAAAGAATCATGGAACAAGCTGGGTATGAGGACACGGTGCGCAAGGAGGGCAAGGTTGACATGGTTGTGGAACTACTTCTGGACAGTATGACAATGAACTTCTCTGATCAGGTTGTGATTGATGAGCAAGCCCCGAATGTACCAAAAGTGGATAAGATCATGAATGTGGATGCAAGCAATCTGCCGGTTCACCCCTTGCCTAATCAGAAGACCACTCAAGGTAATCAGAAACAAAAGCATAAGCAAATCAGCAAAGAGAACAACAATCAAGGGAGGAGACGTCCTCGTCATGATTTAATTCCTGTGACTTACACACATCTACTGCCTATTTTGATTCATGCTGGGGCAATTGTTCCTAAAGAAATCAAGCTGGCCAAGTCTCCTTATCATCCTAAGCATGATCCTAATGCCACCTGTGGATACCATGCTGGATATGTGGGGCATTCTACAGAATCCTGTGTTGTCGTTAAGGACAAAGTCCAAGAGCTCCTCGATCAGAAGTTGCTTTACTTTACAGAGAAGCCTTGCCAGAAGTCTACACCTGTGATAGCTGAAACATCTGCCGAAGCTGAGAATAGAGGTCCTCCTATTCATGTGCAGATTCCTCCAACTGTTCAACCTGTTGGGTAACGCCCTTACCAAGGTTTTCAGTCTGCTAACTCTGGAATGCCTTTGGCCTATCTTGGGGAACCCTCTGTTATTACACCTCTAGTTGCTTATCCTGGGGCACCCTACGCTCCATATGGGATCCATTTTGGTCAGACTGTTAATCGGATGGGTAATCCTAGTTTGATGCACCCTGCTCAAGTATTCCCGCGATACGCTACTCGTCAGATTCATCCTCAAGCACCTCTGGCTCCTACGCCGTACTATTCATTCTTGCATGTTGCCGCAACCCAACATCAACAGCCTCCTCAGGCTCATAATCAGCAAGCCCAAGGCCGAGAGCTCCAGAACAAGTACAAGCCCCAAAATAATATAGGACGAAGGAATGCTCCTCTAGATCCGATTCCTGTGACATACAGTCAACTTCTCCCACATCTGGTTCAGAACTCGCCGGTAGTTCCCAAAGCTCTGAAGCCTCCACCAAAGCCATTCCCACCCGGGTATGATCCCAATGTGCAATATGGATATCATGCTGGGTCGGTTGGACATTCGACAATGCTCTCAAAGCTAAAGCCCAACAATTGATTGACAAGAAGCACTTAACCATTCAAGGTGAGAAACTGTGGGTGAACGGAAATACCGTGTCCATGTAATCTCCAGATTGCAAAGGCATCCCTTACAATCCCTTGAATAAGCCTGTGAGCACTTCCTCAACATCGGTAATCCTCATGGCATTCCGTCTCTTCCATTTGTAATCTTTTTCTTTGTCAAGCATTGTTCACTTGTAAAACTTGTTTGTTTTTAGATGATAATAATAATGAAATGAATGTGCATGTTTTGAAAAAATCCATTTGTGTTCACTCATACTTTTTATCAGTATCACACATTTGATCAAGCAAAATCAAAAAGAGAATGATGAAATCAAAAAGATGTGAGGTTTTCGTCTGTATGCTTTTGAATAAAACCCTGCTGATGATGTAAGGCATTTGTTGAAATCCCCAAACACTGGAGGTATAAGGAAGATAATCCCTAGTCAACCCCTTTGGGCCTTGAAGTAGGAGTTTCTTTCTGTACACAAAACCCTCAATCTTAAACAGGGGCAGGGTAGTCTTCAACTAGTTTGATCATGCGTTCGAATTTCAAAAGAGGAGCACCCCATTTTGAGGATCAACCACATCCTATCCCTTTGCAAGAGGTCGGAAAAATCACAAATCCACATTGGTTGTCCCTCACCGACCAAAGGAATGAGGCAGTCACAACTCAACCCTTACAAATCAAACAAATACATGTCACACGATTTTGTTCAAAAAAATATCATCAAAATCACAAAAGCAAATGAAAAAAAAGCAAAAAACAAAATTAAAAACAAAAAGCCCGCTAAGTCACAAGCAAATGACTTAGGCAAATATTAGAGCATCCCGGTAGACTGCAATTTCAAAATAATCAGTCTACGCAAAAATTAGGGAAAATAAAAAGAACAAAACAGAGAATCAAGAGAGAAATCCTCAATAAGAACAAGTTCGTGTGATCACATGTGACAAAAACAAAAAGTGAGTGACTGCTGCTCCAAAACTCTTGTCGGTTCCCTTACCATCACATCTACTATTTGTAGCGAGCGATTTTGGACGTGGTTCTTAAGAACCGTCGCTCTGGGGTACTACAGGTCGATTAATTTTTTATCCTATTGAAGCTGATGAAGGAAGGGAAATAGATGTCTCCAACTAACCCTGCTTTACAAACTGAGGTCAAACAGTCAAAACTGTTGGTTTACAGATGCGATCAATGTGGGGGGGGGGGGGCTCTCTTAGGTTATTTTGGTTGAATTTAGACTTTTGGTGGGGAATACGGACTCGGATATTTTGGTGGATATGTGAGGATTTGTGACCTGAGGTTTTTGATGTGGTGTGCTCGTTAAGATTTTTCTTTCAATCTTATGCCTACGTATTCCCGTTTACCGAAACAGGGAAATCAAAGCGATCGTAGTTCCTCCTATTCTATGGGAGGAAGTGGTGTTTTGGTGTCTTGTTCAAAGCCCAAGACATGAAGCTAAAGGTGGTTTATATCTTGTTCAAAGCCCAAGATGTGAAGCTGAAGGGTCTATTTGTATCTTGTTCGAAGCCCAAGATGTGAAGCTAAAAAGGTGTTGTCTTTAGAGAGAATTTTTCATCTCTAAAGGGGGTCTGTTTGTCACACCTGTGAGGTGACTGACTATAAAGGAGGATTACTTTAACCGGGATATGTGAATCCTAGCAATGCCATAATTTCCTTTATAGGGGGTTTAACCTGAAGGAGAAGACTTTAACTCAATGTAGAGCAATGCTATCTTTCTTTAGGAATTTCTCATGCTAAAAGAGGGACAGTGGTATGGATGTAAATAATCCAGAGGCTTGCCGCTTACAACAATTAGATGAAAGGAGTTGTTGATGTTTGTATCCTGTGAACGCGGCACAGTTTTGATGCTAAAAAGTTGATTGACTCAACCGGGGTTTTTCTTATACAAAGCCTAAGAGGAGGCTACTGATCCAACAAGAGGGTGTTTTTTTGTATGTGTCTTGTACGAAGCCCAAGACGGCGGCTAAAAGGGTTTGACTCAACAAGAGAGTCTTTTATACTCAACAAGAGAGTGTTTTTGAAACTCGTACGAAGCCCGAGATGGAGGCTAAAAACGTTGTTTGACTCAACAAGAGAGTCTTTTATACTCACCAAGAGGGTGATTTTGTATCTCGTACAAAGCCCGAGATGGAGGCTAAAAGGATTGCTGTTTCAGTTGAGTGACAGGTCCAGTAGGTGGGTTAAAAGAGAAAACCAGTTCTTATAAAGAGACTGATTACAGGTAAGGCTATGCTTTGGGATTGATCAGAGGACCAGGGTTATTTCCTGTTCTTTAAGGAAACGGGGAATCCAGAGGGTATTGGAGACTGTTCGAGTCTACTGGTGTTTTTCCCTACGGGAGAATGCCTTCGAGACTCAAGGAGATTAGACTGTCCAAGTCTAGAGTTTTATCTTTTGTACTATGCTTAAAGAAACAGTAGTAGTACGTCCACGGTAGAAAGATCTAGACTCTTTGAAAGGCTGTTCTATGAAGATGACTAATTTCTGTTCCTATACCTCTAGGAGGTCGTCGGGACAATTTGTACGAAGCCCAAGAGGAGGCTGGAAACTTTTAAGAAGCCGAGGGACAATTTGTACGAAGCCCAAGAGGAGGCTCTCTTCCCGAAGGAAGAATCCTTATACGAAACCTAAGAGGAGGCTGTGAATACTTCTAAGAAGCCGTAGGGTCCTTATACAACGCCCAAGAGGAGGCGGGGATGCTTTTAGGAAGCCTGTGGATCCCCAAACCCCGAGAAATTCAAGACAGGCTATTCACAGAGAATAGATCAAGCCCGGAAAGTCTGAGTATTTGGAAGAAACTCAAGAGATGCCATTCACGGAGAAAAGATCATCTATGGGGAGTAGAGTTTCTTTGACAATGTCTAAGGGTGACAGTCTGAGAAAGGGTTCACCGAGAATACTGCCTTTCACGTCTCCATATTGTTTAACCCCAAGAGGAGGGAAGACTGTATCTGGTAATCCTATGGGGGATCTAGTTTTGTCTATTTAAGAGTGATCAACAGGGCTTAGTGCTAGACATAGTTGCCTGGGAAACTCTAAATATCTATACTAGTATTACACAGTTGATATGAGTTTATGAAAGAAGACTTACAGTGAAACAGCCCCACAATGCATTTATATGTATATGAAAGCGGATAAAGAAAGCATATAAACACTTACTCGGTTGTAGAGCTTCCATGCTGTTTGGTTAGTTGTTCAACAAAGAAAGATTGAAAACAACAGTATATTCAAAATTAAAGGAGAAAGTATTTTGAAAAGATGTTGGGGCTTACAACTCAAGGAGAGGCCCAAGGTTTATCAGTGATCGCTTTGTACAGAGGGACTTATACAAGTGACTGAGGCCCAAGAAAGGTTTTCTGTACAAGGGGATGGGTCTTACACTCTCTCAAGAGGCCCAAGTGTTTAAAGAAAAAAAATGGGGCTTACAACACGAGGTTAGGCCCAGATGATTGGTTTTTTATTGGCGATCGCGACGAGGTTTTCTTTTAATGCAGGGGGACTTATACAATGTCTGAGGCCCAAAAAGTTTTGGTTAAAAGGGGGTTGGGTCTTACACTCTAATAGAGACCCAAAAGATTTATTTTTGTACAAGTGGTGGGGCTTACAGCTCAAGGAGAGGCCCAGGGTTATTTGTTTGAAAATGGCGATCGCACCGAGATTTTTGAAAACGTGGTGGGTCTTATACAATGCATTGAGGCCCAAAATGGTTTGGTTTTCAAAGGGGGTTAGGTCTTACACTCTAATAGAGGCCCAAGAAGTTTTGAAATTGTTTGATGAGGGTGAAAATCAAAGAAACCCTAATTTGTTATTCATTAAAAGTAAATATTTAAAGAAAATCAAATAAAATACCAGATAAGTTAGAATAAACCATTTGTGACTTTTGTCAAAATTCACGGTTTTGGTCCCCCCAGTTTTTTTTAACAGTTTTGGTTCCCCACCCCAATTTTGGCCCAAAAAAATGATGAATAGTACTTGGTCCGTACATGAACAGTACATGTCCGTACATGAACAGTACATGTCCGTACATGAACAATACATGAACAGTGAGGGTGGGGGACCAAAACTGTTAAAAAAACAAAATGGGGGGACCAAAACCGTGAATTTTGACAAACAGGGGGACCAAAATTGTATTTTAGCCAAACATTAAAAAGGAATTTATTCACAAAAATACTAATTATATTAAATAAATAATATAAACTTAATTTTTTTTTTGAATAAAATATTTCAACATTTTTGTGATTTTTTGCAAAAAGAACCAATAAAAAATAATTAAAATTGAAGGAGTTATTAATTTTCCAATTAATTAATAAAACATGAAAAAATAGCAAAAATGTGAGAAAACACAAAATGGCATGGGTGGGGTTTGAACACACGACCTCAAGGTTATAGGACGCGCGCCTTACCACTGGGGTGGTGATACATCCATTGCTTGAAGTGAAACCACAAATATACAAGGCATGCCTTGTTTTCTAGGCCTAGTCAAGGCAAGGCAAGGCAAGTTTTGCCAAGAAACGGGAAGGTCCATAACTTTCTCATTTCTCCATGGTTGGGAACAAAATTTATATGCATCTGGCCTAGAATTTCTCAAGGAATCCAATGGTGGTGGTATTTTTTTCAGATCATACTCCCTCCCCAAAACCCGATAGTGGTTTTGAAAAAGGCATATAATTGCATTTTCTATGCTACACTTTGATACAGGCATGAATTACATGATGAATTGGTTCAAACACAACATATATAACATGTATGAGGTGTGTATGATCAGTGGACTTCAAAGCAATGCATATTTTGGAAAGTTCAAGTCATGATGCTTACCTCTTTTTGAGCTTTTGGAGTTTTCTGTGCAATCTGCCAAACTTCTTGTTCCAGAAATGGTTTGATGCTTTGGACACTCTCAAATGATCCCTTAGAAGCTTTGAGGATGGTTGGAATCAGCTGGAACCTGCAAAAACACAAACTGTCCCTTTCTTACAAAAGGGGTTAAAATGACCAAAATAACAACTCTCTCAAATGGTGTTCCAGATGGGGGAACCATTTGGGACAGTTCAAGGATGTTATTTGGAGTGTGTTTGAGGTTTTATCTGGTTTGGAAAGTGACTGAATCAAGACATGGCTTGAAAAATGCACAAAAAAGGCCTATTTTGAGGTTTTGAGAGGTGACTTTGTGATTTTGGTGTTACAGGTCACTTTTGATAGTTTGGATCACCTTGCTAAAGAAGGCATTTTGGCTTAAAGAGAGGGATTTTAAGGAAAGCATCTATTTGATGGCTTTGGTGTACTCAAACTGAGCACAAATAAGCTCTATTTATAGTAGAGCAAGTTTGTTTTGGGATCAATAGTGAATGGCAACTGCAGCAGAGGTTTGGCCAATGGTTGCACTTTGGAATTCAAGTCTCCTCTAGCCATTGACTAGAGGTTAGGGCACAGGGCTGAGGGTCCCTTGGTCTTGGATAAGTCTTGACTGAATTTAGTTGGAAATGGGTCAGTCCATTCCACCTTGGTGTATGTATTGAATGCTCCAATCCAAAATTGGAGTCTTGTCCCTCTTTTAGGCAATTCTAGGTTTGGCATGCTAGTTCTTGTTCCAAGACTCTGGAGGCTTGGCTTAGTGTTTGTCCCCTTAAAATTTGATCCTCAGATGTGTCCAAAGTGATGACAAGGCTTAGAATTATCTGATTTTTCCAAATCGAGCAAAAATGCAAAATTCTGCCTAGCCTTGGCAGTTTTCAGCAAGGCATATTGCCCTTGTCATATCTCATGGCTCAAGTGGAATTTGGTGATGTTCTTGGTCATTTTGGAAAGCCCTTATATGATACAACAACTGTTTGATCATATTTGGTCTTGATACCTTTTGGATCCAAGTGAAAAATCCCCCTACATTTGGAAAAAAGTTAAGGCAGATTCTGACTTAGTGAAAATTTCACTAAGTGTTGGAAAAAGTGACATTTTCACTTTTTGTGATTTTGATCATTCCATAACTCAAAATCCATGAGGAATTTGGAGGGAGGTCAGTTTTAAGCTTTTGTAGAGGGTAATGAGAGCTACAAATCTAGCTTTGGATGGGGAAAAATGGCCTTGTGGTTTAGGAGTTATAATCCTCTAAAGTTGGTACCCTTGCCACTTTGTTCATAACTTAGAAAATTTTATAAGTTTTTATGGTTACCCCTTTTACAAGTTATCCCACTTTTCTTGATTTTTCTTGATGAATGATGATTCAAATTATACATTAACATCATTTTAGGGTTATAAAACCATTTTTGTGAAAAATCTCAAAAAGTCAAAGTTGACTTTTGTGCAAAGTTGACTTTTTGTCAGATGAATTCCAAACTGTGCGATCCTCTATGAAATCAAGTCATTGACCTAAATCAAACTTGATGGATTGATTTCATAGGTGTTATAGGGTGTATTGAATCATGTCCTAGGGTTTGGGAGCATGTCCTAGTCAAAAGTCAAGGCTACAGTTGACTTTTCTCGTGAAACCCTAATTGTGGTACTGATGAAATTGAGACTTGCTGCTCAAGCTTCCTGAATCAATCCATTGTTACAAATGGATCAATGTGGTATGCTGGAGACCCTCAAATCATGTCTTGAGGTCTTGGCTCATGATTTGTCCAAAAAGTCAACTTAGGGGTGAATTAGGCCAAGAAACCCTAATTCCTGATTTTTGATGTATGCATCCCCTGAGGTCAAATTGACTTGATGCTTGGGCCCATGAGGTTCCATGGAGTATATTAGGATATGATTTGAAGCATTGGCTCATGCCCAGAGGAAAATTTCCATCTGGAGGCCCTGGTCGACCAAACCCTAATTTGGTGACACTGGCGATCTTAAGGCTTGATCCACCTAGAAGGGAGAAGCCTTGTGCTTAATCCTTAAAGTGGGAGTCCTCTTGATCCCTTGTAGATATTTGGGAGGTTAGACAAGTTGAAGATCATGTCATTTCTTGATTGATCCTTTGTCTAAGAACTCTGAGAGGGCTTGAAACCTTAATTTTGACTGTAGTAAGTGTTCACCCATCTTTGGGGAGACTAATGAAGCAAGATGGTTCATCCATATTGTGATGATGATTTGCACAATGATGGGAAATATTAGTGGTCAAAATTTGGGGTATGACACTATTCAAACCTCTTTTGAAAGGTGAATGCTTGTGTCAAACTAATTGAACGTAGGACTGGAGAACATCAAGGAGAATGGGTGGGGTAAAATAATTTTTGAGCCTTATATCCTTTCTTTCTTAAACCGTGAACGAGGCCACGTTACAACATGTAAAAGACCTAATTGAAGTAGGGTTTATTTCGAAAGCATACGACAGTAAAATCATGTCAAAGCTGACTCCTAACGATTTGTTTATCATTTGTGACGATACTGACATGGCATCCACTGTATGTCATAATCTTAGTGAACATGCTTGGATTTCAAAACTGACATATGCATAGCGTTAACATTATCATTTTCAAAGCCAACACTTTTTACTTGCGAACAAGCACTTGACATCAAGAAGGTTTCCACAATGGAAAGTGTGATCACCTCAAGGGGAAAAACGCCTGAAAACTCCGTTGAGCAAAAAGGGCCTAGCCATCTCAATATCCAGTCAATCTGAGCCAATCACATCGAGATTCAGCAAATCTCTTGAAGATCAGTTGGTCAGGGGCATTCCTCCAAAGATCGATCAGACAGGGGCAAAATCACTTCAGAGCTCCTACCGAGGCAGACCACCTCAAGAGCACATGAAGTCGACCTCTCCAAGAGACAGTTAATCAGGGGCATACTGTTCCGATACTCTGGGGCAAGTTAAATCAAGATCATCCCGTGACACAATTGTTTCCTACCTTGTAATTGGGGCAATCCATACAGATACCCAACAGACTGGGGGCAGAGACATACTACCAAAGTACAAGTTCTTTGAGACAAGAGCAACGGTCCATCAACAACTACTAATCATGAAGTAGGTGTCGCGGAATCACGTCTTTGTGGCTTATACCCTAACCTCAACTCTTCCGCCTCCCACAATAAAAGTACTTGGTATATTCTCAGAAACCATTGCATAGACCACTCTCATGCGTTGATCATGTCGCTTCACTCTTGCATATCATTCATTTGGCATAGCATGAAGCCTTAACTTAAGCCCGGTCATGCTTGACGTCTCTTCAAAACCTGATCGCTAACATTCTACATATAGTAATCACACATCACATAGCATATGCATCTAACATACTCCCTCTCTTTTGGCCTGATTCATCTCCCAAAAGATTTTCAGCCAAACTTTGCACCTATCAATTCTGCATTTGCACCTTTTTTCTTCTTTTGTCGTCGTCGGCCAAATTTTTGAGCTACTCTTTTATTTAATCCCCTTCTACCTCGAATCCTCGAAAAGCTAGCGCAATTCGTACATTCAGGTCCAAGTGGATTTAATAGGGGTAGTTGTCGTAACCCGAAATTTGACCTCCCTTTTTGTTTTTTGCATAAGCATGTGCACTCGCATCGATGGCATACGTATTTGCATTTTCCCTTGGTGTTTTGGTTACAGGAATGTTCAGGTTTTCAAGCTCGATTAATTGCATCATCACAAGGTTATCACATTATCAAAACAAGCACAAAACAAGGGGTTTTATGCCTATTTATCAAAGCAAGAGGTTGAAAATCGGAACCGTGGCCACAACACCATTTTCAGGCAAAATTGGGCATTTTTGGCTTGGTTAACAGATTAACCATTTTGCAGTGCAATTATGTTAATAGATTAACCAGTGTAAATTTGCTGTTTTTTTATGTGTTAATTGATTAACACTTTGCAGTGCAATTATGTTAATGGATTAACACGTGCAAGTTTTGCATAATTTGCTGTTTTTTCAAGACATCAACTTTCCCTCCACATTTTGAGATTCTACATTGATCTAGTAACATGTGGAACATTCTGGAACCTTCAAGAATTCACCTACGTTTGTTCCAATGCATTATTTCCAAAAAAGTGCACCATATTCCTTGTTTTCCAAGCATCTCCACCTTTGAATGTTGAAGTTCACATTGGGATTGTTACCGAGTTAATCCTAACTAACCGAGTTAACTGCCTTGACTCAGTGAGTCAAGTGTAACTAACTCCAACCCTAACTCCAAGCCTCCCAAAGCTAAGTCCAAAGCTAGCTCCAAACCTCTCACACTCCATACCTAAACTCTTTATAAGCCAAGCTTCACCATTTTGCAAATCCTCCACAACCATTCACATAATTTCACACTTTCTTCACTCTCAATTCTCTCATTCTCCTCTGCATTTTTCTGCAATTTCTACACATTCCTCTTCATCTTCTTCACCAAACCTCACTAAAGCTCTTAATTCTTGAAGAATAATCACTTTTCACATTGAAAGTGATTATTTCTTGAGCTTAACCTTCATCATCTTTCCATTCTACTTAATTTTGTGGAGCTTCAGTAGCTTTTGGATTCATTTCAAGCGATCACTTCAAGCTTCTTCGGTGATAATTCTCATTTTGGAGTTTTCGTCGAAGTTTGCTCGGTTTCACTACAATTCGAAGTGCAATTGAGGAATCTCTGGTTTTCTTTGATTATCTTCATTATTTTACAATTATTCTTGAGTTTTGGGAGTTCTATTGGCTTTTGAATTCATCTCAAGTGTTTGCTTCAAGCTTTTTCGGAGATAATTTGCATTTCAGAGTTTTCGTCGAAGTTTACTCGGTTTCGCTACAATTCGAAGTGCAATTGAGGAATCTCTGGTTTTCTTGGCTTTTTCTCTCTACATTTCATTCACAACAATTACCAAGCCAAACCTCCGGCTTGTAGGTTGGTAGATCTCACTTTACTCACTGTTTCGATCGTTTCCGCGTGTTTACGTTGCAATTTCGATCGTTTTCGGTTTAATTCATCATGCAATTGCTTGATCTTTAATCTCCAAGATTAATGCTTGTAATTTATGTTTAACTGCCCTTACATGATGTAATTTTAATGCACAAATTCATGTCCTAGCATGTGGTGGTTGGCATAAGTGATTAAGTATGGAAAACCACTTTTGAAAAGCTGTTTTTTCAGTTATTTTGGCCACTGTCTCAGTGGTAACCGGTTAGCAATTATGCTGTAACCGGTTACACAGTGCAATTTTCACTAAAAACACAAGTTTTCCAGCATATAACCGGTTAGCAGATATGCTGTAACCGGTTACCACTGAACAAAATGGCCAATTTTGAGCTTTTTCAAGTTTGTTTGACATTCTTTCTTCATCTAACTTCCATGAATTGATATGCTTGATATTTATGGACATTTTAAGTGCTGTTAACCTCTGTTTAGACCATATTTACATTAATTCAATGATTGATTTATCAATTCTTGCAATTATGTGTCTTCTTGATTTTTGTTTGAACATGCTAATTCTTGCACAATCCTTGATCACTTGATACATGATTTGTGATACATGCTAATATTTGTTTGGCACTGTTTTGCATTTCCAATTCTTGATCACATTAAGTTTGTTCTTTATTGAGCAAATTTAATCATGCTTAATCAATAATTTACACCTTTTGCTTTAATGATTTTCCATTCTCTTTGGAAAGTTGTTAGCATAACATTCCCTTTTGATTAATTGATCGAAACCATGTTTCGATTAGTTGATCCTCCCTTTCCCTCTCTTTAGGCTTCCTTTAGAGATTTTCTCTCTTTTCCCCCCGCGAAGTTTAAGATTCATACGACGACCGATGCACGACACTGAAGCACTGTACAACTTGGAGCTATTATGCTGTCCGTTATACCGTGCGGGAGCACTACACAACTTGGAGCTGTTACGCCTTCCGGTTCAACTTCTACATTACACCCTGTGTGTTAGAGAAGGAATGAGAAGGGAGAATTCCTACTCTCATTCTGACTACTTCAGGTAGGGGACGAATGACCCTGTGCTTGGCTTAGTCATCTCTACCTCCAGGCGGTAGTGTGCTTTCCTTCCCTGGTCGAGTCAATCCTTGATCACTCTTTTCTCACTCTAATCTCTTTCGATCCTTGATCACTCATTCCTCTTTGCAATCTCTTTCGATCTTCGATCACTCTTATCTCTTTCAATCAGTCTTTTGATCTATCGCCATTTCCTTGGATCACGATCATTAGCAATCTTCAGAGGATCAATCTCTTGCTCTTATTCAATACCTTTCCCTTATTCCCTTCAGGAGGGTTTCAATTACCGTTTCTTATGGCTAGTCATTTCTTTTGTTGATTCCCCATGAGAGTTGTATTCATTCTTCCATTGGTTGATCACAGGCATACTGTTAAAACTAATACTCTAATAATCTACAATCCCCCTCTTTCTTTGGTTAAACACAGTTTTCTTGTTAAACACCGAAACTCTTGTGGAGTTCGCAATCTTCTCTTGGTTTTTCTCCCTTTGTTGGGTTAACTGCTTATCAGTTAAAACACCAATTTGCATTTCTCCTCAGTTAATCACAGTCCGTCTATTAATACTGAGCACCTCTTGGGTTAATCACCTTCTCTTGGTTAATCACCCATTTCTCCAGTTAATCACAGTCCGTCTGTTAATACTGAACACCTCTTGGGTTAATCACCTTCTCTTGGTTAATCACCTGTCTCTTCAATTAACCACAGTCCGTCTGTTAAAATACTAAACCCCTTCGAGTTAATCACCTTCTCTTGGTTAATCACTCGCTTTTCTCTTTGGTTAATCACAGTCCATCTGTAAACACCGAATCCCCAGCAGTTGGCAACCTCCTCTTGGTTCAAATACTTGCATCTTTGGGTTAGTAACCTTTCTTTAGTTCAAATACTCTTTCTTCGATTGAGTACTGTTTGTTCAGTCAGTTTACCGAACCCCTTTGGGTCACGACCTTTGATCGGTCCTACACCCGTCCTTTGGGTCACGACCTTTGCTCGGTCCTACACCCGTCCTTTGGGTCACGACCTTTGATCGGTCCTACACCTGTCCTTTGGGTCACGACCTTTGATCGGTCCTACACCCTTCGTTTGGGTCACGACCTTTGATCGGTCCTACACTCGTCCTTTGGGTCACGACCTTTGCTCGGTCCTACACCCATCCTTTGGATCATGACCTTTGCTCGGTCCTACACCCATCCTTTGGGTCACGACATTTGATCAGTCCTACACCCGTCCTTTGGGTCACGACCTTTTCTCGGTCCTACACGCGTCCTTTGGGTCACGACCTTTGATCGGTCCTACATCCGTCCTTTGGGTCACGACCTTTGATCGGTCCTACACCCGTCCTTTGGGTCACGACCTTTGCTCGGTCCTACACCCGTCCTTTGGGTCACGACCTTTGCTCGGTCCTACACATGTCCTTTGGGTCACGACCTTTGATAGGTCCTACACCCGTCCTTTGGGTCACGACCTTCGCTCGGTCCTACACCCGTTCTTTGGTTATTCACAGTTTTCTCTGTTAAAACCAATGCTTCTCTATCCCCATAGAGTTGCAGTCCTTTCTTTCTTCGGTTAACCACTGCCAGTCAGTTAATATACCAAGGCCTCTTCAGAGTCAAACACCTTCTCTCGGTTCAACGCTCTCTCTCTTGGTTTATCACAGTCCGTCTGTTAACACCAGCTTCTTTTCCCCACCAGGGTCATACTCTCTTTCTTCGGTTAACCACTGCCAGCAAGTTAATATACCGATTCTCCTTTTTCTCTTGGTTATGACACCGTCCCTTCATTTGGATCCCCAGCGGAGTCCTTCCTATTCCCTTTGCTCTCACCTTCTTGGTTATGTCACTATTTCTTTTGCATCCCCAGCGGATCTTTCTCTATCTCTTATTCTCTTGGTTTGGACACCATTTCTCTCTTACTCTCTTATTCTCGTGGTTTGGACACCGTTTTTCTCTTATTCTCTTATTCTCTTGGTTTGGACACCATTTCCCCTTTATTCCTTTATTCTCTTGGTTTCAACACCATTCTCGCACTTTGTTCTCAGTACAGTTGCTATTTCTTTCCTTTACACTCTTTTTTTGGTTTTGACACCATTTCTTTGGAATCCCCTGTGGAATTTCCTTCTTTCTTTTGCTCTTGGTTTTGACACCACTTTCCTTTCATTTTCCTTTTCCGTTCAGTTCCCCGAACTACAGAAGCTCTGATTCTGCATTCTTTTGAATGTCAGATACGTAGTGTTGTACCCCAAATTTTACCCTCATCTTTTTGCTAGGTGCTATGTGATTTTATTTTCTCTGTTTTATCTTAAATTTCTCTTTATCTATTTTTGCCTTGAGTTATTTAGCACTTTATTTTATTTATCCTATCTTAATTTAGTTCTAACAGGTCCTTGTGTTTATATTTTAATTGATTAGTAGCTTAATTAGTTAATTTAGTTGATGATATAATTTTAGTCTAATTTGTTTGATTTTGAATTAATTATCTTTATTATTTTGGTTAAGTTTATTCACATTACCTTAATTTTAATTTCAAGATAATTTATTAATTGAAATTGAGCCAGATTTTATTAGCAATTAATTTAATTATCATTAGTTTTCTTTTAAAAATATATAATATTAAGCTTTGATTTAAATGTGATATGTTAAATGTCATTTAAGTGTGATTAAGAGAACAATACGAGTGGTTTTTTTCATTTGGTCTTGTTGGATTTATGGAAATTTTTGATTGGAGAATGAATAAAACCATTGGCCAATCAGAATGTATCATTTTATTTTGACTTTTCAACGGAAGGAAAGGACCAATGGGAACTTGGCACGCGTTTGGGGAATAGTTTCCTTCTTCCTCTCCTCGTTTCTTTTTCATTTTTTTTTTTTTACAGAAAACCAATTCCTTCGACCCTTTGCAAATCCAATTCGAATTCATCTCATCACAAATCGTGGCGCCATAAATTCAATTCCGTCTTGCCCTAATATTGCTTCATTTGCTTCATGGGATTTCATTGGCACAAAGCAAGGATTCAACCTTCCGTTCTAGTCATTGTCTGTACCGTCTGCGAGAAGAGCAGAGCAATGTTACTCTCAATTTCCCAAAGGACGCACACATGGACTGATAGCAAAGAAAGATGGGGAGATGCTTTCCATTTCTACCTTGCAAGTCAGAAGGAGGGAGCGTCTGTCCCTTGAGGCAATATTTGAATTCAATTTCAAAACCCTAGCCACCAAGTTTGGGTCCCTGGATGAGTTCAACCCGACCCATATCTCATCCTATATAAGGAGGATCAATTTCAACGCAAACCATCAAGAATTTTCTCAAAAACACCTAAATATTTCGAGTCTCGAGCAAGCTGAGTGAGTGACTTTTTGAGTGGCTGTGGAAGTAGTCTGCATACTCAAAACTTTGGCAAAGCTTCATCTGGTATCACCCTCTTCTCATTTTCTATTAATCATGTTCATTTAGTAGCATTTCTGTCATAATCATTTACTACTCTTTACATTTGAATCCTACTTATAATGTTCCTTGTGTTGGTTATCTGCTCATAGTTAGATGTTTTTATCCCTGAACATAATGTGCATATGTTTTCTTATACCAATGTTATGACATTATGGTTTTTCTGTTCATTAGAGATGTAGATGTCACTTTGGCTTGTTATTGTCTTATTCCACATCTTTCACTAATGTGTTTGGTTAGCAAATCTACCCTTATAAGATGCTTTATGTAGAGGGTCACTCTGCTGATTTATTTTTGATGATGATTGAGGAAAGTAGCTTTACTTTATTTTGTTTATACCCGAGTGTAATGGAGTCCCCAATATGTGTAGGAATCATGAATATGTTTTCTATTTGTGCACTGTCTAAACTAAAATGGTCATCCTTGTAAATTTGCTTGGCATGAAATTTGTGTATTTGATTCCTTTGTTTCACGACTGTCTTTTATTGCTAACTTGTTTGATGAAACCTTTGGAGTGAACTTGGTTTGCAAAGTTGTTTTGATGAAATGATCACACCCTTCTGTACTTTTCTTATGGTATACACTAGTTGGAATGATTGACTGCTAACTGGTATATTTATATTTGTTAAAATCTTTGCACTTATTTGGCATGCTCCATATTTGAACTTGTTCATGATTGGATAGCTTTGGTTATATTCATTAATCATTTGATGTTAACTATGTACCTCTGTTAAACTTATGAATTTTATACCTGCTTTGTGTAAAGTTCTCATTTTGTATGGTTATAAACTCTATGCACTGACCATTTTTCATGTAGTTACCTTGTTTGTAATAATGCAAGTTTTCCTTTTATGTGTCTAGCCATAACTAATATGTATGCACTTTCCATGCTAGCAGTTGATCACAACTCTGTTGTATCTTACTTTTATGTCATATTAACTGTTTTGTCAAACTATATTGAAGTCGGTTGAGTGTGTGTGTGTCTTTCATCCAAGCCTATTAATGTATGACATGACTTGTTTGATTTAGTCTTGCTATTAGGATGATATCATTTGATTGATTTTTATCTGGTTTTATGTTTGTAACATGTCCATTGCTATTTTAGTGTGTATACCAATCTTATCATTTTGTTCTGTTATAAAGTTTTGATTTCAATCCAACTGCTTCATCTTGATTTTGAACTAATAAAGGGAACAGTAGGTCTGTTAGTCATCATGCCATGAAATGTTAGATGTTGAGCTCATGCTAGCCAAGTTTGTAGAAGCTTCATCATGATTCATATGTATATTTGCATCTAATGTTTAAACATGAAGTCTTGGTTTTAACATGCTTATGTATTGTAACTCCTTGACTATTTTTTGAATCAGATTTGTTTTGGACCATGCCCTTTAATTTGTTTTTGCATCCTGTATGTGTCAGTACAATAATGCCACTGCCTGCCATCAATTTTACCCTATATTTGCCTTGAATGGTTTGAATGCCTATTAATACTGTTAGCATGCCATACCTTTATGTGTGTCCACTATTTTTGTTTTGCCAATTATACTAATGACATACAATTATACATATAAGTTATGTTCCTGAACTTCTTGGTGTGTGGACAGCATGAGATTTGGGCTAACCGTCAGCCTTGGTAATAGATGTAGGGCAGGATCAGGGTTTATATGATTAGGACCATTTGCTTTCACTATGAACTAATGTGTTTGACTTGTTCTCTCATGTATGCCATGCTAAATCTTAAAACCAGTTGGAATAGAAGTTTTGACTTGAGTTTTAGCATGATCTTAACTTTGGTTTAAACACTCTTAATTGTTGAAATCACATGCGTAATAGCCATGTTGCGTTCTTGAAATCATGTTGTGTGCCATACCATGTGCCACTTGCTATTTTGAATTCATGCTGCATTCTTGCCACTTCCATGATTGGTTTAACAATGTTGGATCTGCCTACTGTTTCCAATCCATTTTTTTGCTACGACTGCTTTGAATAAAGCCATCATCCAGTTCAGTTTGTTTTATATATGTTTAAGTGAAATGCTTGACTTTGTATGCTTTGATACCTGCTGCTACTGTTGTAATTTAAATGCCATGGTTTGTTGTTTTTCTCTTAAAATCGTTTGTTGATCATAGTTGATAACCTTGCGTATTATATCTCTAAGTCTTGTGTACTGGTTGGTTGCTTCCCTTTCACTTGGCCTTGCTGGAGTAATATAGCTGTTTGGTTTGTTTAATTCATTTGTTTTTTATTTTGAATATATGCGTATGATATAGGTTATATATTTATCAAATCATAATTGTTACTGGACGTATTCCCGCCCCAGCGGATGGACTTGTGTGTGTGTTACTTTGCCGTGGCTATAAGGACTGGGGTTCGATCCCTACCTAGTCCTTTTGTCTTTTTTTCTTTTGGTTTTCGCTTCCTTAAAATATATAGGTCCGTTTGCACTTCATATGCACCAAGCGCGCGCAGCCCAGCTGATCTAGGTTTTGGATTGTTGAAGCTAAGGGCATGGGTTCAAACCCTACATGGGACACTTTCTCCTTTTTTAGTTAAATCATTTTTATCTCACCATTTTCTTTTATCTCAAATTTATTAAAAATGCAAAAACAGTTATTTATCTTTAGAATCTTAGTTTTATTCTAAAACTCCAAAATATTTATTTACTTAGTAATTTATTTTCTTAAATAATTATTGAAATTGATTTATTAATGTGAGTTTCCACTTTCTTGATTAAATTGTTAAACCTTCACTTATGATTTTATTGACATTTTTTTTAATGTTTGACTTAAATCATCTTTAACTTATCATGTCATAGATATTGATTTAATTGTTATCTTTTAACCTTGAATATTATTCTTGTTTTAATTTCATGTCTAACTATGCTTTGACTTGTCATTGTTTGTGTGGTATCTTTCTCAAGTTGGATAATATCTTTGACTTGTCTTTATCTACTTATTTATACTCATCATTTATCATGAAGTATCTCTTGCCACACTTATGCTTTTGTTGCTTCCTATCTTATCATCTCTTATCATTTATCATCATATTTTTTTTTATCTTCAACTGTTTATTTATACCCCTTATTCCAAAGGAAGGTTAAACATGTTGACTCCTAAAGTCATGACCCCCACCTTAACCTAAGTAACCTCTTAGGAGAAAACTTCAATTTCTTGGCCTCATCAGAGCCATAGAAATTACAACTAGCATTAGGAGAGAGTTCCTCAACTCTTAGTGATATTCATCATAATGAATTTATCACTTCCCCTGCTAACTAACCTTTAGCATAAAACCCTTTAGCAAACATAAGATAACATTAACAAGAGGTTCCCGTAGAGTACTACGGACGTTTAGGGTGCTAATACCTTCCCTAGGCGTAACCAACCCCCGAACCTTAGATCTCTTCCCCTTTAGGTTTTTCTAACGATCTTGAACCTTTCTTTTGGATAAATCAAAGTCGGTTGTAAAAGAAATATGATGCAAGTTAATTAATAGCTTGTTATCCGATTTTCACCACAACAGAAATGGCGACTTCACTGGGGACTGTTAGACCTATGCCGGTCCTTTCCTAAGAGGGTTAAGCCTATCTTGTTTTTTATTCATGTTTGCTTATCTACTTGTATGATTGCCTATATGTCATATCTGATTGCACATCTGCTCTATGTTTGATATTATCCTGTTTGATTTGGGTATGGTATCTATGAATGAGATGAATCCTATACCCGGATTTCGAGTGCACTTATGATAGGACGATGGTATATTCAAGGGGGCTTTGAAGGAGTCGATTCCTGAAAAAGTTAACTTGAGACATCATCACTTAGCTTAGGCCTTCTTGAGAGTTTAGTCATGCTGAACGATCCTTTTCGTGAAAGCGTGCTACTCTCAATGTATGTGCCATTGAGGTTGAGAACCGTAGTTTCCAAACCCCACTTAAGCCTTTTAGATGTAGTGCGGTGACCATGATGGAGTCTATTTCTGAATTGGTTGTCACACGATACTACACTCAGACGAGGTTCTCTTGAGAATTTTGTTGATTACCAAGTCATCTGGGAAGTCGAAAAAATCCGAAAGATGGATCGTAGACTCTAGGAACCCATTAGAACCTTGTTCGACAGGTGAAAACCATAGTACATACCAATGGGAGGGTGAACCTTGACTCCATACCCTTAACCCAAACCTTTATGTGCTTGTATTTGTATATGTTTGTGTTTGTTGCATCCATATAGCATGACCATATGCATATCAGTTTCATGGAACCCATACTTCTTTTTTAAATGTCACAGAGATATCATGGATGAATTAACAAGGAAAACGGTAAAATACACTTTCAAGAACCCTAAGTTGGATGACCTAAGGAGATTGGGAGATTTGCTAACAGACCCCGAAGGATTCAAAGACAGATATTGGAATTTATGGATATTATTGACAAAAAGTGTTGATGAAGGACTCCTTTCAACCTTGCTTCAGTTCTATGATCCAAAGTATCATTGTTTCACCTTTCCCGACTATCAACTCTAGCCTACGCTTGAAGAATATTCTCAGATAGTTGGTTTACCCGTCAAGGATGATTCTCCGTTTCCTATCTTTAACAGAGACCCAAAAGAGGAAAAAATAGCTAAAGAGACTCATTTGGAATTAATTGACATCAAGAACAACTTAATCTCCAAGGGAGGAATTTTTTGGTTGACTGCTAAGTTCCTGTTTGGAAAAGCCCATTACTTTGCTAAACATTCCAATAAGGTCGCCTTTGAAGCTGTTTTTGCTCTACTCATCTATGGAATCTTTCTGTTCCCGAACTTTGACAACTTCGTGGATTTAAATGCAATCAAAATTTTCCTAAAGCAGAATCCTGTACCTACCTTCCTTGCTGAAGCCTACCACTTAATCCATACGAGAAATGCCCATGGTAATTGACAGATTACTTGCTGCATTCCTGTGTTATATAGATGGTTCGTCTCACACTTACCAAAGAAAGGCTCATTTTGGGGCCCTAAGAAAGGATGGTGGTCTAAGAAGATTATGGCCCTTTCTCATACAGACATTGACTGGTACAATCGGGTGTACGACAAAATCTCAATAACAAACAATTGTGGCCCATATAACAATGTACCTCTTCTTGGCATCAAAGGAGGAATCAGTTACAATCCAGTGTTGGCACGCCATCAATTAGGCTACCCTATGAAGGATAAACCCTTAAACATTCATGTAGAGGGAATTTATTTTGAGGATTATGATAAGAATGAAGAACAAAGGGATTTAATCTTGAAAGCTTGGGATAGCAAGTGCAAAAGAGAAAGTAGCTTCTTGGGGAGACCCAATTGTGTTTCTTTGGAGCCATATCTTCAGTGGGTCCTCAAGAGAGCCATTGAATTGAAAATGCCATACAAGAGGGAGGAACCAATTCCCATGAAAGAAGAACCTATTCTGTACTTTATGTCAAAGGAAGAAGAGTTAGAGATATCATTGAGACAGACCCAGCGGTCTGAGGAAGCATGGAAACTCAAGTATCAGGTGGTTGTTGAGGAAAACTTTGAACTTCGAAAATAACTACACGCCAAGGATGAAGAGTTGACCTCTTACAAGAGAAGAAAGGTCCAAGAAGTCCCAAGTTCTTCTACTGTCCAACCCACAGCTTGGAAGACGATCGTCGACAACCTTGTTGCAGAAAGAGATCAGATGGAGGAAGAAAACAAAAGACTCAAGCTACGACTCTTGGGAGAATCTCCTTAGGACTTTCTAGCTTTTATTTGGCTTTATATTTAGGGCTCTTTGAAAGTGTATCAACTATTGTAATTCACTTTTATTTAATAAAAATGAGGTCTTTTGATATCTCTCGATATTTCGCGAATGTCTGAATTCCATGAAACTTTGCATTGCATCAACATTCTTTTTGCTAACTATTAAGAAACTAATGATATTATTGCAGATTTTGTTGATATGGAATCTAAGAAGCAAGTTTGGCCTTATTACTTCGAGCTCCCGGAACTTCAACAACTGATCTGGATGTGCGACAGGATCGAGGATCCTTCAGACTTTGCTGACAAATATGGAAATCTCTCACAACTACTAAGGGTTCCAGTGACTGAGGGACCATTGGAAGTGTTGGTGCAGTTGTATCACCCCAATTACCGTTGCTTCCTATTCCCTGAGTTCCAATTGGTTCAAACCTTAGAAGAATTTTCTGCTATAATTGGGATTCCTGTCAAAGATGCTCCAATTTTCTCCGATTTAGAATCAATGCCATCAGCAAGAGATATTGCAACAATTACCGGAATCAGATTTACTGATATCCAGGAAAATTTAGTTGTTAAAGAAGGACGATTTGGACTATCTTCACTATTCTTGTTTGAGAAAGCAATGTACTTCAAGAATAGAGGAAATGAGGAATTGTATGAGGCAACACTTGCCTTAATGATCTATGGACTGGTTCTGTTTCCAGGCGCGAAGCAGTTCGTTGATACTCAGGCAATACAAATTTTCAGAATCCATAACCCGGTACCTACCTTGTTGGCTGATATGTACCACGCGGTCCAAACAAAATACAACAAAGGATGTGGAGAAATTGTGTGCTGTATACCTCTTTTCTATAAGTGGTTCACAACCTACTTGCCAACCCCTGCTTTCTGGGAGGTAGAACATTGTCAAGTATGGATTGAGAAACTGATGAGTTTGGAGCACACAGATGTCAAGCGGCATAGCCCAACAGAAGAAGGGATTGTCATAATTACCATCTGCGGGGATTGCCCTAATGTACCCCTATTGGGAAGAAACGGCTGCATCAACTACAATCCTGTGCTCGCCCGTCGACAACTGGGTCATATGAGGAATGAACCCATAATCAAGGAAGATTTACACATGATGTATTATGGGGAAAGAGACAGCTACAAAATGAAAATGCTTCTTGAGCAAGCATGGTGTCAAATCAATAGGCAGTTGTGGAAGGCAGAGTGCCCCATCAATGAGGCGCATCTGGAATTGTCTCGTGAGATAGCCAGTGTGATGAGGAGACCCTAATCCCGTCACAAGCCGCTCAGAACTAGACAAGGACTGGAGGAAACATTGACAGGGTTGTTACTCGAGAAGAAAAGGATTAAAGGACGCATTGAAAGGCTGATGAGGGAGATGGATGAGGAAGGGGAAACATCCACCAGCGGGTCTAACTTCTAGAAAGCTTGTTGCTGGTTCCCTATGTTGTTCTTTTCTTTTTTTCTTTGTTGTTGTTATCTTTTCAGTTATGGGAACAACCCACCTTTGTACTAAGAGCATGAAGATACTCTGCTCCGAATGTAATGAATGCCAAACTTGCTTAATGAAGAATTTTTTTGAAATACCATTGTCAAAAGCCTTGCAAATTTTCTGTGTTTCTTGATAGATTAGCTTTGCATCTGCATATCATATTGTATCATTTTGCATTTTTGCTAAACTGTCGAGGTACTAAATTCTGTTTTGCAGACTTTGTAGAAAATGGACGCTACTAAGAACGTAAATTGGCCCGTCACTTTCCTGATCCCTAATGTTGAGCATTTGATAGAGATTGGAGGAAAAATTGAAGACCCGCCAAGATTTATTGACAAGTATGGGGACCTGTTATCATTAATGAAGTTGCAAGTAAAAGAGGGACTGCTAGAAACCTTGGTACAACGGTATCATCCAGTATACCGATGCTTCATCTTTCCAAACTTTCAGTTAGTTCCAACCATAGAAGAATATTCACATATGCTAGGACTACCCGTTCAGTATCATCCCACCTTTTCCGGTTTGGAAGAAGAATTCATTAATCAGGAGATTGCCGTAGGATTGGGGATCCAAAAGAGACACATCCGGGAAAACATGACAACCAGGGAAGGGTATCGTGGGTTACCTGCCCAATTTTTAATTGAGACAGCTCTCCACTTTCAGGAAAGTGGAAACTCTACAATGTTTGAGTCAATGTTTGCTTTGCTGGTGTACGGGTTATTCCTATTTCCCAATGTCAAAGATTTTGTCGACGTCCAAGCAATCAGAATCTTTATGGGTCAGAACCCTGTTCCCACTTTACTGGCTGACATGTACTTCTCGGTCACCACGCAGACTATGAGGAGTAAAGGTGTGATTGTTTGCTGTGCTCCATTACTATACAAGTGGTTCGTCTCATACCTACCCACGACACCAACGTTTTGGGAAGTGAGTGACAATTCTTTTTGGGTCAAGAAACTAATGGAACTAAGGCATTCTGACATTAAATGGTACGATACAGACCCTGAAGGAACCATAATAATCGTTAGTTGTGGAAACTATCCTAATGTACCACTCATGGGTCGACTTGGTTGTATAAACTATAACCCCGTGCTCGCACGTTGCCAGTTGGGCCATCCAATTGAAGAGGAGCCTAGACCAGAAGAAATGGAGCTGATGTACTATGGATACGGAGAAGGATTTGAAGAAAAACTCAAGATGAGGGAAGCATGGCTTTTCATTAATTATCAGAAATGGATCACCAACGGTCCTGTCACTGAAACTCATCTGAAATGGGTACGAGGGATTTCACTCAGCATGAGAAAGCCCAGTCCGCATTATGAGGCATCCACAAGTGCTGAACAGAGAAGGATGGAGTTATTAGGAGAGCTGACTTTGGAGAAAGCCAAAACCAAGCAACTTATCAAAGAAATCATGGAAGGGATCAGGGAAGGCGAAGGGTTGCCCTATTTTTCGTAGTTATAATCTATTGTTGTAATTCTATTTTAAAGTTGTATTTCTTTTTAAATGTGATCCAAACGATGATTGTAACATTTCTTTTCTGTAAGCACTTATCTTATTTTCAATGGAAAAGTTATGTTATTAGTAATCCTGTTATTTACACTGTTTGCAAACCCTTTTAGTTCTTGATTGTTTAGCCTGCATGCGCATTTCATTTGCATTTTCGCATGTGCATGTGCATTTCTTCTGTGTCTCATTACCGTCTTATCTTCTTCAGTTGTTGTTGTTGAACCGTCACCCTGAATTCCTCGCATCGTTACAATACCCGGGCACAGGCTCGAAGAAGAAGGATGTCAGTAGATTGCGAGAACTTGGACCAAGTCAACAACGAGCTTAATGAGCTAAAAGGTGGTATAGGGCAGATCATGAAAGCCCTGAATATTATACGAGCAAAGATGGATACGCAGGTCACTGTGGTCTTAGAGGTCGCAGCAATAACTGTTGAACCACCTGTCATACCTATTGAAGGCCCACTCTGGGAATGCCACAAGACTTTATGAGAGTCACGGCTCCACAATCCACGCAACAAGCAGTGCCACTGTTTGATGGAAATCAGCAAGCTATTCCAACTTATGCACCACCAGCGGTACAGACCCATTTTGAACCCATTTTTCAAAATCAACGTCATTTTGACCATGACGAGATGTCTATGGAAGAAGATGACAGTAATGAGAAATTAAGAGCCAATATGGAGATTATGCAGAGAAAGCTGAAGGCCATGGAGGGAGACAATGTCTTCAGTTCCGACCTTAAGGATATGTGTCTGGTCACTGATCTAGTAATTCCACCAAAATTCAAGTTGCCAAGCTTTGAATTATACTCTGGTGCTACATGTCCTAAGGCACATTTGGTCATGTATCTTCCAAGAATGGCGGCATATATGGATAACGATAAGTTAATGATCCATTGTTTCCAGGACAGCCTGAAGGGCGCTGCCGCAAAGTGGTACTTAAGCTTAGACCAATCTCAGATTAAATGTTTCCAAGATGTTATGGACGTCTTCATAAAGCACTATAAGTATAACTTGGATTTAGCTCCTGATCGTAGGCAGCTATTGACCATGACTCAGAAGAACACTGAGTCGTTCAAAGAATATGCTCAAAGGTGGAGAGAGACTGCATCATAGGTCGAACCACCATTGACTGAGAAGGAATTAGCTGATTGGTTTGTAGACACTGTAAAACCAGAATTTTATGAGAAAATGATTATTAATATCAGTGCCAATTTTTCTGATATCATTGCAATTCGCATGAAAGTGGAGGCAGGTCTGAAAAGTGGGAAGGTAGCCAGTTCACCTAACAGTTCTGCTAGCGCTAGTGTCAAGAAGTCTCTAGGTAATTTTCATAAGAAGAAGGAAGGCGAGACTAATGCTGTTATGACAGGGAAGAGGCAGAATCCTAAACGATCTCTATTCCAACCACAACCAAGTCCTAGTTTTCCTCAACAGCCAGTCTACCCTATGCAGTTCGTGCAACAACCATACGTGGCGTCTGTTATGCCCACTTTTAATCATCAGATAATGCAACAAGTTCCTGTTTCCCAGCCACATAACCAGCAGCAATGGCCGAAGAATCAAAATCATAACTACCAGCAGCTGAGGCGGCCAGCACCAGAGCAAAATACCCCTCCAAGAAGACAGGCGGTAACACCAAATTTTCCACCCATACCGATGACGTATACAACATTGTATCCTTCTTTGGTGGAACAAGGATTAATTGTCACCAGGCCATTGGGGCCACCATCTGAAAAATCTATGCAGTTCTTCAATCCTAATGCAACATGCGCTTTCCATCAAGGAGAAGTAGGCCAAAATTTAGAAGGGTGTTTGGCATTAAAGAATTTGGTGAAAAGTTTGATAGAAAAGAACATTCTGTCTTTTGCTAATAACCCGCCAAATGTGAAGAATAATCCTTTGCCAACTCATGGATCAACTAATACTGTCGAGGATGAGAATGAGGAAGTATTGATCTCAGATGCAGCAAAGATTAAAACTCCCTTAAGAACGTTTCATGCTAAGTTATTCAGTGCCAGATTGGTCAAAATTTGCCATGAGGGTTGTGGAGAATGTGAGGGTAGTAGTGAAGGGTGTCAGTTGGTTCAAGATGTTATTCAGCGACTGATCGATGAAGGTTTTTCACAAGTTTTCAGAAAAGAAAGCAGAGTAGCAGTAATCGAACCAGTGTTCAATTTACCAAAACAAGTGCCAGTATTTGAGGAAGAAGAATACATGTCAGTAGTCCCTGTGTTCAACAATCCAGGGGCAAGTACCGTAAGTCCGGTGTTTAAACAGTCAGTTCCAAGAATCAACAAATCTAAAGTTGTTTCCCCTGTTAATCACGACAGGCAAAATAATTTCCCAAGACCAGTCCCGTTCAGGTTCAGAGGAACCAAAGCATTACCATTTATCTACGAAGATATTACAGGTGGTAAGAAAAAGGAGGAAATGATCCCAAGGAAAGAGGTGGGGGTCGTTATAGAAGAACCAGCCCCAAGGAAAGAGGTGGGGGCCGATGAGAAGAATGTATCCAATATAGTAGGGACAGGAAGAATGACAAGGAGTGGGAGGGTTTATACCCCTATGAACAAAGAAGTGTCTGGTAAAGAAGGTGATGTGCGTATACCTACCAATGACAAAGGTAAAGGAGTGATCTCCAAGGAGGATGATGAGTAGTTTCTCAGGATAATAAAAAGAAGTGACTACCGGGTCGTGGATTAGCTTCACCAGACTTCGTATAAAATTTCTATTTTATCCTTGTTGATTAATTCACCGATCCACCGATCAGCATTACAGAAAGTATTGGCTCAGGTTCATGTGGCCCAGGACATTACCGCCAGACAATTTGATCACATTATCGCTAACATTACTGCGTGCAACACGCTCAACTTCAGTGATGAAGAACTGACCCAATCAGGTCTGAAACACAATCTTGCTCTGCATATGTCAATGAAGTGTCAGGAGGACACATTGGCTAGAGTTCTTGTAGACACGAGATCCTCTCTGAATGTCTTACTAAAGAGGGCCCTAGACAAGCTAGCATACAAAGGAGGGATCATGAGACCCACATCGTTAATCGTCAAAGCTTTTGATGGTTCACAAAGATCCGTGATGGGGGAGATTGAACTGCCAGTTCTGATTGGACCCCAGGAATTCAATGTTCTATTTCAGGTTTTGGACATTAACCCTGCCTATAGCTGCCTACTTGGAAGACCCTGGATCCACAAGGCAGGCGCTGTTACTTCAACCTTACACTAGAAGATGAAATTTGTGGTCGACGACAAGCTGGTCATTGTCCATGGGGAAGAAGACTTGATGGTTAGTAACCTGTCATCCTTCCGTTATATTGAGGCTGATGAGGGTGCATTGGAAACCTCTTTTCAAGCCCTGGAAATAGCTAACGCAGTTATGATTCACAATGAGAAGCCAGTGGTACCAGAATATCCATCTTTTGCTTCATATAAGAGCATCCAGTCTGACCTTCAAGACGGCGTGCCCGCAGGTTGGGGTGAAGTGATTGAGATTGAGAAGAGGATCCGACACCAAGGGTTGGGTTACAGACCAACTCTAGAAGAGGAGGCTGCTTCAGGTACAAGTGAAAGAAGAATGAAGATAAAGACTATGCAAGAGACATTTATCAGAGGTGGACATCAAGTCCATGCAATCATAGGAAGTACTAAAGAAGACGAAGACATTGATCGTTTGATTTTCCGCCAAGAAGGCGCATTAGGCAATTGGGAGTCTGTTGAGATCCCAACTTTGTACCCGAAACCAGAGTAACTTGTTTAGATTTGTTGTTTTCATCTCCCTAGTCTTGCCCAAAGCTAGTGGATTATTTTGTACGGGCCTCCGTTTTCAAACTTTAAATCAATGAAATGACTCTTTTGCTAATTTTTTTATCGTTTTCACTTTATTGCATTCTGTTTCTAAAAATGGCAATCTTTTCAAACAAAAGCATCTTCATCTTGCATGTTCTTCAGTTGTTGTGCATTTTAATAATATAAGTCATTCTACCATGCAGAATGAATCGTAAACCCATTGTATTCAATGACTTCGCTCTTACCATTGACTTCGATTCCCCTATCTATCAAGCTGAGGAGGAGGAGGATTATGAGGTGCCCAAGGATCTAACAGATATATGTGACTACCAGTATACGGATCTCCAGCCTCATGAAGAGCAGGTGGATGTCATTAATCTTGGCACTGAGGATGAGAAGAAAGAAGTCAAGATTGGGGCATCACTGAAACCAGAAATCAGACAGCGGTTGATTTCGCTCCTTAAAGAGTATGTGGACGTATTTGCTTGGTCCTACCAAGACATGCCTGGTTTAAATACAGATATTGTGGTCCACAAGTTACCCCTCAAGCCTGAGTGCCCGCCAGTAAAATAAAAGCTTCGTAGAAGTCATCCCGACATGGCTCTCAAGATTCGAGATGAAGTTAAGAGACAGTTGGATGCCGAATTTCTGGCAGTTTCCAAGTACCCAGAGTGGGTAGCTAATATTGTCCCTGTTATGAAGAAGAATGGAAAGGTACGAATGTGTGTGGACTACAGGGATCTTAATAAAGCTAGTCCCAAGGATGATTTCCCTCTACCCCATATCGACACACTGGAAGATAACACGGCTCGTTTCGCCATGTTCTCATTTATGGATGGTTTCTCAGGCTACAATCAGATTAAAATGGATCCGGCTGATATGGATAAAATAACTTTCATTACCCCATGGGGCAATTATTGCTACAAGGTTATGCCTTTTGGATTAAAGAACGCCGGGGCAACATACCAAAGGGCTATGGTGACTCTGTTTCACGATATGATCCACAAAGAGATAGAGGTGTACGTGGACGATATGATAGCCAAATCTCGAAATAAAGAGGAACATGTAGATCACTTGCTGAAATTGTTCAAGAGACTTCGGAAGTACCAGTTGAGGTTAAACCCTGCAAAATGTACCTTTGGAGTCAGGTCAGGGAGGTTATTGGGTTTCATTGTTAGCCAGAAGGGCATTGAAGTGGATCCGGATAAAGTATGAGCGATTCAAGAAATGCCAGCTCCTCAAACCGAGTCTCAAGTCAGAGGATTTTTGGGCCGTTTGAATTATATCTCCAGGTTCATCTCCAACATGACTCCAATATGCGCTCCAATTTTCAAATTGCTCTGTAAGAATCAACCAGTAGAATGGAATGCTAACTGTCAACAAGCTTTCGAGAAACTCAAAAGTTATCTCCAAGAACCTCCTATACTAATTCCT